>CM077569.1:42786251-44035472 GCA_039657325.1 Stephania cephalantha | reverse complement strand
AACTTAAAAAATTCACCCATGTGAAGAAAAAAAAATACCAAAAGGTGATGAATTGTCGAACTATAAAATTGTGAAATTCTAATTGAATATTGTAATAGTTAAATAGTACAATTAGGACTTAAACACCTTCAATTAGGAAGATAATCTTTAAGAAATTATTTGATGAGAAAAAGAAAAGTGAACAAAAAAAAAAAAAAACTCATCGTGTCAAAGTGTCTTTGGTGAGATGGACGGGACATCACTTGCCAAAAAGGCAAGGTTTGGGGAGGCCCTCGAATCGACTCTCGTTGAAGTAAAAAAACATAAATAAATACAACAACAACAACAACAACATAGCCTCAGTCCCAAATTAACTGGGGTCGGCTACATGGATTAAACTTTTCCATTGTGCTCGATTAAGTGCAACTGATGGTGAGCTTTCCAAACCATTCAAATCCCTCCTAATTAATGCATCCCATGTTAACTTTGGTTTGCCCCTACCCCGTCGAATTTCTACGACTTTCTATTGAGTCAAGTTTTCTAGTTGGGGCATTTGTAGGTCGTCTTTGCAGGTGACCAAACCACCGCAACCGCCCTTCCCTAATCTTTGTATTAATTGGTGCTACTCCTACTTGTCTTTGAATTTCTATATTTCTTATTCTATCTTTACGAGTTTTACCACACATCCACCTAAGCATCCTCATTTCTGCTACGTTCATTTTATGTAATTGTTGTTGCTTTACCGCCCAACATTCACTTCCATAGAGAAAAAAAAAAAAAACATAAATTTTAAATTTTAATATCAAAAAAATATTTAAATTTTAACTTAATTTTCAAGTGTTTCAATTCTATTGATTATTTTTTTAATTGCATGTCTTGTCATTGTAATATAATTAGAATTCCTTATAAACTCTACGAAAATATAACGTTGTTGTTTTCTGAAGCTAAAAAATAGTCAAAATATCGAAAATAGCTTAAGAATAATTGACACGCACTAATTGGTCTTTAAAATATGAAAAAAATTGTTATCCAACAATAAAAATAGTAAAAGGGAAGCTAAAATGGTGACCAACCAAAATCACCATTAAAAAAAAATCATAGAAAAACCACCGCATCATTATTCTCATTAAACCTCATCCTTTTAAAAATAATAGAAATCCAAAAATACTTTATATGGTACAATTGTCTACCTCTATACAGAGTACTTTTCAGGGTTTTTCCACAATAGGATTTGTTTAATTAATTCTTAATAATTCTTGCATTTAAGTACGACTTCCACTGAATATATCATTTGTACACTATACACACAAGTGGATACGAAATTCGAGACAAAAAAGGACGGCAGGTGTCGAACACGTGTAGTAGGGCCAGCTGGCAAGGAGTACATGGAGACACATCACCCAGGGGCGGCAAGGGGCGCCACGGTTACAAAAAAAGATATTACGACATATATAGATATAGCTTAGAAATTTGGGTTAAGTAAAAAAAAGGAAATTTCAGTTAAATGAAAGGATAAAGGATAAGAATAGATATTAGATTAGATAAAGCATGCACTACATCAGTGTTGTATAAATACATGTGTGCTACCAAAAAAAAAAAAATTCATTAATCTTTACGATGCGTAATTTTAAAAAAGGAAATAAAGTTTGAATGTAGAAACAAATATTGGATTGATTTGTTTGGATAACTACGTATATCAAAAGTTTCCTATTTGTTCTACAACTCAAATATCCCTACAGCTGTCAAATTTTCACTGTCGCGCCGCACACGCGTGTGCGAGCCCGTGGATCTCTGCTAGCATAGATATTGTCCCCAACTTAACCACCTTTAACTTTTTAGGTGTGGGGTTTTATCTTAAAAGGCCTCGATACTAGTTGATGAGAGATCATTACTTATATACTTCATTATGAAGTTTCAATTATCCGATGTGGAACTATTATTTCGGTCCACATATCTCAACACTCCACCTTTGACCGAAATCCATCCAGAGTTTTTTTTCTCAACAGGTCTCGACCGAACCATCGGCTCTGATGCATGTCAAATTTTCACGACCGCGCCGCACACGCGTCCGCGAGCCCTTGGATCTCCGCTAGTACCAATATTGTCCCCAACTTAACCACCTTTAACTTTGAGGTGTGGGGTTTTATCTTAAAAGGCCTCGGTGCTAATTGATAAGAGATCATCACTTATATACTTCATTATGAAGTTTCAATTATCCAATGTGGGACTAGTATTTCGGTCCACACATCTCAACAACAACGTTCTACTAAACAAAAAATCACTATAGCGTGTTAATATATAAATCTCTCAACCCCTCGCAAAATTCTTTATTACCTTTGTTGTTGTTGTCCTTACAATTGTCTTCAAAAGTCGTTCTTTGCCAACTCTAGTTTTCATGTAACATTGTTCTGACTCTCGAATTTAGTATTTCATCAATAATGCCGACTTTGAAGGGCATGATTAAGTGATTGATGGAAAAAAAAATTTATGAAAAGCCTAAAACCCCTAGAGCCCCACCGAGAGGGTATATTGTGATTTACGTTGGAGAGGAGGGCAAGCTCTAAATGGTTCCATGCAGCTATTTGGATTCTCTAGACTTCGAGGCTTTAACTAGACTCATTATTAATGACAAGGTCGACCTGCCCCTCGAGGCCGACTGCACGTGCAAGGAATTCGAGAGTGTCTTGCGAATTGTAAAGAGGAGCCACGTAAATGGTGCCTTGCGATTTCTAGATATGATCTACGGCAAGAGAGTTTTGCCAAATCAACAAATGAGCGACGAGGGCTTGTAATTGTGATTGATTTCATTAGTCGATTTTGCAAGTAGGTTTACTATGTTTCTTGGTGTAATTATGGAGTTTAAAGTTTGATTAATGAACTGAAATTATTTATGACTTTGGGTTTTGAATCTTTCAATTAATGAACTAAAATTATTTATTGCTTTAGTCCCTCTATTTTCCTACCAATCAATAACTACCAACACATTGGTTTCAATAAGGGCCACCACAACAATCCTTGAAGACCTTGATGAAGCGACTGGTGAAGAAGAGTCAAGCTGAGGAGGACTACATTTTTTTAGGAAAAAAAGTTGAAGAGCTTGACATCCCGAAAGGGTATTTTGAGGTATACCTTGAAGAGGGTGGAGGGAAGCCCAAGCCCTACTTGGTTCCATCAAAGTATATGAGATCGCAAAACTTTCTTATTATATTTGAGCCCATAAGGAATGATGTCGTCTACGAGCCCAGAGTGGCCAACTGCTCGAGCAAGGAATTTGAGAGAGCCTTGCGACTTGAAAAGAACAACTACAAGAAGGGCTTCAAAGTTTTGCAAGATTAATTAGATGTTTTGTGTTTATTTTTTTTTGGGTTTATGTTTCTTGATGAAATAGAAACTAATCGGCCTCTCGCGCTTTGTGCACGGGCAAAATTGAGTATTAATATATTAGATAAGAATAAATTTAAATATGAATTTGATAGAAAAAAAAAGTGAAGAAAATAATAGATAATATCTTATGGACTTAAGCCAAGAACAATATCATCCAATTTACTTGTTGAAAAAAACGAAGAATAGACAACATAAAATATAATATTAACAGTACACAATTCACATAATAAAATAAAAGCATGCATAGAACTACGTAACATACCTAAGAAAACTAAAAAAAAGGAGATACACAAAAAAAACTCGGCTCGACAATATAGTGTTCACATTAGAAACTTATACTTTAATTTTATAACTACTTTCATCATGATGTTTAATATTTGTAAAATCATATGATAATTATTATCAAATTTGAGAACCAAAAAATTGTCAGCGTCATCACCTTCAAAATCGAATCCCCTTTTTGTAGAACCATAGCTTTTTGCCAAACCCGCTCCTTTTCCTTTCATATTCCCATAATATTTCCTAAGATGCCTTGGTTGACCACATCTCCAACAGACCGCTTTCCCATACTTCTTGGAACCCTTCCTAACTACTACCAAACCAGAGTTTTCAAATGAATCGTAGTCTTCACCCTTCATCAACTTCTCCTCAGATATTAACATGGTAGTGACCTCTGCTAAACTAATGGTTTCCTTCCCGTACATCAGTGTTGGCTTCATGTGCTTAAACAAGGTGGAAGTGACCAGATGAGCTTGAGCGCTTGATCCTCATCTTCGATGTGCTATCCTAATTCCTCAAGTTCAGAGACAATTTTATTCAAAGCACTAAGATGATCAATAATATTTGTACCTTCATCTATCTTTAGGTGATGATACCGCTCCTTCGAGTAAAATCGATTTGACATGGTCTTTGTCATATAAACACTCTCCAATAATTCTCAAAGACCTTTCGCCAAAGAAATATTCTTAATGTTCGAAAGAACATTCTTTGTCAAATTTACCTTATGACGCTTGCCGCTTTCAAATCCAACTCTTCTCAATCCTCATCACTTTCCTTCCTACGCCTCTTCAAAGCCTGGCGTAGCCTAGATTGAATCAACAAATCTTTGACTTCAATTTGCCACAAGCCAAAGTTCATCTTCCCGTCAAACTTCTCCACGTTGAACTTCATTGCACTTATTACTTCGACATCTTAGAAACTTCACCTTAATCCCCCTCATATCTAAATCTTAGCTCTGATACCATGGAAACACCCTATACACGGAGAAAAGATGAACATGCGAAAGTAAGTTGAAAACCCTAAAATCAGAGAAAAACCACGGGCAAGAAACAAGGTATTCCAATATCAATAGTTTAGTACACAAAGGAAAACCCTCCTCTATCTAAACCCCCGATAGAAACCCCAAGAACAAAATTCAATCTCACAACCTAATGTGCCACGTACCCGCAATCAAGCCCATACCCAAAACCACACTTACCTAGGTCACTTGGCTCTCAATGCAACACCCCAACACTTTGTTGTACGCTCACCATATACCTCGTGTGTGTGTGTGTGTGTGCACTAATTACGAATACAGTTGATTTCTTATAGAAATCAAACTTTCTATTTTGTGCCTATATGCCTATAAACTCACCACACGCTAACCATATATATAATAGATGTAATTGTGCCTTCACTCCATAGAATCACTTTCTAATTAATGTTCGCCGCGACCATGCAAGTTGCAATTTGGAAACTTCAAACTTCAGCAACAACTCCAAACAATCGAGTCCGAGCCACCGACTCAATACACTCTATAATTAATGCTCAAAACATGTTCTCTTTAACTGCGATATTTGTTGCTAGTTAAGGGCCGGGTGAAGAACCCTTTGTCAATGCGCACATTCTTAGCTATTTAATTCAATTTGTAGCGAATAAATAACAGTGTTACAGGAAGATAATCCTTAGCTTACCCAAGAAAAAAAAGACAATCCATAAAAAATCAATTTGACAAGGAAAAGAGAAATAGCAAAAAAATAAACTTACAGAATTTCTTAGTTTTCGATGAAAGACAACCCTTTAACAAACATCAATATCCTTGACTAAAATGAAGATCCTCGAATCAGCTCCTTAATGCTGATTGACTAGCTTCAATCAGAATTCTAATGAAGAAGCAACAACTATTTCAAATTTGACATAAGTCACATAACCAAATTGATAATCGAGTGATGATGTTATCGAATGGCTAGTTAATTAGTTGTTTGGCTAATCAACTAATATTGGTTGATTGGATGACGCCGTGAAGAAATGACCAACTCTTGATCATTTTCTAAGCTGAAATTTTTTACAGTTGTAACTTTCTAGCCAGGAGAACAAGTTTTTGATTAAAGCATAATGCTTTGGATAACAGATCCAAAAATCTATTACTACTACTAAAGAAAAAACATGTGGAAGGTCAATCAAAAGTTTAAAGCGTTGTTTAATTTGTTTGAGGGTCAGATCATCCTTTTTTGCTAGGTGCGAACTCGAACAACATGATTTCTAGTGACTAGGGTCAAGATTCAAGACAAAGTACTATTCCATGAAAATGACCAACAGTGTAGAAGACTGTTAACAAGTTGTTGGATCCATAACCATCGCGTCAATAAGTTAAAATGTCTATTTGCCCTCCAACAAATTGCTTTCCTACAGTTTACATGTAGCTCATTTCAGGTTTATATTTCCCCTTTGTCAAATGGTTTACCAGTAGAAATATGAATTTACCGTAAAAAAAGTTTGGGTGAACTTTGTAGAGGGGTTTTGTTTTGCCCCCAAGCACTAGATATATAATTTTATCACGGAAAAAGTGCAAGGAAACTATGCATGCAATTTACCAGAGGGTTCCATACTCCATTTGCACTCCAAGATATTTGAAACTTGTAGAGATTTGATTTTTTACTATAAGAAAACAATGTTTAGCGTTTGAATATAATTTGTCATATTCTTTATTTTCCCAAACTCCACCTATGTGGTACACTATGTGCGCTACATAGCCGGTCCCAAGTTCGGATAAAGGAGGAGGACTCTGACGCCCATTTTTTCATACCGAAAAATGGGTAAAAGAGGTCTCAAACTCACTTTTCATACCCAAAAAGTGGGGAAGGGAGGCCCCAAGTTCATTTTCCATTCTTGAAAAATGGAGGAGGGTTGCGATAGGTTGACAGCCAGCGTAAAACTTTTGTCACTTTTCATGAAATGAATCAAACATATATAAACGTTGGGGCGTTCCCACCTAGCGACGCGCTGCATCGGAGCCCGGGTGTAGTGAGAAATGAGCAAGGGTGTGTTTCACATCGCCGCTTGGGTGTGAACAAAAATGAGCAAGGGTTCCCACACATAGGACGTGTGTGGGTAAAGAAGCTAGTCCCTTCACATCGCCGCCCGGATGTGAAGAAAAATGAGCAAGGGTTCCCACACAAAGGACGAGTGTGGGTAAAGAAGCTAGTTCAAAACAAACACGAAAACAAAAACAAAATCATAGATACGAACACTAGATCTTTTAGACAAAATAGAAATAGAAAAGGAAAACAAATACAAAGGGGAGAAAAAATTCGTTTAGGAACATGGAACATAGGAACACTTACGGGGAAGTCAATAGAACTTGTATATACTATGATTAGAAGAAGAGTTGATATTGCTTGCCTCTAAGAGACAAAATGGGTAGGAGAAAAGAGTAGAGAAATATGAAGCACAGGGTTTAAATTGTGGTACACTGGTATAGATAGAAAATGCAATGGAGTAGGAATTGTGGTGGATAATGATTATAAGGATAAAGTCGTAGAGGTTAAAAGAATGGGGGATAGATTGCTTCTAGTTAAATTTATTATTGGAGTCGAAAAAATTAACATACTTAGCGCCTATGCACCACAAGTAGGATTAAGCGAGAGCATCAAACGCAAGTTTTGGGATGATATGGATGGATTTATGCAAAGTATACCATTAGATGAAAAGGTTTTTATTGGAGGAGATTTAAATGGGCATGTCGGGGCAAGTAACGATGGGTTTGAGAGAGTTCATGGAGGTTTTGGTTACGGTAATAGAACTGAAGGAGAATCAATCTTAGAATTTGCTTCAGCATACGATCTTGTCTTAGCAAATACTAGTTTTAGGAAGAGGGAGTCGCATATAATTACTTTTGTCGAGAATATTACCATAATTATTAGGATTGTTATTTAGTATATTTATTCTATTTGTAATTAATTAGAATTAGAAGTAATTAGCTGTATAATCGGTTTTTTATAGTCTGTGTCTGTTTTGATAAGATAGGATCAATTAGGATCAATTAGGATCAATTAGGATCAATTAGGATCAATTAGTTGCTATTTTTATGTAAAGCATTTATTCTGTAATTTTCTATTTAAACACGCCAAAATGGCTGAATAAAATTCATTCCATTCGTCATTCTTTTCTCGACTTTATGGTATCGAGCCTAAATGGCTAAACCTCTAATGATACCTCTCGGTATCGATTCTATGAGCTCTATTCGCTCACCCTCAATTCCCTTAACCACTTGAATCTTTCCAAAACCTTTTCATCACTTCTCACAAGTTTGAATGGAAACAATTTCCTACAATGGTCCCAATCGGTGAAACTGTTCATTCGAGGCCGTGGAAAATTCGACTATCTTACAGTGTACCAATGCGAGACCCACCGAGAAAGATGAAGGTTCGAAAAAATGGGAGGCGAGAATTCGATGATCATGTCTTGGCTCATAAATTCTATGGACTCGAGTGTAGGAAGAACCTATCTCTTCCTACCTACGCTCATGACATTTGAATCGTCTTGTGAACGAGACTTATTCGATCTCGGGAATGCGGGATGCTGGTTTGAGCTAAAAACTCGGCTATGGAGGCTAAAACAAGGTGAGAAAACTGTCACTCAATATTATACGACTTAAAAACCTTGTGGCAAGAGGTAGATATGTTCGGCGATTATGAGTGGAGGCGTGCGAAGGACAGGGCTTTGTTTCGAAAATGGTGGAAAAAGAACGTGTCTTCGAATTCCTCGTCGGCCTTAATAAGGAATTAGATGAAGTGAGAGGACGCATTCTTGGTCGTGATCCACCGCCGAGTACTAGAGAAGTCTTTGCCGAGTCGAGAAAAGAGGAGAGCCGGCGGACCGTCATGCTCGGAGGACACTCACCGGCTCCCACCGAGCCTTCGCCTGTTCTCTAGTCGCCCACCACGCCGCAACGACCGTCGCAAACGATAAAGACCGCCAATCTGCGAGCATTGCAACAAGCCAGGGCATGTTAAGGCCAAATGTTGGAAGTCGCATGGAAAGCAGTACCGAGAACCCTTCATCTAACCTAATCCTCGTGATTCAAAGGGTTTTCATGCCTCATCCGAAGACACTTCCAAAGAGCCGAAATCGCCTCGAGACGACGTCGCCTTCAAAGAAAGAACAAATAGAGCAATTGTATCAACTAATGAGTTCTCATTCAATTGTATCCAACACTCCTAACTCATCATCTTTACATTGCCTCTTCTTCTTTAGCTCAAAAAGGTACTTACCCTACAACTTTCACAAAGGCTCAAAAAATTAAACCCTTGGATCATAGATTCGGGGGCAACCGATCATATGACTGGTAGTTCCTCCCTATTCTCTTCATATTATCCTTTGTCTGGAAATTTGAAAGTTAAAATTGCCGATGGTTCTCTAACCTCTATTGGCTTTGGAAAAGGCTCTATTATTATGTCTCCATCTCTTACATTACTAAATGTCCTACATGTTCCAAAGATTTCTTGCAATCTCATCTCTCGTTAGTCGTATTATTCATGATTGCAAATGTATTGCTACAATAACATTTGGCTTTGGATTTGAATTTCAGGGACCCTTGTTCGGGGAAGATGATTGGCAATGCTAAGGAAGTTGATGGACTCTATCACTTGGTCTCGGAAAATTCTTCGGATGAACAAGTTCGAAACCAAGATGTTTAACTACCTTGTCTTGCGAGAATGACATAATGTTGTGGCATTATAGGTTAGGCCATCCCGCTTTAATTACTTGAAATATTTGTTTCCAAATCTTTTTAAAAATAAAGACATTTCATTTTTTTGTTGTGAAGTTTGTGAGTTGGCAAAACATCATAGATCTGTTTATCCTTCTTTGAAGTATATGCCATCAAAACCTTTTTCACTCGTGCATAGTGATATTTGGGGTCCTTCAAGAGTAAAAATTGCCTCAGGTTCTAGATGGTTCATCACATTCATTGATGATCACACTAGAGTCACATGGATTTATCTTCTAAAGGAAAAATCCGAGGCCGCAAATGTTTTCAAAAATTTTCACTCTTTGATTAATACTCGCTTCATACTAATATTCAAGCTCTTAGAACCGATAATGGCCGAGAATATTTTAATGCAATCTTAGGTGATTTTTTGAAAGAAAAAGGAATTATTCATCACAGTTCTTGCGTTGATACTCCCCAACAAAATGGAGTGGCTGAGAGGAAAAATAGGCATTTATTAGAGGTGTCTAGGGCGTTATTATTTGCTATGAATGTTCATAATCGTTTTTGGAATGAAGCGCTCTTAACTGCAGCTTATCTGATTAATCGAATGCCTACAAGAGTTCTTAATTACATCACTCCTTTGCAAGCACTAAAGAATATGTTTCCCGAAAATAGATCGTTCACTGATTTAACACCTAAAAGTTTTGGTTGCATTGCTTTTGTTCATATACACGGCCATAATAGAGGAAAGCTTGATCCCCGGGCACATAAATGCATATTTCTTGGTTTTTCACCAACACAAAAAGGGTATAAATGTTTTGATCCTAAATCTGGAAAATATTACGTGAGTATGGATGTCACTTTTTTTGAAAAACAACCTTTTTTTGAAAAAAACTCAATTCGGGGAGAATGATTCTGAAATGAGTTTTTGGGAACAAATATCTTTGCCAAAATCGGTTGAAAAGAGTTCAGTGGAATCAATTATTTCTGTAACTAATCCTAGGATTTCACAACCTATAAATTCACAACCTCGTGAGACCCAGGTAGAAAACAACGTGGAACCACCTACTGAACTTCGTGTTTATTCTAAAAGGAGGACTCAACCAAGTAATATTCCACCAGCTCCCGAGGTGGGCCAATCATCGGACTCGACCAGAGGTCCAAGGTACGACTGCTTTCTTTCTCCTACTTCTCTTCCAAATTTAGAACCTTCTACGATTTCTTTGAACCCATATCCTTACGCAAAGGTGTCGATCATGTACCACAAAACATCCAATATCCAATTTCGTATCTTATCATAAGCTCTCACCAGATTTCAAAGCCTTTTCCACCAGGATTATGGATGATGAACTACCTAAGTCGATACATGAAGCTCTAGAGGTTCCGAGATGGAGAGAGGCGGTCTTTGAGGAGTTGAAGGCCCCGAAGAAGAATGACACTGGGATCTTACCTCTTTACCCGAAGGAAAAAAATGTGTAGGCAGCAAGTGGGTGTTTACCATAAAATACCATGCTGATGGCTCGGTTGAGAGATACAAGGCTCGACTCGTAGCACGAGGCTTCACTCAGACATACGGCCTTGACTACGAGGAAACCTTCGCTCATGTGGCCAAACTAAACACCGTACGTGTTCTTCTCTCGTTAGCCGCTAATGCTGGATTGGCCTCTCGGACGATTTGATGTGAAGAACGCGTTCTTAAACGGCGAGCTAGAGGAGGAGGTGTATATGGAAGCTCCACCAGGCTTTGATGAGCTAAAGAAGGATGGCGAGTATGTAAGCTAAAGAAATCCATATATGGATTGAAACAATCTCCGAGGGCATGGTTCGAAAGATTCACGAGAACTGTGAAACAATGTGGTTACACTCAAGCTCATTCAGATCATACGATGTTCTACAAACACAATCATGGTAAAATTGCTATTTTAATTGTGTATGTAGATGACATTGTGATGACAGGAGATGACATAGTAGAGTTGGAGTCACTTTGAAGAACTTCTTATCCAACCAGTTTGAAGTCAAAGATCTAGGACACTCAAATATTTTCTTGGAATGGAGGTGGCTAGATCCTCAAAAGGAATAGTTATCTCACAAAGAAAATATGTTCTTGATCTCTTGAAAGAGACTGGATTACTCGGATGTAAACCGGTGGCAACTCCCGTCGATCCGAATCGAAACTCGAAAAAGAAGATGGTGCTTGAGGTCCGTGGACAAGAACCGTATCGAAAGGTGGTGGGGAAGCTAATTTATTTGGCGCATACAAGGCCGATATTGCGTTTGCGATGAGCTTGGTTAGTCGGTTTATGCATTGTCCATCGAAAAAACACTCAAAGGTCGTTCATCGGATTCTTCATTACTTGAAAGGAAGCCGGGTAAAGGAATTATGTTTTCAAAGAATGGGAGCCGAAGAGTGGAGATCTTCACGATGCTTGATTGGGGCGGAAGTTCTACAGACGGAGATCTACCACCGCTATTGCTCCTTTGTGCAGGGCAACTTAGTTACTTGGAGGAGCAAGAAACAACCGATTGTTTCTCGAAGCGAGCGATGCGAGTCCGAGTTCGAGCTATGGCTCAAGGAGTATGTGAGTTGTTATGGCTTCGGAAGATCTTAGAGGAGCCGAAGGTTGAAGGAGATAAACCGATAAGGTTGTATCTGCGACAACAAATCGGCAATCAATATTGCTCGAGAATCCCGTGCAAAGATGACCGACAAAACATGTCGAAATAGATCGACATTTCATCAAGGAGAAACGGAAAACGGCGATATCTCGCATACCCTTTGTTCCATCATCCGAGCGCCTCGTCGATGTTCTTACTAAGGGACTTTTTACTTGCTATGTTCGAAGGGTTTCTATCCAAGTTGGGAATGATCGATATCTATTCTCCAGAACTTGAGGAGAAATGTCGAGAATATTACCATAATTATTAGGATTGTTATTTAGTATATTTATTCTATTTGTAATTAATTAGAATTAGAAGTAATTAGCTGTATAATCGGTTTTTATAGTTGTAATCTGTTTTGATAAGATAGGATCAATTAGGATCAATTAGGATCAATTAGGATCAATTAGTTGCTATTTTTATGTAAAGCATTTATTCTGTAATTTTCTATTTAAACACGCCAAAATGGCTGAATAAAATTCATTCCATTCTGTCATTCTTTTCTGACTTTAACTTTTAATAGTGGTCATAACAAAAGTCAAATAGATTTTCTTTTAATAAGAAAAATAGATAGAAAAATATGTAGAGACTGCAAAGTAATACCTGGTGAAGCACTTACTGCCCAACATAAGTTAGTTGTACTTGATATTAAGCTAAAACGACGACATAATATGAATAAAAGAGTTAGCGACCCTAGAATAAAGTGGTGGAACCTAAAACATAGTAAACAATTAGAGTTTAGAGAAAAAATACTAAAGGAAAATGTTTGGAATCTTGACTTAGATGCTAATACAATGTGGCTAGAAATGAGTAGCTGCATAAGGAGAGTGGGATCAGACGTATTAGGTATATCTAAAGGTTTGGGGCCACCAAAGAAGGAAACATGGTGGTGGAATGAGGATGTCCAACGAGCAATTAAGACTAAAAGAGAGATGTATAGGAAAATACCTAAGTGTCAAGATGAAGATGTGTACAATCAATATAGAGAAGCTAGAAAACAAGCTAAAAAAGTAGTTAGTCAAGCTAAAACAAATTTTATGGAAGATCTATATACAAGGTTAGGTAATAGAGATGGCGAAAAATATCTATATAGGCTAGCCGAATTAAGAGATAAAAAGAAACAAGACCTAAGTCATGTAAGATGTATTAAGGACGAAAATCAAAATGTTTTAACGCGCGAGGAGGATATTAAGGAGAGATGGAGAAGTTACTTCGATAGTTTATTTAATGATGGCCAAGTTGATACTACACCAAGAAAGAAATGTAAACTACACACGCAATATTAGAATTGTAGAAGTCAAAGAGGCATTGAAAAGAATGAAAATAGGGAAAGCATGTGGCCCAGATGAAATACCCATAAAGGTTTGGAAATGCTTAGGAGAAATTGGATTGACTTGGTTAACATAACTTTTCAATAAAATTTTAAAATCAAAACGTATGCCAATGGATTGGAGAAGAAGCATGCTTGTGCCAATCTTCAAAAACAAAAGAGACATTCAAAGTTGCTCAAACTACCGGGGAATTAAACTTATGAGTCACACTATGAAACTTTGGGAGAGGATAATTGACAATAGGCTGAGAGAAACAACAATATCAGATAACCAATTTGGTTTCATGCCTGGGAGGTCAACTATGGAGGCGATTTTTCTTGTAAGACGATTGTTAGAAAAATATAGAGAAAAGAAAAAAGATCTTCATATGGTATTCGTAGATTTAGAAAAAACATATGATATGGTCCCTAGAGATGTTCTTTGGTGGGTTCTAGAAAGAAAAAGAGTGCATGCTAGATACATAGACACTATTAAGGATATGTATGATGGAGTAGTAACGAGTATAAAAACATTTGGAGGAGCTACAAAAAAATTTCTCATTACGATAGGACTACATCAAGGATCGGCTTTAAGCTCATATCTATTTACTTTAGTTATGGATAAACTAACTAGACATGTTCAAGAGGATATACCATGGTGTATGCTATTTGCAGATGATATTGTCTTAGTGAATGAAACTAAAGATGAAGTGAATAGGAAATTAGAACTCTGGAGGAATACACTAGAATCTAAAGGCTTTAAGTTGAGTAGGACGAAAACCGAATATATGCACTGTGCGTTTAGAACCACTAGACATCGAGATGACGAAGTGGTAAAATTAGGGGAAGTAGAAGTTCCTAAGGTAAACCACTTTAGATACCTAGGATCAATCATACAAAATGATAGTAACATTGAGAATGATGTCACACATAGAATTCAAGCTGGATGGAAGAAATGGCGGAGTGCAACAGGGGTGATTTGCGATCGAAATGTTCCTACTAAGTTAAAAGGAAAATTTTATAGGACCGCAATTAGGCCAGCTATGCTCTATGGAAGTGAATGTTGGCCGGTAAAGCAACAACAATTACATAAAATGAACGTAGCAGAAATGAGGATGCTTAGGTGGATGTGTGGTAAAACTCGTAAGAAATATAGAAATTCAAAGACAAGTAGGAGTAGCACTAATTGATACAAAGATTAGGGAAGGGCGGTTGCGGTGGTTTGGTCACCTGCAAAGACGGCTTACATATGCCCCAACTAGAAAACTTGACTCAATAAAAATTGTAGAAATTCGACGAGGTAGGGGCAGACCAAAGTTAACATGGGATGCATTAATTATGAGAGATTTGAATGGTTTGCAAAGCTCACCATCAATTACACTTAATCGAGCACAATGGAAAAGTTTGATTCATGTAGCCGACCCCTATTAATTTGGGACTGAGGCTATGTTGTTGTTGTTGTTGTTGTTGTTGTTCTTTATTTTCCCACATTCTAAGCCCTTCCTGCAACAAATTTACAAAAATATTTGATGACAACACCTAGTTTCTTGTTTGCTTACATTGCATAGCATAAGTCTGAAATGACAAGCCATTTTTAACTTGAACAACATTTAGCGGGAAGTTTACCTATGCTTTCTAGTTGTGAACTTCCTTTTACCAAGTTAACTGTTCATAATTGTTCATGCAATTGCTAACATGATAAATCATACCATCTTTCCTTTCAAAAATTCAAACCATTTTGCCTGAAAAAATCTTCAACTAAGCTACAAATTTGTTGAAGGGCAAAATAGACATTTGGACTTCATGTCGTAATGTTTGCAAACCAGAAAATCAATTAGTAGCCCTCTACGTAGTTAGAAAAAACTGACCTTTTCTGGGGCGGAATGATGGTATATTTTAGATCAGATCACTAAAAATAATAAAAAAACATCTTTAACTAATTTCTTTATCCAATACCACCTATGCTGATTTTCCGTACTTGCAAGGCCTAATCTCTAAGAACCTATTTTCTATTTAGCTGAGGGGGATTCATAATTGCGACAATACCACGCTCCATAATAGACACTTTGCAACCTATGTTCCGAACTAGGTGATTTCTAATATTATCCTCTCCATCCAACATCCCACCTTAGTCCGTTTCATCTCATGATGACAAAAGTTGCACATGTACTAACATTATACTCAGCAGTTGCATGGTGCCATGGTGCAAGTGCGCCAAACTAAATGTAGAGCCCACTTTATACCAATTTATCACACACACTTTGGTAGAACACCCCATCAGCTAACTTTCAACAAGAGAAGTTGAGTTCAAAGGCTTTACACCCAGTACGACTATTTTTTCTATTCAATATATGTAGCTGATGGGAATTTAAGGCATACAGCCGAAAATGAACTCAATAAAAATGCGAAGAAAAAAAAAAAAATCTAAACACATGGCAATGAACCTTTCACAAATAGGGCTATGTGAGCATTAATGTGATTGGTGGGGGTTATGCTTACACGACAAGTCTCAGTTCACAGAAGCTTAAAGCTTTGCCTATTCTGTAAGTTAGACCACATTCTTTCTAGTTTGGTTCATAGTTCAAAAAGATATCACAATCTATGCACAGTACTTAAATGAGGATATACTAGCAAACTACCTTTTAAAACATGTGGGGAGAATTGTAAAAGTGTGTATTTCAAATGGCTTTTTTTTTAATTCCTATATCAGTTATATTTAAATTTCTTTTCTTGGTTTATCCGTATATCCACACTATAACACTAGTTAAGAGCAAACCGGAGGTATGGATCTTGCATACGCAAGGGTGGAGCCAATTGCAACCAAGTGCAAATTCAATTATTTGCAACTCACTCACCCATCCACACGATACAATGCAAGTCACCACCTTTTATCTCTCATTAAAAAAAAAAAATTATTGACTTGACACCCTTTATTTTTTATTCACAATGCTAATGTCGGTTATGCACACATTTCATTAGTGAAACACTAATCGTTCTGTCGTTAATGAACAGGTAACAATGTAACATGCACATTCCCCAGAGTCAGTTCACCATCCACTGGATCCTACTCTATAAATTGAGTGGTGCTCACCTAAACCACGCAAGTCGCACAGTGCAATCCATATCTTCTCCCCTCCACTTGCACACATCCTCTCAACAGTGTTGGGTATTCTCTAGTATTCACTGTTGTCCCTGCTCTTGTTCAACAAACAAAAGGTCTTGTCGGTCCTAGGGGATACACATTCATCAACAAAATATCCTTGAGAACATCAACTACACGCTTAAATCTATTATACCTACTGCACTCCTCTAATCCAGTTTCCACCAATAGAGGAAAAAGCATTCTTGCTCACACAAGTGCATGTGGGCACAAGAATCTATCACTAAATGGTTTATATTGGCCATGAGGATGACTTGAGAAATAACCGTAAGATCGCAACAATTAGATCACTTGCTTGAACCAAAATTCAATTAGTTCAACAGGGTTATGATTTCTCCCTAACCTTTTCCTACATTGAGATGCATGGTGGTATGGTATGCTGCACAGAAACCATTTCCCTTTCTCCTGGAAAGTGACATTGCTTTGCGAATGGGAAGCATCAGGTGATAGACTCTAGTGCCTCTAGGCACAATTGTGCAATCAAAAATGCTTCTTCCTCTATTGAGCCATCAACTCCACCAATTTCTGGGTAAAAATCACACCTCTTGCTCACTCTTAACCAGTGCTACAACATGGATGCACAGATAAACCTAAAAAGGAGTTTGAATATAACCAATGTAGGAGTGGGACACAACAAAACAAAGCCTTTTGAAATCAAAAACTTGAGAACAAACGCGACATAATGCATCGCTTTCGGTAAATAACAAGAAGGAAAAGATCTTACAGTACATGAAACCAATGATCGGCCATGTAAACCCCAATGTTTAGAAGCAGGATCCAAAATATCCCCTTCACACGCTTCCCTTGTCTCCCTCTCTCCTCCGGCCTTCCAATTTCCAATTGAGACATCATATCTAACAACAAAATTTAACTTGCTTGACCTAGAATCCGTTTAACATAAACACAGTGAAATATTCACAAAATTAGAGAAGTACCTGAGCTGCTCATCTTGCACACATGTGAAACTCGTGTGGGAGAGAGGCGGAGGCCAAATTTGTTGGTTCGGTCGTCATTGAAGAGGCTCTTGGAGAGATCGTTGAAGCAAAGAGGACGATTGAGGCATCTAGTTGGAACTGGGAATCCATTTGGAGGAACGACGTCCAGCGGGAGAAGACGATGGAGTTGCCCCATCTCTTCCAAGTTCGAACAGACCTCACGTACGAGCCCTTAGATTTTTATTTTTTATTTTTTATTTTTGGTATTCAAGAAAAACCCGAACCCATACTAAGTCTGTTACTCCCAGCTCGCTCTAGGTCGGTTCCCAGCTTGCTCTTGGTCGGTTAACTTTCAGCGGTTGGCGACTCTATTGTACGACTCCACTCAAAGCAACTATGGCAGTACAAGCCTCGAGGCAAATCGAGCACCGCTACATTACCAGACATGTCACCTAACATGTCACGTCACCGCACACTTGTCCTTGACAGCCAACTACCTTAACTTTTATCTTGCCTGTTTTCAACTAACTTAATAATTTCAAGTAATTATAGTTAAAATTCAGGTAAATAACATAACATATCTTTAAGGTTATTAACAAATTTATCCTTACATTTAAAATTTTTACAAATGCATCCTCACCTTTTGAAATTGTGTAAATTATATCCTATAGATAAGCTTGAGTTGATTTATATGAGGAATACTTTTAACTATGTTGTTGCAAATGGGTTAATAATAACTTTTTGATGCCACTTGATCAAGATTTTATTATAAATTTATAAAAAAGGGAAAACATATTTTTTCAGACCTTGAACTTTGAGTTGGTCCCTGAACTTTCATTAGTGCACATTCGGTCTCTAAACATTATTGGTGTACACTTGGTCCCTGGACCTTTAAGTTTTTTATGCTTTTGATCCCTAATCTTTGAGTCTTTAATGCTTTTGGGAAAATTAAATTTTTTGGGTTTTTATTGGTTGAAGTAAGTCATCTGATTCAGTAATACAAAATATTTTACTTTACTTGGCTAATCACATGTCACTTATTTTAGTCACATCATCGAGATTTAACACCTTAAATTGTGGAAGGATCAAATGTACATCTTTGTGAAAGTTGAGGGATCAAAAACATAAAAAAACACAAAGTTTAGGGTCTCAATTTTGGGTTTTGCCAAAATAAAATAAAGTGTTAGGATGTATTTGTAAAAAATAAAATGTTAGGATAAATTTGTAATAACCTTAAAACTTTAGGATGTATTTGTAAAAATTGAAACGTTAGGATAAATTTATAAAAAAAATAAAACATTAGGATAAATTATGCTATTTTCCTTTAAGATTTTAAAAGAAATTTCTAAGTTCGGCAATTTTAACTTTATTTCATCAAAGTTAGGTATTTTACAACTCTTTCCTCATTTTAAGTTGATTACAAGTTATTTGCAATGCCAAAACATGCATTAATGAAAATAAATGAACAAGTTTCCATTAATAAAGAAGCCTACAGGGTAGAAACCCGACAAAGGATACCGCATATATCATCAAAAGCGACGAAATATATAAAAGTTTTGAACCACTTGGACCAACTAGTCGTTGGTGAGCCTTTAAATTTTTTTTTGTTTGTTTCCCGCATGGTGTTTACCGCCGACTACACCGACAAATCCATTGTCGGGCCTAAATATAGGGGTGGCCTTCCCAACTCAATTTTTTTATTCACGAGACTCAAACTCGAGACCTCACTTAAGGGGGATAAATTTAATTGCCACTGAACCAAGCCATTGTTAGTAAGCCCTTATATTTTGCTCCAACTAGTACTAGCATAATCGTGACCTATAGGTAAAAGTCATGGGCCTAGTGGTCCATAGATCCTACGCTTTCTTGGGCTCGATCTCTTCATTAGGTGGTTGATTGTTTTTTTTTTTGTCAAAGATTGCACTTGATATTTTAGTTGGGCCTTGGTCTATAGATCCACACTCGTCGTCCACCATTCGATGCACGTTGAGATACATGCGCACCTGACAATTGTGCATGCGTGTCCGCGCTAGGGCACTAAATCATTTTTCTAAGCTACACAAGTTCTTGCAACTCGGGTTCACGTTGCTACTGGTTAGATTGTTTAGAAAGCTTTGGCATCGTGAACCTTTACCCACGCATGCTCTATGTGACACTATAGATACCGGTGATAAATTATATAATTAGTTTAGCAAGCAACTCGAACTAATCACAAAAGTTATCCCACATATTTTAATGTCATAACAATTAAGCTAGCCCTCGTTTGCGTGTAGAATATATAATTCAAGTCTAGACTTTGTATTCAAATGTTAATGCCAAAACTAAAATTATCCCACATATGTTAATGTCATAACTATGGATGCACTGATTTAAATGTTCAATAAATACAAGTCCATTTCAAATTTTTGATTAGCTAACATTCATATTCAAATGCAAAAATACGAACATTTAAATCTAAGTTGGGGTTAGTGTAGAATATATAATTCAAGTCTAGACTTTGTATTATAGGAGGGTTTGTAATAAAATTGGGTCACATATTGTAAGTGACGAATAAGTCACATATGACCTGCTTACTCACAGATTTAGTATGACAGGAGTTAGTTGAGTCTATTATACTAGATGAGCTCCTCCCTATATAAGGGATTACAAAAAATATGTAATAGTTAGTATTTGAGAATAAAGAATGAACTCGACATTATGTGAATTCTTGGTTTGAATGTGGCATCGGAGTGATTTCCAATCTAAACCTAATTTCCAAAATCATCGATTCTTGAGTGAAGATATGATCTTAGATCCTGACAGCTCGACGGATCAGATCTTTAGTTTTGTTTTTCAATTTGAGATAGTTTTCTTGATTTCTTGAAGCATTACGAGTTTGTGTTCATCAATGACGATTGTGCCAACGATGGCGAGTCCATCGAATGGAGGCGATGCCATGGTGTTCGGCATTGAAAGTCCTTATCATTTATCCAATTCAGATCATCTTGGCATGATATTGGTGATGAATTCTCTGTGTGGCACCATTTATCTTTCGTGGAATTAATGACGATCACTCTTAGAGTTAAGTTGAAGCTTGGCTTCATCAATGGCCACTGCACAATGCCTGAAATGACAAATTCTATCTTCGATCGATGGTGCAAGGTTAATTATATAGTAACTTCTTAGCTTCTCAATTCCATTTCAAAAGATATAGTAGAGGCATTTCTTTACAATACATCTTCTTATGCTTTATGGATTGAGTTTCAAGAGAGATATGGAGAGAGCAATGGATCTCTACTATACCAATTGAAAAGAGAGATTTATTCAATTAAGCAAGTTGAACTTTCAATTTCATAGTATTACACCAAACTTAAGATGATATGGGATGAATTAGGGTGTTTGGCACATCTTCTTTGATGTGATTATGGTGCATTTTCAAGAATTGCGGTGTTGGAATCTAATGACAAGTTAATGCAATTCTTGATGAGATTGAATGATTTGTATGATCATGTTAGGAATCAAATCTTAGTGATGGATTCTTTAACTAATATTAGCAAAGCTTATTCCATGATTTTGAGTGTGAAGAAATTAAAGGAGTTCAATATCAATTTTTCTTCTAGTTTAGAAACTGCAATGATGATGAAGTCCCCTGTGAATAAAAGATCTAATAAAGTAAATTTCAAGAAATCAGTAAACAAGGATGATTTGTATTGTGATTTTTGCAAGATGAAGAGGCACACATAATAAGCTTTTTTCAAACCAATTAGGTACCTAGATTAGTACAAGAAAAGCAGTGATAAGAAACCTGAAGGTGATCAAGTCAAGTCATTTATTAATATGATAGAGTCACCTATTGATATTGCTGATGAAAACTCCTTGAAATATACAGATTTGCATGCCAGTATTGCTAATATGGTACATATAAGTATTGAGAAATACATGAAAGGGAAAGCGGTGGCTTTTGATGGCAGTTAATGTGCATTCTACTCATCTTGATTTCACAGGTAGTCTACTCAATCACAGTTATGTTTCTAATGTTCTTATTGGTAGTACTGATTAGATAATAGACTTTGGGGTTTCTAATCACATGTGTGTGGATTACTCTATGCCTACAAATCCTACTGTAACGACCCGAATATTCTAACTCATGTCACGTGTCATCGTAGGACTCTAACGGAGACTAACGTGACGTACTTGGTCAACCCACGGGAGTCAACACCGAGGTATATTATTTGTGTTTAGGGTGTGTAGTATCTATTTTATAGCCAAAATATCAATTTTGAATTAGTTAGTGGTCCGATTTCATTGAAATGCGAGTAGAGTATACCTCGAGATGAGTGTGACGAGGGTATATGACTTATTTGAATGGGATAACTTGGATTGGCACAAATTACCAATTTATATAACAAATTCTAAGCTAAGTAAATAATAAAGCTGAGCCAAGTCAAATAAAACACAAATGGGTCGAAAATGGACGACGCGCCTCGAGATGCACGACGACATCGAGTAGCCGAGATAGGTAAGGACTTAGTCTAAATATGGAGTTGTAATTAATTACAAACATTAGACAAGTCACTTGAAATCAAATGTTGAGTTATGACATCAAGTTGTGGCTAAATAGAGAAAATAAGTCTAAGTTAAAAGTTTATGAACCAAAATAACAAAAATGGTGAGTGTATAGTTAGAGAATAGGGCTTGTATGAATACATGGTATACTACAATAGGAATACAAGTACTAAACTATTATACCATTACAAAAAATAAAGCTCATGCAAGGGGCTACAACTAATAATTAATACTATATAAAGGGATATTTAGCTGAATTTTTAGTTCATCCCCAAACAAAAAAATTGCAACCATCAAGAACAAGTGAAATGGAGAGAGAAGAAGGTTTGCTTGCTGAAATTTGTAGAGAAGTTGAGATCAAGAAAGGGGAATTAGACATCAATTGTGATGACCCCTTCTCAAATTAGGGCACTGCCCGACCTAATTCCGTCATTAAACCCTAACCTCCACCACGTAGGACTTAACAACGTATTAGGTAGCCTTTCTTATACACTCACTATATTAACTAATTTTCTAATAAACCTTACACTATTCTTAAACTTAATAGTCGTTCAGAGTAAATTAAAATTTATACAGTTTAAAGATTATTCAACGGAAGTCTTGACAAATTAGCGGAAGCCATTCATATAAAATCTAAGAATATGGAAAACCAGGTAACAAATATCACATGTATATATATCAAATGACGATAACAGTATACCAACACGTGTATGGTCGGGTAACTATCTCACAACCCATAGTATACATCCCCAAAAGTGTATAAAAGACATATATAAGTCATACAATAAAATCACAAGCCTACAAAATTAGACGCAGCAGCACTCCACTAGCTCATAGATAGTCGCTGATCTTCTCCTTGCCCGGTCTGCTACTCAACGGATCTGCACCCTCCATCATAAAAAAGACGGTGAATACATGAAAATAGAAAGTAACATGAAGTGACATTTATTCACATTTCCAAATATACAACCAGTATCTGAATGCATAACAATAACAACTATGCTGAAAAGAAATCATGTTATAAGATACTTCAGTTAAGTAATTATGAAACTGACACTCGGCTAAATAGTAATGATATAAGGTCGGTCGGCTGTGAGTTACATCACAACAACCTTATTCCACTGTTGAGGGCGTAAACAATATCATGAATGCCTTCACCTCCTTCAAATGTCCATCTCATATATAAACACTCATAAGTGCCCCTCAGATTTGATGTACATGTTAATAACCTCGGGTCCTATACCTTATGTGCTGCATAAGTTAGTGGTGAGATCCCGACATCCCCGAGAATCTAGTGACCCCAGTGTGCCGCAACTATCTCTATATATATTGGTCCTAGATACAAGACCTACTTTCATATATTCAAGAAATGGCACGGTTTAGGAATCCAATAATGTAATTGTATATCTAATGCACAAAGGAAATTAGATTTACAATACCATCAAACACCTATCTAATAGCATGTTATTCCATTTGACTAGATATCTCAATAATCAAGAATGACATAACACATGATTTATAGTCAATGAAACTATTTAATTAAAAACTAAGGCCATGATAACAAACTCATTAAATGAGAAGAAACAACAAGTCATAACATGTAGAGTACAAAAGACAATTCAGTTCAAATAACTGAAAATAGATAACAATACTGGAATGAAATGTAAATGAATATCTTAATCAATTTATTTACAATCTAAGCAAATTCCTAGCTAATCCAGCCTCCCAACACCTCAAAACATGTACCCTCGAGACTCTTCTCTAGGCTCCTAATATCATTTTATATGTTTTTAAAACGTGTTTAGACCTTTAATTAAGGTTTTGAACTTGTTTAAAATGTTTAACATATAATTAGGAAAATGCAAATCTTGTACTGTTAGAGCACTTAGCAGATTGGGTGGCATGTCTACCGCACTAGTGGCCTCATTAGTGCGCTAGTCAACTTGATTAGTGCGCTACACATAGGTAGTGCGCTCACTAGAACACCTAGCGCGCTATGTGCAGGAAAAACTAGAATTTTCTACTTTGAATTTTGAGTTTACTCCACACATGACCAATTCCAACACATTGTGTAGCATCCCTATTCCAATTACAGCGATACCTAGCCTGAAACCCTAATTAAGCCCTGGTAAACCAGTTTGACTCAATTAAAGTAACAGTATAGCCATCCTTTATACCTGATAATCACAATAACAATATATGTTATATCGAATAAATAATTGAAAATGCAGTGAAATTAAGATATTTTTCGATAAAAACATAAGATATACAAAATCCGACATAAAACTCGCTCGTAAAATCATATCCCAACCCTGTTTATAACAAAATAGTAATTTAGTACAATATATAAATAGTAGGAAAAATCAATTCACCGTAGAGAAGACTGTAAACTCTTAATCTTCTCCATTCCTAAGTCGAAGCACACATCGATAACCTAAAATGTTAATTAGGGGATGAGCGTTCCAACTTGCTCAGTAAGTGATGCTCGTGAACGCATCAATTATCAACTAATATCAATAAATCAATAAATAGCAATATGAATTCAAAACATATCTATTCATGCGTTAAAATGATATAACAATAGATAACAGAATGCAAGTTCATCAGTCAATTGCAACTGTATTCGTGACCTATATTTTCATTTCAAAACTGAGCTGTAAACTCCCGTTACCCTGAATTACGGTCCAAAGAACCTCACACGTTGGCCAACGTGTGACTTTTGTGGTGTATCGAGGCATAGCGTAGCTACCAAAGAATCGTTGGTCACCAAATTGACTTGGAATGATTTGAAGGACTTTTGTGGGGGTTGTTAAGCACGAATTTTCCAAGTTATATTGCTCATACAATAATGACCCTAAGTAATATCAAGAGAACAATTGAGTTGTTAAGTTAAAAATAATCAAGTCAATTATAAAAATCGAATTATATTAGAAATAATGATTGTAAATGTAACTCAATGACTCAAACATGGTGTAACCTATCAAAATGGACACCAAGTACCTAGCTAGCTAGATTCGGGTGTTTGGGAGTTTAATGGGACGTGTGTCAGAGCCGTGAAAGCGTGTGTTAGCATGATCCGAAGTACGTAAAACCAGCTAGGAAATGTACAATAATTCATTGAGCTTTACATGTTATTGTTATTGCATTGTTATCCTTTCTTGGAATTCCAACTCAAATATGAGTGTCCAAGGGCCAAGTGAGTCGAGAAGGTGTCTCTGATGGAGTGGTTACCGGCTAGCTACTGGAGCCATGACCTCGATTCACTGTATTGTTTGGTCGGGATGAGATGTGTCTTATCCGGGCCAGCGTCGATATCCCTCATTCGCGATAGTCTAGGTACAGCAGGCGCTGCCCTGTCCTAAGACCCGAGTCTGCTTGACGTTGCCATAACTCTATGACCACAACCCTGTGGCACTCGCACTATGTGGTCTTGAACTACTTGGATGCCTCTTTAGTTGCTTCTTTTGACATTCATTTCCTATTGTACTTTCATTATTTAGTCTTATTATCATGCATTCCTTATAGCTTTCTTTCTATCCGCATGAATTTTTATGACGCCCGCCTAATTTAAATGTTATTTAATTATTTAATTTCAGACTAAGACCCACCTCATACCCACGTAGACGGCACAGATTAGTCTAGGGCATCCCTACCGAGTTACAATTTATAATATTATATTTATATAATGCTTGTTTATTAGGATTGTTTTACTATGGATTATAGCATTACGCCATGTGTACCGTTGATTATCATATTTTATGTGAGTTACGAGTGTGGCGAATAATGCCTCGGGAAGCGTGTAACACGGTACAAGAACATGATTGCTTAGACACATAAATTATAAATATATAATGATATTCTAAGATAAATAATCAAACAAACTTGACCTAAGTTGAACAAAACACTAATAGGCCAAAATGGACTTGACGCGCCTCGTGATGCGCGACGTCGCCGGGTAGTCGGTTAGATAAGTACCTAGCCTGATTTTAGTATGCGTACTTCAAATAAACATTAGGCTAGACTAATGAGACCAAATAATAGGCCTATGGTAATTTAAATTGGTTAGGTAACAAATATGTGCCTAAGTGATAAGAAACTTGAGAAATAAAAATCCTAAATTGTCTTACTTAAATTGACACATATGTGGCACGACAACATGGATGGAGTTATTAGGAGCCTTAGATAGACATCAAGATATGTGTGCTGACTTGATGAAGTGAATTAGTATAAAAGGGGACTTAGCCCATTTTATTTCCCCAGGACATGCAAACTAGAGCATTCTTGCTCAAGAGAAGAAAGAGCTGGAGTTACTAAGTTCTATGGATTCAAAGGAGATTTGTAACCCCTAGAAGCCAAGGATTTGAGTACCTAAGCAAGGTAAGATCATATCCTAGTCATCCCTTCCATTTTTGCTCTAATGGTGTCTTGAAGTGCAACAAAAATCGGGTGTTTGTTGTAAAATGAATGTCAAGGGTTTTGATTGAAGTCTTCCACTATGTCTGAACCCAGATTTTAGTTTGCAACACTAATTTCTTAATGTATTAGAACCATTTCATGTTTTTGGAGTTTTTTTGTGATAGAATGTATGTTGATGATAATGATGGTTTAATGGAGCAAAGTTGATGTTGTTGTTCTTGTTGAATTGTTGTTGCTGAAGAATAAAAAGAAATGAAGAGGAAGAGAAAAAGAAAAAAATGAAAAAATGAAAAAAAAATGAAAAACTAGTTTCTGTAGAAGACAGAGACGAATTACCAATTTTGGCAAACTCGTGCATGCGTGCGAGACCTGGGCCGGGAACCAGACCCGATTCAGGTAGGCCCAACCCCATTAATTAATTAAAAATTAATCTAATTTAGAATAAAATATAAAATATAAAATAAATTATAGAAATGCATGCATGCGAGACCTAAGCCAGGTCGAACCAGGCCCAGCCGAACCGAGCCCAGTTCAAGTGGGCCCTACCCCATTAATTAATTAAAAATTAATTTAATTTAAAATAAAATAAAAAACATAATAAATTATAAAAATATCTGAAAAATTATGAAAATTCATAAAAAACATGAGGAATTGGGAAAAAGGTATAAAACTGGATTTCGAGATATTTTCAGGTGTTTGACACCCTTGTAATTTGAAAAATGTGTCACAATTAAAAAATTAGAATAAAAATTTTAATTTTTGTGTTCACAATATACAATCAATTAATGTGACCATAAATTATTTAAAATTGGTATGTAGGATACTCGGGGCTGAGAAGCTTAAGGGACTAAAGAACGGGTATTTCAGAGTATGAGCAAGCGGTTAGGACCGTGTATTTATCGCATTTTGGTAAGTAAACCCCACTAGAAAAACAAGTAGTATTTATTTACTATTTTATTTCATTATTCCAATGAATTATACCAATTTGGTTTTGTTTCACTACTCCACTCCCACGTGTGTTTGTATATGGCCAATGGGATGGTACGACCCCTCACCGGCACCCTCGTGATTGGCAATCCGATTCTTGTCGCTCATGTCCTATGCTACGTATGAAAATTACTATGCGATTCGATGATTTGAGAGATAGTGTCGTGAAGAGTTAACTCCGATAAATATTCATTTCCTTTGAGGTAGTTGGCCAACAATCGTAACTCCCGACCAGCAGAGTTCCTCATTAACCTTGGCATAGTGGCGGGGAGTCACTTCAACACCAGAGTCTTCTTGATCTAGTATTATTAGTCCCAGAGTTCGACATATATATACCACACTCGCATCCGACATTTATTGCTTTCATAACGACTTATCTTCATGCTATTATCCTTTTTAGTGCAATTCTTATTGACTAACATGATTTGTTGTCAATTTATTTACATTCTTATTGAATGCAACTTGCGTTTCTTCTGGGGATTTACTCACTGGACTCATCATCAACTTTTTGCATGAATGACTGAGTGCATATCCTACGACGAACAGGGAGAAGGCCCTACTTGGTGACTTCATCTGATCATTGAGAGCTTCCATTAGCCCATCTTGTAGGTGTTTGTATATATTATGTTACTACTTTTGGGTATATTTTTGGAGACTTGATACACTGATGCATGTATATTGATTCTATTGTATATTTTATTGCCTTATACATACATGGTATCATTTTAATGGGTTTTTCACTACTTAGGGCTTGTTAATAAAGTAAAATTCTTGATATTTATTATTCGCTTTATGCTGTTATCGATAACTCACACATTTAGTTGAAAAGACCAAGGAACAATTAAATAACTTATCAAATAAGTTAAGTAAGATAAATGAATACACTAACTAAACCAAATTAAGAATATATTTTCATAAAACACCGGATATTGGAATAGTTAGGCTAATAAAAAAGGTTAAGTACTTCTCGCAGGACGTCATGGACTAACGTGCAGATTATGTGGCATAACTTTGTGACTTGTCCAGCGGCAAGGCAGGGCCCATATTACATTGGGATTTGGAGCAGCCACAGTTGGTATCAGAGCCTAAGTTCAGGCGAGCCTACGAAAAGTTTAACGAAGGCGAACAAAACTTACTAAACAAGCTTAGAATGTGGAAAACCAGATAACCTGACTTAGAAACTTAGTTGGGAAGTGTGGTTAGGCGGGTAGTCTAGGGTTTTATACGTGTAGGTTTTGACTTGTAATATGTATATATGCGTATACGACAAGATGCATTAATTAGGAGGGATTTGAATAGTTTGAAAAGCTCACCATCAATTGCACTTAATCGAGCACAATGAAAAGTTTGATCCATGTAGCCGCCCAAGTTAATTTGGGGCTGAGCCTATGTTGTTGTTGTTATATATGCGTATACGACACTGACTAGAGCACATCCGCGCTTGCATATTCGAGATGGACGGACAATTGATTCCACCTACTACGACCAATGAAGGCTATATGAGCGACCCGATGAGAGTCGATGTAACGGCCTCAAATTTATTAATAGTAAACTAGTCCCAATCAGTGTTATTGAACCGTGACGTGGCTCGAGAGCGGGTACATTATCCGAATACTTAGTGTGAAGACTGAGTAGTGTAATATTTTAAGTGGTGGATGCCCAGTGTGATGTATATGTGTAGACTACTAAGTCGCTCCTGCCGATATATAGATATCAAGACGAGAGTGGGGACGCGCCTCGAGATACATGCCGGTATGAGACCGGGTAAAGACTGATGTGGTAAGTTGATTTAAATGTAGTATAACTTAAATTGTACTATCAATGTGGCTATAGTTAATTTTATATTAAATGTAACTTAAGTTAGCAAATTAAAACAATAACCATTTGATGATTCTCGAGATACATGTTGGCACATCAAGAAACTAATTTAGTTTCAATTGGTGTTAGTTAGAGGAAGTTAGTGAAGTTGTGTCAAGTTGTAGGGCATTAGATTAGTTTCGAGATACGTGTGTAAAAAAATGGTTATTAATTAATCTTACCTTAATATATAAGATTGGATAGATCAACCCATATAATTCATTTCATTTCAAAACTTGGAAGCTAAGTAAAGTTATAGAAGAGATCAGAGAAGATCAGCAAAAGAAGTGAAGGAGTTTTTGTGAATTGATCAAGCTATAGGAGTTCATCAGCTTGGTAATTCTACTTACACTAGTAAATTATTTAGTTTGATGAGTTTGCGATAAAATTGAAATGTGGCTATTCTTATATGATTAGTAAGTGTCTAGGGATCTCTACTAATTAAAAAAAGAGATCCCAAGGCATTGGAGTGGTCTACATGTAGAGAGAACTCAGAATTCTAAGTGCAAAATTCTAGGTTTTCCTGCACATAACGAGCTAGATAAGTTAGCTAGCGCTTTACCTGTGTGTAGCAAGCTAATAAAGTTGACTAGCACGTTAATGAGGTCATTAATGCGCTAGACAAGTCACTTAGTGCGCTAGGAGCTCTAACAACAACAAAACATGCAATTTCTAAACTAAGACTTAAACACCCTAAACAAGCTAACACCCTAATTTAGGGTATAAACACATTAAAAAACATGTCTAATGGTACCAGGAGCCTTAGGAGGAGTCTCAGAGGTTCGCGTACGAGTTTAAGGTATTAGGGGGCTGGATTAGCATAAGAGTTTATCGTGGTTTGTAAGTAAACTGATCGAGATATTTATTTATATTTCTTTCCATATTGTTTCTTGTTTACAATCATTTAGACCGATGTGCTATTATACTCTAAATGCCATGACTTCGTTATCCTCTCTCATTACATGAGTTTATTAGCATGACATTGATTGTTGTTTAAATGGTATTCATTGACTCTTAATTACGTGTTATGTCATTCTTGATTTTTCAAAGTGTTAATAGAAAAGCATGCTATTAGGTGAATGAATTATGGTGTTGTAAACCATATTCCTTTGTGGTCGTTTGAGCTATTCTATTTTGGATTCCTTATTATATTAATTCTTGAGTTGTGAAAGTAGTTCTTGTATCTAGGACCATTATAGAGATAAGCCGCGACACACGGGGTTACTAGATTTTTAGGGACGTCAGGATCTCAAAACTAGCTTGTGCACTACACGAAGAATGAGACCCGGGGTTGCCAACAAGTAAATATATAAACGAGTAATTATGGAGGAGTAGAGGTCAGCTCTGACCTTCAACAAAGATGTAGAGCACAGCTCCATCCCGAGATAGTGGAATGAAGTTGATGTGATGTAATTTTATAGTCAACTGACCATAGATCATTGCTGCTTAGCCAAGTATCAGTTTCATATTGTTTAACTGAAGCATCTTATAACATGATTCTTAATTTAGCTTCATTTGCTATTGTTATGCTTTCAGATACTTGTTGTATATTTAGAGATGTGGATAAATGTCTCTTAGTGTTACTTTCTACATTATTGTACTCACCATCCTTTTTATGACGGTGAGTGCAGATACTTTGAGTAACAGACCAAGGAAAGAGAGGATTGACGAGTAGTTTTGAGCCGTCAATGGATAGTTCTTGCTACTTTTGTAGGTGATCATTTTACGTATCTATTACTTACATTTTTTTTATAACTTTGGGGTTGTATATTAGGTTGAAAGACTAGACTTCCCTGTTTCATGTTTTACTTTTGGATGGTATTGTATGATTACTGTTTACTTGGTTTCTACAGGAGGTGTTTTATTAATGCTTCGCTAATTTTATTAAGTTTTATCTTTGATAATTAAGATAATGTTAATACCTTATTAACTAACTCGATAAATCGAGAATCAAATCTAAATGAATAATAACTAGGTTAATCATAAGTAATGAGGTAAATGAGGTAAAAGACTGAATAATACATTGTTAAGTCCTACGTGGCTTGGTTTAGGGCTCAATGATGGGATTAGGCTGGGTGATACTAGATTTGGGGAACTGGGCCGTCACAGGTGGTATCAGAGCCTAGGTTTATAGAGCCTAGGCAATAAAGAATGGTTTATTCTATAATGTGATACCAACTTCACAGTTGGTATTAGAGACAAGGTTTGTAGAACCTCAGGGGTAAATTATAGAGTTGTCTGAAATTGTGACACCAATGTGTCAGTAATGGTTAATATGAGAATCTAAGTTCTCTATAAGTACACAATGAAACGTGAATAAAATATAAATTTTAGATGTGGAAACCGGACAATTTTTTCCTAGAAACTATTAGTTAGGAAGTGAGCGAATGTGAGATGGGGGTTGATATGTGTATATGTTATGTTTTGTACGTATAACATGAGATATTGGCATATCAGCTAATGACACGATCTCTATTAACATGCAGACTACGATGGCATATTAGCGCGTGATAGAGATAGTAGTGCCAGCGCTAGCTAAACTACGATATCCGCTAAGGATTTTCATAGGATATTAGATCGAGTTGCGGTACAGGGTCAGTAGTTGGCCGACTTCATCACGGATATGATGATGCGTATATCCATACTTGCATGATCAATTACTACCGCTACAATTTTGATTATTGTGCTACCGACACCTGAGGCACATGTTGTTACGACTGATGATATGCAACGTTGGACTGATATAGTTACTGCTCAGGGACATCAATTTACCGAGCTCATCAAGATTTTTTGAGCACATTTAGTTTCACCAGTCGTTCCCGCCGAGCCTACTATGATATTACTTCTAGTATTTGAGATTTTGATTGTATCGTCTTCTACCACCACCGTATCGCGAGCACCGACACTACGTGTAGCCTTGACAGTACCTATTCCAGTGGAGATGTTATCCTTGGTAGTACCAACAGAGATTCCGTTTGACTTTACGAATGCGTTGACCGAGGAAAACATGAAGTGGAAGAGAGCTAAGGGGTTGCAGAAAATTCTTAATGGATCCACTTCATCTGGATTACATATACCAATCACCATGATAGTACCTTGCATACACGATTCTCCATTAGCACATACGATTGTGAGTAGACTTTGATCCATATCTTCAATTGTCATGGTTTTGCCTAATTTTGTTCTTTGGTTTTGCCCCGATTGACACTTTCACTTTCGATAGTGCAACCACAGCAACAATTTCAGCAAGCTCAGGGCAGTAGAGACCAGTATGTATCGAGGTTGGAGCAGAGGATCACTCTGAGGTCGACTAAGCTGATAGGGCATATTAGATGTATAATGTGTTGCAAATGTAGTCAGGAGGGACACATCATGAGTTGCGGTCCATAGTTAGTAGGTAGATTTTCCATGCCACCAAAGGCAGGATTGATACTATCATCGTTGCAAATTCTGCAGACATCAGATGATAATGACCGAGATGCATCGAGGCAGAGACAAACTCGACATTGCTGCGATTACGGAGTAGAGAGAAATTACGACTGTTATAGGTGTCGTAAGATTGGACATATAGCTCGACAGTGTTCATAACCCGTAGTTTTTCTTCAGGTAGAGATAAAGAGTAGGGTTGGAGATAGTGGCATTAGTCCATAGAGACAGAGATTAATGCATTGTTAAGTGAACTCGACTGCATCGAGAAGACAACCGACGTACTACAAATGTGGACAAACCGAACATATGCATAGACGATGTCCGCAGCTTCATGACTATCAGTAGCTTGTGATGCAACCACAGGTCAGATATGGAGCTCACGTGGAGACAAAGCCGGACCTAGAGATAGCATACGACCTTGGTGAGGGTATGCATTTAATTGTAATTACATTAATCACGCACTGTTTGACTAAGGTATAACAGTAGCTGCACTGATGATTTAGGAGTTAAAAGTGATCATTGGACTAATGAGAATGACTCGAATAAGTTCATATCACATGAATTAATGAGATAATGAAAGTAGTGTTGCCTGATAAGCATAATATAGTTTCATAAAGAACATTATGCCTAGTGAGATTTCTCTTGAGTATTATGACCAGAGTGCCGCATATTGTGATAGTGTGCATGTGGTTACTGAGCATAGACTCACCTATAGTAATATTAAACCCAGGATAATCGGATAAGGGATCCACCTGTAGTAGTTGGTAAACACGAGATTAGGGGCTAGTATCATTTGAAATTTGGCTAGGGTAGTTATTGAGAGAATAAAATGGAAAAAGTTATCTTATATGTTTTAAATGATAAAGAAATGAGAGTCGACTAGCGAGTGACTCCAAAATCTTATGTTAAGGATAATACTTAGTTATGAGATTAAGCTTGTGATTAAGTTTAATTTCGAGGATGAAATTTCTATTAGTTAGGAAGACTATAACGATGCAGATTTATTAATAATCAATTAGTCCTTAATCAGGGTTATTGACCCGTGACATGGCCCGAAAGCGGGTACATTGTCCAAATACTCAGTTTTAGGATTGAGTATTATAATATTATTGAGTGGTAGATGCCTCGTGTGATGTATATGTGTAGACTACTAAGTCACTCCTACTAATATATAGATGTAGAAACGTAAGTGAGGACATGCATCGAGATAAGTGTCGGCATGAGATCTGGGTAGATGGTGATGTGTTAAGTTGCTTTAAGCTTAATGTAGCTTAAATAGTAGTATTTATGTGGTTATAGTCAATTTATATTAAATGTAACCTAAGTTAGCAAATTAAAACAATAGCTATTTGATAATTCTCGAGATACGTGTTGGCACATCAAGAGATCAATTTAATTTCAATTGAGGTTAGTTAGATGAAGTTAGTGGAATTGTGTCAAGATGTAAGCTATAATATTAGCATCGAGATATGTATGTACATAAAGATCAATGTTTATTAATTAATTTTACCTTAATATATAAGATTGGATAGATCAACCCATGAAATTCATTTCATTTCAAAACTTGGAAGTTAAGCAAAGTTGGAGAAGAGATAAAATTATACTTACACTAGTAAATTAGTTAATTTGATGAATTTGTGATAAAATTGAAATGGTTGTTCTTATATATTTAGTAAGTGTCATGGGAGTCTCTAGTATGTGAGAAAACATATCCCAAGGCATTGGAGTGGTCTATGTGTGGAGAGAATTCAAAATTCTATGTGCGAATTCTAGGTTTTCCAAACATAGCGCTAGATGAGTTAGCTAGCGCTACCTATGTGTAGCGCGCTAGTGTTAGCGCTAGAAAAGTCACCCAGAAAAGTCACCAACGCACTAGGTAATCGACGACAAAAAAAATCTCTGCAAATTCTAAACTAAAACTTAAACACCTTAAACAAGCTTAACACCCTAATTAAGGTCTAAACACATTTAAAACATGTCTAATGGTACTAGGAGCTTAGGGAGGAGTCTCGGAGGTTCGGGTACGAGTTTAAGGTGTCGGGAGGTTGGATTAGCATATGAGCGTGGCGTGGTTTGTAAGTAAACTGGTTGAGATATTTATTTATATTCCTTTACATATTGCTTCTTGTTTACAGTTATTTGGACTGATGTGTTATTGTACTATAGATGTCATGACTTTGTTATCCTCTCACATTACATGAGTTTGTTATCATGATATTGATTGTTGTTTAAATGGTATTCATTGACTCTTAATCACGTGTTATGTCATTCTTAATTGCTCAAAGTGTTAATAGAAAAGCATGCTATTAGATGAATGAATTATGGTGTTGTAAACCATGTTCCCTTGAGATCTTCGAGCTATTTTATTTTGATTCCTTATTATGTTAATTCTTGAGTTGTGAAAGTAGTTCTTGTATCTGGGACCATTATAGAGATAGGTTTGAAGCACACGGGGTCACTAGATTTCTAGGGATGTCGGGATCTCACCACTAGCTTGTGCAACACATGGGGTATAGGAACCAGGGTTGTCGATAAGTAAATATAAAAATGAGTAATTATGGAGGCGTATAGCTCATCTCCAACATTCAATAGAGATGTAGAGCACAGCTCCATCCAGAGATAGCATAATAGAGTTGATGTGATGTGATTTCATAGTTAACCGGCCTTAGATCATTACTGCTTAGCCAAGTGCGAGTTTTTTATTGTTTAACAGAAGTATCTTATAACACGATTCTTGTTTCATCTTCCTTTGCTATTGTTATATTTTTAGATACTTGTTGTATATTTGGAAATCTAGATAAATGTCTATAAGTGTTACTTTCTACATTACTGTATTCACCGTCCTTTATATGACGGTGGGTGCAGATACTTTGAGTAGCAGACCGGGGAAGGAGAGGATCGAAAAATAGTTATGAGTCGTCGATGGATAGTTTTTGCTACTTTTGTAGGTGATCCTTTTGTTTATCTATTACTTGTGTCTTTTTGTATAACTTTGGGGTTGTATATTGGGTTGAGAGACTAAACTTCCCTAGTGTCTCATGTTTTACTTTTAGATGGTATCATATGATCATCTGTTTACCTGATTTCCATAATAGGTGTTTTATTAATGCTTCCACTAATTTTAATAAGTCTTCCATTGATAATCAAGATAATGTTAATAACTTCTTAATGAACTTTGTAAATCATAATTAAACTAAATGACTAGTAGCTAGTTAATCCTGAGTAACGAGGTAAATGAGGTAAAAAGGCTGACTAATACATTATTTAGTCCTACGTAGCTTGGTTTAGGGCTTAATGATGGGATTAGCCCAGACGATTGTGGTGGCCCCACGCCCCGAGGCTGTCAGGTGGATGCTGCTCCTCACCAAGTAGGCCCCACTTCAGCGTCTACGTCATTGATCCATAGGGTCCCGCGCTTCTCTGGTGTTGCTTAACACGCTTACATTCTCGATGTGCTTGCTAACTTGTCGTGTTGTTGCCATATAAATTGTACCCTAGTATTACATATTTGCTTTTACGTTGGTATATTTAGGGTTTAATGTCTTTCATTTTCGAGTTTTGAAAATTATACATATGGCTTGTGTTTTAATCACTTGTAATTAATAAACAGTAAATTAACAGCGGAAGTCTTAAACTGATATAAAGCATGAAATATATATTATGTATATATATACATGTACAATGTCTCTCTAGTCTCCTTAATACTCAAAATAAATCAAAATATCAAAAAAAACTAAACACATATGAGAGAGTCTTGGACAGTAGCGATCAGAGATAGTCTCCTAGGATCCCTTTGCCCGTATTAGGATATGCACTAAGCCATCACAACAAAATAGGTGATGAGTCCAGTGAGTAAAATCCAAAGGAAATTCACTGAGCATTTAAGTAAATAAGAAGCCAAAGAAAATGTTAAATAAACTTGTGGAAATATAAATATGCAACCATAAATGGATCATCGCATGCATACCTAACAAGTGGATAAACAAAGTGTGTGCTCATCCCGGTCAAACTAGACTTTACTTCGGATCCTCAGGATCCTTTCGGTGGGTGCCCCCACTACTCTTTCACTTTGTTCCACGCAGTGATTGGCCTAAACTCACGCTTCACCGACATGTACACTAGTCAGCAGCTTGAGTCGTAATTCACCGAAGGCTTGGTCATACGTGCTATAGCCTAGGGTGTCATAAACATACAACGAATATATTGGTGGGAGCAACCTCAACTAACCGTCCAAAATAGTATGGAATAGAATGGTATGCAAGAATGGACAAAAGCAATATAAAAACAATAATTAAAACTCAAGTGATGTCCCTTTGGGTTTTATAAACCTCAAATACGCGCTCCGACATCCCTGGACTCTTAAATCCGACCCCGTCTAGCTCTCGGTACCGAGCTATGGTCCCTAAAGTCCAAATGTTTCATTTTAATTGATTTATAGCCACATTAATTAAAATGATTAATATTAAGCTAAAATATAGAATTTTTTTTTTCCAATTTTTAGTTAAGACACATTTTTTGAGTTATACTGGGGTGCTAAATGCCCGAAAAATTCTTAAAATCAAATGTTATACTGTTTCTCAATAACTTAAATTTCTCTAATTTTTTTGGATTTTCGGTAATTTTTTGTAATTGTTATCTATTCTTATGTAATTTTTTATATTTATTTTGTATTTAATTTAATTTTTAAATAACTTTTTATTGTTAATAGGAGTTGGGAGGCCCAGCTCACACGCATGCATACTCACAATAACATGCGTGCGATCCCCCAATTCGTCTCTTTTTTTTTTTTTTTTTAAAAAAAAACTTCTTCCTCTTCTCTTTTCTTCTTCATCTCCAACACCCAACAACAACACCAACGATAACAACAACAAAAATAAACCTCACCATTTAAACCAAATCTTCAACATCTCATTTTTCACGGACACACACATAAAAATTAAAGAATAAGAAATTGATGGAAAGAAAGTGCATTACCTTGTTTGATCTCTGAATTCCAGCTCTAAATCTCCAATTTGATATGAGTTCCCTCTTCAAATGTTGTTGAGATTCCCAAGTAAATTGCATGAAATTTGTGAGTGGTTTTGATGGAAATCATAAAAGTGGGCATTTATAGTTTGAATAGAATCAATTGTGTACACATATCCCAATGACGATCTAAAGGCTATTAATTGAGCTGTCACACACCAACTAGTGACTTCATTTAGACACTAAATGGCCTAGTATCACACATTCTAGGATCATCCTCATGCCCATCAATGGTCTTTATTTAATTTAATCAAACTATATGCAAATCAAATTAATTCTTTTTAAATAGCTAACTTAGGTACAACAATAATATAGTTAGTATATTTGATGCATAATTAACCCAATTGTGGTCTCACTCACTCTCGACTACCCGACACCTAGTGCTCTGCATCTTGGCACACATCTCAAGGCACGTCAATCCTTGATGTACCCAATTATTTTGACTTAGCATAAAGTTTGATTTTCCATTTTATGTCATATTCACCTTTATTTTTAGTCATTTTATGTAAGTTAGTATAGTAAAACTTAATGTACTTGTACTATGACTAATCGATATCCACACTGACATGCTTTATGGGCGATTACCTGTCACATCATCTCATGCTTTACGGGCGATTACCTGTCACATCATCTCACTCAACATAACATGATATTTACAAATATGCGATGATTTATGTCATATTAAATAAAATACACCGCAATAAAAAAGCAACCAATCAGACAATATATAACTAGTACCTAGTCAGGCATGCCTCTAGCCTATCTATGGTTGCAATAAACCTCCTGGTCTCCCGTGCTCCCGTGCTCGGCCTTCACCTCTTGACAGATGTGACAAATCTTGACATATGCACCTACGTCAGCCATCATCCCTAGCCACCAAAATAGTCGTCTAAGATCATGGTACATCTTGGTCCGACCAAGATGAACTGTGTAACGAGATCTGTGGGCATCCATGTAACGACTCTAATAAATCTAATCCTAGTCAATTGCCTAATAGGACCGTGATTTGGTGGCTAATCCTACGTTGCAACTTGGTTAGAACTCAAGTGTCGACACCGAGGTAATAATTCATTAATTTTATTTGTGTGTGATGCCTTGAATTTTTTATGTTTATTTATGTGTGCACACACAACTTTATCAACGTTGTTGTCGAATTAACGAGTGAGTGTAGTCCTTGAAACATATGTACGTGGTTTGGGTAGGTCGACGATATCGATGGAATTTAGGTTCTAATAAAATTTATTAATTTAACTATCAAGTTAAATGGTGAGAATACCTCGATTATTTAAGTAATTGAAATTAATGTTTTTATTCTAAGTGTATGTATCTAAGTCCCTTAAAAAACAAAAATAAATAATTGAAATGTCTAAAATGAAATTACTTACCGAAATAAAAAAGAGAAATAGGAAAATCTCGCGCATATAGGACTCCCGTTCCCACGTCAATTCCTCGTCTTCGTGGTGCTGCAACTTAACAAGAACTAACAAAATGTCCTTGTTCCTCAAACTTTGCACTTTGCGGTTTAAAATATACACAGGCTGCTCCTCATAGTAATATACCGGCTAGATCAATCTAAGTCAAGTCTACTATCGGTTTGGCTTCTTCTCTCGACCTATCCACTCTCAGCATTGATATATGGAACATTGGATGAACGCTTGCCCACTGCAGTGGTAATTCAATTTTATATGCAACCTAGCCAACTTTATATGTGATTCTAAAAGGACCTATAAACTTCGGCGTGAGCTTTCTTTGATTTCGAATCGCTTGTGACCTTCACCTAGGTGAAACTTTTAGATAGAAAAAGTTTCTCGCTTTATACTCTTACCCATCTCAATACTTGTCAGCATATTTCTTCTGTCTCTTTTGAGCTCCTCGAAAGATGCTGACGTATTAGTCATATATTCTCTGTGTGATCTACCATAATCTCTAGCCCAACTGCCGCTATATCCTCAGGCTCTACCTAACGTGTTGGTGATCTACACGACATGTTGTAGAGTGCCTCAAACAGTGTCATACTGATGCTAGCCTAGTAACTATTATTGTAGACAAATTCACAAAAATATAGATACTCCTCCCACAACACACCGCTCTAACACACAAGCTCTGAGCATGTCCTCTAACACCTGAAGTCTCTCTGACTATCCATCAGTCTGCGGGTCGAATGTCGTACTATGCTGTAAACTCGTGTCAAAACTGTGCTTGCATGCTCCTTTATAACATGGACTTGAACTGCAATCCCTTGTCTGACATAATAGATAATGATACCCCATGAAGTCTGATAATCTCTCTCTCATAAAGGACGCTTAGCTGCTCCAATTTGTGTTTGGTAGAAATCGACAAGAAGTATGTAGATTTGGTCAGTCTGTCCACAATCACCTATACACTATTATACTTGTACGGAGATCGAGGTAAACCATTGACGAGATCCATGGTAATATGCTCCCACTTTTATTCAGGAATGTGAACCGGCGTAATGTAACGTCCTCTAGGCCACCGATGCTCAGCCTTAACCTGCTGGCAAATCCCACAACTCCTGATGCAATCCCGTACATCCGCCTTCTTCCCACGCCACCAAAAGAGACATTTCATATCTTAATACATCTTGGTCTTGCCTGGATGAAGGACAAAACATGAGCGGTGAGCCTCTTAAAGTATCTTTATACGTAATTCAGCCACTGATGAAATCCATAATCGTCCCCTATATCTCACGCACGATTCCATCGAGTGACTCCACTTTAGATGATCTGAACTCTCTGCCAACTCATGGAATCTCTAACACTGCTCATCGGCTTGCTGCCCATCTGAAACCCTATGAATAGAGACAAGTTGTGTCCTCATCTGTCTACAAATGCGTGCCTATATAATAGTCGAAATGTCAACTGAACCCATCATATATGACGCCTCGAGAAGTGCAAACTCATGTGTCATTTGACAAATAACAACCTCTGCATCAGATCTCTTACGACTCAATGAGTTAGCAATTACATTCGCCTTCCCCGGATGGTACTCTAAGGAGAAGTCGTAATTCTTAAGGAACTCTAGCCATCTGCGTTATCTCATATTCATGTCCTTCTACGTAAATATATAATTTAAACTCTTATGATTAGTGAATAAAATAAATCTTTCACCATCTAGGCAGTGCCGCCAAATCTTCAAAGTAAATATCACTGTCGCCAACTCTAAGTCATGCACTGGGTAGTTCTTCTCATGAATCTTTAGTTGTTGAGAAGTGTAAACAATCATACGGTCTCCCTGCATTAGAACATCACCCTGCAAATCAAATTGATTCCATTCCATTATGCGATGTGAGTCAGATTATTTCTGCCTGAGCATAGACATGTGAAATGCATTATGAACTCTGGCTAACTAAGGCCGTAATGCAAGTCTATAAGCAACTTTTCCAATCCGTTTCATAATTTCAAACGATCCTATAAATCCGGGAGAGAGCTTTCCTTTCAGTCCAAACTTGTAATGACGTTTGCAAGAGGAGACTTTCAAATAAACTTAATCTCATTGACTATATTCCACAACCTGGTACTTGAGATCATAATAATTTTTTTGCCTTTCTTGAGCCGCTTTCATTCTTAGACAAATCTGCTGAACAACTTAAGTGTGATCTCGAACCATTTGTGACTCCAACTCCGCCAAATCCTCCTATGCAGCCTAACCAGGAAGATAACGATAAGTTTTTCTACATAAAACCTCAAACATAGCCATCTTAATACTCTATTAACAACTGTTATTGTAAGAGAACTCAGATACAGGCATGTATTATTCCCATGAACCTACAAATCCTAATACACAAGCCATGAGCATGTCCTCCAACACCTGGACCAACCTTTTAGTCTGACCATCTGCCTATGGATAAAATGCAGTACTAAAATATAACTGAGTGTCGAGCTATTCATGTATGCTATGCTACAACCCTGATGTGAACCGAACATCACGATCATAAACTATTGTCAACGACACTCTATACAAGCGAACCACCACTCACTTATACAACAAGCTCAGTTGTGTAAAGATATGGAAAGTGTCATATGAAGAAAATAAGCAGACTTCGTCAGTTCATCAACAATAACTTAGACTGCATCATGTTTCCTCTCAAAAGTAGGCAGATGAGTAACAAAATCCATCACAATATGTTCCCATTTGCACTGCAGTATGGAAGGTGGTTGTAACGTACCCCCAGGTTTTTGCTAATTGGCCTTAACATGTTGGCAAATCTCATACCTCCTTATATAATCACCCACAATAGCTTTCATCCACGGCCACCAATACAATCGCTTCATATCATGATACATTTTGGTCTTACCATGATGAATGTTATACCTGGATCGATAAGATTATGACAATATCTCATCCTGAATCTCGATCATCGATGGAATCCAAAATCTGCATTTAAACTTCAAACTCGATCAGTAGACTTAGTCCAATTTGGATTATTACTATCTACCGCAAATTTCTTGAACTTCCCATAATTCACATCACTTTGTTGACATTCTATCACTTTCGAATATAGACCATTTATACTTTGAGTTGAGCATAAATTAGTTCATCATCAATATCAGGAATCTTTGACACAGTCATAGCAATTACTTTTTCAAGTAAGTCATACTCACAGTTAATCGATTGTTTGCACATAATGTTTTAGCACTTCTCTTGCTCGGTTGCATCGGTAACAACATTCGTTTTACCAGGATGGTATTCAAGACTAAAATCAAAGTCGTCTAAATATTTAAACCACTGTAATTATCTTATGTTGAACTCCTTTTGAGATAACAAAGACTTCACACTTTTATGATGTGAAAATAGCATGAAGTTTTCCCCATACAGATAGTTTCTTCACATCTTTAAAGCATACACAATCGCCACTAATTCCAAATCATGAACATGATTCTACGTTAACCATAGAAATGAGATACCATAACTCCTTGCACTATGTGTAAGTAAAATAGTCTAATTGCGTAACTACAATTCATTTATAAGTCCGGTAAGATTTCACAACAATTCCGCAATTTTCCCAATTTATTATATTTTAATTACACTCGTCTCGATTCGAAAACCTCAGAATCATTCCAAATCTTATCCTCAGATGTCTGAATCCCTATTTTGACTCCAAATTGTAGTTCGAAATCTAAAATTAACTTAGACTAGGTTTTAAAACAATTTTCACAATTTCGAGCATTTTTGGTGTCATAATACGCATTACGAGGCAAAATCCCCAATATAAATCATCGAGAAAATCTCAAATCCTCATTTTTCAAAAAACCCCCAATTTTCATTGATTTGTTCAAAAATCTCATTTTTATGAATTTTCCCTAATTTTTAGGGGTTCTATTTAATTTTTTTCGAATTAAAACTATTTTTTATTTGAATTAGGGGAAGGCGTTTGATCCCTGAATTGGGTATGGGTCGGTTCAACCGAGCCAATCCTAGTTCAAAGGTCATCCCCAACCTTCATCCCCCCATGGAGATCGAAACAGTGAAACATGGTTTCTCTCTCTCATCACTTGATCACTTGGGGTTGAGCTTAAGCTCCCCCTTTCATTTCCACCATCGTCATTCCTCCCTCTTGGTCATCTCCCTTCCCTGGTCACCTCCCTCCATCAACGCCTCTGCTACACTATTTTTCATTTTTTTTTTCATTCAATTGAAACTAAATCTTTCCTTTTCACCTCTCTTTTTCATCAATTCATCAATAAACAACAATGACAACTTTAATCTCACCCTCATCATCTCTTTTGATCACACACGTACACACGCAGTCCTTAAGTCAAAAATTAAAATTGATTTTCACCATTACTTACCTTCAACGCCATCAACACCTACAACACAACAACTCACGATCCTTCTTCAATTCAATCACACAAGGATAAGAGAAGAGGAGACTCGGACAAAATAGACGAGAGGGAGCACACAAAAGTGGGAGAGTGAAGAAGATGAAGGATGAAGACGATGAAGAACACTAAATCAATCCTCCCCTTTTTTTTTTTTTTCGATTTAAAAGAGGGTATGCAAATCACCACATTGCCCTCCAATGTTATCCTTTACCATATAAAATGAATGCCCTTTTTAGGTCTTTTTCCCTTTCTCTATCTTTTCATAATTATCTCTTCAATTTTTCTCCAAATTAAACCAGAAGAAAATACTCAATTCGATAAAAAATTGGAAAATTTACCAATGCGCTCTAAAACTCTTGGACAACACGTCTTGCATGCGATTCGAAGTGTGGGACCCATTTCGGCTCTATAGATCAAATTAAATGTATAAATTTGAATTTTTAAACCTAAATACAATTATTTTTCGCAAAATTCAAAATGAAGGTTTAGGTCAGTATTTTGGTTCACTCGAGACTCATTTCGACCCGTATATCGAGATAAAACCCCGCGAAATATAGAATTCACTTGGCTAACTTGAATTTCACAAAATAACATAATATATAGTACACAACACTAGACACACATCACATAATAATAAAATTACATGTCATTCTCATTTCATTGGTCCTCAGCTCCCGACTCGCGGCCTAAATCGTAATTAAGATTCGTTAATCTCATATTAGCCATAATTATTAAATTAGAAATTTTGGGATTTGGCAATTTAGATCCTGTAAATTTGAATGACATTGGAGATAAACATTTGAATATAAAATCAAATGGGCTTAGTACTTTAAAGCTATATGTGATACGTGTTCTAATGCAAATCTAATGCCAATACACTTCTTTATACATACTCAATTAGAGTTTGATGAACTTGCTTCTGAATGAGTTCTTTTACTAAATGGTTCTTCAATTAAACCAATATGGGTTGTTACCAATGTACATGTTCAAGTAGATAAGTACATTTTACCCACATACTTTTTGATTATGCCACGTTTTGTCAATGAAGACACTCCTTTAATTTTAAGATGTCTTTTTCTTAGCCACTTCTCAAGCTATCATGGATATTTTGAATAAAAATGATCACTTTAAGAGTGAATGGTAAAGCAATTATTTTTTGAAATAGCACTAGAATGGACAATCTTAAATTAAATTTTATAATCCGATGGAGTGGTTCAATCAAGCTAGCGACAATAAACAAAAGCACTATATAGGAGGCCAATCAAGCTAGCGACAATAAACAAAAGCACTATATAGGAGGCACCATCTTCTATCTTCATTTCCATTTTATTAGTATAATATGTTTTTATCTCTAACCTTTTGACTCTCGTTTTGAAAATATTTTCGGAATTTAAACTTCTAAAGTAGCTTTAAATGAGGGGGATGATCTACTTGTTACGTTTTTATCCCTAAATTAGTTCATAATGTGTTTTGAGACCCTAATGGTTTAATTTTTCTCTATTTTGGTTTTGTAAAGTTTTAAATAAGGTATCGAAAACTCTAAGTTAGTTTAAATATTTTAAATTGATATATATATATATATATATGAACTGCGGGGAGTTTTGAGTCCTTCTAGGTTTCTTCCTATTCTGTTTTCTATTATATGGATTTTCCAGCATGCCACATTTAGGGGAGGTGCTAATTTTTAGAAAATATAGAGAACAATTCGCATGATTTCCTAATTTGCTCCTATTAAACAAATCATTAATTGAGTCTCATTGATGATATAAATTTAGTTTTGGAGCATTATTGAGGATTGAATTAAAAATTATTTTGAGGTTAAGTTAATTGAATGGATTAGGTACCTAATTAGGGAAATTAGGCTAAGTTAGGACTTAGCGAGACGGGCCTTAACAGAGCTTTGTACATTTATGACTCATAGATTAATGTGTTAGATTAGAATCCAATGGTTGTAAATGAGGTTCCCATGACATGGGTATTTTTGTGGTTCCCATGGTATTAATACCTATATGTATTGATCACATGTCGTGCATGTCAAATATAACCCATTCAAGGTTACCAATCCTACTAGAATGTAGTAGAGGTAAGCACAGAGTCGAATCATGTGGGATTCAATCACACTAAATTTAACAAATAGAAAAGTAAATCTAGGGGGTTTTTGAAAGATTTTTATCCTAAAGGTCTACTAAACAAGAAAGTAAATAAGTTGTAAATCAGTGAATAGAAAATATACCAAAGTCTAGAAATCCACAATCTAGCCCTATGTTGTTTCCATGTTTTATATCATCGATTTAGAAAGATGAGTTTTAAAACAGTTTTCCTAGATCTGCTATAGGTGTTGATGTTACCAACACCCTAGTTCCCTTATTCTTGATAAACAGGGCAACTGCTCTTTAAACATTTTCCTTACTCCACTGTACAACCTTGGGCAACTACTCTGAAGACTTAACCTAGTTCTCAATGTTACTCACTTAGAACAATAAATGTGTTAGGTCTCTTGCTCTAAGTGATCATCACTTCGCAACCCATTGGTATCATGGACTCTACCGGATTGATAACATGTCAATGGGTTTACGCCTAGAGATTTGCAATGAGTATACTATCTCTAAATTACCATTGAGACATCATTAAAAACAATAACATAAAGATAAAGAATTGAATCAAAACACTATTATAATAGAAAACCTCAAGAAGACATAGAAACAACTAAGTGATAGCTAGAGAGCTTCATCCCCGACCTAAGTATTAAAGAACCTAGCGAGACATGGATACTCTACCTTTCTTTACTCCTAAATCACTTTGAATACAATGTGTCTTCATCCATAGAGGTCCCTCGTTTATATAGGTGAGCCTGGGTACAAAAATAGGAAAGCCTGGGAAAAAGAACCTTCTAAAAATTGCAAAACTCTTATTGTGCAAATCAGGCGTCGTTAGTGGCACTGCCATTAAGTAGGAACGATGCCAAGTCACAACGTGGCATAATATAGTAAGTCTTGAATAGAAAGTCAATCGGGAATTTCTATTTCTGATCCGGTGCCATGGGTTGCGCCGCTTGTTGTAGAACATGCGTCATCTATTCATTTCTGACATCGTGCATTGTATGATGTAATGCCTTCTTTAGGTGTCGTGGGTCTTCCTAACACATGTCGAGCGTGCACAATAGTTTTTCATATTTTTTTATTATTCGTAGTAGTGGTAAGTGAGATATCGTCTCTATAGGCTAAAACTACCCTAAAGTTTTATTGGATTTAATTTACTTTAATTTAACTAATCTAATCAAAATGGGAATTAATACTATCAATCTAAAAATGAAATAACTAATTAATTAAAATAATTAAACTATAAGTAGTTTAAATTCAATAAACTAATCTAATGCAACTCAAACAAACCATCGAGAAATCAATATAAATTAAATATCTAAATAACACATCTTAGACAATGATATATAAACCGTCATAACTGGACATTTTCATTAAAGCATAGTCATAATCAAGTCATCATATTTATATAATGATCATAAATTATTAAAACTCTAATCGCAATAGGTTGATAGCCTTTAGCAAACTATCGACTTTCCTATATTTAATGAAAATAAGTCATATCCACTCTACTTATTGGATAAAATGCAATAAACTAGAAATATGATATCATTAACACTCAATGAAAGTCATGCCTAATCCAAACTAAATAAAAACTAAAATTATGCTAGTTATTTAATAACCTAGAACACAATCACCTAGAACATCCACTCGGTTAATTTTGCCCTATAGACTAATCCTAGTCCCTACTTCTATAATTGTTGTCAATAATCATAGAAATAGATTTAGATACCCTATACTAAGAAACATACCAGCCACTATGCACTCAATACAAAGAATCATTAGTTGTAATACACAAAAATGACTTACTAAAACTGTGATTGATGTGTGTGATTGGTTTAAAGAATTAAACAAATAAATTCTGCATTATGACTAAATTCATGAACGGTTAACAATCATGTCCAAAGTATTGTTTAGAATAATAAACTACTCACACATATTAATAATAAACATCACAATAAGTAAATAATTAAAAGACATTAATGTAAAATACCTCTATTAAATAAGTCTTGAATCTCCAAAGTGTCTCCAAAAGCAATGAATAATGAACTAAACTAAAACCTAATTGAAAAGACTTTAAACAAGTAATGGCTAATTGAGGGCTCTTAATTTTGAGCCATAAGGTCTTATTTATAGGTTCCCTAAGTGCACAAATCATAGATAAACTCAAATTCTTCGTAGTAATTCAAAAAACTCGTCATCAACTTTGGCGAATTGTCAGCAAATTCTATGTTCATAAATCGCTGAGTTAATCACTGAAAATATCTCTCTGTTCTTCACTGATTCATCTAGTGATTTCTTTATAAATCCTAATTCGCTAGCTCTTCTCTACTTCCAATTTAGGTAGGGATTCCTCTGTAATCTCATATCACTAGCTCATCACTGGATTTTTTCTTCAATTGACTGTTTTGACTTTTCTTCATTTTTTTCATTCATTTCTTCATTTTTCTTAATTAAATCCGAAAATCACAAAAAAGAGAATACTCAGTGTAATATCATCATTTATATCTAAAATCAACCTAAATTACACTTAAAACATGTCTAATTATTGACTTGTCGAATACCTCTAAACTCAACACTTTGCGGTCCCGAGCAAAGAAATACTCTCAATTATATTCTTTTTTCATTCTTTATATACTAATTTCAATCTAATTCATCTTAACTTTAAATAATAGAATTTTATTAATAGAAGTTATCTTCAAATAAAAACATATTACCCATAAGTAAATGGAAGTTATGATAGAATAGAATGATTTCGAAAAAATGAACTATCCCTTATTGATAACTCAACCACCCAATACAATACCCTTAAAAAATTAAAGTTTAATCAATATCAAGGCTAGCATACAATATAGGTTTTCTCAATCTCCACTGATAAGCATCAAGCTTATGATGACTGGTGTAGAATCTCAAAACACAAAAACCACTAGATTAATCTTAATTTTAGAAAATAGTTTATAATAACACCAAAATCATAATCAATAGGAATTTCACCAAGATACCAATAAGTATATTGTTTAAAACGTGTTAGACAAAGAAATACTTCATTCAGCCCAAGCTTCAAGGATTCGAGCTAAATCTTTTCTTTGAAGAGTTTAAGAACATCTGCTTTTTTCATCTCTCATTTTTTTCATTTGACTTTTGAGTCCCTGCTCCATTTCCCATAGACATTCTCACATTTTTCCCACTATAGATTCTCTGCTCCATTTCCTATGGACATTCTCACATTTTTCCTACTACAGATTCCCTACTCCATTTCTTATGGAATCTATAGGACTCTCTATATAACTGCACTCTTGTTTGCACTTCTCACTGTCCACTAAAGTTGAAGAAAGTATCATTTCTAACTTAAAAAATTCATTGGTTTCTAATCCATTTCTTCTTTCAATTGCGGCATAAAAACTTTCTATACATATATACTATAAAATACTTAATCAATAGCCTCTGTATCATAAGATTTTTAGATATATGGCTTATTCATTTTGGACTATTGTTTTGATCTTCTACCCATCCTCATAACTAACACAAGGCAATTAAGTCATACATCAACTAGTAAAGTTAATCAAAATATTATAAAAATTGATTCCTTCTATCATAGAATTCACTTGAGTAATAAAAATATCACTTCCTGTCAAAAATCTATTATATATTCATTTTCATTCTATCATAGAAGAAATAATATGTCTGATGATAAAGTTGATGAATTATCTAAAATGGTTAAGTTGTTAGTTAATGTAGATCTACTCATGTTAGAGCTTATGGATTTTGTAACGAGTACATGAAGAAAATGTTGAAGAGGTTAATGCAATGATAAACTACTTTTTGGTCCCCCAAGAAATCAATATAACAACAACACTTATTATCCTGGAACACCGAACCCAAATCTTAGTTATGGTTCTCAAAACCAAAATTATAATACTTATAAACCAAATGCTCAGATGCAACGCACACCTAATCAGCAACCTCAACATAATGCTTAATCTATGAATGTAAATTTAGAGCAAATATTGCACAATACTATGAACCAAAGTTATCAAAACTTTACACATATTTCTCTAAATCAGATTAAGACTAATACTGCTATAAATGAAATGAGAAATCAATTAAGTCACATGAATTTACAAATAAATATGTTAAGTAATTAACAGAGTAATCAAGCTAAAGCACCTATTATTGGAAAAATACTTAAACAAGGTAATAAAAAAGAAAACACATAAAACTATTGAAGAAGAAGAAGAAAAATGATGGCTAATGTCATTCCTACTAGAGAATGGATGGCTGAACAATTGAAATATACACATTTTTTCCTTAAAGGCTATACCCGTGGTAATTAGCTAGAGTTGAAGCATATGAAAAATCTTTACAAAAGTATGAAATAATTGTTAAGGATAAAAGTGATAAGATTTATGATCATTTGAATGAAGATACGTATTTATATTCTACCATTCCACAACAATTAGCTGATGCTAGGGAGGAAGAAAACAATGAAGACATTCTTGAAACATTTATGAAAATAGAAATCAATAAACCATTGATGGAATCAATAACGCAATTTTCTAATTATGATGAAGTTTTGAAAGAATTCTTTGAATCAAATTAAGGATACATTTTTAGAAAATCTAAAGAAACCTTAAGACAAAAGGTGTCTACTTTAATTAAAATGAAAATACCTAAAAATTTTTTGATCCAGAAATGTTTGGAATACCTATCACATTAGGAACTTCTTTTATAGATTTTGCTACGTGTGATCTTGGAGCATCAATTAATATTATGTCGCTTAAACTATATGAGTAACTGAAAATAGGTTCGTTGACCAATGCACCTATCATATCTTACCTTAGCTGACAACACAATTACTAAACCTTATGGTTTACTAGAAGATGTCTTAGTAAAAGTAAATGACTTAGTATTTCCAACTAACTTTTTTGTCGTGGAAATAGGAGACTCAGTATCATTTTAATCTGCGCTAAGGCTGGCAATTTGGGTCATGAAACATTTAATACGACACGACACGACCATAATAAACATGTCATAGGTTTGACATAAGTGGGTATGGGTCATAAACATATTAACACGATTATACATGTTTAATAAATGAGTCATTAACATGTCGACCTGCCTAACTCGTTTATGACTCGCTTAACATGATTACATCACTATTAGGTAATCTCAATTTTTCAAAACATAACCCTAAATCCCTCCCTAACTCAGTAACGTGCCACTCCCTAGTTCTCACTTCTTGCTGTTCTCGATCGACGGCTCAACTCAATAAAAAAGAGCAAATGCTCTACTGTAACTTCTCAAACACAAGGAAGAAGGAGACCTCAGCCTCAGGTAATACCGTAACAATCTCTCTCTCTCTCTCTCTCTCTCTTATCGATCATCTTAAACCCTTACACAAACCTTTCTTTTCTTCTCCAATAATTCATCCCCCAGAACTCTGACCAACTCACCTCCACCCCTACCCAAAAAAACCCTAACAAAATTGATCTAAAACCCCCCAACTCCCACCAATTCTTTGGCCTCAACCTCTTTGGCACTTGCAAAAACTCGGCATGAAGACCCCTACCCAGGTATTGCAACATGACATCCCCCGTATCCTCGTCGGTGACGATGTCTTAGGGATTGCACGGATAGGCGGTGAAAGACAAAAACTTTTGCATTATGAAGTCTTTATGTTAATTGAGTTGTTGTTGTTATTTTGGAGGTTTTGTTGTGAATTAGCGTGGTAATTACTATGATGTAAAAGTGTCTAATTGGAATGAATACAATCATTTTCAAGTTTAACATTCATAATGTAATTGTTGGGTGATTAAAATCGGTAGTGTCATTGCTTTCTAGGACATCCTTGTTTCAATGGGTGAGAAAATGTTAGTGTGACGACCCCTTCTCCAAATAAGGGCACCGCCTGACCTAATCCCTTAATTAAGCCCTAATATCCCCTATAGGACCTAATGAGGAACTAGTCGACCTTATTTAAACACCTAAACACCTACCAATTATGATACCACCTATAGTTAACTAGATAGTTTCTTGACTAACCTATGGTTGTCTATAAATACGAGTTAATTTAAATTTTTCAACCTAACAAGTTATTCAAATGGAAGTCTTCTTAAGTTGCTAGTGGGATATAAAGCCTAACCTATTGTGAAAAAACCAGGAAATAAAGATCACATGCATATGAACAAAAATGACGATATATATAACATTTGTCTAGTCGATGTTCCTATCACTCAACCCAAAAGTAACAATATCATGTACATAGAAAGTGTAATACAAAAGAATGCAAAACGTACAAAAATATGTCGTAGCAGTCCTTCACTGGCTCACAGGTAGTCACCAATCTTCTCTTTGCCTGGTCTACTACTCGGCTGATTTGCACCCACCATCACAAACTAGATGGTGAGTACATGAAATTATTTAAGTAATACTGAGAGACATTGATCCACATTCCCAAACAGGCAACAAGTATCAAATGGCATAATTTAAATAGCAACTATGCAGAAAGAAACATCATGCAAAGAGATACTTGAGTTAACCAAATATGAAACTGACTCAAGGCTAATTAGTAATGGATTAGGGTCGGTCTGCCGTGATCTTCATCACATCAGCCTGTCCACTACAATTTGAACTCTGCTCTATATCATTTCATTACAACAAATTAAGCTCTATATCATAATTTCAAAAGGTCGTACTTACGATTACGCCTTTTCTATTCTAAGTGAATTAGTCGTCACCAAATGTATACTTGCTAACATACCCGAGTTCTAAAACTCGTCATGCTCACCCAAGTTATTCTTGCACCAACAAACCCTGAGGTCCGATTACCCCATTCAAGGCACGTTACCCCGTGTATCATGCAAGGTAGTGAAGAAATTCCCTAACATCCCGAAAAGTCTAGTGACCCCAGTATGAAAGCTGAATTTCTATCATTATCAAATGACCCTAACCACAAGAACCACTTTCACTTTCAAGAATGACTCGGTAATAGAATCCAAAAGATGTTGCTGCATACTAATGCACAAAGGATTTGAGTCAAATTAAACAAACCAATCTAATAGCATGCTATATCTCTGACTTCCAAACACAATAATCAACATGACAAAGTATAGGAATTGGAATCAATGACAATATATAAACAACAGAGTATGCTATGAGCAACTTCATAAAATGAGAAAACAAACAAGTCATAGCATATGGATTTCAAAGGCAATTCAGTTCGAATAACTGAGAATAAATAAATAAATGGAATGAAATGTAAATAAATGTCTCAATCAGTTTACTTACATACAATACAAGTCCTAAGCTATCCGACTTCACGTCGCGTCGATGTACGCACTCAATACCCTGTACTAGCTCCTTTAGGGTCCTAACATTTGACAATTTATCAATTTAGATTCAATCTTAATGATTTAAACATCTTAAATTGGTCGAAATCGGTCAAAATTGAATTCGAGACCAATTTGCCGATTTCGCCTTTTTCGAGGTAAAACCCCTGGTATAACGCCTTAACAGACTCCCGAATTCTTCACTTTTTATAAAAATATCAAAGTTTTATTGATTTGGGCACAAATATATTTTCTCTATTTTTTTGGAATTTTCCTGAATTTTTTCCATATTTTTTCTATTTTCTGGAATTTATTTTATTAAAAATTAGTTTAATTTAATTAAATAATTAAATATATATATTTGTTATTGGGGTGGGTCGGGGTTGACCCGACCCGGTCCAACCGGACCGGGTCGGCCCGACCTGGTCCAGCCGAACCCGATCGGTCTGACCCGCTCCTTTCGGGTCAGGGTCGGCTCGACCAGACTCGCATGGGGTAGCCCGACTCGGCTACCCCCCATCTTTTTTTCCTCGCGGAGCTGCTACTCTCAATTTTTTGTTTTTCTTCTTCTTCTTGAGGCGTTGGGACGTTGGAGTCGCCTCCCAACCCCAACCGAAGTCGATGGCAGGGAAAATACCCCTACCATCTTCTTCCTCACATTTTTCGGCTATGGAGGCCGAACCTCCATGGTCACAACCACCGAACAACAACCGACTGCAACAACAACTACACCAAATCAACAACAATGAAAATTAACTCACCTTCCACCTCCTCGAGCTCGGTCTCTCTCTCTCTCTCTCGTCTCTCTCCTCATTTCTTCCTTTCTTCTTCTTCTTCTTCTTCTTCTTCTTCTTCTTCTCTTCTTCTTTTTCTTACTTTCGGTTTCTCTGTTTTGTTTTCATTTTTTTTTCTTTTTTTCACCGACTTTGGACAATCAAAGATAAGATAAGGTTGAATTGTTGTTTCCTTTGAGCAAAGTTATATATATACATATATATATATATATATATATATATATATATATATATATATATATGATTTGGGTGGCTTGAATGTGAGCCACACATCTCAACCCACACACGTGTCTCGAGGCACATCGGGTGGACTTTCTTACACCACTTGTCCTTTGTGTCATTAGTGAATGAATCCAAACCGTAACACACATGCATAGAGATGGGTGTTTGTGTGTTTAGATGTATATCTAGTGTTGTATATATTTTGATTCTTTACTTTAGGCCCATTAATAAATGATAGATGTGGCTACATTATAGCAACTAACTTATATCATTTTTTTTCATTTTATGCACTATCATTAAACTAGTTACACTTACCTCACGAGTTGCTACCTCGGGCCCACGTCGGCATGCGACTCGAGGCGCGTCCCGGCTCATCTCGGTATCTGCATACTCGTAAATGACTTAGTAGTCTACACATATATAGTATACTAGGCATACAACACATAAATATAACATTTACCTCAGCCACTGTGCCTCGGTAGTGACACGTATTGCGCTGCGGGTCCCACGTCACGGGTCATTTTGTCCTGATTAACAAATTAAACGTGCATTAATTATTTGGGCCGTGACAATGCTTCCCAACTAATAGGAAGTTTGTCCTCAAACTTAAACTAAACGAATTTTAAATTACCTGACTCGAAGAGGTACAAAAATATATCTCGCATATAGTCTTCCCGTTCCCAAGTGAGTTCTGAATCCCCATGAAATTGCCACTTGACTAATACTTTCAAGATAGACTTGCTTCTTAACTATTGTATTCTTTGATCAAGGATCTGAACTAGTTTCTCTTCATATGAGATATCTTCACTCAAATCAATCTGACTCAAGTCCACTGTCGGTCTTTCGCCTGCCTTTGACTTAGCTAGTCGAATAATCGAAATATGAAACACCTGATGAATTCCCAACATCTGTGGAGTTAATTCTAGCTCATATACAACCTTTTCAACTCGTTTCTTGATCTTGAAAGGCCCGATAAGTCTCGGTGCTAATTTGCCTTTCAAATCAAATCGATGATGACCCTTACGAGGAGAAAACTTTAGATACGCTAAAGCTCCCTCAACGTACGTGAGATCGTTGTGATACATGTCTCATACTTCTTTTGCCTCTCATGAGCTCCTTTAAGCTTCGGCGAATATATCTTACCTTTTATGTGTGATCGACAACAATTTCAGGCCCTAACAAATCTCGGTCTTCTAGCTCACCCAACAAGATGGTGAGCAACACGGCTCGCCATATAACGCCTCAAATGACACAATTTCAATACTACTTTGATAACTGTTGTTGTATGCAAATTCACACAATGGTAAATACTCTTCCCACGATCCGCTAAACTCAAGTACACATGCCCTGAGCATATCTTCGAAAGTTTGAATCAACCTCTCAGTCTGCCCATCAGTCTGAGGGTAAAAGGCTGTGCTAAACTGTAAGCGTGTATCATACTGCTCCTGCATACTTCGCCACATCTTGGACGTATACATATCATCTCTGTATGATGTAATAGTCAAAGGTACTCCATGAAGCCTAATAATCTCTCTCTCGAACAATACACTCAGCTGGTCAAATGTGTAATGAGCTGCAACTAGTATGAAATGGGCGATTTTGTCAATCTGTCTAGAATCACCCAGATGGAATCATGTCGATGAACAGTCCTCGGTAGTCCTCGAACAAAATCCATGGCTATGTCTTCCCACTTTCATCGTGGAATGGGAAACGACTGTAGTAATTCTCCAGGTCTACAATGCTCTGTCTTCACTGTTTGTGAGATCCCACGATTCTGATAAACTCTGATATGTCCGCTTTCATCCCAGGCCACCAAAAATGTCTCTTCATATCATGGTACTTTTTGGTCCTTCCTAGATGAACAGTGAACTGGGAACGATGTGAATTCTGAAGAATCTCATCTCTCAGCTCTGCCACTACCGATATCCATAATATGCCTCGAAATCTGACACACTGATATGATGTCTTAGTCCAGTCAGTACACTCGAAACTCTGGGCTAGCTCACTGAATCTCGGATATTGAATGTCAGTTCTGATCCTCTGACACTCTCGTGTCGACACTGCCTGAAGTCTCACCTGGGCACAAATCAGTACCTCTGTATCGTTAGAAATATCTGACTGACTCAGCCTCGCCGCCGCCTCGAGTAAACCATACTCGCACGTCATATGACAACTAAATGTCTCGGCATCTCCAGTCGGAATCCTACTCAGCGCATCTGCAATGACATTAGCTTTTCTTGGATGATATTCCAGAGAAAAGTCATAGTCTTTCAAAAATTCTAACCATCTGCTCTGTCTCATGTTCAGCTCTTTTTGTGTGAAGGGATATTTCAAACTTTTATAGTCAGTATAGAGTGTGAACTTCTCTTCATGCAGATAATGTCTCCATATCTTCGGAGCAAGCACTACCGCCGCTAAATCTAAGTCATGAGTTGGATAATTATTCTCATGTATTTTCAACTGTCTTGATGCATAGGCCACTGTGCCTTTCTCTTGCATCAACACACAACCTAAACCTATATCAGAAGTATCTGTGTACACCATGAAACCCTTTCCAACCTCTGGTAATATCAGCAGTGGTGCGGTAACCAACAATATTTTTAGTTGAGCAAATGCCTCCTCGCATTCCTCAGACCAATAAAATTTAACGTCTTTATGGGTCAACTTGGTCATTGGTGAAGCGATCTTCGAAAAATCCTTCACGAACCTTCGGTAATAGCATGCTAACCCCAAAAAACTCCGAATCTCAGTCACTGACATCGGCGCCGTGGCCTATCCAAAATCGCTGAATCTTTCTTTGGATCTACATCAATACCTACTGCTCCAACAACATGACCTAAAAACTTGACCTCAGACAACCAAAATTCATACTTACTGAATTTGTCATACAATCTGTGCTCCCTCAGAGTCTACAATGTCTCCTTGAGGTGCTGCCCGTGATCTTCTCGAGTCTTCGAGTACACCAATATATCATCAACAAACACGGTTAAAAATCGGTCAAGAAATGGTCTCATCACTCGGTGCATCAGGTCCATAAACATGGCAGGAGCATTAGTCAAACTGAATGGCATGACTGTGAACTAATAGTGACCATACCTCGTACTAAAAGCTATTATGTATCTATCATCCTCCCTAATCCTCAACTGATGATATCTTGAACGTAGATCTATCTTGGAGAAAAACTGTGCTCCTCTCAGCTGATCAAATAAATCGACAATACGCAGTAATGGATACTTGTTCTTGACCGTGACCTTGTTCAATTATCTGTAATCAATGCACAATCTCAAAGTACTATTTTTCTTCTTCACAAACAGGACCGGTGCTCCCCATAATGATATCGAAGGTGTGATGAATCCCTTATCGCTCAATTCTTGCAATTGTTTCCTCAATTCTTCCAACTCTCATGAAGCCATGCGGTATGGTGGTATAAATATCGGTTTCGTACGGGCACCAACTTAATAATGAAATCTATCTCCCTCGCTGGTGGTAATCTAGGTAAGTCTGTCGGAAACACGTCCGAAAACTAGCACACAACCGAAATCTGTTCACGTTTCGGTCCATGACTCTCTGCAATGATATACTAAAACCAAAGTCTCCCTTTCCCGTACTAGCTCCTTTAAGGTCCTAACATTTGACAATTTATCAATTTAGATTCAAGCTTAATGATTTAAACTTCCTAAATTGGTCGAAATCGGTCAAAATTGAATTCGAGACCAATTTGCCGATTTCACATTTTTCGAAGTAAAACCCCAGTATAACACCTCGACTGACTCTCGAATTCTTCACTTTTTATAGAAATATCAAAGTTTTATTGATTTGGGTCACAAATATATTTTTCTCTACTTTTTGGAATTTTCTGAATTTTTTCCATATTTTTTCTATTTTCTGGAATTTATTTTATTAAAAATTAGTTTAATTTAATTAAATAATTAAACATATATTTTTTATTGGGGTGGGTCCGGGTTAACCCGACCCGCCTAATGGACCGGTTGGCTTTGTCCGGTCCGGCCCGGACAGTCGATTCGATTTGACCCGCTCCCCTCGGGTCAGGGTCGGCCCGACCCGACTCGCATGGGTTAGCCCCACCCGGCTACCCCCCATCTTCTTCTTCCTCGCGGAGCTGCTGGTCTGAAACCTTTTTTTTCTTCTTCTTCTTGAGGCGTTGGGACGTTGGGGCTTGCTCCCAACCCCAACCCAACTGAAGTCGATGGCAGGGAAAATACCCCTGCCATCTTCTTCCTCACGTTTTTCGGCCATGGAGGCCGAACCTCCATGCTCACAACCACCGAACAACAACCGACTGCAACAACAACAACACCAAATCAACAACAACAGAAATAAACTCACCTTCCACCTCCTCGAGCTTGGTCTCTCTCCTCTTTTCTTTCTTTTTCTTTTTCTTCCTTTCGGTTTCTCTGTTTCGTTTTCATTTTTTTTTCTCTCTTTTTTTTCACCGACTTTGGACAATCAAAGATAAGATAAGGTTGAATTGTTGTTTCCTTTGACCAAAGTTATATATATGATTTGGGTGGCTTGAATGTGAGCCACACATCTCAACCCACACATGTGTCTCGAGGCACATCGGGTGGACTTGCTTACACCACTTGTCCCTTGTGTCATTAGTGAATGACTCCAAACCGTAACACACTTGCATAGAGATGGGTGTTTGTGTGTCTAGATGTATATCTAGTGGTGTATATAATTTGATTCTTTACTTTAGGACCATTAATAAATAGATAGATGTGGCCACATTATAGCCACTGACTTATATCATTTTTTTTCATTTTATGCACTATCATTGAATGAGTTACACTTACCCCACGAGCTGCTACCTCGGGCCCACGTCGGCACGCGACTCGAGGCGCGTCTCGGGTCGTCTCGGTATCTGCATACTCATAAATGACTTAGTAGTCTACACCTATACAGTACACTAGGCATACAACACACAAATATAACATTTACCTCGGCCACCGTGCCTCGGTAGTGACACGTATCGAGCTGCGGGTCCCACGTCATGGGTCATTTTGTCTTGATTAACAAATTAAACGTGCATTAATTATTTGGGCCATGAGAGTTAGTTATTTCCAAACAAGTTTTTTGAAGTAAGTCATTATCTAGACAACCGAAGTTCAACTTTTAACAATGAGCATGAGAATCCAATGCCTATTTTTTTTGCCTAGTATTGCATACTTATCTTTTGAGTTGGATACTATAATTTGTTCAATTGTGTTGCGCACCTTTTTCTTTATGGCTATTTATTTTTAGTTTAGTTTTTACACGGTCTAGGCTATTGAATCTTTTTATAAATAGTATGCATTTATAGTTTGATTTTGATATGCATGTGGACATTAACATTCTTGAGATTAATGATGATGAGTTTAACATTGACAATACAAATGATGTTGAACTTGAATATGCTAATATTGATGATAAAGATACAAAGCCCAAACGTAAGAGAAAGAAGACTTCTAACGTATGTCAGCATTTTGATGACTTCCAAAGGATTTAGATGGGAAGCTAAGGGCAAGGTGCAAATATTGTAAACCGGAGTACATCTATGATAACAAATTCAGCACAAGTAACTTGCAACGATATAGTGCATCTTGTCTTAAAAGAAAATATCATGATATTAGTCAAATGCTCCTTTTACAAGATAATGATATTAGTTCTTTTGGTTTATTTAAATTTGATCCTCAAAAGTTTCGTGAGTTGTTGATATAAGCTTTAGTGATGCATGATTTGCTATTTAATTTTGTTGATTATAATGGCATATAGTAGTTGTTTATTTATTTATATAAAAAAGTTCAACTTGTAACAAGGAACACTACATAGGCTGGTGTAATTAATAGGTATAAAAAGGAGAAGGAAGTAGTAAAGTCTTTGTTAGAGGAAGCTACTGGGAGGATATCTTTTACTTCTGATTTATGGACTTCTTTGACCACTGATGGATATATGTGGTTGACATGCCATTTTATTGATAGGGTTTGGATTTAGTAAGAAACAGTATTAAGTTTTACATTTATGCCTCCGCCTCATTTAGGAATTGCATTGTTTGGCAAAATTCATAATTTGTTGTGTGAATGGAGGCTTGAAAAAAGAATTTTTAGTGTCACATTAGGTAATGCTTATAGTAATGGTCTTTTGGTTGACACACTAAGGGATGAATTGAATCATAAAGAGTCTGAAGACTTACTTTCATGTAAAGGTGATCATTTTCATATGAGATGTTGTGCCCACATTCTTAACTTGATTGTTCAAGATGGAATGAAAGGAGTTGATCCATCAATTGTCAAGATTCGAGAAAGTATTAAATATGTGAAAGGGTCTTAAGTACGAAAGCAAAATTTTCTTTAATGTGTTAGCTTAGAGTCAAGTGGGAATAAGGGATTAAGTCAAGATGTGTCAACTAAGTGGAACTCAACTTATCTCATGCTTCAAAGTGCCATTCATCATCGCCGGGCATTCCAACAGTTGGATTTAATTGATTCGAACAATAAGTATTGTCATTCAAAAAAAGAGTGGGAAAAAGTAGAAAAGTTTTATTCATTTCTCAAAATGTTCTATGATTCCACATTGATGTTTTCTTGCACCAATTACCCTACAACAAATTTGTATTTTCTAGCAGTATTTTTATGTTACATAGAATTGAAAAAACTAATGGAAGCAGATAATGAACACTTGAGAGCTATGGCAAGTAAGATGTGGTTGAAATTTGAGAAGTATCGGTCTGAATTTTATGCAACTCTGGCTATTGCATGTGTGTAGGATCTACGTTCTAAGATGACTTTCATTAACTTTGTGTACATGAATAATTACGGGGAAGGTTCTCTTGCATTTCATTGATTCAATAGCAAGTTGCAAAGTTTATTTGCAGCTTACAAGGCAAGGTGTTCTTTTAAACCTTCACGTTCTATTACATTACCTAATAACTTAATGCCATGAATGATGATAGCTTTGATACTATGGAAGCATTCAAGGTAAAAATCTTATTTTATTTCTTTTATATAGTATGTTCTTGATATTGTGGCTATGTTCTTGTATTTCTTTTACATATATCATATATTTTCTTTTCAAAATGTTCTATGTTTGTGATTTAGGAGATCGATGAAATGGCATTCAACAAATTTGGAAACAATTTGCAAAAGTGTCAATTTGAGCTTTACTTAAATGAACTAAAGATGTTAAGACATGTGAAGTTGGATATTTTTGACTTTTGAAAGTCAAATCAATTTCGTTATCCTGATCTAGCTTTAATGGCTCAAGATATATTGAGTATCCCAGTGCTTGTTGTTACTTACAAACTTCTTTTAGTGTTGGGGGACGTGTATTGACTAATATTGCTCTTCACTAAAGCCCGAGAATGCGAGTGATTATATGTTTGCGAGATTTGATATGTGAAGGAATAGAAGGTTATGTTACTTTTCAATGTTTTCATATTTTTACTTGTTATTTATCTTTAATATCTTAAGCTTTATAATTATAATACACTTCACTATTTTATTTGTTTTAGATAAAGATGACAAAATAGATTTGGAGAGTATTGCACAAGATATACTTAACTTGAGTGTAAAGATCCTTCATCTACCGCTTGCTCGAACTTTGTTGGAAATTAAAGTACTTGAAGCCCTTTTTGCTTATTAAACTTGAATCTCTCTCTTTAGAAACAATATTTTGATTTATATGTGGACTTCATATAGCTTGATAGTTGGGTTATTAAACTTGAATTTATCTATTAAGAACTGAGATTTTCTTATTAAACTTGAATTCTTTACATTTTCTTAATATATAACTCGATAGTTGGGTTAGCATTTTACTATTTTATGTTTACCATGTCCGTGTTTACGTATAGAGACACATTTAATATTCATGTCGTGTTCATGTTTAGGTTAATCGAGTCGTGACTCGTTTAAGACACAACATGTTTATGATTCAACGACATGAATTGTCACCCCTAATATCTACCTATACTTGTAGGAAGAACATTTTTTAAAACAACTAAAACAAAGTTAGATATCTTAGAAGGAACAATGTCTATGAAATTTGAAAACGAAATTGTCACTTTTTATTTTAATGATGAAGATGTCTATGATAATTCTGATGAATCTAATAATGAACAAAAAAATGACAATAAATATTTAGAATTGAATCATCATAATTTAAAAGTTGAAGTATATGTTATTAACGCAGTAACAATGGAAGACAAAAATGATATGAAAAAGAATAAGCAAGTTGAGTACACTTTAAATCAAAAGAAAATAACCCAAAAATAGAGGATTAAGCAACCGAAGAATGTTGATAATGATCTTAAAATGGAAAAATTTAAAGCAACGAAGAATAAGAAGAAAAAAAAGAAAAATCTAGCAATTGTAAAGCTCGATGATCCAGGAGATATATACATAAACATAAAATTTAAATGTGATTGGTATTTTAAAGCTAGTTGTGATACAGGTTCTAGAGCAAACTACATGTCAATTTATTTCTTTCTTCATACTCAACTGGAGTTGGATGTATTTGCTTCTAAAGAATTTATTTTACCAAACAACTATTTAGTGAAACCAACAGGAGTAGTTACTAATGTACCAGTTCAAATTGATAAGTACATTATTCCCACATATTTTTTTAGTTATGCCACACTACACCAATGAAAATCCTCCATTAATCTTAGGACGACCTTTCTTAGCCATTTCATAAGTTGTCATAGATACTATGAATAAGACAATCACTTTTAAGGTGCATGACTAACCGATCACTTTTTTGAATGGCACTAGAGTGGACAATCATACACATAAGCTTATAGAACCAGTTTAGAACTGCGTGGTTTTAGTCGAGCTAACGACAGAAATAAAAGCACTTTATGGGAGGCAGTCCATACTCGATCTTTACTTTCAGTTTTAATATTAGGATTAGTTAGTAGTTTTCATATTCTCTCAACTTTTGACTCTTATAATGGGGATGTTTTAGGAATCCATTTTCGGAATAATTTCATATTAGGAGGATTGATCAGAGCAATTTCTTTTCATATTATATTATATTTATGCATTAGTTTTTATGTTAGTCAGTTATTCATAGTAATGAAATTATTGTTTAGTACAAATCATAGTCAGAATCTAATAATTTTGAATAACTCTACCTTTTAATCGGATATATATATATGTGATAAATAGAAGGAAAAATCAATTAAATTGAATAAAAAGATAAAATAGGCTAGCGATTTCCCAGTAATTCTAGTTTGTACAAGAATTCAATAAGAAAATTGGCAGCAGAATGAAGAAATTTCAGTTGAATTTTAGGTCAGCGATTTGTCACTAATTTTAACTTATAACTAGGACTCATTTGAACTAATCGTTGAACCATCGAGGCTTATTTTCAATGATTTAGGTAGCGATTTCCTAGCGAAACTACTAATTCATTGAAAACAAATACAAGTTTTTAAAAATAGAAACAAAAAATGGCCACATTTATCCATTTCACACTCATAAACCATTGCAACTTTTCGATCAAGAGACAAGTTTTTGACTAGATTCAACTTTCCAAGCTAGATTTTAGTATATTTATGTAATTCTCACCTTTATCTTCACACATTCAACACAAAATTTGGTGAGTTTTGAGATTGTAGAGCCAACTAGGGCTTATGCAAAGAGAATTCGAAGTTGAAGCTTGGAGGACTGTTCTAGAGGAGTCTTAGAATTTCAATCTTGAAAGATTCATTTTCAAGAAGATAATCAATGAAAACCAACTTCTTATTGAGAATATTTTTTGTTTTTCATCAATTTTTGAATTTTTACGCAAGTTTGAAGCTAAATTTTGAGATTTTTACTCTAAATTTGGTTTTGATGTCGTAATGTTTTCAATTATAATATTAGTATGGGAGTGGTGTGATGATTTGTTTATTGTTATCGAATGTGTGAACTATTTTTAATACATGATGAATGGATTGAATTTTATATGCAAACTAATTTGAGACTAAGTTTCAAATGAGTTTGGGGGTTTTTTGTGTTTGTCTATCACATGATTTGAATTACTTACGAATGATTGTTTTTGTTAATGATATTTAATCGATAAATTACATAATTTCAAACTCTCAATTTATAAACGACTTTTTCGACGAATTTCTCCTTATTAGATAGATAAGTTGACTTTTACCAAATACTTTTTCGACAATTCGGTTTTAAATAGTTTTACAAGTTCATTTTTTACTTGTACTTATTCAAATAGTCGAAAATGGAAAGGGTAGAAATTCAAGAGAGGAGAAAGTAAAGGGGAAGTTAGTAGAGAACACAAAGAATAAGTCCAAAGTTTCCCAAATCCAACCCACGTCAATCATCTCTTTTAACACACTTAGAATTAGACCACCAAGATATCCTACTCCACCTTTCTCATTTAGATATCATTTTGAGAAAAAAAGTATGAGGATGAGGAGGAGGAAGTAGAACATGAGATACTGATGGGGCGATAAACTATTTTTTTAGGAAAGAAAACTTTATCAATGAGAATACATTTACCAAATTTAAGAATGATTTAATGAAAGATAGGAAGTTGATCTTGAAGAGGAGAAATAATGTGAAGAATGATTTGAAATACGGCCTTGGATCCTACATATCATAGAGGCAAGGAGCGGCGATTATTGATTAGGGAAATAACCACTAAGGCCTAGAGGATGCTCCTTGTGAGAAAGGATGTGATATTTTGGTACGAGTTTTATGCAAATGTTTTTGGAAGTGACAAGTAAGATAGTCACGAGTGCGAGGAAGAATAGTGGATTATTCCACTACAAGAATAAATTTGTATTTTGGTTTACCCAAATTTCATTAGAAAGGAAATGAGTACTCCCATAGACCGAATACATGATTAAGTACCACTACCCTACCGAGACAATTAGGAGAGGATTAGAGGTAATCTATGGTGATGCATTTATTTTTACAGAAGCATATTACTAAAATATTTTTTAGGAAGATCACAAAAGCTTAATGTTATTTCATCAATGCCAACTTACAACCGAGTCCGCAATATTATGAGATAGAGAGATACAAAGCCGCCTTACTTTACCACATTATCATGGGATTGCGGTATTTGGATGTTGGAAAGATTATCTACGAGTCAATAATGAGTGCCATCACCACAAAGAAGAACAATGAACTACCTTTTCTTTGGATGATCATAGCTTTTTGTAGAGCAGATCAAGTAAACATGGCAGGGCTTGACATGGATGTTCTACCTGGAGAAGATAATTACGAGATGAAGTTATAGAGAGATATGGGAAAGTTGATGGATATGAAAACTCGAAAGATGAAAGAAAGAAGGCGGGATGGAAATAAGAGAGATAGAGCGGAGAAGAAAAATTATAGATGATATAAGAAGAGTTATATAGGAAATTTTAAGAGCTAGAAATGATCTAAATGTGAAGCAACCTACTAGGGACTATGATGGACTATACGTGAAAAAGTCAAAGTCGGCTTTTATGGGTACAATTATGCGCAATTAAATGCAAACTCTAAGGAATCAAGAACCGGTGTTAGAGAACCAGATGGTCTCAGCGAGGAGCATTCATAGGATGGAAAGAATGATGTATAGAAAATATAAAAGACAAAGAGGCGTAGAGGTTCATGTATCGTCTACACAGATGAGGCTACAACAGTCTTAATGTTCCAATACTGCCAGGACAGGACTACCAACTCTATAATCCTGCTGCAAGTTACTAGTCTTAGAGGATTGATTTAGTGGAGAATGATGACGATGTGACTTCTAAGCGACGACATTGATTTCTTTACTCCCTTTTATCTTCTTTGTTTCTGAGTGATATTGTGTGAGGTTTTACTTGTATATCTGGTGCTATACTTTGTGATCTATGGTGATATACTGTATTTGATCTGTGTTTGGTGATGTACTACATTTTATAAAGTGCTATGGTGTTACATTTGATGCTACATTTGATATATATTGATGATGTTCATTCTAATTTTTATGCACTTTATTAGATAAAAACTCTATCTTGAGTTTATTCTTATATTCATATCTAATTTATGATTATATTGATTCTTTTATACTTCATTAGGTATATTTATTTTGTTGAAAACCCGACTTCACTTTAAAACCTTGAGGATAAGGTTTGGAATGAGTTTAAGGGTATTTTAGTGAAATATGACAATGATAACAAAGAAAGCAAGGAAAGAAAGGAAAGAAAATAAAGGTATAAGATAAGTTCAAGAATTGAGGCGAAGTTCAAAATTTCGATCCAATATTCAAGTAACGTGATAAATTTTCTCAAATTTCTTCCGAATCCAAGTAAGTATGAATTTCATTTTACTTTATTTTTAGTTAGAAAGAGAATAATAATGAAAATGAATATATAATGGATTTTGAATGGAAGTGATATTTTTATTACCCAAGTGAACTCTATGATAGAAGGAATCAATTTTTATCCTTTTTTATTAACTAGTTGATGTATACACCAAATTGAATGTCTTATGTTAGTCATGAGAATGGGTAGAATATCGAAATAATAGTGCAAGACAAATTTCTAAGAATCTTGTGATAAAAATGCTATTGATTAGGTATTTTTATAGTATATATATAAAAAATTATTATTACATAATTGAAAATAGATTGGGTTAGAAACTAATGAAATTCTATAAGTTAGAAAAAATATTTTTTACAACTTAAGTGGATAGTGAGAAGTGTTAATGATAGTTTACAAATATATAGAGAGTTTTATAGATTCCATAGGAAATGGAGCAGGAAATCTAGAGTGGAAAAAATGTGAGAATGTTCATAGGAAATGAAGCAGGGACTCAAAAGCAAAAGCAAATGAAATATAATAAAGAAGATATAATTAAGATGAAGTGGGAAAAATGAGAAATGAAAAAGATTGATGTTCTTAAACTCTTTAAAGAAAAGATTTAGATAAAGTGCTTGAAACTAGAGTTGAATGAAGTATTTCTTAATCTAACACATTTTAAACGATATATTCATTGGTATCTTAGCAAAATTCCTATTGATTTTGATTGTGGTGCTATTATAAAGTATTTTCTAAAACTAAGATTAATCTAGTGGTTTTTGTGTTTTGAGATTCTATAGTAGTCATCGTAAGCTTGATGCTTGTCAGTGGAGATTAATAAAACCTATATTATGTCTTGGTATTGGTAATGAATTTTAAGTTCTAAAAGATGTTGCATTGGGTGTTTGAGTTATCATTAAGAGATGTTACATTTTGTCTAAATTATTCTATCCTATCATAACCTTCATTTACTTGCGAATAATATGTTCCCATTTGAAAATCACTTTTATTTTAAAATTTCTATCATTTAAAGTTAAGATAAATTAGATGAAAATCAGTTTATAAAGAATGAAAAGAGAATATGACTCATAATATTCATTTACTCGGGACATGAAAGTGCTGAGTTTTTGGGTATTTGACAAGTCAACAATTAGACATGTTTTATAGTGTAATTTAGGTTAATATTAGATATAAACAATAGTATTACTCTAAGTATTCTCTTATTTTTATGATTTCAGGATTTAATTAGGAAAATGAAGAAATGGAAGAAAAAGAGGAAGAAGAGCAAAACAATCAACTGGAGAAGAGATCCAACAATTAGCTAATAATGTGAAAATACACAAAAAATCACCATCTAAATTGATAGTAGAGAAGAACAAGCAAATCATCAACGAATTGAAAAATATACTACAAATTGCTAGCTGAATTGGTGGAGCACAAAAAATAATTTTCAGAGATAAACTCAGTGATTTGTAAACATAATGAAATAGCTGACAAATTGTCGAGGACAGTTATGGGTCTTTTTTAGATTAATACGAATGATAAGAATTTATTTATGATATGTATACTTAGGAAACTATAAATAGGACCTCAGGGTTTCGAAATTACCTCTCTCTCGCTCTCTTAGCCCTTTGCCCTCATAAGTTTAGTTTTATTGAGTTTATTTTTGAAGCTACATTGAAACTTTGATTTATTTATTTTATTATGTCTTTCAATTATATTATTGTATTATCTATTTCAAACATGAGTGAATAGTTTATTAATCTAAACAAACCCTATACATGTATGTACTTTAGATTATATAGTTATAATTAGGGAATCATGAACTTAATGCTTTAGATCTATTCATACACAACAATCATGATTTTAATAAGTTATTTTTGCATATTACAACTAATGAAGATTGAAATTGCATGCATAGTTGCAAATATGTATTGTAGTATTGTGATTCTAAATCTATGTCTATGATTATTGAAAACAATTATATAAGTTGTAATAGAATTAATCTATAGGGCAATATTTCCCGAGTGGATGTTGTAGGTGATTGTAATCTAATTTATTTCTTAATTAGCATATTCTGATTAATATTTGATTTAGATTAGACATGATTTTCATTGAGTGTTAATGTTATCGTATTTATATTTTATTGTGTTTTATCCCATAGGTGAATCTACGATAATAAGGATATGACTTATTTTCCATTGAATTTAGGAAAATCAATGGGTTGCCAAAGGCTATCGACCTATTATGAATTGGGATTTAATGATTCTGAGATTCCATGTGATATGATTATAACTAGGTTATGAAGTAATATTCTAGTGTTTGAATGCAATCCAAATATATTACATTGTTTAGTGGGGCTTGTATAAATATTTGTTTAGACATTTACATTATATTGAATTTGAATTTCATTTAATTTAATTTGCATTGAATTGTTTGAATTAGTTTAGTTAGTTTTGTTAATTAAGTTAATAGTTATAGTTTTCAGTTATTTGGTATTTTAATTCTCGTTTAATTAAATTAACTAAATTAAGAAAAAAGAAAAATATTTTCCTTAGAAGTGTGCAAAATCCATGTGGAGACAATATCCCATTAACCACTACTACAAATAATAGAAAAATACGGAAAACTATAGTGCACGCTCGACATGTGTCCTTTATTCCTTTAATATCCATTATGGTCCATCCTATTGCTCCTTTAAATTCTTTCAAGACATTTATTAATCTATCTTCTTCTAAACTTTATCAGTTTATTAGAAATTATCACTTTGGTAACTTATTATAGTCCTTTAGATAAACATATTTTAAATGATCTGAAAAAGTTTTTAGATCTAATTCTGGGGCTTTAGCTATAGAAGGTAAAAGTTTCGAATGGGATCTAGATAAATTTTAGTAATAAGTAAGTTACGGCATGTCATTATATGATTCCAAAGTACATTTTCTTTTTTGTCTCCTCGTCTCTATCATCATCTTCTTCTAAATCTTCTATTACCAATTCCAGTTTATTTATTTTATATTTTCTAAAAGATTTGTCTATTAATGGGTCTATTATATCTACAATGCATAAGGAAGAGACATCCATTGGATATGTTATTGCGTCATATGTATTAAAATTTACTGTATCGTCATCCACTTCCATTATTAATGATCAATTTGAAACATCTGTCTTTGCTTTTACTGTTTTCAAAATGTTCTTCCTACAATTAAAGAATTTCTATCAGAGAGATTATCTTCTTTCATGTCTAAAACATAGGAATTTGCTTTGAGAAGACTAAATCATTAACCCTAACCAAGACATCTTCTAGTAACCCTACCGATTTAACAACAAATATATCAGCTTATTGTACCACTATACTAGTTTCTTCAATGTACATCAGTTATTTGCAAATAAATAGATAAAGGCATAATATTTATGGAGGCTCTTAGATCACATAATGCTTTAGAAATTCTTATATTTTCAATCGTATATTAAATGAAAAACATTCCAGGGCGAGAACATTTAGGAGGTAATTTCTTTTTAATTAGTGTAACGGCCGAAAATTCGACTCGTGCCACGTGTCATTTTAGGGTCGTATGTGGGACCCACTTGCTTAGAATATGTATGTCCAAATCTCAAGTAGAGATGTTGATTGTTGAGAAACGCATACGCGGAGAATTCGAAGAGCGAAACACGAACGTGGACACGTCTCGAGTCACGTGCCAATGCGGGACCGAGATAGTCGCGTTATGTGGTTTTAATGTGTACATTGGATACGCCTCGTAATGCGTGTAGCGCGAGTATCGAAATTTTGGAAATGAGGCGGGTTGGTGCCTCGAGATGCGCCTTTGCTCGATTTTTAAGGAAATTATAAAAATAAATATGTTTTTGGACGTGTCTCGAAATACGTAAATTTGCGAGACTTGAGACAATTTTGGTCAAGTATAGAGGCGGTGGACAAAGATGTGAAATTATAGAGTTTGTCTCGAAGTTTCATGTTGCACGAATCTCGAGGACACTTTTGATTTGCAATCAAAAAGAAAATGTATATATATGTATATATATTAATATATATATATATATATATATATTATATTTATATATTATGAGAGAGAAAAGTCAAAAGAAAGAAAAGTAAGAGAGAGAAAAAAAAACCAGAGAAATGAGAGAAATGGAGCGGAGAGAGAGAGAAAGAGAGAGCCGGCGAGGGGGACGAAGAGGTGGCGGGCCGCAACCGAGATCCGGAGACAACCGCGCAAGCGGCTCGCGCGAGCGCGGACGGCCAGCAGCGGCAGCAACGCGCGTGAGCGAGCGTGGCGGCGGCGCGCGCGCAGCAAGCAGCAGGCAGCCAGCTGCATGCCAAATGCGACACGCGCAGGAGCGGTCGACCGGCAGCGAAAAGCGAAGCGGATGACGGCGCAGCGCGCGCGCGGCTCAGCTGGCGAGCGCGCGTGAAACGCGGTGGCGCGCGCGGAATGGTGGCGGCGCTGCGAGAGCGCGGCAGCAGCGAGCGACGCGGCAGCGGCGGCAGCGCGCGGCGCGTCGGGCCGGCGATGGCGGCGGCGAGCGGCGGCGCAGCAACGACAACGGCGCGGCGGCGGGGCGCGGAAATGCGCATGGCGATAACGCCGGCAGCGGCAGCCAGCGCGAGCGCGAGCGGTGGCGCGGTGCAGCAGCAGCGGCGGCACGATGGCGGCGCGGCGTCGGCGCCGCAGCGACGTCGGCTCAACAGCAGCGGCAACGGCGCGGTGAACAACGCGATGGCGTTGTCGGATTGATCGGAGGTGCGAATCGACGAATGTCGACGACGCGATGGAGGTGAGGTGTATTTCACCTAATTTTAATTGTGATTTGCATGATTTAGTAACGTAAATGGTACAAATGGACACCGGGGACTTAGATGCTATAGTCAGGTGTCGGGTGCGCGTATCGAGACGCGAGCGAGTGCGTTTTTGAGGTACGTAAGATTCCATCTAAAAGTCATCGAGGGTTTACTTTTCTATCATTGATTTCATGTTCGTGGTTGTTGGATGCTATTCCCCCTATTCTTTGTTATTGATTTCGTGACGCATTTGGGTTGGGGGTCCGATGCGGTGGTTTGGGCTGCGGGTATCTGTTTCGAGGCCGGGTCGTTACATCTTGCTATTCTTGTTGTACTTATAGCACACTAGGGCCGTACGCGGTAATCGGGTGAAAGGAAGTGGGTGCGCCACTTTGAAAGGATCTGGGGGTATGGAAACCAGGTGAAAGGAAGTGGGGCATTCACTGAAAGGATCTGGGGGTTTGTCGTACGGTTTTAGTGTGACCGGGAGGAGTACACGGTTTGTTTCTCTCATGTTATTTATTCATGTGATGATCTTAGCACGATTATTATGTTTTTAGTTCGCATGATTAATTGACATGTTTATTGGTATCTCTGTCTATATTTCTCATAAATGCTCGGTGTACTTTGTTGGAATCTTACTAACTGTCTCTCATCCATACTTTTTGGTGATGGTCGAGTGCAGACCCTGCTAGTAGGGGCAAGGACATTTTGGGCGACTTTATCGGACTGCCCGCGGTCAAGGACCTACTAGTACGTGCGAATTTTGATATTTTGCTTACTTTTGGGAAATGGGAGACTAAATAGATACTGTACTTGTATATATTACTGTTTAGTATTGTCGCATATGTACAAAGTACTTTCCCCGGGTTTTCCACAATAGGAATTGCTCTATTAAATGATGTTTATATGAAAATGAATTTAATTGTTTACTTGCCTTAAATTTAAGACTTCCATTTGTTGTTTTAATGATTAAACTATCGAACTAAATTGCTTAACGAAGGGAGTTAACACGCGTATCGAGGAGACGTGTTGTGGAAAATGGCGTCAGTGGCGCGTGGGACCCAGTGGGTCAAGGATCGAGACGGGACCGCTGGGCCGGCGCCTCCCCACGTGGCGACCTCGGGATTTGGGGCCGTTACAAATTGGTATCAGAGCTTAGGTTCAAGCGAACCTAGGGGAAAGTTTAATGGCTTAAGACATTGTGATACCACGTTACAAAGTGGTATCAGAGCATGGTCGACTCCGTTGGAGGAAGCGTAGGTGTCCTTAAACTGATACCACGTCACAAAGTGGTATCAGAGCGAGAGTTCGAGGAACCTCGGGAAATTAATTGAAAGAGCATAAGACTTAAAAATTTAAAATTTTAGATGTGGAAACCCGATGTACTTGCCTTAGAACTTTAGTTGGGAAGCAAAGTGAGCGGGTAGTATTAGGACTTATATGCGTATATGTTGATTGTAATATTTATGTACACGTAGTACGACGCTGACATGCGGCACGTTCGCGGTTTACTCATTCGACATGGATGAACGACCAATTCTTCATGCGAATAATGAGGCTAGACGAGCAGTGCAGTATGGTGGACCGCCCATACAGCTGAACACGGAGAGCCGAGTACTTGGGCATAATTCAAGGAAGTATACCCCGATCGAGATTCAGCTGAGATTGAGAGATGAGTTATTGACGGTGAGGCAGGGTGGCCTGACGGTGTCGCAATACATAGAGAGATTCACATACCGACTTACTTTTGCGATGGACGTGAGGCGAGAGCGAGCGACTTCATGTCCATTACTTATTCGAGGATTTCGACCAGAGATTTAGGAAGCGCAGATTGTACGCTAAGTTCAGTAAATGCGAGTTTTGGCGTTCGGAGGTGAAGCCCTAAGGACACGTGATCAACGACAAAGGTATTCAGTTGACCCGAGTAAGATTGACGTTGTCATCGACTGGTCTACACCAGAGTGCGCGACAGACATCAGAAGTTTTTTTGGATTGACAGGATATTATCGACGCTTGTAAATGACTTCTCCAAAATTGCAGCGCAGAAGACTAGATTGACCAAGAAGGTGAATGCGATGTGGCATTCACAGAGCCGAAGAAGAAGTTGACTTCTGCACCGTTATTAGTTTTGTCAGAGTCGGACTAAGAGTTGACTGTTCATACGGATGCTTGTGGCACCGGATTGGGATGTGTACTGATGCATAGAGACGAGTGATAGCTTATTTATTTCGTTAGTTGAGACTCATGAGAGGGACAGGACAGTGAGATAATAGTTTCGCCGAGATGACATACGAGTTTTGTTTACTCGAGGCGGCAAAATGGCTATGAGTTGTCGAGAGGTTCCGATGCGGCGAGAGACACATAATTACGAGACAAATTAGAGTGCAGACAATATCCATTCCGCGCGTGTTGGAGTGTCGAGAGAGGCGATGTGATGTATCGAGGTTCAAGGACATGACACAATTTGTAGATTTTTCAAATTGGCGCCGAGATACATAAGACCGTTCGAGTTGAGTCGCGGTTGAGTTGGTAGTGTAGCTTACATATTTGGACTTGCCAGAAGAGTTAGCTGGGGTTCATCCGACATTTTACATTTCAACGTTGACATTCGCTAGGTCGGGGTCGAGATCGACGATTGAGTTGGGACATGTGAAGATACTTTTTGACGTGATCTATGATGAGAGAACGATATAGATTGTCGACCGTCGGGTACAGATTCTCGGAACATGGAACTCGCGAAGGTCTTAGTTCGTTGGCAGCATCGTATGACGGAGGGACTCACTTGGGAGCTCGAGTCGACGATAAGGACACGTTACCCTAAGCTATTCTCTGGTATGAGATTCGGGTTACAGTTAAATTTCGGGACGAAATTTCTTTTAGTTGGGAAAGATCTAACGGCCGAAAAAATTCGACTCGTGCCACGTGTCATTTTAGGGTCGTATGTGGGACCCACTTGCCGAATATGTATGTCCAAATCTCAAGTAGAGATGTTGATTGTTGAGAAACGCATACGCGGAGAATTCGGGAGCGAAACACGAACGGGGACACGTCTCGAGTCGCGTGCCAAAGTGGGACCGAGATAGTCGCGTTATGTGGTTTTAATGTGTACATTGGATACGCCTCGTGATGCGTGTAGCGCGAGTATCGAAATTTTGGAAATGAGGTGGATTGGTGCCTCGAGATGCGCCTTTGCTCGAATTTTTAAGGAAATTATAAAAATAAATATGTTTTTGGATGTGTCTCGAAATACGTAAATTTGCGAGACTTGAGACAATTTTAGTCAAGATAGAGGCGGTGGACAAAGATGTGAAATTATGGAGTTTGTCTCGAGTTTCGTGTTGCACGAATCTCGAGGACACTTTGATTTGCAATCAAAAGAAAATGTATATATATGTATATATATTAATATATATATATATATATATATTTATATATTATGAGAGAGAAAAGTCAAAAGAAAGAAAAGTAAGAGAGAAAAAAAAACCAGAGAAATGAGAGAAATGGAGCGGAGAGAGAGAGAGAGAAAAGAGAGCGGCGAGGGGACGAAGAGGGGGCGACGGCAAGACGGCCGCCGGGATCAGGCCGCAGCAGCGGCGGAGCGCGCGACGGCGGCGGCAGGACAACAGCGTGGCAACAAGCGCGGCGCATGGCGCTCGCGCCGCGCGAGCAGCAACAGCAGCAACGCAGCGGAGCAACAATGAGCACGCTGGAAGCGGTCGGCGGCAGCAAGCGAAAAGCAGCAGCGGATGCGAGCGCGCGGGCGCGCAGCGCGGCTCATCTGCGTGGCGCAGCGATGGCAGCGCGGTGGCGACAGCGAGCGCGCGAGCGATGGCAGCGCGCGGCGCAGCAAGAAGCGCGCGCGCAGCAGCGCAGCGCGGCGAGCAGCGAGCGCGCGATCAGCGCGGCGAGAGCGGCCGCGGCGCCAGCGGCAACGTGGCAACGCCTTGCGCGCGGCGAAGCCAGCAGCGCTTGGCGAGGCGGCGCGTGCGCATCGGCGGCGCGCGGCGGAACAGCAGCAAACGAGCAGCAGCGAAAACGGCTCTTCGGCCGCGCGAAGCGACGATGAAGCAGCGCAGCGCCAGCGGCGGCGCGATTGAAATGCGCGAGCGGCCAGCAACAATGGCGCGAGCAGGCAGCGGCGGCGCGTGCGCAGCGGCGGCGTCGGCTCAACAGCAGCAGCGGCGCGGTGAACAACGCGATGGCGTTGTCGGATTGATCGGAGGTGCGAATCGACGAATGTCGACGACGCGATGGAGGTGAGGTGTATTTCACCTAATTTTAATTGTTATTTGCATGATTTAGTAACGTAAATGGTACAAATGGACACCGGGGACTTAGGATGCTATAGTCGGGTGTCGGGTGCGCGTATCGAGACGCGAGCGAGTGCGTTTTTTGGGACGTAAGATTCCATCTAAAAGTCATCGAGGGTTTACTTTTCTATCATTGATTTCATGTTCGTGGTTGTTGGATGCTATTCCCCCTATTCTTTGTTATTGATTTCGTGACGCATTTGGGTTGGGGTCCGATGCGGTGGTTTAGGCTGCGGGTATCCTCTTTCCGGGGTTTGGGCCGTTACATACTGCTATTCTTGTTGTACTTATAGCACACTAGGCTGTACGCGGGTAATCAGGTGAAAGGAAGTGGGTGCTGCCACTGAAAGGATCCTGGGGGTATGGAAACCAGGTGAAAGGAAGTGGGGCATTCACTGAAAGGATCCTGGGGGTTTGTCGTACAGTTTAGTGTGACCGGGAGGAGTACACGGTTTGTTTCTCTCATGTTATTTATTCATGTGATGATCTTAGCACAGTTGTCTGTTTAGTTCGCATGATTAATTGACATGTTTATTGGTATCTGTCTATATTTCTCATAAATGCTCGGTGTACTTTGTTGGAATCTTACTAACTGTACTCTCCATCCATACTTTTTGGTGATGGTCGAGTGCGGACCACCTTAGTAGGGGCAATGACATTTTGGGCGACTTTATCGGATTTGCATTGCGGTCAAGGACCTACTAGTACGTGCGAAATTTGATATTTTGCTTATTTTTGGGAAATGGGAGATCGAATAGATATTGTACTTGTATATATTCTTGTTTAGTATTGTCGATATGTACAAAGTACTTTCCCAGGGTTTTCCACAATAGGAATTGCTCTATTAAATGATGTTTATATGAAAATGAATTTAATTGTTTACTTGCCTTAAATTTAAGACTTCCGCTGTTGTTTTAATGATTAAACTATCGAACTAAATTGCTTAACTAAGGGAGTTAACACGCGTATCGAGGAGACGTATTGTGGAAAATGGCGTCAGTGGCGCGTGGGACCCAGTGGGTCAAGGATCAGACGTGACCGTGGGCCGCGCCTCCCACGTGGCGACCTCGGGATTTGGGGCCGTTACAAATTGGTATCAGAGCTTGGGTTCAAGCGAACCTAGGGGAAAGTTTAATGGCTTAAGACATTGTGATACCACGTTACAAATTGGTATCAGAGAATGGTCGACTCCGTTGGAGAAAGCGTAGGTGTCCTTAAACTGATACCACGCCACAAGTGGTATCAGAGCGAGAGTTCGAGGAACCTCGGGAAATTAACTGAAAGAGCATAAGACTTAAAAATTTAAAATTTTAGATGTGGAAACCCGATGTACTTGCCTTAGAATTTTAGTTGGGAAGCAAAGTGAGTGGGTAGTATTAGGACTTATATGTGTATATGTTGATTGTAATATTTATGTACACGTAGTACGACGCTGACATGCGGCACGTTCGTGGTTTACTCATTCGACATGGATGGACGACCAATTCTTCATGCGAATAATGGGGCTTTGGAGCAAGCGATGCGCGTATGGTGGACCGCCCATACAATTTGCACACGGAGAGCGAGTACTTGGGCATAATTCAAGGAAGTATACCCCGATTGAGATTCAGTGAGGCGAGAGATGAGTTTTTGACGCTAAGGCGGGGTGGCGGACGGTGTCGCAATAAATGGAGAGATTCACATATCGACTTACTTTTGCGATGGACGTAGCTGAGACTGAGCGACTTCAGGTTCATTACTTTATTCGAGGATTTCGACTAGAGATTTAGGGAGCGCAGATTGTACGCTAAGTTCAGTAAATGCGAGTTTTGACGTTCGGAGGTGAAGCCCTTAAGACATGTGATCGCGACGAGAGGTACTTCAGTGGACCCGAGTAAGATTCAAGTTGTCATCGACTGGCCTACACCAGAGTGCACGACAGACATCAAGAGCAGTTAGGATTACACGAGATAAACAAACCGTGTACTCCTCCCGGTCACACAAAACTGTACGTCAAACCCCGGGATCCTTTCGGTGAATGCCCCACTTCCTTTCACCTGGTTCCCAAAATGTAACGACCCGATCCGATAACAGGATACCCGAAGGCCCAAACCACCGATCTTGGGTTTCCATACCCCCAGGATCCTTTCAGTGTAAGCACCCACTTCCTTTCACCTGGTTACCCGCATACAGCCTAGTGTGCCATAAGTACAACAAGAATAGCAGTATGTAACGGCCCAGCCCGGAAACAGGATACCCGCAGGCCCAAACCACCGGTACTGGACCCCCAACCCAAATGCGTCATGGAAATCAATAACAAAGAATAGGGGGAATAGCATCCAACAACCACAAATAGGCAATCAATGATAGAAAAGTAAACCCTCAGTGACTTTCAGAAGGAATCTTACGTACCTCAAAAACGCACTCACTTGCGTCTCGATATGCGCACGACACCTGACTATAGCATCCTAAGTCCCTGGGGTCCATTTTTACCATTTCAGTTACTAAATAATGCAAGTCGCAAATAAAATTAGGTGAATATACCTCACCTCAATCGCGTCGTCGACATTCGTCGATTCACGCCTCCGATCGGTCCGACAATGCCATCGCGTCGTTCATCGTTGCGTTGTTGCCACTCGCCTCGCCATGCGACCACTTCTGCTCACCGTGCCCGCTGCATTCTTGCTCGTCTTGTCGCGCGCCGCAGCTCTCCTCTTCTCCACAGCATGTGATCGCGCGATCGATGAGCCAGCCGCGACGCCGCGCGCCACGCGCACGCGCCCTGTTGTCGCCTCTCTCGCAGTCTTAGATCGGCCATAGCCGTTGGCCGTCGTCGTCGCGGATCGGTCCGTCGCGTCTTGCTGAAGCGGCCGCTCGTCTTCGGCTCTGCGCGTCGACCTCTGCTCCCCGCCGCCATTGTCCTCGGCCTCGCGGGCGCGTCGCGACCTCCTGCGCCACGCAGCACAGTTGCCGTCCATGGCCGGTGTCGCCATCGCCCATGCTGCCGCGCGTCTGTCCGCCACATCTGTCCGCGCCAATCGCCGCCATGCTTGCCGCTTCTTGAGCAGCCGCGCCATGATCATCATGGAGCGCTCGCCGTCAGCCGTCTCAGCCAGCCGCCGGCTGGCTTTGGGCTGCTCAGTCTCGCCGTCTGCCACCTCTCGGCGTCCCTCTCGCCAAGCTCTCCTCTCTCGCTCCTCACGATCTCTCTCTCTCCTCTCTTCTTCAATCTCTCGGTTTTTCCTATATAAAAAGAAAAGAAAGGAAAGTAAGAGGGATAGAGGAAAAACCGAGAGAGATTGAAGAAGAGAGGGAGAGAAAGAGATCGTGAGGAGCGAGAGAGTGGGAGAGCCGGCGAGAGGGACGCTTGAGAGAGGTGGCGGATCGGCGAGATCGGAGCACCCCAGCAGCGCGGCGGCGAGAGGCGACGAGGAGTGCTCCAGCGACCAGCGGCGGCGTCTCAAGCGTCTCTCGCCGGCAAGCGCAGCGATCAGGCGCGACAGAGGTGGCGAACGGATCGGCGCGGCAGGCGATGGCGCGCGCGACACCGCCATGGACGGCGGTTGCGCGCTGGCGCGAGGAGGTCGCGACGCGGCTGCGAGCCGAGGACGATGGCCGGCGAGGAGCGAGGTCGGCAGCAGCGAAAGACGAGCAAAACTGCTTTCAGCAGCGACGTGGCCGATCCGCGACAGACGACGGCAGCGGCGAGCCGTCGACTGCCGGCGAGAGGCGGACCAAAGCGCGTGGCGGTGGCTGCGCACTGTGCGGCGGGCTCATCAAGGCTTCGCTGCGGTAGAGAAGAGGAGCACGCGGCGCTTCGCACGCAAGCAGCAGCAGCCCGTCAGCCGGCCGAAGCGAAAGCGGCGGTGGCCAGCAGCGGCTGGCAGCGCCGAGCGAAGCAGCAGGCGGTGGCGCGACGATGGACGGCTTGTCAGCGTTAGCGCGGCAGCGCAGCCACGTCGGCTCAACAGCAAACGGCGCGGTGAACGACGCTAGAGCGTTGTCGGACGATCGGAGGCGTGAATCGACGAATGTCGACGACGCGATGCGAGGACTTAGGATGCTATAGTCGGTTGTCGGGTGCGCATATCGAGATGCGTGCGAGTACGTTTCGAGGTACGTAATATTCCATCTAACGGTCATCGGGGTTTACTTTTCTATCATTGATTTCATATTCGTGGTTGTTGGATGCTATTTCCCCTATTCTTTGTTATTGATTTTCGTGACGCATTTGGGTTGGAGGTCCGATGCGGTGGTTTGGGCTGCGGGTATCTGTTCCGGCCGGGGGCCGTTACATCTTGCTATTCTTGTTGTACTTATGGCACACTAGGCCGTCCGCGGGTAATCGGGTGAAAGGAAGTGGGTCTTGCGTTGAAAGGATCTGGGGGTATGGAAACCAGGTGAAAGGAAGTGGGGCATTCACCGAAAGGATCCTGGGGGTTTGTCGTACAATTTAGTGTGACCGGGAGGAGTACACGGTTTGTTTCTCTCATGTTATTTATTCATGTGATGATCTTAGCACAGTTGCCTGTTTAGTTCGCATGATTAATTGACATGTTTATTGATATTGTCTATATTTCTCATAAATGCTTGGTGTACTTTGTTGGAATCTTACTAACTGTACTCTCCATCCATTTTTTTTGGTGATGGTCGAGTGCGGACCACGCTAGTCGGGAAAGGACATTTCGGGCGACTTTATCGGGGATCGCCCGCGGTCAAGGACCTATTAGTACGTGCGAATTTTGATATTTTGCTTATTTTTGGGAAATAGGAGACTGAATAGAGGTTGTACTTGTATATATTACTGTTTAGTATTGTCGTATATATACATAGTACTTTCCCCGGGTTTTCCACATTAGGAGTTGCTCTTAAAATGATGCTTAATACGATAATAAATTTAATTGTTTTATTGGTTTCAATTTAAGACTTCCGCTGTTTTGTTTTTAATGTTATAAAAAAATGATTAAACCGTCGAACTAATTGCTTAACGAGGGGAGTTAACACGCATATCGAGGAGTCGTGTTGTGGAAAATGGCGTCAGTGGCGCGTGGGACCCAGTGGGTCAAGGATCGGACATGACTGCTGGGTCGGCGCCTCCCCACGTGGCGACACTGGGATTTGGGGCCGTTACAAATTTATTGTCGGGTCGGTATATATACAAGTATAGTCTCTATTCGGTCTCTCGATTTCCCAGTAAGCAAAATATTAAATCGCACGTACTAGTAGGTTCTCGACCACGGATAAAGTCGTCCAAAATCTCCTTGCCCTACTAGCACTAGGATCGCACTCGACCATCACAAAAAGCCGGATGGAGAGTACGGTTAGTAAGATTCCAACAAAGTACACCGAGCATTTATAGGAGCATAAACAAATATCAATAACCATGTCAATTAATCATGTGGAAACTAAACAGGTAATCTGTACTAAGATCATCGCATGAATAAATAACACGAGCGAAACAAACCGTGTACTCCTCCCGGTCACACTAAGCTAAGTGCGTCGTCGAACCTCGGGATCCTTTCGGTGGGTGCCCCACTTCCTTTCACATGGTTTCCATAACCCCGGGATCCTTTCGGTGGCGGCACCCACTCTTTCACTGATTACCCGCGTACGTTCTAGTGTGCCATAAGTACAACAAGAATAGCGAGATGTAACGGCCCGGCCGGAAAGGGATACCGATTGAGCCCAAACCACCGTATTTAGACCCCTGACCCAAATGCGTCACGTAAATCAATAACAAAGAATAGGGGAATAGCATCCAACAACCACGAATATGAAATCAATGATAGAAAAGTAAACCTCGATGACTTTTAGATGGAATCTTACGTACTTCAAAAACGCTCACTCGCTCGCATCTCGATACGCGCACCGACACTGACGACTATAGCATCCTAAGTCCCTGGTGTCCATTCGTACATTTAGCTACTAAATCATGCAAATCACAATTCAAAATTAGGTGAAATACACCTCACCTCAATCGCGTCGTCGACATTCGTCGATTCACGCCTCCGATCGGTCCCGACAACGCTCTCGCGTCGTTCACGCGCCGTTGCCGCGCTCTGTTCTCGCCGTCTGCCGTCGTTGGCCGTCTGCCGCCGTCGCGCGCGACGTCGCTCGGCTCGGCAGCGGCAACGCGGTGATGTGAACAACGCGATGGCGTTGCACGATCGATCGGATGTAAATCGACGAATGTCGACGACGCGATTGAGGTGATGTATATTCACCTAATTTTATTTGCGACTTGCATGATTTAGTGCTTGAAATGGTAAAAATGGACACCGGGGACTTAGGATACTATAGTCGGGTGTCGGGTGCGCATATCGAGACGCAAACGAGTGCGTTTTTGAGGTACGTAAGATTCCATCTAAAAGTCATCGAGGGTTTACTTTTCTATCATTGATTTCATGTTCGTGGTTGTTGGATGATATTCCCCTATTCTTTGTTATTGATTTCCGTGACGCATTTGGGTTGGGGTCCAGATCGCGTGGTTTGGGCTGCGGGTATCTGTTTCAGGGCCGGGCCGTTACATCTTGCTATTCTTGTTGTACTTATGGCACACTAGGTCATACGCGGGTAATCGAGTGAAAGGAAGTGGGTCTTCACATTTGAAAGGATCCTGGGGGTATGGAAACCAGGTGAAAGGAAGTGGGGCACCCACCGAAAGGATCTGAGGGTTCGACGTACGGTTTAGTGTGACCGGGAGGAGTACACGGTTTGTTTCGCTCGTGTTATTTATTCATGTGATGATCTTAGTACGGTTGCACTGTTTAGTTTCCACATGATTAATTGACATGGTTATTGATATCTGTTTCTGCTCCTATAAATGCGCGATGTACTTTGTTGGAATCTTACTAACCTGTACTCTCCATCTCGGCTTTTGTGATGGTCGAGTGCGGATCCTAGTGCTAGTAGGGGCAATGAGATTTTGGACGACTTTATCCGTGGTCGAGAACCTACTAGTACGTGCGATTTAAATTAGTGCCTATACATGTTCTTCTAGACTCACCTTTTCATTATCCTTAATCTTATTAGTGCGTAAATCTTTTATAAATTTCTGATACTTAGATGCATTTTGACTGACTTCAAACAAATGTATATTAGTGACTACTTTCTTTAATATATCAGAGTTTTATTTTTCTTCCTACAATTTCTTGGCATTTCTATTATATTCCAAACAGTGAGGGAATGATGGTTTTATATTAATTGGTCTGTCTTTATCATGCTCATCACCATTTTCGTTGGGAATCCTACTACTTTTTCCTTCAATTTCTTTCTCTAATTTTGTTTCTATTTATTTTTTAAAACTAATTGGTTTGGCATTTCAAGTTCATCCATCTGCTTATCACTTCTTAATTGTTATGACTGGTGTTTTTTCGTATAAAGTAGGATAAGGTTGATATGGTAATTTTCATTAATTTACATATTCACTCATTTGTGTTGTCATCCGACTCAATTGATTTTTCAACTCGGCCATATCATTTTGTAATGTTTGACTTATTTGATCTTTTTCTCTCTCTGAATTATTCGATGTTTTATACCTTTGATAACCCTGATTGTTAATACGATTACATACATTTAGTTATGAATAATATGTATAACTATTAAAGTTATAAGTGGGATCAACAAATCCATCATATTGATTCATTATAGCATTAGATTATTCTATTTTGGTATGTTGTCTCAAAGGGCATTTATCATTAGAATGACTTAATTCATTACAGAAAACAAAAGGTTTTACCTTGCTTGATCTATCCTTTAGTAATAATTCAACCATGGTTTTTAGTTCATCTATCTTATCGTTTTATGTCTTATATGTCCTTCTATTCATTTCATTTGGATTTTCCTTAATTAATTCACTCTTCTCACAATATTGCTTAAATTGTTTAGCCATTTTATTTATAGCTTCTCTTGCTAAAGTTGGTATTGTGTTGAGTAAAGACCTTTCACATACTGTGTCTAAGAATCTTCGTTGTAAGTGTTTTAATCCTTCATAAAAATATTACATTAAAGTTTTTTCTACTAAATCCATGCATCGAATGTAATGAAATCAATCTTTGATACATATCCCAAAATTCATCAAAAGTTTCTCCGATTTTCATCCTAGCATTACTTATCTATTGTCCATATAAACTAATTTTTCTTGATGGGGCATATTGATCAAGAAAGACTTGTAGCATCTCTGACCAGCCGGTTATGACATTTTAAGTGAGGTAAAATAACCAATCTAAAACTTGGTCTTTTAATAAAGAAGGAAAAACTTTTAATTTAACAAAATCTATTTCTATATCTTTAGGTTTCAATGTGCTTACTTTGTGTGCAAACTCCATAATAAACTTTTGAGCATCTTCATTATCTTCACCATAGAAACATGGTAAAGAATTTATGAATCCAAACTTTAATTCAAATTTTGGAAATTATGTTGTAAAAGTTATGCACATAGATTCATTAGCCATGACACTCCTGTTAGATTGCCTAAAAGTTAGTTCTTCCAGCCATATTATATGATATTCAACAATAAGGTTTCCAAGAGATTATTTTAAAAATATCTGGCAACTGCACCAAAAATTGACACGTGTGGAGCGTGCATAATAGTTTCTCGTATTTTTATATTATTTGTAGTAGTGATAAGTGGGATATCGTCTCCACAAGGATTTTGCATATCTCTTCAGAACAAAAGCCACCCTAAAGTTTTTTTGATATAATTTACTTTAATTTAACTTATCTAATTAAAACGGGAATTAAACACCATCAATCTAAAATCGAAACATTCAATTAGATAAAATAATTAAACTATAAGAAATTTAAATTCAATAAACTGATCTAATGCAATTCAGACAAGCAATCTGAGAAATCAATATAAATTAAATATCTAAACAATACATCTTAGACAATGATATGTAAACCATCTTATCTGGACATTTTCATTAAAGTATAGTCATAATCAAATCATCATATTTATATAACCATCTTAAATTATAAACTCTAATCACAATAGGTTGATAGCTTTTAGCAAACTATTGACTTTTCTACATTTAATGGAAATAAGTCATATCCTTACCCCGTAACTCGCTTATTGGATAAAACACAATAAACTAGAAATACGATAGCATTAACATTCACTATAAGTCATACTTAATCCAAACTAAATAAAAATGATAATTACGCTAGTTATTAAATAACTTAGGATACAATCACCTAGAGCATCCACTTGGATAATTTTGCCATATAGATTAATCCTAGTTACTATTTCTACAATTGTTGTCAATAATCATAGACATAGATTTAGATACCCTATATTAAGAAACATATTGGTCACTATGCACTTAATACAAATAATCATTAGTTGTAATACGTAAAAAAAACTTATTAAAATTATGATTGACGTGTGTGATTGGTTTAAAGAATTAAGCAAATAAATTATGCATTATGACTAAATTCATGAACGGTTTACAATCATGTCCAAAATATTGTTAAGAATAATAAATTACTCACACATATTAATAATAAACATTGCAATAAAAAAATTATTAAAAGACATTAATGTAAAATACCTCTATTAAATAAGTCTTGAATCTCTAAAGAGTCTCCAAAAGCAAAGAATAATGAACTAAACTAAAACCTAATTGAAAAGACTTTAAAACTAATAATAGCTAATTGAACGCTCTTAATTTCAACTCTTAAGGTCTTATTTATTGTTTATCTAAGTGTACGAATTATAGATAAACTCAAATTTCTCTTAGTAATCCAATAAACTCGTCGCCAACCTTAGCGGTTTGTCAGCAAATCTTATGTTGTTCACAAATCGCTGAGTTAATCACTAAAAATATCTCTTTGTGCTCTATTGACTCATCCATCGATTCCTTTATAAACCCCAATTCCCTGGCTATTTGTTGGCTCTTCTCTACTTTCGATTTAGGCAGCGACTCTTGTGCAATCTCATATCGTTGGCTCATTGCCAGACTTTTTCTTCAATTGACTGTTTTGACTTTTCTTATCTTTTTATTCCATATTTTTTTTCTTAATTAAATCTTGAAATCGCAAAAACAAGAGAATACTCTTTTTAATAACATCATTTACGTCTAAAATCAACCTAAATTACACTAGAAAACATGTCTAATTATTGATTTGTCACTTCCATGGCGTCGTCAATTCATTCTGGGGGCCTCATATATGTTGTCTTTTAACCGAACTTTGACTTCTTTCTTGAATTTGTCTAATTCATGCACAAATATTCAAATACCCTGTAAATCTCAAAAGTAAACATATAGAGCCATAAAACATGACTTTGGACTTGATTTATATAGCAAAAGAGTGCATAAATAATGACTCATCAAATACCCCAAAATGTAAAACTTTTCACCTCCTGAGCAAAATGACTACAACGACTAAATACATTGTGACAAAACTGAATAATTCTTTCCTAAAGACTTTATACCTACTTTTCAAAGTAATAAATTCCTTATAATTGAAAATTGGTCAATCTATTTAACAATAATTTTCGAAAGCTGGTCAAACATGGTCACCTATCAAGACAACACTTTTTCAAAACTCGAAGCATTTGAAAATCATAACCTTCGACTTACTCATAAGTTTTCTGGGTCTCTTCATCAAATTAGTAGATTTAAATTGATATCATTATTAAATGGATTCTTTAAATTGAACTTTATCACCACTTTTCGCTTATTTGCAAATTTTCACAACTTTTAGTGTCCATAGGGCTTATTAAAGGTAAGCTATTATTTGGTTCATGGCATTGGAGAAACTCACTTAACCTAGTTACAAGCACTCGAGCTAAATCATTATTTCTTAATAGGTGTTTCTTTTTATGAACTTTCGCCTTTTATTCATATAATGATCCTCATTTTCTCCCTCTATATGATTTTTTATTGTACGGTCCATACTCAATTTCTTGTGATTATTGATTTTTCATTATTTTTCCAACCATCAAGTTCCCTGCTCCATTTCCTACGGAACTTGTGGGACTCTCTATTTTTTATTAGAAATCTCATGTTAGCACTTCTCACTTTCGCTAAAATCAAGTTAGTTCTCCAATATAAAATCATCAACCTTAGATTTTATTATAGTAAATAAGCCTACTTCTTCCTCTTATAAGTGCTAGATCTTTAACCATTATACTCTAAGTAGATTAGTCCTAATTTCATAATCGTAGAGATTTAAAATTTTTCCGCAAAGTTAATTTGGCCACCTACCTACTTTGGTATCAAGTTATGACTCATCCCTATCTTAAGTTTCTATTAATATGGTCAAGTAGGTCTAAAAGCTCTTTTACTTCTTCTATGTTTGAAGGTAAATCATTTGACCAAGTTTTACTCCAAAAATTGAAAGCAAAGTTTTACTCCTAGGTAAGACTCTATAAAACAGTAAATATAATACACTATCTAATCATGCATGCATTATTCTATTAAATTCTAGATAATTTGAAAGAAATGAAAAGTAAGAAATAGAATTAAAATGAGTTAGTATTTATGAAGCCGCAAGAAAAAGTTTTTAAATTAAGCTCATACCTGCGAGGCTTCATTGAATACTCTATATACGTACCTCATACCTCCAAACTTATTCCAAACCTTATCTTCAAGGTTCAAAATCAAGCTGAAAACATTAGTAGAAAAATGATAGAAATAGATGGATAATATATGTAGAAGAATTTAATACAATACTTAAATGCATAATTAGGAATATAAGAGAAACAAAAACAAAAATAAAACCAATTTTTAACTATAAAATTGTTTATGGGATGCCTCCCGATGCGCTTTTATTTAACGTCGTTGGCTCGAGGAATTTACCTCCCCCTAGTCGGGTCTAAATCAATGACCTTAATCGTTAGTACGTAGAATCGTGTGAAGACTCGTTCCTTGTTGTCCAAAATCTCACTTATGTCCTGGAAGAGTTTCGTTCTCTTCCCTACCCAAATGCTATTGTAGTACATCTCTACATCAATAAGTGCTCCAGCAGCAGCCAGGAATGGTAAATCTAAAAGAAGTGTGCCACATTGGTTGTTGCTCCCATCCACCACATAGAAATACGTGACAAACACGAAGTCTTTGACACGAACAGCTACATTCTCAGCCATTCCTAATGGTGTCTCCACTTTGTACCATTCAGATATACTACATTGATCTCAACATCGTCGGTGAGACATAATCTGCATAGCTTGAAAATCTTTGATGACATGACATTGACTTGAACGTATGTATCACATAACACTTTGGGGATCCTTAAATTTCTAATTTTGCATGAAAACATAACCTTATTGGGATTCTTGTCATGCTTTGGAACTTGTAATGTAGCACTTCCGGGATTACCATCCTATTTTCCTTACTACCATCCGTCCTTATGTGCTTAGTCCATCATTCGGAGAGTTGCAAATTGTGTAGAGGTCTGGTACTTATTTGTGCACCTCTTTGTATAGGCTTTTCTTTCAGGGCTATCTTTGGCTTGATTTCCTCTGGAAGTTCTTCATTCGGAGAGTTGCAAATTTTGTAAAGGTCTGGTACTTATTTGTGCACCCATATAAACTTATGGAAGTTTGAGGACATTACATTTATTGATGCTCTTAAATTAAGCATTAAATTCTCTAAATAGAGTCCACCTATAGTGCAAGGGATACCTACTACCCTAAATCATTACATTTAAGTGGGATGCGTATAGGACTTCTCTGAGGTTTGGGTGGATCACCTCCTAATTCGGTCTTTTCTAGGGTGATGGTTTCATAAACCTCATTTTCTAAGGCAACACTGTTATGAACAATAACATTCACTTATGCGCTTGATAGGCTAATAACCATATTCGGATTAGGGTAGGGTTTGGAAGGCAACTTCCCCCTCTCATTTAGTCGACCTAGCCATTGTGCGAATTGGCCCACCTAGACTTTCAGGTTACGGACCGTGGTGTTTTTGTCACTTAGAGCTTTCTCAATATTCACTTAAGACTGGTTGATGTCTCTAGCAGATTAGCTCTACTGAGCCGCTAGAGGTTTGATCATGTCCTCTAGTAAGGAATGATTAGTCGCTGGTTCAGGCAACAGTTGTCCTCAAGAGGAAAGGGATAGATAATTATGGTTTCGAGGCCCATAACTAAAGTTAGGGTTGTTCCTTATCGTTGCTTGATTATAGGTGTTTCCGAAAGGTGCTCGAGTTATCCCTTAGAATTAGTTACCTATAACATTGGCCTGGTGATGGTCCTCAAACATAGAAAGATATTCATCAGTCACATGGCTTGTGGCTGAGAAGAATCTACAAGTTTTAACATGTGCTTGGCCATTGCTTAGGGGATGTTCCACTAAGGAAGTCAACTTATCAATTATCTTGTCAGTGGAGGTAGTAGTAGCTCCAACTGATGGACTTCAACATGCATCAACACCAATATCCCCGTATGATCGGAATTATTGCACTATGTCCTTATATAGTTGCTTCATCTTTGTAAGGATTTTGTCACAAATGTGACCACCACAATCCCTATCAATCATACACCTTTCTTGTGGGGACATGCCGACATAGAACATCCAAACAATAGTCCTATCGGATTGGCCATGTTGTGGACAATTGGCAATTAGACGCTTATGGCGATCCCAATAATCACTAAAAGACTCACCGATCTTCATCTTAATACTGCATATCTCATAGATGAGTTGGGCTACCTTATCCTCAAGGAAATATTTCCTGAGTAACTCATCTATCATGTCGTGCCATGAGTTAATGCAGCCAATGCAGAGATAAAAGGGCTATTGTTTGGCCTTATGCTTTAAGCAAAATAGGAAAGCCCTAAGCTTTACCACATTCTCTTCTTCTTGAGAAGGTTTCATAGACTGGCAACTCATCTAAAACTCCTTTAAGAATACCACCAAGTCTTCACTCTCCATGCTATGGAAGGTGGGCAGGAAGTGAATAAAGCCAAACTTAAGCTCGAAAGCATTTTTGTTTGATGGAAAGTTTATATAGAGGGGCTACTGAGCAAAAAGAGTTGGAGATTTTCATTGATGCACCCCATGGTAATCAGGCGATCACCACTTGCGTGGCGAGTGTCATCAGCTATAGTAGATTAGGGAAAATTGGACTTTTGGTTTAGAGCTTCCCTAGTAAACCTCTGGTGGATTCCGTCAATTTTTGAATTGAAAGGTAATAGTGAACCAGTCGATTTAGATCGAGTTATCCTACCGTGCATAAACTAGTAGACTCGGAGAAAAAAACAAAAATAAAAAGAAAATAAAAGTTAAACTCAATTTGTAACCGAATTCTCGACAACGACGCTAAAATTTGATTGCGTGTCACGCATGTCAAATATAACATATACAAGGTTACCAATCTTACTAAAATGTAGTGAGGCAAGCATGGGGTCAAATCCACAGGATTCAATCAAACTGAGTTTAACAAATAGAAAAGTAAATCTAAGGTTTTTTTAAAGAGTGTTATCCTAAATGTCTACTAAAAAGAAATTAAATAAGTTGTAAATAAGAGAATAGAAATTATCCAAGTTTAGGAATCTACAAACTAGCCCTATGTTGTTTCCATGTCTTGTATCATCGATTTAGAAAGATGAGTTTTAAAATAATTTCCCTAAATCAGCTATAGGTGTTGGGGTCACCAACACCCTAGTTACCATATTCTGGATAGACAAGGCTATCGCTCTCTAAATATTTCCCTTACTCCATTATACAACCTTGGGCAACCGCTCTTAAGATTTAGCACGCGAGCATCACTTAGGGCTCTGTGGGAACATTGACCCCTAAATAACCTTGGGCAACCGCTCTCAATATTTAACCTAGTTCTCGATGTTACACACTTAGAACAATAGGAGTGTCAGGTCTCTTGCTTTAAGTGATCACCATTTATTAACCCGATTGTTATCACAGACTCAACCTGATTGATAGCATGTCAATGAGTTTACGCCTAGAGATTTGCAATGAATATACAATCTCTAAAATACCATTGAGACATCATTAAAAATAATAACATAAAGATAAAGACTAAATCAAAACACTATTATAAAAGAAAATCTCTACAAGACATAGAAAACAACTAACTAATGGCTAGAGAGCTTCATCCTCGACCTAAGTATTAAAGAACCTAGCTGCACATGGCTACTCTACCTTTCTTTACCCCTAAATCACTCTAAAGACAATGCGTCTTCGTCTAAAGAGGTCCCCTTTATATAGGTGAGCACGAGTACAAGAATAGGAAATCCCAGAAATAAGAACCTTCTAAAAATTGCAAAACTTCTATCTTTGTGAATCTAGCGACATTAGTGTTGCGCCATTATGTAGGAATGGTGCTAAGTCACGGCGTGGCATAATATAGTAATTTTTGAATAGCAAGTCGATCTGGAGTTTCTATTTTTGATCCTGGCATCGTGGGTGGCGTCGTCGATTGTAGAACCTAGGGACGTCCATTCATTTTTTACGTCGTGCGTTATTCTTCTGTGATTCCTTATTTGGTGCCATGGGTCTTCCATGGTGCCTTCAGTTCATTATGGAGGCGTCAAATCTACTGTCTATTGACCAAACTTTGAATTCTTTCTCGAATATGTCTAATTCGCGCACAACTACGCAAATACCTTGAAAATCTCCAAAGTAAACATATAGAGCCATAAAACACGACTTTGGACTTGATTTACAAAACACCTATAAAAAGTGTATAAATATGACTTATATATGTATATATAAGATCTTGGCCTTTCATTTTTGCTCATCTATAAGTAATCATAAGACCTCAATTTAATTTAATCAATTCCTCAAGTAACACATTATTGTACACTCTTTTAGCTTATGGTTCTAGCCAATCTATAATCCTTGGGACCAACAAGGGCCATTAGTTTTTCCATTATACCATAGGCTTTATTTTTTAACCTTAGGCACATGAGTTTTGTTTGAAACTCATAGCTTAGGATTTGTATTTAAATTGCTTTTAATCATCTAAGCTACTTTTGTGTAACCCATATGCTAGCCTACCTAATGCACGTATCGACCAGTATCCCAAAACAACATATCGTCGTGCACTTACTTTTGGAAAATGAGATAACACACAAGTGATGTAATATAAAGTAATTTAATCATAAAGACATCACTATTAAGTCAACAATCACTCAAAAATAACAATGTATTACCTAGTTAGATACGCTCTAGCCCTATCTGCGGCATCCTCATAGGTCCAAGCTGGTGTCCTAGTTTGAAATTACCGAATAAATAGGTTAAATAAATATTGGGTCATCACAATCGATACACTCAACCACTCACCATCAAATGCAACATCTTGATTATAATATTTGGTTGAGATTTGATTCACTTTCATGAATATCTAGAATATTTATTTATGTTAACTGACCTGTGATACATCGGTATTCACAATCATGCCCTTTTTTGCCTCTAGCAGTACTAACACTAGATATGTCATCAATCTCTCCTTTAATGTCATAAAATCCTGATTACATTTCTCATCCCACTCAAACTTGACATCCTTCTAAGTCAACCTCATCATCGGTGTAGCGCTCTTAGAGAAATCGAGCTCGAATCTTTGGTAATACCTTACTAGACCTTGAAAGTTGTGAATAACTGTCACTGACTGTCAAATCCATCACTTCTTGAACCTTCGAATGATCCATCCCATTAACTCCAACTACATGTCCCAAAAATCTAACATTTGACAACCAGAACTCACACTTGCTATACTTAGCATAAAGTCGGTGTTCTCTGTGTCTGTAATACTATCTTAAAATGACCCTAGTGATCCCCACGAGTCCTGGAGTAGATCAAAATATCATCTATGAATACAATCACGAAGTGGTCTAAGTATTGTCTCAACACACAATGCATAAGGTCCATAGACATCGCTGGCACGTTTGTCAGCACAAACGGTATGACTGCAAAATATTAATGACCATAACATGCACTGAAAGTAGTCTTCTCTCTGTCCTCATCCCTTATCCTGAGCTGGTGGTTCCCTAACCTGAAGTCAATCTTGAAAAATCACACTACACCTCTCAACTGATCGAACAAGTCATCTATTCGAGGAAGTGAATAGTTTTTCTTGATTATAACATGATTCAACTGCCTGTCATCAATGCAAAGTCTCAAAATTTTGTCTTTCTTCTTCACAAACAGTACTAGAGCACCTCATGAAGACATGTTAGGATGAATATACCTTAAATTCATCAACTCCTCAAGTTGGGTCCTCAGGTCCTCTAACTCATTTGGTGCCATTTTATATGTAGGTATTAAAACCAACTTTGTCCCAAGGAATAGGTCGATAATTAAGTCAATCTCTCATAGTGGTGGTAATCCGGGTAAATACTCGAAGTACACATCTGGGAACTCGCACATTATGGGCACCTCCTCAATAGTCGCCACCGATTTCTTTACTGTACTCAAAATACTATTGAATGTCTCCATCTCCTGGCTCGAATCCACTTTACCTCTGGTATTCTGAAGTTGCGTCGAATCACCATAAAAACTAAACTCTGGCGACTCAGGAATCTGGAATGTGACTGTCTTACTGAAGCAATCCAACTGTGCGTGATACGCTGCCAGGCAGTCCATCCCCAATAACGCGTCAAGCTCTAAAAACTCTAGTGCTCAGAGGTCTATAAACATCTCGTATCCCTCTATCTTGATAGTATAACTCTCATAGACTATATTAGGGTAAATCTTATCCCCGGCAGCCATGCTAAGGATCAAGTGCATGCTAAGCCTAATGGGTCTCAACCCTAATTCATCTACCATCCATCCAAAAATAAAAGACACAGTTGAACCAAACACAATCAAAGTATGCATCATATGACAACAAATAAAAATCATACTCTTTATAAGCTGCTACGAGCTCTACTGCATACCAACGAGTTGCAGACAATTAATCTTTATATGCCCCGTTTTGCACTCAAAACATAGTCTCGATCCTTGCTGCCTAAACTATCCGTTCTGCTACTAGCCTAACTTCTGGCTTTGTTGTCCTGACATTTAGCCTTATTGGCCATAACCTCTACCTCTAGTCCTACCGTCAGTAGTCCTGAATTGCTGCCCCGACTAATAAGTCTGCGGTGCTTGTGGGTCTGCATGTGCAACTCTGTGTCAAAGTATATGGTGTTGCATAAAGTTGTTGTGGCTCAACTGAACCTACACTCTACTCTTTCCCAAACCTCTGATGGTTCCACTTCCTCTTCTTGTCTCTACTATGAACCTGTTCAGATCTCTACCCTAAACTTTAAGCAATTGGTGTCTCTACAGGTTGCAGGTTACCATCCTTGGGGTGTGTGATAAGATAAGCCTCTCTAGTCAAATTACGTTGGTAAGCCCTATCAAGGTTACAACTCAATTGTAACAATTGTGCCCCAATGGAAAGAAACAACCCCTTATAGAAGAAATGAACCTGGTCCCTATTACTGTCGACAACTCCATCAGCAAATGGCAACAATTGCTAGAATATCCCCATATACTGAATCACAGACTCTCACAGCTTATGTCGGATATGCATGAATTTTGACCTTTTAACGATCCTCACTAATGGCAAAAAGAACTTCTGGTTGAACAATCTCTTGAAGTCCTTCCATGTTTGCGACTATCCTTGGGTGGCTACCAAGTTAGTCTACCAGGTGTATGTGTCTCCTGATAAGGAAAAAGCTACCAACCCAGGCGTCTTGCTATCCTCTAACCTTAAAAGTCTTTGGATCTTCTCGTGACTCCTAATGAATTTCTCTACCTCTGACACATTAGAATCTCCACTAAACTTCCTTAGTCTGTACCTCTCGTACTCCCTTGTCACTCTGGCCATAGGCGTCAAACCAAAATCAGTATCTCTCTTAGTCAATGTCATAATTGCTGACTCCGCTATCTCAAGTAGTACGGGTATTACAATAGTAACTGGTGCTACATGCACCGTGGATCATGAGGGAGTCGCCTGAGGTGAAGGTGCACTCACGTCGGGTGTGGAAGTCGTTGTAGGTGTCGATGGTGATGGCAGCAGTCCCCTAAGAAGAGTCCAAATCTCCTCCAAATGTCTATCATGTAAAGCAACCCTCTGTGTCAAGGCACGAAAGTCTCTTTGGATCAATATGACCTGTAGCTCCACTGTCAAATCCCAAAATTTTAAAATTGGTAACTACGGTTAATCCAAGCTTAAGGAAGCTTAATTATGGCTTTGGCCGTGAGTCGAGAATTAAACACTGATGAATTTGAGATTTATAATTAATTTTATTAATCTTTGATGTTTGCCTAATGTTATGTATTATATATTATTTTATTTTATTTTGTGAAATTCGGGTGAATGAGTAAATTTGAGATTTATGAGGTTTTATCTCGAGATATGTGTCGAGATGGGTGCCGAGATAGTCAAAATATTGACACAAATATTAGTTTCAAATTTCGCAACGAATAATTGAATTTAAATTCAAAATTCAAAATTTAGACCTTAAATGGACTTAACGAGATGATGTGGAAATTTGCCTCGCTTTGTGTATAAGTCGGGATTGGGAGTAATTTGAAATGAGACGAAGTTGTGCAAGATCTTGTTTCGAGTTTGGTGTAGGTTGACATTGTCAAGGTTGAGATTTGGTCCAAACTGGTGCAAGTTTGGATAAGTATGGCAAGAGGATTAGTCCATAAGGGTTCCGTATATCGTGAACAAAGTTAAGATTTTTGGGGTTTTAGTGTGACAAAAACTAGTGTTATGGACATTTCATGAAGACGGACTATTTTGTCGAGAGTTTTGTTCAATTTAATGAAAAGTCGGATAGAAAACGAGTGTCGAAAGTCAAAACACATCAAAATAGGGATTTCTAAAATTAATAAATAAAAAATTAAGCTGCTAACAAGCAGCTGATGGTTTATATATAAATAAAAAATTCAAAAAAAATCAATCGATTCCTTTTATATTCAATAGAATATTTTCTCCAAACCCTTTAAATTCGATCTTTCGCTCTGTGAGCTCCCGACATTCGATTTTCGCTCGGTTTCTTTCTACAAAATCGTAGAGCATCTCAAAACGATCAGTTCGAGCTAAGTTTCTGCAGTAGAAATGAGATATTCAGCCTGCAATTTGGTAAATTCTTAATGTCATGCATTTTTCCTCAATTCAATTTCAATTCTCACAATTTTTCAATTTCTTTCACAGGATTTTAATAGAAATTGGTTGTAATTGTTGTTAATTGGTATATTGGATTGATTTGCGTCAATTCGGGATAAGTTCTACCGACGTCGGTTAGGGTTTTGATGAGGTGAACTAATTCAATTCAGTTGATAACTATTTTGGAGATGTTTTAGTAGATGATATTGATTATTGGTTTAAATCCAATTTGACTCCACGGGCTGTGAAAATATTTTGGTATTGGTATCAGGTGGTTTTGTGGCATTTATTGTCGAGTTTTGAGGGTTTAATTGCAAAAATATTAATTTGGAGAAGTTTTTTTTTAGTTCAAAATATATAAAGTTGCCAAGTCAACAGGCCATATGAGAAAATTCATAAATTCTCCGTCGATGATCCGATTTGGGTATTCTTCGAGTCTATGGAAAGTAGGACATGAGTGCTACAAGTTCCTTTAAGGTCATCATGACAAATATTGAGGTTTTCAAGGTTAAAAAGTTACCCCACATTGGCTAGTTGAAAGCTAGTTGAAATAGTTATATAAATTAATATTTTTGGAAACTATTCTCAAGCGTATTTTGATCGCAGTTTTCATAGGGCTTCGTGATATTATTTCACTTGAAGCTTGACCTACAATATAATTTCATATGTAGGGAAGCTATTGGAACCATTTTCAAGGTAATCCGACGCGCTCCCTCAAAAATTAAGCTTGAAGTTTGTTGTTTGTAAGGTTAAGTAAATTTCTTGGTAACCTTTACATTGTATAATTATATTTCGTATAAATTGCATTGATCCTTGAATTGCATTTTTGTTGTACATGCATACACTGTTTGGGAGGGTAAGGCGTTACGAGTCTCCTTATAGTGTCTATATCAGGGTTATTGAATACTACATTATGCTTAAGAGGGTAGAGTCACTGATACTTTGCATCACGTGGTTATCATGATATCACATTGAATAAGAACATACTCATATAGTCTAGAGGAACGAGACTCAATTGGTTATTCTCCCCGCGCATGAGTCCTTATTACTATTTAGTTACCACTTTCGGAGACCGATCATCTGATTGTGGTTAGATAACAGAAACGAGATGGATTCACAGTTGTATTTAAATTACTTGGCTATATTGTTCGTTTAAATTCTTTGGATTATTATGCATTTGATTACTACAGGTGTATTGGATAGTGTCAGATTTACTTAACTGACACTATCGAATTTTTATAATTGGATAACGACAAGTTTTAGCGGTGACAAAAGAAAGGAAAAACTTTCCGATCATTGGTGACTTGCTCAATTTCTTTCTCTATATGTTTGTGTAAATTTTCAATATAAAATATTTTATAAATAGATTTTTGGGTTTGTGTGAGGTTAGAATATCTTTTGAAAGTGTTGAAATGGTTTTGAGAAGGGTTGAAATTGTTTTAATGGTTTTAGGATGGATTGGAATGCAGAGAAGTTAAGGTATTAATGATTTAATAATGTTGAAAGTCTGAGATAGATTAGAAGGAATTAATAATCATTATTAATGTGATATATCTTGATACGGGGTGGATTGTGAGTCATTCGATATTTCCACCCAATTGAGTAGGTTTGTTGAAAATTTATGAAGGCCGAGATTTTCAGTATAAGCTTAGAAATAGAGGAGATGCTGGCAAAAGATTTTTATGAATATTTAAGGATTATATAATTAACCTTTACTGATTTTGAGGTATAAGATTCATTTTAGAATCCCTTTATGATTGATTTAGCATCATATTTGACAATTACTTTGATATATTTTTAGTTATTTATTTATTCAATGAGAGGTTAAGGCTGCTAGGTTATCAGGAGATTAATGTAATCTAGGCCAGTCAGATGCTGATCACCGGTGTCCCGCTGATTGGCCATCGCGATCTGCAAAGGCGAATAGTGAGCTTCGATCAGTTTTCTTAACTACCGTTATTAGTATATAACACATATCAATCAATTAACATGTATAATCCAAACTTAGTTTTCCCCAACTCTCCTCACTTCCCAACTAAAACTCTAAGTTTGGGTCATAGGATTTCCAATTTAAGTTAAGTTGTATCCTAACTTTAAATTCGTATTTTAGCCGAGTTGTGGGTTGTATAGAGTTAAGGAAATAAATCTAGTCCTAATAAATCTAATTCTACTCTTAATAAATCTAATCCAAGTCAATTGCCTATAGGAGCGTGACGTGGTGGCTAATCCTATATGGCGACTCGATTAGAACTCGGGCGTCGACACGGAGGTAATAATTAAATAATTTTATTTGTGTGATGCCTTGAACATTTTATGTTTATTTATGTGTGCACACACAACTTTATCAACGTTGTTGTCGAATTAACGAGTGAACGTAGTCCTCGAGACGTGTTTACGGGGTTTGGGTAGGTAGACGATATTGATGGGATTTAGGTTCTAATCAAATTTATTAATTTAAATATCAAGTTAAATGGGAGAATACCTCAATTACTAAAGTAATTGAAATTAATGTTTTTATTCTAAGTATATGTGTCTAAGTCCCTTAAAAATAAAAATAAATAATTCATGTGGCTTAGTAAGAACCACAAATTTGGGTTTAATAAAAACAACATATCTGGAGTGTGTGTGTGTGTATGTGTATGTGTGTCCCAATGTAAGTATGTGAGAGAATATAAAAGAGAGGGTTGAGTAAATTTCATTCAAGTTAGAGGTGGTAAAAGTGATGTTAATGTAGAGATTTGGAGTAAAGAGCTTGAAGAATTCTAAATCAAGGTGAGATATCCTCTAATTTGATCTCTTTTACATAAATCTTGCTACATCAAGTGTGTTTGTGAAATAAATTTGTATTTAGTTTCGATTGTTGAAAGATTTTTGATAGTTGTAGTTTTGATGTTAATGGAAAAAGAGATAAGAAAGAAAGGAAAGAGAAAAAAAAAGAAAAAATATGATCATGTTAGTAATTTGGGGGGAAGGAGGACGCGCAAGCATATAGCGTGTGTGCGGTCCTCAAAGCTGGCTTTGCCTGCACAACCCAAAAGAAAAAAAAAAGAACTGGGCCTAGATCATGTGGCTGAACCAGGCCCGGTTCAAGGGGCCCAAAAGCCCCCAAATTAATATATATATATATTTAAATGTTGTTAAATTTTAATTGATAAAAATAATAGAAAATCTTAAAAAATGAAAAAATAAGAAAATAGAGAAAATTAGGAAATAGTAAGAAAAGTGAAGAAAAATTGTAGGAAAGTGAGTTCGGGAATTTTTCAGGGAATCTACTGCAGAGATTTTTCTTGAAAAACGTGCAATTACTATAAATTTCTTATTTTGAATGATATTGGAAGTTAAAAATCTAAATTATGTCAAATAGGCTCAAACACATCTAATTCATTATAAATTGATATCAGGAGCCTAGGGAACTAGTGTCTGATATCGGGTACGTATCTCGAGGTGTGTGGGAGCTGCGATTTCTTGGTATTTTACGTATTGAGGTAACTAAACCAATAAGAAATTTAATATTAATTCTTTTCATTTCCTTGCTATATTTGATGGAATGATTGCTATTATTGGACTCTACTTCCCTACTATGTGACCTAAATTATAAGTGGTCTGATCTAATTGTGTCCACTCGCGGGTTGACCAGTCGACTATCTCTTGTGGCTTCCCAACTGGTCTGAATCCTCTAAGTGAGCATTCTCCATGTGTCGTGACTCCTCTCGAGTATTCGAGTTCTATTGTGGTTGAGCATCCGGTTTAGCCTGTGGCTCTGTTTGGAATGTTTTCTCTAACTGCGGCTTAAGAGAGCCGACAGTGCCAAACAAATTAGGTGTGACCGATGCAACTTTGACCCACCGCAACAATGTTAGATACTTACACATTTTAAGTGTCTTTGAGCCCACATGTGGAGTGTTAGGACCACTTACTCCATATTCTTTGCTTCCGGGTCACTTGGTCCCTTCCAATGACTACTGTAGTTTGTCTAGCATGCATTTTTTGATTCTTTCTCAACATTTTAATTCATTCCAAAGCATGATTTATAGACTCATTTATTTTTAATCTGAATTACTGTTGAACTTCTTTTAAATTTACTTACGGGGTTGTCTCTGCTTTTGGTGACAATTGCAGGTGCCTCTACTAGTAGAGGCAAGGAGCCTGTGATCGGTGACTTCCTTTGAGCTTCCCTTAGAGTTAGCATATAATTACTTTTAGTAGTGGTCATAACAAGATTCAAATAGATTTTATTTTAATAAGAAAAATAGATAGAAAAATATGTAGAGACTGCAAAGTAATACCTGGTGAAATGCTTACTACCCAACATAAGTTAGTCGTACTTGATATTAAGCTAAAACGACGACATAATATGAATAAAAGAGTTAGTGACCCTAGAATAAAGTGGTGGAACCTAAAAAATAGTAAACAAATAGAGTTTAGAGAAAAACTAATATAGGAAAATATTTAGAATCTTGACTTAGATGCTAAAATAATGTGGCTAGAAATGAGTAGGGATCAAACGTATTAGGTATATCTAAAGGCCCGGGACCACTAAAGAAGGAAACAAGATGGTGGAACGAGGATGTCCAACGAGCAATTAATACTAAAAGAGAGATGTATAGGAAAATACTTAAGTGTCAAAATGAAGATGTGTACAATCAATATAGAGAAGCTAGAAAACAAGCTACAAAATTAGTTAGTCAAGCTAAAACAAATTTCATGGAAGATCTATATACAAGGTTAAGTAATAGAGATGGCGAAAAAAGTATATATATAGGCTAGCCAAATTAAGAGATAAAAAGAAACAACACCTAAGTCATGTAAGATGTATTAATGATGAAAATCAAAATGTTTTAATGCACGGTGATGATATTAATGTGAGATGGAGAAGTTACTTTGATAGTTTATTTGATGATGGCCAAGTTGATACTATAATAGATGAAAACCAACACCAAGAAAAAAATGTAAACTATAGACACAATATTAGAATTCTAGAAGTTAAAGAGGCATTAAAAAGAATAAAAATAGGGAAAGCATGTGGCTTAGATGAAATACTCATAGAGGTTTGGAAATGCTTATGAGAAATTAGATTGACTTGGTTAAAAAAAAACTTTTCAATAAAATTTTAAAATCAAAACGAATACCAATAGATTGGAGAAGAAGCGCGCTTGTGCCAATCTTCAAAAATAAAGGAGACATTTAAAGTTGTTCAAACTAACGCGGGATTAAACTTATGAGTCACACTATGAAACTTTGGGAGAGAATAATTGACAATAGGTTAAGGAGAGAAACAATAATATCAAATAACCAATTTGGCTTCATGCTTGGGAAGTCAACTATGGAGGCTATTTTCCTTGTAAGACGATTATTAGAAAAAATATAGAGAAATGAAAAAAGATATTCATATGGTATTCATAGATTTAGAAAAAGCATATGATAGGGTCCCCAAAGATTTTCTTTGGTGGGTTTTAGAAAGAAAATGAGTGCATGTTAGATACATAAACACTATTAAAGATATGTATAATGGAGTAGTAACAAGTATAAAGACATTCGGAGGAGCCACAAAAGAATTTTCCATTACAATAGGATTACATCAAGGATCGGCTTTAAGCTCATATCTATTTACTTTAGTTATGGATGAACTAACTAGGCATATTTAAGAGGATATACCATGGCGTTGTTGGGTTTCGGGATCATGCTTGCGATGAAGTTTTCGAAACCTTTTTTAACATCCCCGAACAAAGATCATATTAATTCCATTAAATTAATGTGTCAATAAAAAAATCATACCTTAGTAAGAATAACTTCATGTTTGTCTTGTTTCGTGTTGATCGATTCCTTTAAGATGTTGCCAGAGATGAACGTCCTCTATCAAAAATTCACACACGAACGGACGATTACAATCCGGAGTGCTAGCCCCAAAAATCCAAGGACAAAAATTCTCATAAAAATTCTCTAGAAAAAATCTCTCTGGAATTCACTCTCGAGAAAAAATCTCTTCACAATTGTGACCCTAATGTCTTATTTATAATACACTAGGTCTAGTTGTAAAAGAACTATATCTCCTAGTCACACTCCAAATAAAGTCCTAGATAAAGTCTAACTCTAAAAAGGATGGAGTCATAGATGATCTACAATTACTAATCCAACAAGTGTTTTGATTTATCTAAAACTCAAATAAGAATTAAAGTCATACTATAATTCCAATTAGAGTCCTACTCCAAATAGGATTTACTAAGAGATAAAATTTCTAGTCACACTAGAAATGTAGGAGAATCTTGAATCCTAGTCAAACTAGAACATTTAATGAGAATCTTCAAAATGAATTTTATCAAATAAAATTCATTAACCTAGACAATATTAAATCGTGCAAATCCGTTCTTTGTATGTGACCCAATAGGTTCATACAACGTTAGCAGTGAACCAAAACCATTTTAGTACACAAGTCATAAGCAGTCTCTAGCAAGGCATTATGACTACCCAAGTAGCATGAAGATCAATAAATCGATACAATCTAGTAGACAGTGTATATCATATCCCTTTGTCATGCAATATCTTTTGATTGAACATAAGACATGGAATGTCACTCTTATAGTTCAATCTACTAGTCTCGATCTCCGAGTAGACTGAAATTGTCAAGTGACATTGATCCAATCAATTCACTAGACATGGCCATTTATATGTCTAACATATCGAGGGGCCTAATAGATATCTCTCTCTAAAAGAGAGGGATAAACTCATCTTGATCACACAACATCTACACATTAGTCGAACAATGACCAATCATAATCTTTATAATCATTTGGTTAAAGACAATGTTTGATTGTATCAAATCATTGTGCTCCTAATGTTGGAGTCTCTGGTGATCTCAAGTCAAATGACTAAATGATATAACTCTCATGAGAATCACTTATGACATTAACCATGTAGTGTTCTCATAGCGGGTTGATCCAAAGATCTGTTCTATGATACCCATGATCTTGATCTGTATCCATGTAGAGATAATCATCATATGACTATCAATCAAGACTCATACTAGTCTTAATTTATTATTGTTCCCACAATAATAACGACTAGGGACATTTAAAATAATACATCAATTATCCATGGATACTATTATAAAAGAAACATGCATATACTTATAATAGTTAAACGATGTTTATAGAATTGGCTTAGGGCACATGCCCCAACATGCGTATGCTATTTGCAGATGATATTGTCTTAGTGGATGAAACAAAAGATGGAGTAAATAGGAAATAAGAACTCTAGATGAATACATTAGAATCTAAAGGCTTTAAATTGAGTAAGACGAAAACTGAATACATGCACTGTGAGTTTAGAAACAGTAGACATCGAGATGATGGAGTGGTAAAATTAGGGGAAGTAGAAGTTCTTAAGGTGAACCACTTTAGATACCTAGGATCAATCATACAAAATGATGGTAATATTGAGAATGATGTCACACATAGAATTCAAGCCGGATGGAATAAATAGCAGAGTGCAATAGGGGTGATTTGTGATCGAAATGTTTCTACTAAGTTAAAAAAAAATTTTTAGGACCGCAATTAGGCCAGCTATGCTCTATGGAAAGGAATGTTGGGCGGTAAAACAACAACAATTACATAAAATGAACGTAGCGAAAATGAGGATGCTTAGGTGGATGTTTGGTAAAATGCGTAAAGATACAATAAGAAATATATAAATTCAAAGACAAGTAGCGATAGCACCAATTGATACAAAGATTATGGAAAGGTGGTTTCGGTGGTTTGGACACACTGCAAAAGACGCCCTACAAATGCCCCCACTAGAAAATTTGACTAAATAGAAACCGTAGAAATTCGACGAGGTAGGGGTAGACCAAAGTTAACATGGGATGCATTAATTAGGAGGGATTTGAATGGTTTGGAAAGCTCACCATCAATTGCACTTAATCAAGCACAATGGAAAATTTTGATCCATGTAGCCGACCCCAATTAATTTGGGACTGAGGCTATGTTGTTGTTGTTGTTGTTGTTGTTGTTGTTGTTGTTGTTGTTGTTGTTGTTATTATTATTTTTGTTGTTGTTGTTGTTGTTGTTGTTTAGAGACTAACCATGGCCTTCGATGGGGTTCTTCAACTCCAAATCTCATTCAAGAGTCCAACTCTAGCATGGATCCACTCTTATCTCATAAATTTGATGTTGAAATGCATCTTCTTCGTGAGCAATCCATTACCTAATCGTTGTTGTTTCTCCCCAACTCGCTATTGTCCACGTGTTGTCATCACGACATCCCTTCTCGTCGGAGCGGTTGGTCCGCGACCTGTTGTCGCCACCGCCGTTGGTTTGACCTTGCTTTGGTCTGCTAGGCGTCATCTTTTCGTGTTTGCCGCAAGCTCATCGTCCGCCGCACCTCTGGTCCCCAATGGCGTCGTTGCTTGTATCGCATCCTCTCCCCGATCCGCTATTCCTCGCCAAGTTGCCATCGACACGCTATCCGCCATCTCCATGCGATCTTCTTGTATGTTCCTCGCGTTGGGGAATGAGCTAGGGTTCAAAACCCTTTCATTTTCACTTATATGTTATGTGTGTTTTATTGTATGTGTTGTGTATAGATAAATATATATTTTATTTTTATTTTTATTTTGAGAATTATGTCATCTCTCCATTTCTTTCTCGATTGAAATAAATGATAAGTTAGGTTTTCCATTTTTTAGTAGTTTATTTTAATGTGTTTAATGTGAAAAATCTCCAAAATATTTATTTAATTATATTTGTTGATCATTTTCGTGAAGCGGAGTGCGTGATTGAATTCGTGGCGAAAAAATACTCAAAATGAAGTATTTACATGCAGTGATCCGACGCTAAATGATTTACCTCTAGTTACGTGTTGCGTGGTTGGTAGAGTAGGAGACAGCAGACCAAATGACGCAAGGAGTGACATAGTTAAGTCACTTGAGTTGAGCTGTTATTGGATTGCCTTGAGATCCGCATTACACTCTCTCCCATACATTCATACAATGTGTGCTATTTCCAATTCGCGCCACGTGGCGATCGTTGATTCGTCCAAATTCGCCAAAGAACGACCAGGGCATTAGCAACACCACATCCTCCATCTCACCCTCACAGCAGCTCCCTCCTTCCAACAACCATCAGTTATTCCTAAAGATGCAGTCTTTGATGTCTCCCAGAACTTTGCACAACTCGTGCGAGTTTTTAATCCGCCTCCAACCGCCACGTGTCGCCTCCCAGTTCGTCCAGCTCTTCCACAGTTAGTTGTCTCACCCAATCGCCCGCTACTATGTCAACTTGAACCAGCAAACTCGGTCAATAGCGTGCTACCACGTGTATGAAACCCATTTTCACCCCAAAATAGTCCTTAGATGCTCCTCGGTGCACGTGTTACGAGACCAACCCCTAAAATTAGTTTATCTCACCTCCATAGAATAATTTTTAGTGGTTTTTCATATGAGGAACTAAGGTATTCATATGGGGAGTCGACATTAGAGCTGCCACACACAATTTTTCATACTTGGAGATTGTAGATATGATGTTCGGCTATACCAATCTTCGCTTAGGTCGAAGGGAAAATGAGTGGGATTCGTAATTCATGGCATATACTATGTGAGATCTATGATTTTTATTTAATTTGATTTAATTTCTCCTATTTCACTGTTGTTGATTTTAAAGTATATAGTTTAGATCTAGGGTGTGAATGTGGTCAGTGCATGCTTTTAAGTGGACAACCTATAGTTATTTGGACCAATAGTATCCGTGTAATTGTACTTTTGGACTAATAAAGTGACGAACACTCACTTGTTTGTCATAGAACCCTTTCGGTTCTTGAGTGTACAACAATTGAATCTAGGTTAAACAGAAAGCGGACGCGATTTTGTTATTTAGGATTAGTATTCTCACAGAACCAAATTACGGCGGTTAGTGTGTTAAACCCAATTAGCGGATGTCTAGGGTTATGCATTAATTAGGGAAGTAGTTAGTGGTGGACATCATAGCTATCGAGATTAGGTAAATTAGGAATTTTCGGTGGACGTCGATTTTCTATAGCTAATCTAAGAGAAATTGAATTAATAACTTTTTTGAATGATTGAGGACCATTAAATGTCATTGAATCTTGATTTTTGCTTGCGGAACCGTAGACTTAGGTGATTTCTCTCATTGATATTATATTTTTTTGCGAACTTTTTATTTTTGCTAGTTTAGTTAATTGTTTCCTTGAACTTTCTAAAAACCCCCCATTTTTAGTTAACTTAGAGTAAAACTCAAGTCCTGTGGATTCGACCCCGTATTTACCACTACTACACCCTTGTGGTTGGTAACTCCATTGCGAGTTATATTTGGCACGCACAACACGTGATCAATAACACTTAGATCTAGGGTCAATGATGTCCATGTAACCCTAAAATTGACTCGCTTTACACACGTCACCTTTGTTTTGAACCTTTATTTAGTTGATTTTCAATAATTATTAGCCTAAGACCTCCGTCGTTACGCAAACTTAATATAATTTTGTCAGACTATTCGCGATAACATATAGTACACACGTTAGCACACCAAACACAAAAATCTTTTTACTCATTTGATGTTCGAGTATGTCGATGAACCGCGACTCTTAGTCTGATTTCAAACCACTATTGATTCATGATTAGCGATTAATCATCGAATTAAAAATATGGGTCGTTACAGTTCTTTTAAAGAGAACCATCCTAGATTTTTAGGGTAAGTATTTCGTTTTATTTTTTTGATGAATAGGTATTTTTTAAGAAAATGTATATCTATATTTATATATGTAAAGTTTTAAAGGTAAATAACAAACTTAACGTTGTTTAAAAAAAGTAATTACCATAAATAATAATAAAAAAAATTTAAGTTTGGTATTTTTTTTGAGTTGCAAGGTCGGATATATTTTAATATACTAATGACATAGATTTTAATTTGATATAAAAATATATATATTTTTAAGCAAAAATTGCAAATTTTAATATGATATACTTGCACATTATATCAATTTAGAGCCTTAGGAATAAAAAAGACTTTGCGATTCTTAGCAATGCTCTAGATACCATGACAAAATAAAAAAGCACATTATATCTAGCTGTAATTATGAAAAATAAAAAGATATTTTAAAAATATTAAGATTTATAGGTAGAACTGATTATTCATTCTTAATTTGAATCATGAAATATTAAACCTTATAAAATAAACATTCCTAATGATCTAAGTTCTTGTAGCGTAATCAGTTCAATTCAAGCGTTGTCACACTTTATCCAAAAGTATGTCTATGTTCTTGCTTTCAACTCCTAATTTCCCTGTCTCTCACGATACTCCATCAATACTTAGTGTCCACTTCTTTACAATAACTCTCCTTCTCTAAAATTTTAGCTCTAAATATAAAAGGGATAATGTGTGCAAATGTCAGGAAATATTAATATAAATGAATCCGCTTAGTTAGTAGTTAGAGTGAATGGTTGTGCAAAGGTCGACGGTTTGGAGAGGATAAGGAAGAACACAATTTCAGCTCTAGATATAAAAGGGATAGTGATATTTAACAGCCATTACATAATGTGTTGCACGACATTCAAATCATGCATGCCAACAAATATTAAGTTTTTTACAACACACATTTAATAGTCATTATACATTATGTTAGACAACATTCACATCAGTCATGACATGTAATATTGAAAGCTTTCTACAACAAACACTTAATAGCCATTATATTATTTGTTACATGGCATTCACATCAAGCGTTAAAGCTTTTTATAGCGCACATTTAATAGTTACTATATCACATGTTACACAACATTCACATATGGCATACATCAATTATTGAAATTTTTTTACGACATACATCTAACAGCCATTATACCATGAATTACACAACATTCGTATGAAGCATGTCATTCATTGTCAAAAGTCTTTTACGACACACATTCAATAGCCATTTTACCGTGAATTACATGAAATTCCTTTAATAAAAATTGTAATTAGTATTTGGTTATGTTCAAAGATGATAAAGACAACAACTATTTTTTGTGTCGTTAGAAATTGTATCGAGATGACTTACACAATTGTTGGTTGTCTTGCGAAGTCGTCGTAGGTCAAGATTTTTGTAGTGAATAAGTGAAATGAATTACTATGGAGGCCCTGCCACTTTACTTACCTCAAAATTCAATAAAAGTTTCGCTATAACGGTTCCCACATGCCCCGCAACACTCTTCCAATACCCACCACTTGTCTCCTAGGTCCCCGATATCATTTAGAGTTTTTTGTTTTATGTGTGTTAGAGCTCATTGAGTTACACTTATAATCAATGTGTCTTTTATAGTTCAATTTGTAGTTGACTTAACTATTTATAACTTAAACACTCAATTGTGCTTTTGATATTAGCTACTAAGGGTTGTTATTGTGTGAGCAATGTAATTTGACATATTGGTGCTTAACAATCCCATGAGTAGTCCCACAAATCATTCTAAGTCAATTTGGTGTCTAATGGTTCTTTTTTATTAATTCAAGTCCTCATTGGCTACTTAGCTCGGCAAAAGTATCTGGGACTTGCTTAACATTGTTCAACACACTTTATCAATTATTTTTAGGTGTTATTGAACTAATTAGAATCATTAGACCTCATTTCAAGTTGGTTTACAACATTAGTTTGCAAAATAGCCCCTTATGAACCTTTAAATAAATATTTGAAAGTTAGTTTTTATTCAACTTGAAAAATAGCTTAAAGCACAATAGAAATTTCTAAATTCTCCGGGTTAGTTTCGTGAGGTCTATTAACTTAAAATAAAGGATTTTGAGTGATAAAATCTCATTAATATGATCAAAATTCAAATTTGAGACTCTAAGTAAAACTTTAAGTCCTTATTTGTAAATATTGATCTCCTATTCGAAGCATGACTTGAAAACTGAGTTAGACACGCTGAAAATCACGAAACTCAATGGACACCTTTATTATTATTATCCAATAACACGTTCTAGAAATTTTGGTTTAACTCCAACATCATTTGATGCTCGGAACACTATAAGTAGAAAATCAACTCATTATGTAAATAAATTTTGCCTATTTCAAAACCCATTTGGAAAACCATTCAAAACACCTCGGAATAACTTGAAACTCTTGGGGAACCTTATTTACAGTATCTCAAGTTATTCTAGAGGTTTTGGTCATTTTTGTACTAGTGAAGACCGGAAGAGGTCTCGACACCCAAACACTTAAAAAAGAATATTCTTACGGATAAACCTTGTCTTTCAGTCCATTTTTGATAAATAAAATGATCTATTTTTTGTAAACTAATGATTCTAGGTATTAGCTCTCTATCTTTTCTTCCAACACTATAAAGGATGTCAAAACAGACTTAAAACGAGAAAGTTACGCTTATTTTACCAAGACTATGCCCGGTAGCCGCCCATGCGAGGATTATGCATAGACTTAAGAAAAATCTAGTTCGTCTTCATACCTTTATCAACATCAAATTACATCATCAATAAATATTAATTTGACATTGACCAAAGATATTCAAAAACCCTAAAACTTCAAGAGGTTAAAGATCATTGTCATATACTTGATCTTGTCCAAAGATTCAAGTCCACTATAAATCATTATTTAAAAGTACAAAAACAATGGTTTTTAAGATCCTTTTGACAAGATAATTCATCCTCATATGTTTATGTGCATAAAACCCCAAATTCGACCAAAATCGACATAAACTAGAAAGAACTCAAATTGGAACTCAACAACAATGTTTAAATCACCAAGCTAGCTTAAATTTCAGATTTGAACATTATTTTGAAAGTAAAATAAATTTAAAATCCCATAATCTCAAAGCATTCACAAGGAAACCACAATTTGTCAAATTTAGAAAAATGAAAAGAATGTAAAAGTGCATACCTTAGTTGCTCTCTTGTTCTTGCTTGTTTCTCTTTGTAGAGATGTAGTCTTAGAACCCCTATTGAGCCTTCAATCTTCCATGGACAAGCACTTCATGTACAAACTTTTCTTCTCTTCTCTTCTATGTTCAATGTTCTCCTTTTTTGCATGTTGTAGAGAAGAAACCCCTTTTATAGCTCATGCCTTTTATTTTTCACTACTTCCTTTGATGCCCACTAATTTATCATAGGATTCCTCGAGTCACTAAAATATTTTTGTTGAACATAGGCTCATAAAATAATTTCATACTTAACAGATTGTGATGACATTTTTCATAACTTAGGCTTAAGTCTCAATTATAATTTAATTAGGCCCTTGTAATTTGAATGGATTCCATTAACTTATGTAGGGTTCCAAATGGATAATTTTTTGTGTTAAGTTAGAACGTAACTTAAGTCACATTTTTCAAGTTGGGCATTCTTATCTATTGTGTATATGCATTAATATCCATTTTTATGGACTCACTTAGATTTCTTGCATGGGATAATACTTAACTTAGGTTATTTTTATTAGTTTAGGAGATTTAATCTAGTTTAGGCTCATGATATATTTCATGCCTTATAAGTCATTGAGTTAAAATAACTGTTAAGTTTTACTTACCTATAAGTAAATCCCAAGTCTAGTCAAGATACCGACTTATCACATACACCCACGTGCCGCACACTTCCCAAAGAGCCTCGCTTGCAAAAGCTGGAGAAATAAATAAATAACTCATGTATCCTAGATAGATAGATAATAAAAGCAATCAAACAAAAATAAAATATTTCGAGTCATTACAACCTCACACTCTTTACGACCAGAAGCGAGGGCAACTCTATCTCACGGATGTCATGTATGCATAACCGAGAATGATGCAAAATGCAATGCGACTAAACACAAATGCTAGTACAAAGATAAGTTCCATAAATAGTAAAGACCACTAGTAAGGTTTACTTACAGTCCAACCAACTCAAAGTTGGTCACAAAGCTTCACGTTCCCCAGCTTTCACGTACTTTCATGTGTCATGTTAAACCATAAAATTTATTATTTTAAGAGTCATAACTCAATCCAAACATTTAAAATTCATTTCTAAGTCACGATTGGATTTGAAAATCCATTTTCAAGTTAAATTGAAATTCAAACAACTGTACACTCCAACAACTTCATCTAATGTCTCAAAATTTAATTCATGTCTCCAATTTTGGTCATAAAATACTTAATTGGCTTCAAAAACAATGTACAAATCTAATATGAATCTTAAATTGGAGTTTTCACTCAAATCAAACCACGAAAAATGCCTCAATTTCGTCGAAAATTGGAAAAAAAAACTCCCAACGCACTCCAAAACTTGCGAACACTGCATCTACATCTCAACTTAACCCTATTTTGCGTCGAATATAGTATAATAAGTCCACTAGGTACACAACAATCAAAAATAATATTTTAAAACTTATGATCTCGATCCGTAATGTGTGGATCCCACCTCGGATACTTAATTTCAATTTAAAACTCGAAAATCATTAATTAGTTGCTAATCAAGTTTATGAAATTTTCGGATTTCACATTATCTCATTGATGGTACAACAATAACAATTCAATATGTGGGGAAAGTTGTTTTAAGTGATTTTATAACTCTTCATTGATGTCTACACATATCTACTTTCAAGTACAACTTACTATCATTTCGTAAGCCTACATTAGATGGTGTCTTTTGATGTGTATTTCATCCAAGCTTTTATGCTATTCAAGACATTAAGACTTCCAAGATTTTAGCTGCGGGAAAGATGGTTGTTGGGCTCTATATCTTGGATTCAAGTTCTTTCACAAACAAAGTTATATTTTCCTACATTTCTTCATTTCTTGTTGTTCAAAATAAGCTATCATATTGCAATCAGGCTAGTAATTGTTTTTCATGGCACCAAAGATTCGGTCACCCATCTGATTCTGTACTTAAGCATAATGATTTGTTACCGTCTAGTTCTGATGTTGGATCACAAAATGCTCCCTGTGAAGTTTGTCATTTGTCTAAATAGACTAGATTGGTTTTCCCTTCGAGTAACATTAAATCGACATCTCATTTTTAGTTGATTCATATGGATGTATAGGGTCCTTTTAGACAAAATTATATTCAAGGGTCTCATCACTTTCTCACTATGGTTGATGATTTTAGTCGATTTACTTGGACACATTTGATTAAGTGTAAATCTTCTACTGGTGATGTGATTAAGCATTTTCTTGCATTTGTTCAAACTCAGTTTCAAACTGTAGTTCAAATTATAAAATCAGATTATGGGTCTGAGTTTGTTAATCAGATGTGTGGTGCTGTACTTTTTAAGTTGGGTACTGCTCATCAAAGGTCTCCACCATGTACTACTCAACAAAATGGAGTAGTTGAAAGGAAATATCGTTACTTACTTCAGGTTACTAGAGCTCTCATCTTTCAATCTAGCTTGTCTAAAGCATTTTAGGGAGATGTAATTATTAACTCTACATACATCATCATTAGATTGCCCTCTTCTCTTCTGTAATGGAAGTCTCCTTATCAAGTTTTATTTGATAAATGTCCAAATTATAATGTTTTGAAAACATTTAGCGACCCCACTTTCATCGAAATCCCAAAAATGCTCCTGTCTTCTACCCAGGAAAAACCATCTCCTAAGTCGTTTCTCACTTTCATACCTCCAAATCAAACCTACTCAAAACCCAGAAATAACCACAGATTGATCGTTTGTAACAGTCAATGAGGTTCAAGGTTGTATTTCAGTCGAATCGCAGAGGATCCGCTGTTGATTGTTGGCTTACCATGGCTAATTTGGTAGGTTTTAGACACTCTAAGCTTATAGGTTTTGTTCGGCATGATCTTATATGTCGTTTGGATCTATTTTGTGGCTATTGATTGGGTGTAGTGAGGTTAGGGTTATTAGGTTATGGTTATGGGTATCCGTAATGGACGATCGCTCAAAGTCGATACCATGTGATAGGTGTTGGTCATGTTGAACAGATAGCTTTCAGATGGTGTCAGATTAGTTAAACTGTAATGCCTTATGTGGTTTTGGTCGGTACACACCGATATCATTGAAGAGGCTTCGATATTTTAGGCAGATAGCACTTTAATTGGTGTCGATCATGTTAAACGATACTTTTGTAATTGAATTGTTATTCTCATTATTTGAAATGTGTACTGACTATACCAACATTTTACTTTGTCTTAAGGTATGTCGAGATCGAAAACAAGAGTGTAGAGACCTCCCCATGGGGGTTGGGCGGCTGGCCGGATGGTCATGATAGGCAAAGCAACCGATCTGCAGGTCGCAAGTCGCGAAAGGCGTGCATGAGATGAAGCATCCGACTTCCTCTTATAGGAAGCAAAAGAACCTTGATGCCATAGAGTGTCCAATTAAGAAATCCAAGTTGGGTCTAGAATTTAGAAAAGCCTGATATTGAGGGCATTTGTATGACCTCTGTAGGTGAGAAGGATACCTTAGTTAGAGGAATTGATGAGAGTGGGTTTACCAGGGGTACTAAAGGGAGTTGCAAACCATCAGGTAGTGATTATGTTGAAAGTAGGGAAGGAGATGACTGTTTTGATATGTCAGCCGATCTGGCCGACATAGATGCCACTTCATTTCCTAGCGACCCCTCAAATTTAAGTCTTCTACATTCGTTCAGGCACCACGTGCTCTTGGATATTTAGAGGAACAAGGTAAGTTACATTTAGAACAATTAATTTCATCATCTTATTGGTTATATAGTGTTTTAAATTTGCACTATATGTTTTGTAAGCCCTAGGGTTTTTGAGGTGCATAAACCATGATTATCAGATATCTGTTTAGAAGATAATCACTTAACATCCCAAGAAAGAAATGGTTGAAAAGTTGATTAACGACTCTGGTTTAGCACCATTGGGCTACATCTCATACAACGAAGGTAATAGGGTCTATGTTTCAGCCATTGTCGATAGATGGCAGCCCAAAACCAACACGTACTATTTACCATTTGGCGAAATGATGATCACACTTGAAGACGTGCAAGCCCTTTTTGGAATTTCAATCACCGATAAGATCGTGTTTGCACCTTATAAGGAACATAAAGTGGTGACGTCGATGGTTAGTAGGTTGTTAGGGGTGTTGGTGAGTGATGTTGAAGAGGAAATTAGGACCAGGCCTGGGCTGACCGTTGGTTTGTCATAGTTGAAGAATTGGTTCTCTCGAATCAAAGAAATGAGGAGAACATGACGATAAAAGAGATCGCGATGCATATCCTAGTATTGAGGTCCGGTCCGAGCCTACCTCTTATACCTCTTTGGAGCGAGGTTTTTTCAAACAAGTCTGTACAAGAGTCTCCCTTTCTCTCCTCTAGTTTTTGGAATATGTGGAAAAGATTGATTCTTACGCATAAGGAGCTAAAACATTTGCAAACATGTACCGTCAACTTGGTATTGCCAGTCGTGCTAAAGTAACTCAAATTGGCGGTTGTATGATGTTGCTAGAGGTATAGTATTGTATTTAAATCTATTACCTTACTACCGCATTTAAATTGGTTTCTATATGTCATCCATAACATTGTATTTATGCAGGGGTAGATATGTGATTCGCGTCCTTTTATTGAGCCCATTTTGCCTAGCGACTACTCCTCCAATAAGCCCCGGGTTATGAAATGGCATGACCAGAAGGATAATAGGCTGGTGTTGGATCATCTTTTATCTTTTAGGTGCCGCCTCGACCAGCTGAGATCCTATGATGCGAGAACCAACTTGCCTTATTCAACCATATACCCTTATGTTTATTGACAAATATTATTATTTTTTGTAGGTGATTTGGAATAATACTTTCAAGGATGCACTGCCTGTCCATGAAATTGCCTTCTACTTTGGCCCCATGCGGTTTATGGATATCGTGAAACCACATAATCCCATAAGGGTGCTATGGCAAGTGGGATACATTCAATGAATTTCGAGAGAACTTTACCGTAATTAACGCCGATAGGAGGAGCGTGGCTAATTTGTAATCCATCAAGTACATGTACGAGGCCCAATTTTGAGAGGATTGGGAAGGGCATCTTGAACCTTGAAAGCGACGTTGTGAGAAGGCAGACTATCCTTATTAGGCAGGACCCGATTATATGGAATGGTTTCACAGAATCAACCATCTTTTATGGTGATCCTGACACGTTATGGGGTGATCCATGATGATAAGAACTCTTTGGTAAGAACTTCTATGTAGTTTGTTTATTTTTGTCTCTCATATCCCCTATCGTATCATATTCATTATATTATTGGAAGTATATTAACAATTTTTGACTTATATGTATACAGCACAACTGTCGGGCGCTTGATGCGGCATTACGGTTTTGATGCATGGATAACGTTACAGTAGCTGATGCGTTTGACATGGCTGATCGAGTCATCGCCTTCTTTTCGAGAGTTGATGATACATACGAAACCACTGGGACTGGGAATCAAAGAGAGGGAGGAACAATACCCACCGGGACTGCTTGTCAATATTATCGAAAGGGCAAGAAGCCAAAAGTGAAGCCTTAGTTCTTTGCAATAAATGAAACTTTTTCTTGGAAATTGAAACAGTGTGTCTTTGTGCTCAAAATGTCTTTTTGCATTTTCCAAATAGTAATTTATCCTTTTCATATACAATTGTTTAACTTTAGATTATATTCTTTTTTGTTTTCATGAACAAAATGCCTTCGTGCAATCAGGAATGGTTTGTTCTTCTTGGCCACAAATTTATTTTCACATTCTTTATGTTTTGGTGCTTTATCTATGGCTAACGGACTTGCGATCCGAGAGCAACAATATTTTCATGGACTATTCTAGTCGAAAGTATCAAACATATTTCAGACTAATGGGTGCGACATTAATGAAAATTGTAAATCAAACATTAAAGGGTGGGGTACGACCAATACATAAGTGGGTACGAGCGGTAAAGTGGTGGGGTACAATTGAAAGTTCAAGTAAATTAACATACCAAAAAACTCGATACTTATCGAGATTTCTAAGCACACATTGATGGGTGGGGTATAAGTAGTTGAAATGTGGGGTATAGCAGGAATTACATATTATCTAAACTGAAAGTTACAGACATGTTACGATTTATGTGGTTCGAAAGTTACGATTACTATTTACGATATAATTGCTCCAATATAGTTTCGTATACAACCAAGTCGTTTTAGGATGGGGTATAAGCAGTAAAAATGTGGGGTATGTTCACTTGTACAACGAATATGATCCAAAACAATCCCCCAAGTGTCGGACGAACGTAACCGAGTCTATTTTGTTGGAATTTTCCATCGATTTATGTGGGGAACATATGGTGTTCAAATGGGGTATGGACAGAAAAATGGTGCAACATGTCTAAGACAAAGCATTATGTTTCGGTTATGTAAGTCCCAGATAGATGTGTTGCTCTCTGTTTTACATGACCGAAAATAACAATTAACTACTGCTGAACCAATCAATGGTTAAAAAGAATTGCCACTATGAACTGTCAAACAAAGTTACTCAAATGTGCATGCTACGCATGCCTTGAACAATATCAATCAAAGAACAAAAGATAACAAAATGCACAAATGAGATATAATAATGAGAGAGCAAGATATAGCAATTTCTATTTTACAAAAAAATGCCTCATCCAAAATGAGATTTCAAATCATGACCCAAAAAATAGAACTAATGTAATATCAGTTTTAACAAGGTAACCAATTAAGACTAAACCAAGTTTATCAATCTCATATACCCCATGTAAACGTTGTTTAACTATTATAAGTAGATGCATGTTTCTTTTATAATAATATATATGAATAATTATTGTATTATCCTAAACATTCCTAATCGTTATTATTATGAGAATAATAATAAATTAAGACTAGTATGAGTCTTTATTGATAATCATGTGATGATTATGCTTATACGAATACGGATCAAGATCATGTTATCTGTTGGGAACAAATTATGGATCGACTCGTCATGAAAACACTACATGGTCAATGTCATAAGTGATTGGTCATTGTTAGACTAATATGTGGAAGTTATGTGATCAAGATAGGATTTGACCCTTTCTTTTACATAAAGATATCTATTGGGCCATTCGATATGGTAGATTGGTAAATGGTCATGTCTAGTGAATTGATTGGATCAATGTCGCTTAACAATTTCAGTATACTCGGAGATCGAGACTAGTACATTGAACTATAAGGGTGACATTATATGTCTTATGTTCAATCAAAAGATATCGCGTGATAAAGGTATATGATATACACTTTCTATTAGATTGTATCGATTTATTAATCTTCGTGCAACTTGGATAGTCATAATGTCTTACTAGAGGCCGCTTATGATTTGTGTGCTAAAAAAGGTTTTGGTTCACTGCCAACGTTGTATGAACCTATTGGGTCGCAAACAAAGAACGGATTTGTGCGATTTAATATTGTCTTGGTTAATGAGTTTTATTCGATAAAATTCATTTTGAAGATAGTCATTATGGTTCCCAATTTGACTAGGATTCAAAAACTCTCATATATTTATAGTTTGACTAGAAATTTTGTCTCTTGGTAAATCCTATTTTGAATAAGACTCTAATTGGAATTATGGTATGACTTTAATTATTATTTGAGTTTTAGATAAATTACAACTCTTGTTGGATTAGTAATTGTAGATTATATATGACTCTATCTTTTTAGAGTTAGACTTTATCTAAGACTCTATTTGGAGTATGACTAGGAGATGGAGTTCTTTTACAACTCAACCTATTGTATTCTAAATATGACATTAGGGCCACAATCGTAGTATAGATTTTTCTAGAGAGTTTTTGAGAGAACTTTTGTCCTAGAATTTTTGGGGCTTGCACTCCGAATCGTAATCGTCCGTTTGTGTGTGAATTTCTGATAGAGGGCATTGATCTTTGGCAGCATCTTGAAGGAATTGATCAACACCAAACAAAGCAAATATGAAGTTGTTCTTGTTAAGGTATGGTTTTTCTCTATTGGTACATCAATTTAATGGAATTAATAGGATTTTGGTTGGGATCATATTCGAATAGGTTTCGAAAAACTTCTACTGCGCTCGATCCCCGAAACCCAACAGTACACCCGTGTATAATGTATATATGAACAAATTATGTTGCTCATACACTCTCAAAATGGGTGCATGATGCATCCTAATCAAGTGAAATGACATCCGCAGGACCACTTGTGTCAAATCTTAAAATTTTCAATTCAATAATTATGGCTTATCCGAGATTAACGAGTCCTAATTATGGTTTAGGCCGCATGTCGAGAGCTAAGGACCGATGAAATGAGATTTACAAGTAATTTTACTTTTGTGTGATAAGTGCCTAGTGCTTTATATTATTTATTATTTTATTTTGTAAAATTCAAGTTAAATGAGTAAATTCGAGATTTCGCGGGATTTTGTCTTGAGATACGGTCGAATGAGTCCTGAGAGAATTGAAATGTTGACTCGAACTATTTTTTTGAGGTTCGTGAAAAATATTTGTAATTAAGTTTTAAAATTCAAATTTTGGACTTTAAATGGACTTAACGAGTCGACGTGGGTCCCACACCTCGAATCGGGTGCAAGATGGGTTGTTTAGGAATTTTGGAACGCGTTGGTGAGTTTTCCAATTTTTGATCGAATTGAGGTATTTTACGGGGTTTAATTTGGACTCAAAATGAAGAGATAAATACTAGAATAAATAGAAAAAATGCCAAATTACCTAAAAGGGTATTGGGATTGTGTAATTAAGGATTAGAACTAAGGGGCATTTTGGTCATTTAGGGTATAAACCCTTGAAATGGAAGATGCATGGGGGAGTTCCTTATTCATCATCTCCCTCCTTGTTCATGACTTCATCGTTTTTTCCCCCTGTTCACCCTCTTCACGGTTTCCTTCCTCACTGTCTCTCAATCTCTCTCGTCTCTGGATCTAATACATCTCTCCCCTTCACTGTAAATTGTTGGTGTGGGTGGCTTTGGTGGTTATCGTGAGGTTGAGGTAAGTAATGGAAAATCAAATTGAATTTCAATTTTGATTTTGGTGAACTGTGTATGTGTGTAATCAAAAGAGACGTTGAGGGTATGATTGAAGGTTTCATTGTTGTTGTTGGCTGTGTTGATTGAGGGAGAAAGGAAGAGGTCAGGATCGACTTAAAAACAAAAAAACAAAAACAAAAAAAACAAAAACAAACAACACACACTTGAGGTTTGGATTTGAGGAAGACGATAACACGGGGGAGGTTATCTCCTACGCGTATTCGGCCACTGGGGGAGGGGAGCTTGAGCTCAACTCCGGGTGATCGAGAAAAAAAAAGTGAAGAACTAAACAGAGAAGTCGTTCTTCTATGTTTCGTTCTAAAGGGTGAGGAAGGGGATGACCCCCTCGAACCGGGTTCGGATCACTTGAGTTGAACCGGACCCGGTCAGGGATCAAACCCCTTCCCCCTTTATTTAAAAAAAAAATTTGAAAATAAAAGAAAATGAATAAAATCCCTGGAAATTAGGGAAAAATCAAAAAGGGGATTTTTGGATAACTTAATGGAAATTGGAGATTTTTATGAAAAATGAGGGTTTTGAGATTTTCTCGAGGATTTATATTGGAGATTTTGCATCGTAATGCGTGTTATGAAACCGAAAATGCCCAAAATTTGAAAAATTATTTTAAAGTTTAGTCTATGTTAATTTTTAATTTTGAACCAATTTTGAACCACAATTTGCAATCAAAATCGAGATCTAGACGTCCGAGAATTTGATTTGGATCGATTTCAGGGTTTTTGAGTTGAGGCGGAACTAATTAAAATATAATAAATTGAAAAAATTATGGAGCGATTATAGAATCTTACCGGACTTATAAATGAATTGTAGAACCGTATCTGGAACCCCGTGTGGTCTATTTACTGACACGGAGCGCAAGAATTGACGATATCACGTTTGTAAGGTTAAGTAAATCTTATAGTAACCTTTACATTATATGATTATAAATCTCGTATAAATTGCATTGATCCTTGTTATTCCATTATTTGTTCTACATGCATACACTGTGGGAGGATAAGGGCGATTCGAGTCTCTTTATAGTGTTTACTATACCATGGTTATCGGGGAGAACACTATATTATACTCGAGGAGCTGGAGTAATCGATATTTTGCATCACATGGTTATCATGAGATCACGTTGAACCGAGATCATACTTTTATAGTCTAAAAGAACGAGAATCGTTTGGTTATCCTCTTTGGACATGAGTAATTACTACTATTTACTTACCACTTTCGAAAAACGTTATCGATTGTGGTCGATAACAGAAACGAGATGGATTCACGGTCGTAGTTAAATTCTTTGGATTATATTATGTGATGGCCCCAAACTCCGAGGCAAATCGTAATGCCATGCACGCGCCATTACACACACCAAGCATGTCACGTCAACGCATACTCACTGTTAACTATCTGCGACCCAAGACTTTTTCACGGATCTTATTTCCCTTAACTTAGTATTTATGGATATTTTTATGAATTTTTACATAATATTGACTAAGTTAAGTTGTTCACGATTTATTAAATTAATATACATTAAACATCAAGCGGAAGCCTTTAAAACATGTAAACACCGTAGGAAAGAAAATGTTTGCATTTTATAAATAACCCTATAGTGTAGAAACCCCGCATTAGATATCATGTATATCAAGAGCGACAAAAGTACAAAAGGTGAGCATATACATGCATATCGGGTATACAAGTCATTCCCAAAAATTTCATAGAAACAGTAAATAGATACATACAACCACCTACGCAAAAAGTGATGGCTCTCCTAACTTAGACGTAGTCGCCTAAGACACCCTTGCCCCGGCTTGTTGTAAAATCAGCGATTTGTTACCAAAAACAATGACAAATCCCAGTGAGTAAATCCCGAAACGTTAGCTAATATTCACGAAATCCAATGAAACGACTACAATTCATGCAATTTAAATAAAGGACAAGAATAAAATAATCGCATGAAAATAAGTTATTGAGAAGTTAAATTTGGACACGAGTGTAGCGTGACAAATAACCCTGATCGACATCCGGGAATCGTCGTAGCTAAACCAAGAGGAACCCATGACGACAACCTCGCCAAACATCTCACGGTCGAATAAGAGGAACCCATGGACGGGAGAACCTCATCCAAACATCTCTCGAGAGGAACCCATGACGTAGACTTAGGTCTTCGTCAAACATCTCTCAGCCTACGGGTTTCGCGGAAAATAATCACCGCGTAGCCCTGACATGGCCAATTACTCGAACAGCGCGAGGTAGCTAGCCTCGGGGTGTGAGTCTGTGCCATGCCGACCCCGTTGACAAACACACATACACACGTGTGAGTGGATGAACAATAATTGAACAACAATAGATAGCACAATGGAATAACTGAAATGCGAAATAAAATAAGTGTCATAAAAGAATTTTAACTAATTTTCTCGTGGGTTTACTTACCTCAACAAATCGCAAAATGTCTTCGAAACATCCCGCACACGCCTCGAGATACGTACCCGACACCGACTATGGTAGCCTAAGTCCCTGGTGTCCAATTATAAAATTTTTATCATTTAGGGCTATCTTACTTAAATCATTCAAATCACCACTAAATTAGGTGAAGTAACCTCACTATGCCTTCAAAATCCATTTGAATCCATCGCGTCGTCGAACTTCGTCGAATCACATCCCTCGTCGAGGATCGATCGGTCCAACAACGCGCTACCGTTGCTCCGCGCTTTCACCTCCACCGCTGCCTCGCCGCCGCTGCCGCCTTGCTGGCGCCACTCCCGGCGCCACCGCTGCCGGCGCCACTGCTGCTGGCGCCACTGCTGCCGGCGCCACCGCTGCCGGCGTCGCTACCGACACCGCTGCCGTCTCCTCGCCGCTGCAGCCGAGCCGCCGCCAGAGTCGCCGCTGGTCCGTGTCCGCGAGCTGCTGCCGCTGTTGGCCGCCATCCGCCGCTACATCGTCGTCCGTCGCTGCCGCCCCGCCGTCCGCGTCGCCGCTGGAGCTGCTGCTGGAGTCCGCCGCTGCTGGAGCGTGACCGCTGCGGGAATCGTCGTCCGTCGTCTGCGGCCTCGCTCCTCGCCGCGAGTCATCCCTGATCTACCGCCGCCGCTGCTCCCGGCCACAACGCTAGGCCGACGATCAAACTCACCACCACCCCGTCCCGAACAGCGCTGCCACCGCCGTCCATCGCTGGTGCTTCGCCGTCCGCGCCGCTGGTGCTCTCTCGCCGGAGCTCCCTCCACCTCTCTCTCTCTCCCTCTCTTGGCTGTCTCTTTCACTCTTTCTCTCTTTCTTCTCTCTCTCTCTCCTATGTCTCTCCCTCTTTTCCTTTCTCTCTGTCCGTTTTTTTTAATGAGGAATTTTTTTTTTGGAGAAAAAGAGAGAAATGATGAGGTATGGGTTTGATGTGATGTGTGATGTGATAGAATGAGTGATGTGACAACTCAATCTCATACTACCCCATACACCGGGTTACGCGCATATGCATCGCGACGTCGTACACTCGTCACTACATGCCAAGTCGCGTGCACAAGCGTAATTCTAATTAATTAATGCGTAGCGAATTATTAAATAATAGTAAAATAATTAAACATTTGCCACACAAAAATAACATATTTCACCCATTAGGCGTGCCATAAATTTTTCCGCGACGTCCATCTGGGTCTGAGCTTAGGATCTTAATATGTAATTTGCTAGTTTATCGGGATTAGTTAGAACGGGCCGTTACATATTCTTTGTTAAATCTCTTGGATTATTATGCATTTAATTATTACATGTGTACTGGATAGTGTGAGATTTACTTATCTGAAATTATCAAATTTTTTATAATTGGTGACAGGTTTGAGCGACGACAAAGGAAAAGAGAAGCTATCAGATTTTCTGTGACTTCATTGGTTAAGTTTCCTCTATGTATGTATTGTTTTTAAATATAATTTGTTGTATAAATTTATATTTGGGTGTGCAATTAAGATCTCTTTTGGAATTATTGTAATGATTTTAGGATAGATTGGAATGCCGTGGAGCTAAGTTAATAATGATTTAAAGATTTTGAAAACCTAAAATTAGTTAAAATGAATATTTAGTTTTTGTTAATGCAATATATATTGTAATGGGTGGCTTGTGAGTCCTTCGGCATTTCCACCAAGTTTGAGCGAGGTTTTGTTGAGGACTTTTGATAGTTGGGTTTTTCTGTAGGCTTAAAAATAGAGGAGGTGTTGTCAAAAAAATTTTTTTATGGAATTTTAAGATTATGTAATCAATTTAAATGAATTTTAAGGTTTGAGATTTAATTTAAAATCCTTTGTAGTTAATAAAGTTTTACATTTGATAATTACGAGATCTTAATTTTATTTATTTATTGATGGTAAGATTAAGGCTGCTAGATTATTAGGAAAATTAAGGTAATCTATGCCGGCCAGATGTTCTAATTAGGTGGGGTCTGACGAATTGATTGTGGTCGTGGTAGAATGTTGAGTTCACCTCCCATTCTCTAATTTGTAGCTCAACAAACACCTCACATTGTCTCCTAGTTAGTAGTAAAGGAGCATTATCCCTCATTAAAAGCTGTAAATGAAAACGAAATACGAATTAGTAGGGGACAATGATAATCATTATAAAATTGAAAAACTTCACCACAATGTGAAGTAACTCACTCTAACAAAATGATTTTCGTTGATGAAGCATAGCCATGCATAGCCATATTAGTCTTTTTTCATATAAAGGTGGGGCCGAATTTCTGATGAGGAACTAAAGACCGGAGCCTTGCTTGGCCAACACCGCAAAACCTATCTAAAAACGGGTTGTAATGTAAGCCAAGAAGTTCTCAGGGCGGGGCTCTCGTAGACATAAATAGCATCTCTAATTCTTTCATACTCAGTGTCCTGAAACACAGTTCTATACAAAGCCTTGTTGCTGACCATCTCTTCAAACATCTCGTGCCGAACCCTCCTCCATCCCTCATCACCACCTTCGTAACCAATAGCATTGGCTATCGCTCGAAACCCACAATTTCCATCGGGCGTAACATCCACGATGTTGATACAATACATACTCCGCATTTAAGGTATCCCATCAATGTACCCCATAGCAGCCTGATTTTGGGCCTTGGAATGCCTAGGTGCGGCGTATGGGATTGCCATTCCCTTTCCCCGACCTTTCCTTGTCTGCGTGTTGAAGAATGTCTCTCACTTGGCCTCTAATGTCCCTTCCTTGCTCCCCGGAGGTGGTCCCTCACTTGATCCCTAATTTGATACCTCATTTACTACCTCTCTTGGCATACTTGGCCCACTTAACTAACTTAGCTGAATTGACTGAATTGAATGAATTGGCTGATTAGGATGGCTAGGCATACTAGCTTGAGGGGTTTGACTTGCTCGAGTTGGCAAGCTTGGTTGGCTTGGCTGGCTTTATTGGCATGGTTGGCTTTACTGGCTTTTTTGACTTTGCTTGCTTCTTTTGGAAACCCGCACCACAAACTTTTTTGCAGCTTTGGCTTCTGCATACTCGAAAGCAGAAAGAGTTATCGTGATGGAATTGTCAACTCGGGCCCTCTTACTCTTCGACTTCCTCTTGCTGAGATGCATCTTGCTATTTCTCAATCGTCCATGTAATCTTCTCTTCGGGTGCATAAATAATGGTCGATGCAGGGCAAGTGATTCCCTTAACTTATGTACAATCTTTGCCCTCATATTAGGACCACTGCTTTTGTATTTAGCCTCAACTCCTTCCATTTGAGCTTGGTATAAATAGTCTAACTCTCCATTCGATGAGGGCTCAACGTGGATCATGTTCAATTTCTTCCAATGTAGGTGGACTTCATTAAAAGTGATTAGGCTACCATCAAGCAAATGTAGTGCGATCTCATGCGCAAATGGCAGGCCATGAATGGCCCACAAAACATATCCACAAATTGCCTTATCAAGGCCAACACCCTCACTGACTGTTTTTGCCTCCTTACTAATTACATCCAATGTAAATCTAGCCACGAAGCCTATGATGTTGCTGTACATGTGGTTCTGATACTCATTTAACACTAGGTGCATGGATCGATTGAATGAGGCCCCCAAGTTACGCTATTGGTGGGTAAGAACATCGTGTATCGACTTGAAAGCATCTCCAAAAGGACCCCGTGATGTCCTGAGCTTTCTCTTCAATACATTATGGGCACACTCAACCCGATTAGTAGTCACATTCCCAAAGTGCAATACATTGTTGGTCCATGCATACAAAAACTTCTCTTTTTGACACAACCATGTATCCTTACATAGTCCAACAACCCCGGGACTCCAACATATTTCACCTCTATTCCGCAAGGCGATCATTGCAAGTTAACTCAGCTTGGGACTGCACCAATTTAATCGACATCCTATACCAATTATTATAATCCTCCTCCTCAAAAAATAGATTCGTTGTCTTCATGACAATGTTATTATTCCCGTGCCATAAATAAAGCAAGTGGGTTGTGTCGAGGAGCTCATCTTCTGTTGCTGCAATCAAACCCAATTCTCTATCCGTCAAAATAACACTCGAGAGTTGCCATCCATCCAATAATGACTTTAACTGTCTATGTGCCCATACATAGTCAAGCCTAGTCTCCTTAGCTAAAAAAACATATGCCACTAGGAAGGTCATGTGCGTCGAGAAGACCCAACAATCTCAAGTAGCGGGTACTTGAATCGATTGGTCTTGTAAGTGCAATCCATTATAAATACATGAGAAAAACATCAAAAGTTTTGCACTGAATTAGGGTCGGCAAAGAAAATATCCCTCATGTTATACGTGTCTTGGCAAAAAAAATGCTTGCTCGATGTATTTGTGCTCGTCAACCGGTGGAGTAGAAACGCATCTTATTCTTCCCTTAAGCTTCAATCTTTCTCAACTCAAAGACTTTCATTGTAAATTGTCTTCATAACACTCATGTTGCCCTTGTTCTTATTCTTAATGTTACTTAAAATATCTCGAGGGCGGGCACTAGTCTTGCCCATGTCTTGCACTATGTTTTTCTCATCGATAGTAAGTATTCTGACGTGAGAGTGTCCATCAAAAAAATGAATCCCTGGTTGTGTACCCCACTCACAAGCCAGACGTGCGACAATCTATCGAGCTCGTGCTTTACATTGATCTTAAACTGGCATCTGCACTTCTCGGATCCAGTCAACTTTTTCTTCTCCCCACTGGTCTTATCTTTCATTCCTTTTAATATTTGCTTTGTCTTTGACACTTTCACTCCAAAGGCGCCATACTTCTCACAACCTATTGACAACCTAGCTCGCCTACCCTAGTCAAGACCACCTGAATCAGACTTCAATATGGTTACTACAATACCACAATGCCTAGTAGTCTATTGAGCCCAAGCTACTATATCTTCTCTCCTCTTAAACAAAACATCTGATGTAAAGATCTTCATTAAGTCCAGGAAAGACTCGACAGATGTACCTATTGTGTCGCACGTAGTAACCTACGAGAAACAAAACGAACAAAATTTAGTCAAGAACTAAGGCGAGAAACAAATTTTAAATGAAATATGGAGGGTGTCAAAACAACATGTCCGATACATTAAGCATGAATGTCGGCTTGATAAAGTCGTAAAACTGAAAGTTAAGTATCAATAATGACTTACATGTGTTGTAAACATAGGTGATCTTTCGATTGAAGAAAACCGAAAGGTACTTGTATGTGTTTAGAATTTATGCGCCGAGACATGTACACCTCAAATGGAGGTTCTTCCTTGATGAACAAAACCCAAAAAAATCAAAAAAAATATCTATTCATTGTCGGGATGGCTTCGTTTTGAGGAATCCTTCAAAATCTAAAACCAACGAAGTCAAAATCAATAATAACACGAAAGCCCTAATAACAAAAAATGGGAAACAACAACATTCGGTCAAATGATGCCTAAAAAACTTAAAATCATCTATAAAACGAACATAAACGAGGAGAGAACAAACTTAGCTAGTCGATTACGTGTGGAATCAAGTGTTTTTGTTCCTAAACAATGTCGAGAGTGTGAGGGCGGTGAGGGGATTTCAGTGGTGAAGGAGAAAAGAGGGTGGGGTTTGGGGAAGAAAAAATATTTTTATATGAAGGGTAAAATTGTCATTTCCTTTAAGGGCAGTTTTGGAACTGTTGTAAAAAATTGAAACAGGGTCCTCTAAGCAATTAATGGGGTACGTTTAGCCACTCCTAAAATTAATTATTCGGTTTCAACAAAAAATTGTTCAACCAAGTACATCAATATCACTTAACAAAAATTCCAAGCTGAAATTTAAATAAATAAAGAGAATAAGTAAAATGAACAGTGAAGGGTTGGTTCGAGTGTAGGTTGGCCCCATAGGACACTTGCCCGGGGGCCCCACTTTTAAATTTATCTTATAAATATATTTAAATATAAAAATGCATATCATATTTTGGCCCGGCTATGTGCAAACTACTTTTTACTATGGGAAAACCACAATTTTTTTACTCTGTTTCCACATTTGCCCCATGCGTGAAATGACCTATTTACCCATCACGTTTCCAACCATTTCTCACAGTTTTTCCCTCTCAAGTGTGCGCACCCTACAAATCTTGTAGTTCAACTCCGACGATCCCCTCCGACCACCGGCAATGAGAATTCATGATTTAAGAGCCCTCTACCATCATAAGAGTCGAATTCATCATTGTTGTTTATGGTAAATGAATAACTTGCACTGTTTTGATAAGCATTTGAACGGTTTGAACAAATATGAATGTGTTGCTAGGTATTTGTTTGTTTGCGTTGCTCAGTGGCTAATTACCATAAAAGATAGAGGACAAACTTGTAGGAGATGGGAATGTGCAAGATGGAGAGGTATATCTTCAGTTTTGAGCCATTATGTGTTTTTTTCATGTGCAAACCAAGCAATGTGCCCCTAGTTCGGCCTCGCAGGGCCGATCAAATGGTTTTTGCTCGATATTTATAGACCGATTGAGATATGTTTATCTTTCTAATTGTATTCGGTGGAGCAAGACCGAATAAATTTGTTTTGTCTGGTACTCACAAGCTGAGCAAAACGGATTATTTCGGTTACCTGTAACCAAACATAATAGTGTAACTCGGTCTCAATTGACCGAGTGACTTTTTTTCAGGGTTGTTCTTGGAAATTTATGTCGTACCATTCTCCAGGGAAATGTGTATCGTACTGAATATTTTGACTACACTAACGACTTCAAGACAGACAAGACATTTGAAAGTAGGGTTGAGGCGGTCAAATGGGTTTGAAGTCACAGAACTAAAAAAGATTTGTCATTATCACGAAAGGCTCGGATGAAGTGGGCGATGGTTGTCATCAGTGAAGGGTGAAAATTTGGTGTGAGAGGTCTGGCTTTTATAGGTGCGACATCCAGAGACTTGGAAAAATGAAAGTTAGTGAAGGGGCAAATTTTTTTAAGGAAAACATTGTGGTGGATGAAAATAGGGAGGTCTTGAAAGGGACATCAAGGGGTAAATGTAGCACCACGAATTATGGTTGCCTATTTGCAATAAATATCAAAGAACATGCAGATGGATTATGGCATGTGCAAGTGGTGTGTGGGCATCATAACCACAACATAGAGTGCTATTTGGAAGGTCACTTATACGCCAGTCGGTTAGATCCAGAATAGCATGTTATGTTAGTTCAAATGATGGATGAAAAAGTCAAGCTCTGCGAGATTTTGAACATGTTAAAGAAGAAGACCGAGAAGATGGAAGAAGAAAATAAATCAACTATGCGCATAATATACAATGCAAGGCAAAAACATAAGTTTAATGAGGTTGGAGGAAGATCACAAATGCAATGACTCATGCATTTACTTAACACACATGTTTATCTCACGTGGTATAAGAAACACGAGGAAACCGATGTTGTAGCAGACTTATTTTAGGCTCATCCGGACTCCATCAACTTACTATGATGTTTCCATTTGGTTTTGCTTATGGATTGCACGTATAAGACCAACAGAATCTGATGCTTTTGCTAGAGATCATTGGTGTCATGTTGATTGGGTTATCTTTTGCAGCAGGGTTTGCATTTCTATCATTAGAGAAAAAACACAACTACATTTAAGCATTATAGAATCTTAATACCCTCAGGGATGGGTGGTCTAAACCTCATGTTATAGTTATTGATAGGGAGTTGGGGTTGAAGAACGCAATTAAGTTGGTGTTTCCCATGTCGACTCATCTGTTATATACTTGGCAAATAATAGAGGCGTGGCAAGGAACACTAAGAAATATCTTGAACGTAACGAAGACTTCAACCTTTTTTTGTCAAGGTGGAGTGCTTTGATGAATGCCACTTTTGAAAGTGTGTTTAACACAAGGATGTCGAATATGGTCGTCGAGTATGGTTATGTAAATGGATTGCTTTGTTAAATCATGGACAGACTAGACATTGCATCTTGGACATGGGACGACCGACAGAGTTGAAAGTGCACATAATGCCATAAAAAACATCTTGAAAATTCATGTGGAAACTTCGAGGATATGTGGCGGGTTACTAATAGTCTTATTAAAGGGCAACATACGGAAATCAAGAAGTCTTTTGAGAGAAGTTTGAATGTCGTTTAATACGAGTTTGGTAATACCTTGTACCATATGTTACGAAGATTTGTTTCGCAATATGTTGTATACAAAATTGACAAAGAGGTGGAAAGATGCACAATGTTGAGACCGATCCGATGAGATGTTGTTGCTTGTTGCGTAAGAACTTCGACCTTCCTTGTGCCCATGAAATTGCAAAATATCAATTGGCAGGTTCACCAATACCATTACATGATGTTCGCATACATTGGCAAAAGTTGAGCATGAAGCCCGAGCAAGCTGTGAATCGAACAGAGTACGCTTTTAAATAAGAAATTCAAAGGGTGATTGAGAGGTTTACAACTTTTCCTACTAATGATCAGCGCATGATGATTATGCAACAGCTTTAAAAGATTAGTTGTCCCTCATCCGAGTCCTTGGTGGTCCCAACAAAGAAAATTAAGACAAGGAGAAGAAAGGCATCACAACGGGTGAACAAAAAAGTGTCACAAGAGGCTAAGAAGAGGAAGACTAAGGTATATGAGATTGATGAATCTAACAAAAAGAAATATATCCCACCATGAGTATGTCCTTACTCTGGAAGCAATATCGATGAAGCCTCCTCGTCGAGTTCCAGTCAAGATTCATAGAACACCTGCATGTGTGCAGAATGTGACTAAGGATGGTTATCGCAGTGTCGCCCCTGACGAATGGCTTGATCACAGTGAGAGGGTTGATAATGTTAAGAGGGATGGTAATTGTGGTAACCGCGTTGTTGCAGCCAGTCTTGGCCATAATGAAGATGATGCGCAATGATATGTATTGGGAGCTTCATAGTAACCAAAATCTTTGGCACCTTATCCTCAGTGACATCACCTTTGAAGGTCCTGTAGAATCCGTGCAGTACTACGATGACACCAAGGACGCTCCATTCAACAAGTGGATGAATATGCCTGATATGAGACTTGTTATTGCTACATGTTATGGTGTCATTATAGTGTCCCTTTCATTGCATGGTAGTATGACACTTCTACCACTTAGGGGAGGCCACCACCTTTGTTGAGTGATAGGGTCGTGATTGGGATCACACACGCATGGAACAACCATTATATGAGGGGTAAAGTCAACTCATTTTGAAGTATTTCTAGATGAACTTGTATTAATTATCCATTTTTATTCACCAGTTCATCTTCATTTACAGGTATTATTCAAGGTGAGTGCCCTTTTTCCTCAATTGTATCTAGGGTGGAAAGCAAATGCACAACCTAAGGCCATAGAATGGAGCGACAATTTGAACACGAGAAACCCACTGATAGTTGTGTATCATCAAGACAGGACTCCTATTACCGTTGACCTTGACACACCTTGATCTTACATAAATCACTAATAGTACTAGACACACTTTTTGTACATCATACACCCGACACAATTTCCTATAAAGTATAGATGATGTCATCATATCAGACACACTCATTTTTGTAAACCCGATACATGACGTGTATAGAAATGGATAACAATTTGTATATACCACACTAGTGTTTATATAATATATATAATGTCTTTGTATTGACACGATCTTTTTTTAAGAACACGCATTTAAAAGAATGTCATATTCTGTTGGTCAGTTGGTTATAACCGAACAAAAATATCTTATTTGGCAATGTAAGACTGAGTAAAAAGCTCCGTGTTCAGTTGCATCGCACCGATCTAAAATATTGAAATTTACAATTGATTTGGTCGGGCATACCTGACCGATTGAAAGTTTAGTACTCGGTACCATGGTACCGAGCAGACTTTATATTGGTCGATTTTGTTCCACCGAACAAAAGCTTATAGTAACAATCATTTTTTGGTCGGTCCATCTCGACCGAACATAGTAGTTATTACTCGGTAGGCTTGCACCGAACAGTAGATACTAATTCGGTGTCGCACGATTATACAAAACTCCTAGATTACAAGAACTGTGAGAGAGACAATACCAATCAAGTGAAGCTCAATACCAATCAATAACATATGGTAACTCAATAACAATGAACTGAAAGTAGATAGTGATTTCACATGCCAAACCATTTCAAACATTGTTTATACCTAATGAGAAATGTCAATTCAATTTCGGCTTCCACCCATCAATTACCAAGTAATTCAGAATGTATATGAAATTAAACATTGTTTAAACAAAAACCCAATTCGATTTTTCTTCTTTTGTCCTTTTGGGAAGGTCTCGTTGTCGTTGTCATCGCCTTGCACTTTGACGATGGATCACCTACTTTCAGTTGGGAATGAGTGGCAGCTGATGTGGTGGTACCCGACGGACCACCATCACCAAACATGGCAGGTGCTTCATCACATCGTCTGCCATCTTAACTGCGACTGCATTAGCTACTTCACCAAGCGGCAACACCTTCCACATTGTCACAACATCCACAGCCCATCATACCTGTTGCACAAATGACAACACCAATTATATCAAGTTATTATTATGATGTTTAGCTTTAAGGTAAGATTTATTTACAAATATAAAACTCACATCATAGATATCACCCTCATCTTTGGTGATGGTGGATTGATTCGTTGTGAATTTTCAATGATTTAATACGAGATGCTAGTGAACCACCCCATGTAGTCATCAGTCATAACCTATAGGAGCGGCGCTTGTCGTCCTATTGATTTCGCAGACAGTTCGTGATTTTGCCACCTCTCCCAATTCTCAGCTTGGAAACTGTACTTGACCACATAACTTTATGCCACCTTTCCTCTGTTAGAACGAGTCGGACTGCATGGCTTCTCGGGGATGCCTTATATGTGACCCATTTTTCTTAATAATCTATCTGGGTTGTATGACTCTATATCCCCAAAATATTTGATGGTTCTCATGTAGAAAGCGACCTCGACAATGTCCTCATTATCGATATTTATACTCGAATACGGGTCCCACGTAACCTTAAAAATACATGTAATAAACAATTTCACAAAACTAACAAAAGTAATAACAATCTAGTGAAAATGTTGATAGTGCACATACTGTTCGGTGGTTTTGGACCGATAAGAATTTCAAAGCTCAGTCTCCCACGACTGAAAAGTAGGTGTTCGGTCGGTCCTCCACGACCAAACAGTTTATGTTCGATCGATCCTACATGACTAAATAGTATGTATTCGGTTAGTCCTCCACGATCAACCAAGGACATTTGTAATAATTTTTTTATGTTTAACTTTGTTTTTATGTTTAACTTTGCAAAAACGAAAATATTCAAACAAAGGGCACACCTGGTTCGATCGTGCATTATCGAGTGCTCTGCGAAGCCTTTGAACACGATCTATATTAAGGCCCTGCTCCGACTTGACGTCCCACCTGAACACACGTGGGAGGGTCGAAACATAACTCATGTTCAGGTGTGCTTCACGAATAATTCTATCAAAATGCTAGTACACCCATCCTTGCAAATGAACCTAAAAAAATTCATTTCAAATAAAAACGACTAATTTCAAATGAAACGAAATATATTAAACAAACCTCTAGCAACGTCAGATACCCAGCTATCTTATAGACACCAACCCGAGTAGCCGATCCAAGTTGTCAATACAAGTACGCTAGAGCTACAATATCCCAAGCATATGTATGGATCTCATCCAACTTATGTACCAGCTTTAGAAGATGAACAAGGACATGCATAGAAGTCTTGTCAATAAATAGAGTGCATCCCAACATGTACCAAAACTACGCTTAGGCAGTGCACTCGACGTTGGGATATACCACTACTGTTTTTTTTGCTTGCCTTTTTTGGACAATGTTGGTTTATGTCCCCACGTAGACTTCAGCCATGCTTCCTTTACTTTCAAATCCTTGTTCAACTGCTTGTTTGCCTCAGCCTCCCCCACACCAAATGAGTTAGACACCAACTTAATTGCTTCATTATGGGACAGGGTGACACAATCTACAACTTTTCCCATCACGGGTGTGACGGACCTAGTTCCATAACCTAAACTGGGCCCTGCCCGGCCTAGACTTACGTGGACCCCGAGTCAATCCTCACGACATCAACGCAAGCCTAGTCAGCTTTCCTAACCTTTTATCATTACATTTTTAGTGAGTTATTCAAATTTGTAAGTTATCAAAGTTTATGCTGAAGCGATTTCAACTCAAACAAATTTAAACAACTCTACACAAATCAATTAGGACAGCCTAGAGTGTGGAAACCCCATATATACTCCATGTAAATATCTCACAAAACCCATATATCCCATGTGTCAAAAATCAATATACGTAAGTAATACAAAACCTACACAAAAATGTGAGAGGAAAAGCCGCTCCAAAGTCCTCACAATAAATCTCCTAGCACTGGCCCATTTCCCTTACTTGATTGCAGATCCGCACTTAGTCAAACATAAGAATGATTAGCCCAGGTAAGTAACGCCAGTAGGATACTAAACAACATTTCGAAATAAAAAAAAAAACAATCTACATTCATGCAGATAGAAAAAAAGGTATAAATAACGCATGAATAAATAAAAGACTGTAAATCAAGCAAAAGCAATCGATATATGAGCGTCCAAGAATGCAAACAGAGAGGCGCAAGTAGTCCCGACCAATAGGTCGTTGAGTCTTGGCAAAACATCAAGACTTGGGTTCTAGGACTCGGTACACTCACAAGCCCTAAACCCACGAGATAGTGAGACTTCCTGGAACAACCACGCTAAGAACTCACACCCCGTCAAAATCAGTAACTAGTGCAGTGCATCCCGAGGTCATGACTCTGGTATGTTACCTCAGCCAGCCACTCCTTCCAAGGATCACCGTTGACTTACTTGCCCTCGGACAACTCAATTACAAGTAGAATGGAATTTCCAAGGATGGATATCAAAGCAATGAACAACAATATTCAATAGCTTAAAATGAAATTATTGTACGATTTCCTAGCTGGTTTACTTACCTAGATCCACACGCTTATTCCTAACCTATCCGACCTCCTAACACTCCAAAACGTGTTCTCGAACGTCCGTATCTCTTCCTTAGATTTCCTGATATCATTTAGTATCAATTTAAGTCTCATATCCATGGTTTAGAACTCTTAAACTATACAAATACTGCGACCAAAGTACGTTCGAGAGCTATTTCTAAAAATAATACTTTATAATAATTTCAAAGTATTATCAACTAACCCATTAGAGTTATGATTTTAACTCTAAAAACCTCATAATTTATCATGACAACCAAGAAGGAACTTGTAGTACTCATGACGTACTTTTCATAGACTCCAAGAATACTCAAATCGGATCACAAATGGAAAAGTTACGAATTTTCTAATATAGCATGTCAACTTAACAAGCTTTATTTATTTTCAACCAGAAAATGTCTCCAAATCAATATTTTCGCAATTAAATCCTCAAAACTCAATAATAAATACCACGAAACCACTCGATACTAACACCAAAATATTTTCACAACTCGTGGAGTCAAATTGTATCAAAACATAAATCAATATCAACTATAAAAATATCTCCATAACAGTTATCAACTGAATTGCGTTAATTCAAATCATCAAAACCCTAGCCCACGTCAGTGAAATTTATCCCAATTTGACGCAAATCAATCCAATACACTAATTAACGACAATTCATACCCATTTCTATTGAAACCCCGCGAAAGAAATCGAAAAATTATGATAATTCAAATCGAATTGAGGAAACATGCCCGACATTGAGAATTTACCAAATTGCGGGCTGAATACCTCATTTTTGCCACGGAAACTTAGCTCGAATTGACCGTCTTACGATCCTCTACGATTTTGAGGAAAGAAATCAAGCAAAAATCAGACGTCGGGAGCTCCGCGAGCGAAGGAATAGGCGGAAGTGTTAGGGAAACAACATTCGATTGATCGTTCTGTTAGAAAATAATTCAAATGAGTTTTTGATTTTTATTTCATATTATATATATATATTTAAAATGTCCAAAATACTGGTTTTGGTCATGCCAAAACCCCAAAAATCTTAACTTCGTCCATGACATACCCAACTCTCACAAACCAATTCTCTTACCATATTTAACCAATCTTACACCAAATTAAACCCAATCCAACCTCGACTACTGCTAACTGACATGAAACTCGAGGTAAGATCTTACCTACACATTTTTGAAATTAATTATTTTAAAGTGTTCAAGCTTTTGTATAATAAATAATACAAGCATCACACAAAAATAACATATCTCAGTGTCTACACCCGAGATTTGGACATACGGATCACGACGAGTGGGTCCCACATACGACCCTAACATGACACGTGGCACGAGTTAGATTTTTAGGGTCGTTACAACGGGAATACGCAACAACTTTCCGACATCCTTTAGTGTTATCGTCATTTCTCTGAAAAGAAGGTGAAATGTGTTGGTCTTCGGCTACGCCACCTCTCCACAAAAGTCGTGATCAGAGTCCTGACTTGGCCATATTTGTGGGCCCACCAGGAATAGGTTCATTGGAATTGTCGTCGACTGCCTCTTTGCATGATGGTCCTGACTTGGCCTTACCACGACCCTTAGCACTGGACCTTGCTTCCAAAACTTCTTTTACATCTTCCTCCTCATTTTCTTCTTCTTCATCATTTTTTTTACTTCGGTTTCCTCTTCATCTCCACTTTCTCCTTCTTCTGAGTTTTCACCATTTTCACCTCCTTTCTCTTCTTCTTCATTTCCACCTTCACTTTTACTACCTTCCTCATCTGTTTCATCTCTTTCTTCTTTACTTTCACTTCCTTCAAAATCGACCTCTTCACTTTTTTCTTCACTTTCTTCTTCGCTTCCGGCTTCGGTTTCATCTTCCCGATCCTTTTAGGTTGACTCAGGTGAGGATACTTCAATCGAACTTACTTGGCTCTTACGAATTACCAATTCCTACCCTTCCTTAGCCTGTGTTTCGGATGCCTCATCCTGTAACTCACTATACCCCTTAGCCCTTCCCAACTCCTTCGATTTCCTATAAGATGTGGTTTGAGCTCTCGTGCCAACACGCTCGCCCTTCTCCCCAGTCTTCTTCTTGACCTCCTTACTCTTCCTTGCCTCCTCAGTCTTCTTGATCTCCTCGGTCCTTTTTGTACGTGACATACCCATAAAAATGAAACAAATATGCACCAAATATTAACACCCAATTCATAATAATTAAAAATAATCATAAAATTATTCTAATAGGTTGGAAAAAAATCAAACAATACTATATTGTTCGGTGAGTGTTGACCGACTTGTGACATTCTCATCGGTAAACTGTCACCGAGTGATTCTTTATCACTCGGTTATGTTCGACCGAATGAATCTTGAACAACAACTAACAAAAATTTCTATGCTAAAATTTGATTTTTACACAACAATGAAAATTGGTTGAGACCATTTATCAACCCAATAAACAACACATAAACAATAAATCTTCATTTTCCTGAAACAACTGTTCGGTAAGCTTGTACCGAATGAATCAATATTTCTCAACCAGTTGAAACCGAACTATACTATTTCAATTGGTCATGCGTGATCGATTAAACTTTAAACCATGATTAAACCACACACCGACATACATAATTGATCAAAATAATAACCAACACATACACAACAAACAAAATAGATTAAAACAATAACCAACACATAAACAACTTATGCACAAAACTATGTCATTCGATCATCAAAGACCAATTACCATTCACTGTTCGGTCACCAACAAGCGAACGGTGCATTATCCGCCAATCTGTGTCACCGACTGAGTGTCGACCTTTAAAATTCGCTAATCGACTAGGACATTAGACCCATAAAACTTGCCAAAGCATACAAAAACACCAGAATTTCTTGAGAATAATCAAAATTTTGAAAAAAGAAATGCATACAATTGCAAACAACCCTAAGTTGACCAAGTTCTCAAATACATTTTTGAAATACAAAACACAAAACGACCTTCAAATTCTACCATATACCACAACCACAAACCCAAGTACAATATCGACTAATAATCTGAACATCTTACCTTACAAATTCGCGTTGAACCCGAAAAATATGCAAAAATCTGACCGCACGTCCCTTTCAACCACTGCCTGGTAGCAAGACCTAGGGTGAGAGCGAAGATGAAAAAAGGTGAAACGAAGCTCGTCGATGCAAAGTGGGGTGAACGCGAAGATCGACAAACGACTTGAGTTTTTTCACCTTTCTTCTTCTTCCTGCTGTAAGACCAAAGGATGCAAGCAAGATCAAAATTAGGGGTGCAGAAAGCCAAGGGCATTTTGGGAAAGAATTTGTTGATTGGGGGTGCCCACATCGTTTGATTTGCCCATAGTAAAAAATGGTTGGCACATAGTCGGGACGATCATATTCAAACCATAAACCATGTAAATGTGTAAAAAAACAATTATGCAATTTAGAAACATCATGGAGTACACATGAGCTAATAAGGCACTTGCCTTCTTTTGATTTATTAGAAAGATCATTAAGTTTCGACTTTCCAATTTTCCTAAATATAAAGAGATAGACTTATATAAACTTTAAAGGGGTCCATAATGTTGAAGAAGGTTTGGGTCACGTAGAATGTAAAATAGATACTACCTTTTGTTAAAATTTATTCCAAGCCCATCATGATCTTAGTAGAACAATCCAGGTCCACTATTGATCCTTACAGCTATACGGAGCGGTCGGGTCCATTTGACGCCACTCACTTAGGTTTTATGGGTTTGTTATGACCCACTGCACCTAAGTTTTATATAGGTATACTATGATCAATTAGGTCCATCCACTAAACGTAAATAAGTTTGGAATTGCCTCTCGTAAGCTTATAATTGAGATAAGATGGCTTCTTAAGTGGACGATGATGCTCCTCGCGAGCTTGTAACAAACAAAGGGGCTCCATATTCATGTTTTGCCCTAGCCCCTAATACGTTGGACCGACCCTAGTTCGAGTAATAAGAGACTCATTCACCTTAATGTCTCAAATTTGAGTCTCGTGAATGAAAAAAATTGAGTTGGAAAAACTGCTCTCTTATGGTGATAATGCTCGAATGTCGAGTACTTAATGCGGTTGGTGCCGGATACCGAATAGGAAACCAAAAAAAATAAAATAATGAAGTTCTATAAATTCTGTTTAAATCTGTCAGAAAACAAATCACAGAACCCAAACAGATCTTAAAAAGATGGGTGTTCCCTTGAGACGCCGCGTCGGGAGGAAGAGGAGAGGACGGGCCGTGCGAGAGAGATTGGAGGCGGGATTCACGGCGGTGGTACGCGAGGAACCGGAGGAAGAAGCGGCGGCGGCAATGAGGAGATAAGCAGCAAGAGAGAGGCGGAGGAGGGCAGAATTGACGGGAGTGGTACGTGGAGGCGAAACAGCGCCCACAAGCAATGGAGGAGGGATCTCCGGCGCGCGGCGAATGAGGAAGGAGCAGCGGCGCGCGGTTGCGGCATCAGCCAGATGTAGCAAATGGAGTGGAAGGAGGAGAAGGATGAGGTATGTGTGGTTGAGTTAGGTGAGGTAGTTAGTTTAGTTAGTTAAGTTAGTTTAGGTTAGATGTTTAGTTTAGTTAGTTAGGTGTATGTAGTTAGGTTAAGTTAGTTTAGTTTGGTTACGTTAGTTAGTTTAGTCAGTTAAGTTACTTTATATTAGGTGTACCGGTTTGGTTAGGTTAGTATAGTTGAGTTTGGTTAGGTTAGTTATTTTAGTTTAGTAGAGTTTAGTTAAGTTAATGAATTTTACTTTCTTAGGTCAAGTTAACTTACTTGAGGGTAGTTCACAAAGTTAGGGTAGTTATGTTTGATTAGTTAGGGTAGTCATTGTTAGTTAGGGTAGTTATGTCTGATTAGTGTACTTGAGGTCCGTTGTTACGGTTATGTTTGATAGTTATGTTTGATTAGTGTACTTGAGGTCTGTTGTTACGGTTACGTTTGATAGTTATGTTTTATTAGTGTAATTGAGGTATGTTGTTACGGTTACGTTTGATTAGGTTATGTTAGGTTACGTTTGGTTCACATAGTTTGGTTAATTTATTTTAGATTAGGTTACGTTAGTTAATTAACTTACTTGAGGTTAGTTTTCATTTATTATTTGGGTACATGTTTGCTACGGTTACTTAGGTTAGTTAACTGTGATTAGTGTACTTAAGTTCTGTTGTTGGGCAATTTTAGGTTGGTACTGCTCCTTAATTAGGTTCGTTAGTTGAGTTAGGTTAGGTTAGGATATGACTCATTATTTGGGTAAAGGTTTATTTTTATTAGTTTTGTTTTGTTTTCTTAAAGTTGATTTAATATACTCTTTGTGTCCTAAAGTAACGAAAAGAAAATGTGATTGCAGGAATATCACGTTGAAGAGGAAAAGCGGAGGAAAAAAGTAAGTTCACAAATTTATTATTTTTTTAAGTTGATATATTTAGGTTTGTTATGAATTGCATGCTATATAGGGACGTAGGTATTGTGTTTATGAAGAATGGTTGATATGTTTCTTTAATGAACGTTATTATTGCGATCTTGTGCATAAGAAAGTTCGATTGCGCTTTACCTTGCTTTATTCGTCAACTAGTTCACTTAACATATTTGTGCATTTGTGTGTAACATTTTTACCTCGAAGATCGCAAACTTATGTAGGTCATGTCACAAAGAAACATCCATTTTCTATTCTATGCGTACGGTGAAATTGTCAATGGGTTAAATGGCATCGCGTACAGCTCACCCCCATCAGCAGTGTTGATGGTTAGGTTTGGGTCGAGTGGCCGTGAAATGATGGATGACGTGTGTAATAATTTAAGTTTGTACATATGTTGCTTTTGAGCATTGACGCATTTGTTTTTTGTGAACCTTTATTATATACTTTTCGTTTGGTTTCGTACAACACTCTAATTGTTTTTTTAACATTCATTTGTAGTTGTACAACAATGGATCCAGTCCTTCGATCCATCACTTTTGCAACTCCAATCTACACACGATCATCGCGAACCCGGAGGGCGAGGTAATCTGCTTTACATTAATACGTCAAATTTACAGCAGTAACGTATCAAACAAAAACATTAATACATTATCAATTTTAAGGTGTACGAAACAATGCGCGTACGTCGAAGACGTAGGGTCGTTGATCGAACGGTTCAAGATCATTCGAGGATGCTCCCATATCTTCGTTCCAAAGTGATTCTATGGGATTTCTCGGGTAGCTTTTTTCAAACTTGATTGGGCTTTGATTCTGCGTTCAGAGAGATGGCGCCCGAGAGACGCATACATTTCACATGCATTTTGGGAGTGCACAATTACACTCCAGGGCGACGTGCAGATACTGCTTGGCTTACCTATCAAAGGTATGCCTGTGACGGGAACGACGGATACAGACTATGCTGATGTCTGCGAGAGGCTACTTGGACGAACTCCTGGTGGAGATGATGTCATTGGTTGTAAACTTAAAGTCGATTGGCTTGAGCGTAACGTACCAGCTATAGATGATGATAGCGAAGAGGAGGCGGTGCGACGTTATGTTCGAGCTTACATACTACAACTTATCGGTGGTTGTCTTTTCGCCGACAAGTCCGATCGATTCGTACATTTGATGTTCCTACCATTGCTGGAGGATTTCCAAGTGGCTGGACAATATAGTTGAGGAGTGCATGCTTGGCTTATTTGTACAGGAGTTGTGTCACGGATCTCGCGCAGGGGCACATGAGGTTGCAGGCGCGTCAATTCTTGTACAACTGTGGGCATGGGACAGATTTCCATTCATAGCACCGCGGCGCCTGCGTGTTTCTAGAGTTCAACCGCGAACAGTGGATGGAGAACATATGCTTATGGACGTTCCACTCGGGACAGTAATAATACAAATATGTTTCATTAACTTGCTAAAAAACTTGGCCAATTTCATTTATCTTAACTTATTGTTTTCTACACGTAGATGGCTCGATGCATTTTCGCATTACACAAAGTGCGGCGCACGTCGTATCGCCTACCGTGATGCACTCGACTCGCAAAGGCATGACGATGATGTGGTATGGCAACCATATACTCGAAGTCATGGGGTCTCTTCCCGATTCTTTGTACTAACTGGTCAAGGAGTTGGCTTTCGACGTGTCCCCTTATTTGTTTCCACATTGTCGAGTGGCATCGACCGAAAGGGTTATGAGACAATTCGACATGGTACAAGTCGTGCCACCACATTGTGCTTATGACGCCTAACTGCATCGCCTCGAATTGCGTGGACATCATCATGAAAATTGGGTGAATTTTCACGCAAGCTATATACACATGTGGGAAAATCGTGGGGACACCATTGCCACAGCGGTACATAATGAAGGGCACGATCATCAAGACTACATGACGTGGTATCGCTCGGTCACTAGGAGATTCATTGGACACGACGTGACTACTCGGTAATCTTCTAACTCTTATTTTTTTCAAAATAGTAATATCTTATATTGCGTGCTTTGAGCTTTCATTTTTATATCAGTGTAACTTGATGCATCGACTGATGCGAGTGTTTATTGAGGATGGGTAGGAGCAAGGTCTTGCTGCGCTTGATGAAGGGATTAAAATTTTAGATGAAGATGAAAGGCAAAGGTCTACTCTTTCGCATGACGGAATTGATGTCGAACAAGACATAAATGAGGATAATGAACATGAAGATGAAGGATACGATCGTGGCGAAGCAAACAGAGAAGTGAGAAGAAGACGAACATAACCGAGATCGTGCGGGAACGCACCGACGTCCTCGTCCTCCACGTCCATCTACTCAGACTGAGATTGCTGTAGAGAGTAGCAAACGTTCTCCTCCAGCACGTTCATCTCGTCCGAGATCGAGTAGAACAGAGACTCGTTGGAGAGAGTAGCCAACGATCATCCCCACCTACTCATTCTTCTCATGGGTACATTCCCGAATCGTCCTCGGTGCAACTAGAACCTCCAACATTTGTACCCGTGCCGCCGATCGTTAATCTTCCTCATTACCAATTTGATCCTTACGCACCCGGCCGTCTTCATCATATGTGGACCATGAAATGCCTACACATCAAATGTATCCGTCACGGCCTCAATACATGTCGAGTCCATATACTCCGCCCCCTTATAATTACAATATGCCTTATAGTGGAGATGGCTCATTCATGAACTTGTTGACCATGCCGCAGCCTCATGTTCCATTCCCCCAACCGCATACAGGAAGCCAATATTTTGGGATGGTTCCGCCTCCTATTTTTGGGAGCATCAGTAGCAGAGGTGAGTCGAGTGAAGCACCACAGGAAGAGCATCAATCTACGCGACGTCATTCAATGCATGACCAGGAACCTCAACAACCTCAACCGGATGTACAAACACATCGTCCAACTAGACATACAGTACGTCCGGTTTGCATCACCGAGCAACAACATCAACGTAACCGTCGTAATAGACCTGCGTGATGAGTTTTCTTGGTTTCATGGTCATTTGTTTCATCTTATATTTTGGGTGAACAAATTTGATGTATACAACCTTCTAATGGATAAAACTTATTTCTCATGTTTTCTATATTATTATGATGTGGTATCTGTGATTACTCTATAATATTCCATAACAGAAACTCATCACTGTGAAAGATATATATATCTCGGAAATTTAGAAGATTTGAACTTATAACCTTAAGGAACTTCAATTAATTAAACAACTAGTAGCTAGCTAGGTCCTAACCACCATGATGCATTAAACCCTGGTTGGTTCATTCACCTCCAAGTTGGTTGGTGCTTTACTTTTTATTTTCTTTGAGTTTTAAGTACTAATTTTAATAGTCTAGTGGTACGGTATCCAAGTTCTTTAAGTGAGTGACTTAAAATTCGGTGCTTAATCAATAACTTTAATCAATCTTATTGATATAATAATCAATTAATTAAAGAAAAATCTCAAACCGAATCATATGAAAGAATATAAAGAGAGGGACTTCAATGTGAGTATGGCTAGGGCAGAGCTTTACCAAGTTAGGTGTTTTGCTAATTTGTGTATACACCTTAATTTATCAGTCGTTGCTCGGTTAAAAGTAATTTCTTTTCAACAGGAGCCTATGGAGTCCTGGCCTTTGCAATCTATAAATTTGAATTGATTGCCCCAGGGCCTATATAGAACTATAATATATGGTTATTTGTTTTATTTTACATTTTAGCAGTAACTATTTGGGTGTACTGCAACTACTTGTGTGCAAATTTACTTTCCGTAGCTTGCAACTGTCAATTTCAAATTTTTGATATTTTGTCACCAATTAATGAGAACAACTTACAACCGTACTTTACCTTTTAGTTTAAACCCCGAAAAATATGTGTGGTTTTCTTCTTCTTTTTTCATTTTTCTCTAAATCTAGGTTATGTCGCCTTTCCAACAGGCGCTATTAGTTGGGTAGATTTTTTCGCTGACGTGGACGCTATCCGTGAACCACATTCCACGTATGACTCGTGAACATGAGCCGCCCGAACGTTGATTTTACTTATTGGTTATTTTGGTATGAACACTAATGTAAAAAGTAAGGAGTTCGAGTCATTGTGGGTAAGTTCGTTTCTTTCTAACCCTGACGAGTTGCTCTAGTGCTAAGGTGAAGGTAGGACTATGTGGGTTACGTCCACGATCTTAAGTTCGATTCCCCACGACTGCCAAATGTTGGGCCTGATGGTCTATTTCACCAATTTCAGGGTAAATCATACGATTTAAATCTAGATACACATGGTTAATCAAAAAAATTCAAAATTGATTTCTTTTTTATACGAAATAAACTGCTTTAGCGCATATTCAAAATTGGTTGTCGTTGTCGAGATCGCTTAACTATCAATTACGTGGGTTAGCTCACTATTAAGATATGGGGCCTCGATCTTATATGCAAGAAGTCGGGGTTCGAGCTTTCGTGGAGGAGGCTCTCCATCTATATTTTAGATATTGCTATATCGAGCCACTCTTCATCACATAATAAAATAGCCGTGATTCCTCCAAAAATTAAATACCAATTCATTAGATTCTATGATTTCCTTTCTCATGTAACCTTGCCACAACAATAGCCGTGATCCTTTCTTTCGTACAGATTGAGTCTTGGCCTTTGCAATCTATAGATTTGAATTGATTGCCCCAAGGCCTACATAGAACTATAATATATGGTTAGTTGTTTTATCTTACATTTTTGCAAGAAACTATTTCAAGTCCGCAACTACTTGTGTGCAAATTTATTTCCGTAGCTTGAAAGTGTCAACTTCGATTTTTTATATTTTCTCACTAATTTATGAGAAAAAATTACAAAATTACTTTACCTTTTACTTTAAACCCCGAAAAATAAGTGTGGTTTTCTTTTTCTTTTTTCTAAACTCAGGCTATGTCCCCTATGCCCCGCCACCTCACCACCACCTCACAAACATCAAACATAGCTAATAACGCCTTTTGAAAGGGCGTTATTGGAAGTTTGTGAGGTGGCGGTGAGTGGCACATGGATAGCGCTTTTTGAAAAGACGCTATCCATACAATTGCCCCGCCACCTCACCGCCACCTCACAAACTACAAAAGCAATGTGAAAAGGCGTTATTAGCTACTTTTTTGTTAATTCAAAGTACACCACCCTATTTTGTGAAATAAATTGCAAATTTGCCTTACTTTTGGAAAAACACCGTTCCCTTGTGCTTAGATTTTGGCCAACTTCCGGCCATTTCCTAACTACCCTTTCTCAGTTCTCGAGTGGAGGGAGGGAAAAATGATTTCTCTGCAATCCTTCTATCCAACCTCCTCTCCTTCTTCTTCTTCCTTCATAAACCCTAATTCCTCCAAAACCCAACCTTTCAACCTTATCACCTCAAAACCCCCTCTTTTCAACCAAACCCACCTCTCCAATTCCTTCAAACACTCTGCCTGTCGAGTCTTCAAGCCCTTCCTCCTCTCTCAGAGGCTCAAATCCAATGGACTCAAGGACCCCACTGAGGAACCCAAGCCAGTTCTGCAGTGGCAGAGCGGCAGCGGCGGAAATGGCGGTGGCGGCAACGGAGACGATAAGGGAGAGGAAGAAGAAGCTAGGGGGAACCAAGAAAAGGGTGAGACCCAAAATGGGTTGCTTCCAGAGTGGCTGAATTTGACCTCAGACGACGCGAAAACGGTTTTCGCGGCGCTTGCTCTGTCTTTGGCTTTCAGATCGTTTGTGGCGGAGCCTAGGTTCATTCCTTCTTTGTCTATGTACCCTACATTTGATGTTGGGGACAGAATTGTTGCTGAGAAGGTAAAATGAATGATCTTTGTTTTGATTTTATTGAATTTCAATGACTTTTTTGGTGGGGAAGATTGAATTTGAGGTTTAACGGTGAGGATTGAATGAAGTTTGGGTGTTTTTGGTTCTGATTGTCAGGTTTCATATTACTTTAGAAAGCCATGTAGAAATGATATAGTGATATTCAAAAGCCCTCCAGTGTTGCAGGTGAAATATACATTTTTTTTTTATAAAGGTTGCAAGCATTTTGTATTGCATTGTGCACTTGTTATTAGCTTCAATGGTTTGCTTTGCAGGAAGTGGGATATACAGATGGAGATGTATTTATTAAACGAGTTGTGGCGAAGGAAGGCGATGTTGTTGAAGTGAGTTCGCCAGACTCAAAACCTTATTGGTGTCCAGGGAGTGACTATTAGCACTCCTATACCTTATATCAGCCCCCCATTTAATTTAATGTTATTTATAGCCCCCAATAAGTTAGTTCATGTTCTAAGCACCCCCTTAATTGTTAGTGAACTCCCCAATGTACCCCTAGCTTATATTTGCCCCTCACTTCCAAAAGAAAACCATCTTTTCATCTTTGTGATTCCCAACCTCCAACCCCTTGTTCCACGTCATATTTTTCTCCCCAAGTTGCTTCATGTTAGTGAACTCAATTTGCTCCATCTTTCAAAGATTGATTCTCTAATCCTTAAAAGTTAAGAGTCAACACAAATAAATGTTCCAACCATTCAAAAATGTGAATCAAATCTCAACCAAATACTATATTAAAATGTGGTATTTGGTGCCAAGTTGTTGAGTGAATGGACAAAGAGATAGGAGGGGTGTAGAGATTAAAAAGTAAAAGAGAAGATAAGATGAGTTTATGGTTTAATTTGGTTGGGATGTAAAAAGTGAAATTTAAGTAGAAGGGATAAGGTGAGTGTAGTGAGTGGGATAAGAGTCGGAGATGAGTTGAAGAGGGGTGTAGATAAGGTTTGATCCATGTAGCCGATGTAAAAGTTTGATCCATGTAGCCGACCCCAATTAATTTGGGACTGAGGCTGTGTTGTTGTTGTTGTTGTTGTTGTTGTTGGTGTAGATAAGAGGAAAAAGGAAATGAGTTCATGATTTAGAGTGAGATTATTTATGTAATTTCGCCTAAAGACATTTTAGTTTAAAAATGTATTAAATTAAATGGGGGGCTGATATAGGGCAGTGGGGGGCTAATACTCGCTCCCTAATTTTAATCTTTCTTAGTAAGTGGGATTAGAATTTGTACTCTCGTTACTGGTTTATAACATCATAAAATGGTGCTTAATGCAGTCTGAGATATTCTTTTTCGGGAAAGATGTCATAGAAAGTTTTGGGGTAAAATCGTAGTTTATTACCACCTAATGAGCTGTGTATAAGGTATAAATGAAGTTCTATCGCTTTATAACATCGTCCATACTACTCTTGAAAGAATACCTGTGGTTAGAAAGATAAATCCGAAACTAATGACACAACTCCAACGATTTAATTGCTGAATCAATTGTAGAGCTATATTCCCCACCAAGGGATTGTCTTCCTAGTTCCTATCATGTTTTCTTGTTGATATTCCTCTTATTTTGAATATCTAAAGGCATAAGCTGTATACGAAAAAGTGATTCTCGACAGTGTTAACACATTGTTCTTATTTGAGCTGTTAATTTCCTCAGTTGGCACTTGACAGTATCATCTTAGGAAAACACTAACCAGCTACTAGAATTCACTCATTCATAATCTCGTCTAATACAACAACAACATAGCCTCAATCCCAAATTAATAATCTCGTCTAATAATCTATTATAAAACTGAAATCTTGTTTTAAAAAATTAATCTTTTCTTTTGATAAATATGGGTGTCCGAACCTTTTTCAGCCTTTTCTTACTTTGGTTCGACTAATCCCATGGGAGTTAGTCAGGCGCCTCAACCCCATAATCTTGTTTCTCCTTCTAGACTTTCTTTAAGATAATGGAATCAGTCTCGCGAGGTTCTGCTGGGTTTTTTTTACTTAAAAAGTTTCTCCGACATCACACTTCCTTTCAAATCTTATACACTAATCTTGTTAATTCATCTTAAAACATGGTGACGCAAACCAATGCAGTGTTAATTTTATTTGCCACAGTTCATTCTTTCCTTATTATTTTTTCAAACTACACTTTGTCTTATCCAAAATGTGCATATTTTCCACCCCTTGGTTGGTACTTCTGGTTGTCAGCGTTGTATTTAATTATATAATCCATTAATCCAGAAAGGTTTTGCTGCAATTCAGAAACTTCAGTGTTTCCCCCTTTATCTCTTGCAATTGCAGGTTCATGATGGAAAGCTGATGGTGAATGGGGTTGCAAGAAAGGAAGATTATATCTTGGAGCCACCTTCTTATGAAATGACGCCCATCGTATGATATTCTTTTTACCTGATTTCTTTTTATCAGTAATAGCAAGTGACACTTTGCATTCCTCTACGCCAACATTTTAACTGCGCTGATTATTGTGAGTTCGCCCAACTTGCAGGTTGTACCAGACAACTATGTCTTCGTCATGGGTGACAACCGCAATAACAGTTATGATTCTCACATATGGTAACCCATTGTTAAGGTCTTGGGAGAGTTAATTTACTTTGGATGATGACCCTTTGTTCTACTTAGCTTGATTGGTTATTTGTTTGTTTTCTGTTCAGGGGTCCTCTTCCTGCAAAGAATATTATAGGAAGATCTGTTTTTCGGTATTGGCCACCAAAAAGGATTGGTAGCACTGTTTCTGAGAAGGGCTGTGAAGAATTGAAGCAACAAGAAAATGGTGCGGCAACATAACAACTCTTTAGGTTGAAAACTGACATGAAATATCTCGAGCTCGAACAATTTCTTGCTAATTGATGACGAGTTTGTAGTCAGTGCTGTGGATAAACGGATGCAGCTTCTGTTGTATCCTTTCGCGGCCATGATATTTCGAGTTGGAGGAGAACAATTGAGAAACCATTTTTTGAATTGGTTTCTTATCTGAAATCATCTATTGTATTCTACATTTGTTGTACAATCTGGAAACAAGGGTGATTAATGAAAACGCCATCTTTATTTCAGTTGTTTCACCACTTTACACAGCTTTTGCAGAAATGGATCAATCTAACAAAACTAATTTCTTAAGCATCAACAAAACAATAAAATTCCCAACTCACTGTTTCAATTGGAGGCTACACTTCGTAATTAAACACAAGTTCTATAATACTAATTTGATCATCTTTGGATCGGTAAAGAAACAAGGTATTCCTAAAAAGAACAGGTAGGAATCTGCTTAATTCCAACCAAGTACAAATTTTTCCCAAAAAAAAGGACAATTTATAACTCATCATTTGAGCCCTTTCAACAACCTTGCAAAGCTGATGTTTGGATTCACTCTTTGATTAAAAAGTCTCAAAGTTCATCTCTAATAGTTTGGTCATGAGTTGAGATTCCTCTGTCATCAGAAGCTTGGACATTTTTCTTGATGAACGTCGCCAACTCCTTTAGACTTGATTTGTTCAAGAGTTTAATCTGCGCAACGTTTGCGTTTTTATGAAGGGCTCAGGAGCACAAAGGAAATAGAAATTGAACCACAACAAGAAAAATCTCACTTACCGGATTCAATTTATCATTGGCTGGATAAAAGAGGAGCGATGGGTAGTCATCGACCTGGAAGAAACATAAATAAAAACTGTTAAGCAATAATCTAACAAAACCTGTCAAGTACTTTGTATGACGACAAGAGATGAATTTTACTAGAAAGGACATGATTAAAGATGTTTGGTTTCATCTATCGGAGAAGCCTGATCAAGAACTCCTGATTTCATGGTATAAATGAAGAGCCAATTCATTCATTTCATAAAGTGCTGGTAACAATGATTGGACACTTTCCTGTTCCATTTCATAAAATGGAAAATGCCCAAACTGCGATATTATTTCATAAAGTTGTCAGAGTTGAGTTTCTTTTTGATTGTATTGGGATTGTGTGAAGGCAATGGTTGAAAATCAGATACTTTACCTGCAGTTTTGGATGTTCATTCACAGAAGCATCAATTCTAGCAATTATCAAATCATTCAACCCTTTGAAGTGCTTAGCCAGCTTCTCTACTTGCTTGCTCATTTCTTCACAGTTGATGCACCATGGCGCATGCACCTAGCATATAAATAAATACAATTTTGTTGGGTGAGAAGGGGAAAAAAGCGAAGACCATAATCTATAAAGCTTAAATCTAATGAAGGACAAGGACCAAGTATTAGCTGAATAAAGTCAATGAAGTACAAACCTCAAGAAGTACATTCTGGGAACTCTTCAATACCACATCATCAAATGTTTTGCCAACAACAGTTCGAACAACAGCCACATTCTGCAATTTGTTGCACATGCAAAGATTCACATAAACAAGTAATTAGTACAAAACGTGAAACAAATACAAAAGAAATTAACTCATATTCAAGGAATCAAACATCAAGGGAAAGAAAAATGACATATTAAAGGATAGAAAGAATAAAGAAAATGATAAAATATGATAGTCAGGAAACTTTAGCGGACGAGTTATACGTAATGTTCAAGATATTTATGACCAGTTTTTTAGAAACAAAAGAGAAAGTAAAACCATTATAGAAGCCTCATTCAAAATACTAATTTGCATACCCAACACCTGTAGTACTCAACAAAATAGATCTCAAAAGTACAATAGAAACTACAGTAAATCATTTCTACTTACATTGTTTGGAATAGGCTGAGACTTGTAATATTGTGACATAGTACCTCGTTCAAGGCCCAAACAGAAATTCTACAGGAGCAATCCAACCTAACTTAGCCATACAAGAAATGTGAAACTGAAAACTTAAAAGCACACAGGATAAAGAAGTTACCTCTAAATTGCTAGGTGTTGGATCAGACTCCAACAGGTACTTTGAATTAGCTTTGTTGTCAAAAGCGGCCACAATCTGATCAAAGAAATATCACATTCGTCGATTATCACAACACTCCGGGAGAACTGAAAACTGAAGCAAGCCAAATAAAATTAATCGTCAAGAACACTTACAACAGCCTCGTCTGATTCTTCAAGTCCGAATAAAGTCAAAAATGGCTTTGCCAAGTTATCCTCTTTAATGTCAACATATATTAGCATTACCTACAGACATGAGCAATCAGATTGTCAGTTGAAAGTGTAGCTACCAAGAGACCACAGTCAGGACAAAAAATATTAAGATACCTTTGACTTGAACTTTGCCGCAACCTCTTGAAGAGTTGAGCGAATGTTCTTGAATTCATCGGCCTCTGCAAAGACAAAAACCTGGACCAATGTTGGATGGTAGTCAAGAAATGGCAAAGGATTGTGCTATATGCGCTTCAATAGAATTACACCCAAATTTAAGTTATTGGAAGGGTAGAATCATAAGAATCAAAGTCAAAGGGATAAAAGAGTCCATAAATGAAAGGCTTCTCTTCGTTATTTCCTATTCATTACAAAAGAGCATACTCATCTTTTGATCCGAGAACGCAAAACATTTCCAAAACATTTCTGCCCAAGCCGTTAAGAGTCAGAAAACTCAAAACTCGATAAGAAATCTATAGGAACAAATTAAATACCCAATTGAAATAATAAGCTTTATTACCCACTCATAGATCATAGAAAAACTAAATTTAACTGCCAAGTTGGAATAGTAAAGTAAGCTCAATCCTATCAAAGAAAAGAGTAAGGTCAAGCAATCAGTCTCAAGTTCTCAGCATTACAGCCTGTGAGGGAAACATGTACCGACCTGGAGTTTTACAGGGCCGGAATATACTTTGACAGAATTAAGTTCAGTCAGCACATTGACAAGTGGAAGCTTGTTATACTCCAGAAAATTCAATATCTTGTCCTTTTCAAAGTGCTCTTCTGCAGAAATAATAAACAACAGAATGAGGAACATTTCAACAATAAGTTTAACTAACAAATAACTAATTGAAACAGCCAAAACATGCATATGCATGAACAAATATACCAAACGCCACATATTTCTCTGGCTCGCTTTTGACAATGCCAAGAATTGATTCGGGCTCTTAAGATCCGGATAAAGAACTCTGGCAACTTCAATGTCACTAGTTTCCACAAACTGAATTTCATTGTCAGCTACTGCTGCTTTCCTAAATTCTTCATAGTCAGTTCCCTACACCAGTTAAACTAGAAACTAAGAACCCCGGAAAAACCGATAATTTGTTAACATCAAATAAGATACTTTACACTAGTTTCATAGAAATGCCAAGCAAAAAAGTGATTTTTTACCTCATATGTCTCAAAGAGACCAACTAAAAAAGTCCGGTAGTTCGCGGTGAACTCCTTGGTCTCATCAACAGAACTCAATCAAATAACAGGAACACCAGTTCTCTTTCGCGCCCAAATCACCAATTCCTCCCTCAACTCCACAAACAACACAACAAAACAAATTCAATTCAACACCCATCACTCATACCACAATTAGGAAAATCTAGAAACCACAATTTTTTAAAATAAATGAATTTCTTACGCAGAAAACCCTCCATTGTACGCTTGAGAGGTGCCATTGACGAACAGGAGCAAAGTAGGGATCCCAAGAGCAGACGCTGCTTTCGGGTACCTTTCGGCGTCGATTTTCGCCAGCAAAAGAGGGCTTCCCGTCTCTTTAAGAGCATTTGCAGTCTCAGCAAACTTGGGCATCATCTCAGCACTCCTAACGCACTAAGGAGCGTAACCCAATACAAGAACAAACTCATTACCATCAATCACTCTCCTAGTGTTCTCACTGTTGAGCTCAATCACAATTCTCTGGGCTTTGCTCACCACATCTGCGGCCTCTGTTGTTCTAGACCCGCCTTGGCCTTCGCCTTCGGCTTCTTCGTCGATCGCCAATAGCTCCTCGAGATCACCCAATTCATCTTATTCGGAGGCAATTGCGTGAATCGAAAGAGAGAGTATAAGGAGGAGAGTGAGAGTGAGAGTGAGACAAGTGAGTGTCCAAATGGGTGTTGGTTTAGACATGGTTGTGAGCAGAGAAATCGAAGTGGGGATCGAAATGTTGAAGATCTGACCGATTGGGGAAATGGGTGTTGTGGAATTGTGATTTTGATTTCTGGATGAGAAGAAAAATTGGAGCTTGGATTGTAAAATGAAAAGCCCCAAATCTGAGAGAGAAGATCTATGTTGAGGTGAGGAGAGTACAGACAGAGATCTAGTTTAGTAATTTAGGGCGGAAATTGTGTTAATCTGCCATTAAATAAGTTGCTATTGAGGAAAAAATTACAACTGTAAAAAAAAATAAAAATAAATGAGTAAAATAAATTAACTTTTTTTATTACAAAAGTAAGGTAAATCATCTATTACAAATGCATTTTTAGTTGGACAAAATTTATACACGAAGCCATTCGTGTCCTACGTGTCGGGGTAAAAATATGTGCACCCGTAACCGTCCTCTTCCTCGAGAACGCAGGGAATATATTTCCTGCGTTCTCGAGGTGTGCAGGCTAGGTGAAGAGGCTAGATCAGGGGAGTAGATTACTGGGCTTATTTATGGTGGTTGTTGGTGGGTGCGGGAAAGAGCGACCGAGAGAGCAGAGAGAGTGGGGTGCGGGAGAGACCAACAAAGGGAGAGAGGAAGGAGTAGCAGCACAGAACGAGAGGAGAGAGGAGCAGCCGGAACCGAGAGGAAGGAGGAGCAGCCGAGATCGAGAGGAAGGAGGAGCAGACGAGCGAGAGAAGAGAGGGAGGCCGGGAGTACCCGCGAGAAAGATAGAGAGTTGGGGGACTGAGAGACCGAGAGAGAGAAAGAGAGAGAGAGAGAGAGAGAGAGAGAGAGAGAGAGAGTTGGGGGACCGAGAGAGAGAGACAAGGGGGTTGGGTTGGGTTGGGTTGTGGGGTGGGTCATTTTTTTTAGTGTTATAGAGTTGGGTGAGTTGTGGGTTGGGTAAATCTAATTTTTTTTTCAGGGAATATCAAATAGAAGATAAACATTAGTGGGTTTTTTGTGGTTGAAGGTTGTGAAAAGTTTCAAATTTTTTTTTATTTTTTACGTCATTTCATTGAAGTTAGTAATATTTATATAAATAAAAAGTAATTTTTTTGTTTTTTTTAGTGATTATCAAATTGAAGAAGAAGAAAGAAAAGAGGGAAATAAGTAAGTACAAAAATTTATTTATTTAAGTTTTATTATGTTTGATTTGGTGTTTTAGTTAAAAGTTTTAAATTTATGTTGAGTTTGTTAATTTCAAAATAATATGTGGGGTTTGTTTGTTAAAACCAAAATTTTTTATGCTGAGTTGTTTTTTGTTTAAATATGCCCTAATTTGATTGTGATTTAAATATTAGTTATTAATTGATGTCGTGTACACGAATGAGTATGCTTTGTAGTCGCGCTATTAAGGCGATCCTCTACATCAGAAAGTTTGCTTGAGATTTAAATCTTCAATTTGATGAACGAATGATGTTTGATATATATGCCATTTTTTTACATCATCATTGTTCAATAAATTATGTAGGTTATGGAAAATAGGAACATCTCATTTCTTTTTTATGTGAACGGTGAAATTGTAAATGGTAGGAATGACATTAGGTACAACGCACCCCCATCAGCAGTGTTGACGTTTAAGTTTGGGACGAGTAGACAACAATTGATGGATCACGTGTGTAATGCATTCAATATCTCATATACGGGAACTATAGTAAGAATGACTTATCGTTACGCGATAACCCTCCCCGAGGGTTCACAGTATTTTGTCTCCGTATTGCTAGAAGACGCGACGCAATTCGACTTGATGTGGGCAATAGTGGCTAATCTACCATTAACTTTAAGGGTAGATATTTATTTAATATTTGAGCCAATTGACTATTTTTAAAATCGTACAGTTCATTCGCAACTAGTAGATGAAGATGTCAGCACGTCAGACACTAGATCGATGATGGAAAGATTGCATATGCAATCACCACATGGTGATGATGAACCCAACGACGATGATGACATTAATGAGGCGGACGAGGACGTGCGTCCCCTCGAGGATACTGCACCATCTGTCGATTGAGACAACCTAAATGTTATTACGGATGACCGAATGTATGAACCTCCTGGGGTGGAAAACATGCAAGATGATGAGCAGTTTGCTATCGATGAAAAGAATTTCATGGAGGAAGCAATTGATGATGAAGTTCACCAACCATTGCCGGTGTACAATGAAATTGATTGGGAGGTGGCTAACTCCACTGCAACCCAACATTCTCATCAACAGACTGGCGGGGACCTGTCTAATTTTGATTTGGAATTAGGGATGTACTTTGACAACAAAAAAGACTTACAACATGTCGTCAAAGTGTGACATGTTAACAGACATTGTCAATATCATGTGATGGAATCGACTGCAATGTTTTGGGCAAGCAAGTGCAAAAGTGTGCAAGACGGGTGCATGTGGCGTCTTCGTGCTTGTTTGCGAAAGAAAACACAATTATGGGAGATCACACAATTAGACGCACCGCACAACTGTGTAAATCCCGACGTAGAATGCAATCATGACCAACTCGATGCCAACATGCTTGCGCGAGAGATCAAAGCATTGTCCAGATAAATCAAGCAATAACTATCAAGGCATTAATACAAATAATTAATGGAAAATATGGACAAGAAGTAAACTACAAGCGAATGTGGGATGCAAAAAAGAAGGCAGTTGCAAATACATTTAGAGATTGGGATGAGTCATACGTTAGATTACCAAGTTGGTTGGCTGCCGTGAAGATTGAGAGTCCGAGGACAACAATTGAGTGGTCACATAGACAATCGACTTTTAATGAGATAAGGACTGAGTGTCCTCAATTTCATTGTGTGTTTTTCGCATTCAAAGAATCAATACAAGCTTTCAGGTTTTGAAGGCCTCTGCTTCAAATTGACGCGACTTTCTTATATGACAAATATAGTCGTAAGCTAATGATTGCCATCTCTGTTGATGGTAATAGACACATACTACCGTAGCATTTGTTGTTGCAGAAACCGAGTCTACGGACTCCTGAAGATGGTTTTTGAGGATGTTGCGCAAACACGTGATGGATAGAGATGGTATTTGCATTATTTTTTATCGTCACCCTAACATTCGAGAGGCGGTCAACACATCGACCAATGGTTTTTGTCCTCCGAAAGGATACCACCGTTATTGTCTGTGACACTTGGTCAGTAATTTCAACACTCAATTGAAAAATGAGCCTTTGAAAAACCTACTTTCTCGAGCAGCTGATCAACATCAAGTTCGAAAATTTAATGTGTGCATGGAGCGTTTTGCATATTTATCATCACGAACCCCTCAATATGTGCAATATGTCAATGTCATCCCCAAAGAACTATAGACTCAATCGCATGAAGGAGGCATGCGGTACGGATGGATGAATTCTAATGGTGTTGGTATGTATGAGATGCAAGTTATGTTTTGCACTCAACTATATAGTTATCGCTGAAGTAATATTACTTACACGAATTTTATCGTCACTTATAGAGTGTTTTAACGGTGTATTGAAGGGGGCTCGATTCTTGCCAATAACAGCGATGACTCGTATGATTTACTATAGATTGGTGACACACCACGATCGATGTAAACATGAAATCAATGAAGCAATCTCAAACGGGCAATCGTACACGAAAAATGTCACGGATAAACTCACACATTACGAACAAGCTGCAAGGAGGCATCAAGTCAATTTGATAAATCGTGACATAGGTGAGTTTGAAGTGCTTACTGGAAGACATGGAGATCGCATGCATAAATGTAACAATACACAAGTTGTTATCTTAAAGGATCGCATGTGCAGTTGCAATAAATGACAATCGTTTGGTTTCCCTTTCTCACACGTGTTAGCTGCATGTTCCTTTATTCGAGTGAGCTACTCGCAATTTATTAAACCATACTTTCAGATAGATGTGTACGCGTAATGTTACTCCTTTAATTTCAAAGTCATTCCAGATGAGAAATATTGGTCGACTTTTGCGACGAAGATCATACCAGACCCAAGGTGCAGACGTGGCGAGGGAGACCAAATGGAAAGCGAAGGCAAAACGAGATGGATCTTCTTAATGTTTCAAGAGCCTTGCGATGTGGCATACGTCATCAACAATAACATAAAAGAACAACATGTCCCAATAAAGATCATGATCGAGTCCCTACTAGGAAGAACTGATGCGACATTTGTCGTGCAAAGGGACATAACAAAAAAATTGTCTAGGCAGAGCTCAATCTTCCAATCAAAATCAATAGTCTATTTTGTATATTGTTTGGTAATGCTTAAGTATATTGAACCTTTTGAAGTATCCATAAATTTCATGTTATGAAATGTTTAGGTATTCGTTATTGTTTGAACCTTTAATAATGATTTGTGACAACTTCTTGAACAGCACGACTAACTTTTAAAACTCCCTAAATTTTAGTTTGTACACAAATGGATCCAGGTCCATCAGATCCTTCACTATTACATCTCCAATCTACACACAGATCCTCGCGAGCGTGGACGGGTCAAGTAAACTTTTTAAGATGAATACATCCAATGTTCATGAATAAACGTATAATATACATATATATGACAGCTTATTTTCAATTATAAGGTGTACGAAACATTGCACGTGCGTCAACGACGGGCTGTCGTTGATCGAACAGTGGAGTATCATTCTCGAATGATCCCATATCTACATTCTAGTGGGTTTTATGGGATTTCGCGGGTATCATTTTTTAGCCTTGATTGGGCTTTGATTACTGCATTTGTTGAGAGATGGCGCTTAGAGACACATACGCTTCACATGCAATGTGGGGAGTGCACTATTACACTCCAAGACGTACAGGTACAGCTCGGCTTACTTATCGAAGGTATGCTTGTGACGGGAACCACCGATACAGACTATGTTGAGGTGAGTGAGAGGTTACTTGGTCGAATTCCTGTTGGAGATGACATTCATGGAAATAAACTTAAAATTGAATGGCTTGAACGTAACGTACCAACTATACATGACGATACCGATAAGGAGTCGGTGCGATAACATGTTCGATCATACATTCTCCAACTAATCGGTGGTTGTCTATTCATCGATAAGTCAAATCGATATGTACATTTGATGTTTCTACCGTTGCTCGAGGATTTTGACATAGTTGGACAGTATAGTTGGGGGAGTGCCTGTTTGGTTTTTTTGTACAGGGAGTTGTGCCGCGGATCTCGTGCGGGTGCACATGAGGTTGCATGGGCGTCAATTCTTGTACAACTGTGGGCATGGGATAGATTTCCAGTCATAGCACCAAGGTGGCTGGGTGTTCGTAGAGTTCAACCTCGAACAATGGATGGACAAGAGATGCTTAATGACGTCCCTTTGGGACACAGGTAATACGAATGTTATATCGTAATTTCTATAATATTAACTACATTTTCATTTTACTAATTTATAGTTTTCTATACAGATGGATCGATACATATTCGGTTACTCAAATTGCGACACATGTTTTATCAGCTTACCGTGATGTACTCGATTTGCAGAATGAGGATGACGTGGTGTGGCAACCTTATGCTAAAGTCATCGGGTCTCTTCTCGAATATTGTACCGACGATCACGGTAGTTGGCTATCGACGTGTCCCCTAATTTGTATCCACATAGTCGAGTGACATCGACTAGATGAGTTTTGAGACAATTTGGAATGATATAGGTTGTGCCACCAAACTGTGATTACGACACCTGACTGCACAACATCGAGATGCGAGGACGCGTTCAAGAAAATTGGGTGGCTTTTCACGCAAACTATATACAGATATGGGAAAATCATGGTGACAGCATATTCATAACGGAACAAGAGGAAGGACACGATTAACAAGACTACATGACGTGGTATCGATAAGTCACTAGAAGATTTATTAGACACGACAGGGCTTTACGTGACTATTCGGTAACCTTTAAACTATTTTTTTTTCCTCACGATTTACATATTAAATTGTGTGTACTAACCTTCTGTTTTTATATCAGTGTAACTTGGTGCGTCGACTGCAGTGAGTGTTCATTGAAGATGAGTACGAGCAAGGTCTTGCTGCGCTTGATGAAGGCATCAAAATTTTAGATGAAGATGAAAGGCAAAGGTCTACTCTATGGAATAGTGGAATTGATGTCGAAGAGGCCATATATGAGGACAATGAAGAAGAAGATGAAGAAAATGATCAAGGTGAATCAAATAAAGAGGTGAGAAGAAGAAAAACATAAACACAGACTATGGGTGGGAGCACTAGACGTCCTCGTCCACCACGTCCTTCTCGTTCGGACAGAGATTGCTGCTGAGAGCAGCAGACGTTTTCCTACACCACGTTCATCTCGTCCGAGAGCGAGAAGAACAGAGACTGTTGGTGACACTAGCCAACGCTCATCCCCACCACGTCATTCTTCTCATGGGTGCATTCCTACATTGTCCCCAATGCAACCAGAACCTCAAATGTTTGTACCTAGCACACCGATCATGAATCTTCCTCATTACCATTTTGATCCTTATGCACCCGGGTCGTCGTTTTCATATATGGACTAAGGAATGCCTAGACATCCAATGTATCCTTCATTGCCTCAATACATGCCGAGCCCATTTACTCCACCATGTTATAATTACAATATATCATATAGTGGAGATGGCTCATTCACGAACATGTTAAGCATGTTGCCGCCTCATGTTCCTCTAGGCCAACCACATACAAGAAGCCAGTTTTTTGGAACGGTTCAACCTCCTATTTTTGGGAGCATTAGTACCAGAGGTGAGTCGAGTGAAGCACCAGATGAAGAACATCAATCGACTCGACGACATTCAATGCAAGATCAGCAACCTCGACAAACTCAACCGGATGTACAAACACAACGTCTAACTCGACATATAATACGTCCGGTTTGCATCACGGGGCAACAACGTCAACGTAACTGTCGATAGACCTGTATGATAAGTTTTTTTATGGAATGAAATCATACTTTCAAAACTTCTTTATTGCTTTAATTTTAAATTTTAGACAAAGATATAACGTGGTTTTGACCTTTATAGTTTTTCATCTACAAATCTCTTATTATGATCACGATTGTGTTGCATGGTTTGTAGTAGATATGCATGGGTTGCCCCCTCGAGATACGTGCGTAATGTTTGCATAGATTATCAACCTCGAGATATGTGCGCGTTGTTTGCATGGGTTGCCCACCGCCAGATACGTGTGTGTCGTTTACATGAGTTGGCCCCCTCGAGATACGTGCATAACGTTTGCATGGATTGTCCACCTCGAGATACATGCGTGTTGTTTGCATAGGTTGTCCACCTCGAGACACGTGCGTGACATTTACATGGTTTACTTCGATTGCACGAGATTGCATGGGTTGCCCACCTCGAAATACGTGCATGAACTTTGCACGGTTTGCATGGATTTGACGAGGTTGTATGAGTTGTCCACCTCGAGATACGTGCACGATGTTTGCATGGATTGCACAAGGTTGCATGAGTTGCACACCTTATGATACGTGTGCCACGTTTGCATGAATTGCACGAGGTTGCATGGGTCAGCCACCTCGACATACGCGCGTGTCGTTTGCATAACTTCTCCGCCGCGAGATACATGCATGGCGTTTGCATGAGTTGTTCACGTCCATATACGTGCGTGTCCTTTACATCAGTTGTCTACCTCGAGATACGTACGTGATGCGAGTTGTCCATCTCGAGATACGTACGTGATGCGGCTTGTCCATCTCGATATGTACATGACGTTTGCATAGGTTCACCGCTTCGAGTTGAATAAAGTACTCCTTTTGAGGAGTAAAAAAGAGGTTTTATATTTTGTATAGATGGCTCATTTTCAAAATGTGTCATTCATTGCACCTCATTAGTTGTATAGATGGCTCCTTTTGAAAATGAGTCATTCATTCCACCTCATCATCACACATCACGCATGGAGCCACATCATCATCAATGACTCATTTTCAAAAGGAGACATAACTTAGTTTTGTAAATTTAAAGTAGTCAACCTTATTTCATGAATAAAAAACTATTCCAACTTTAGTTTATGAAAAACCCCGCTATTGAGTCCTCAAAAGCGTCTGTTACCTAAATTGGCTCATATGATCGTTGTGATGAATATATTTCCTTTTTGGAAAAGTTGCGCTATAGCCATCCCCGCAAATACCCTACGGCCCAAAACACATTAATATATATATATATGGGTTTTGCTCAAGTCTATCCGAGACCTATCTTGAAGTACTAATCGACATCCAAATAAGCCGATCGGACACCCAACTCAATGTGTGACCACCGAGATTATATGAGTGGTCTTGTGTCGAGACATGTGTGTATGCCTCGGTTGACACCGATCGGCACAACAACCTATGTCTCAGTCTTGTGTGTCCGAGAGTTTAGGTTCAATACTCCCTACTAAGAACTCAAACGTAGTGTCGATTATCACTCAAGATAAAACGACTTAAAAAGTAGTGTCACGCTTATAAGCACAAAGCACCCAATAAAAGGCGACTTATGTTTGAAAAGTAATGTGTCACGCTATAAGCACTCACCTTTGTATAAGAAACGAATTATTTGAGAAGGCAAATATGCAACTTCCATTAAGAAAAGACATTAATTCAAACAAATGTGGCACCTATAGTAATCGATGGGGTGCTTATTGCGCGACTATTTTCGTTAACATGTTGTCCTTTGAATACATATCGAAAAACGCGTGTGGCAATCTAAATGCACAAAGGAAAGGAAAAACCAACAATGTATCACCTAAGGACTCGAAATATGCACATGCACCAACGTAGCCATAAGCCCTCAATAATTTGTGAGTTACTTGATTCGCATACCTACTAACATAAACAATTTTTTTTAATAGTCGAGGTATCTAAGCCATCGCCGATAACATCGAATTGATGGCGGATTAGACTAATTTAGTTGTCTCACAGTTGTAAGTTTCAAACTCAACACATCTCACATCTAGGTGATAGGAAATCTAAAGAAGAATAGATGATTGACTAAGTGATAAATGCAAAATGACATAAAATGACATATGACACGATTAAGTGTATTATTTTTAAAAAATAATTAAGTGTAATAATTATATAATCATATAATTAATTTTTATAAAAAAAATTAAATCAAATATGTGTAAAAAACGCTTAAATAGATTATACGTAAAAAAAAAATTACAAATGTTTTTCTATTTTTATTGCAGTTCTGAAGTCAATTTTTTCTTAACATAAGCATTACAAAATGTAATGAAATGAGTGGATAAGTTTCAAACTCAACACATCCATCTTAGACTCTGTTTGGCAAAACTAGCCGATAGGCTCTATGTGGCAACATCACCGATAATCTAGGTGATAGTTGATAATCTATCGATAATCTAGTCAATTGTTAACGATAATCTAGTACTTGGTAGCGAAAAACTGATAATCCAACTGATCAAACTATGACTGTTTGGAAGAATAGATGATTGACTACGTGATAAATGCAAAATGACATAAAAGGACATATGACACGATTAAGTGTATTATTTTTAAAAAATAATTAAGTGTAATAATTATATAATCATATAATTAATTTTTATAAAAAAAATTAAATCAAATATGTGTAAAAAACGCTTAAATAGATTATACGTAAAAAAAAATTACAAATGTTTTTCTATTTTTATTGCAGTTCTGAAGTCAATTTTTTCTTAACATAAGCATTACAAACAATATATGTATACGCGCTGATTTTTTTTTTCTTTTGAAAATATATGTACTGATTATATTCTCTTATTATATATTATACATGTGACGTAATATATATTTTTATCTTAGCATTGTGTAAACAACAAATGAGTATGAGCGAGGTTCTTTTATTTGCACAGTGTAGCTAGCTAGTCCATGGATATTGATAAAATTAACCGCGATTATCATTGTCGCATAAGAATGGAAGGGCACAACGTGGAATAAAAATTTGTCCGTCATATTTTTTGCAAAACGCCAAGTGGCGTTTAAAATTTCAGATGATATGGCTCTGGTAATCGAAGTGAGAGCTAATAATCTAGCAGCTGATAGCTGGTAATCTGATAATTTATCTGATCAATTAAAATCGTTTAGAAAAACTAACTGATTAAGTAGCTGATAAATGTAAAATCACATAAAAAGACAATGTTATATGAATTGAGTTATTTATTTACTCACATCTTGACGCGCGCATAACGCGTCAATAAAGTAAAGTTTCTTAAACTAACTATTTTGTAGAATAGCGGCAAAATGTCGATCCCACAGAGATTGGTAGTCCTTCTTAGGTTAAAAACAACAAAAAATGAAAATCGAGGGTTTTAAAATAAATATTAATTTAACTAATTAATCTAACTAAACTAAATAAGTAAAATAACTAAACTAATTTTGAAAACAATTAATTAATACCTAAGTAACACCTAGGTCTACAGTTCCACAAATCAGGATCAAGATTCAATGACAATCATGGTCTTCAATCTATCCCAAAAAGTCATTAATTTATATTCTCCTAGATTAGCTATAGAAAATCGACATCCGCTAGAAATTTCTCGTTCCCCTAATCTCGATAGTCAGGACGTCCGCCACTAACTACTTCCCTAATTAATGTATAACCCTAGACATCCGCCAATCTGGTTTAACACACTAACCGCAGTAATATGGGTATGTGGGAACACTAATCCTAAATAAACGAGTCGCATCCGCTCCCGGTTTAACCTAGATTCAATTGTTGCACACTTAAAAACCGAAAGGGTTTGATGGCAAACGGGTGAGTGTTCATCACTTTATTGGTCCAAAAGCACAATTACACGGATACTAATAGTCCAAATAATTATAGGTTGTCCTCCTGAAAGCATGCACTGATAACATACATACCCTAGATCTAAACCATATTCCTTAAAATCAACAACAATGAAATAGGAGAATTTAAACTAAATTAAATAATAAAATAAAAGATCTCACATAATATGTCATGAATCCATAATCCCGACTTGTTTCCCCTCTGACTTAGGTAAGGAATTGATTAGCCGAACATCGTCGAGAAAAGTCGATACAAAACAATAATAGTCGGTGATAAAAATAATAAAACCTAAGTTCCTAATATATTAAACTACTAAAAATTGGTCTCGGAGGTGAGAGAAACTAATTTTGGGGGTTGGAGAGGTGACTCATGCCCCGAGGACGATCATGTGGCTGTTTTGGGCTCAAAAACTGGTATCCGCCACATGTCTGAACCGCATTGGTGCATTTTGTGTTGGAGCACTGATGTGTCGCCTTCTGATTGGTGGAGACCGTTGCTGATGACGTCCTGGGTTGGTTGAGAGCGCGACATATGGCGCACGGGAGGTGGAGAAGAAAATCGCACGACTCGGTCGAAATTCTGGGAGACGGTGTTGACGCGCATCCCGATAAACATCTGTTGGCAGCTGAGGCGTGAGAGAATTTGGTTTTGTTGAAGTGCGTTTGTGCTCGTCGACGTGGCAGTTCCTGATTGGAGGAGAAAATGAAGACCGCTGATGTGGCAACACGTGATTGGTCGAGAACCAATGAGTGACGTGCTTGGGGGTGTGAGAGGCTGACACTTGGCAGTTGCTGTGATGAGAACCGCTGACGTGGCATCGTGTGATTGGTTGAGAGAAGATTTGCGTTAACATGACAGCTTCTAATTGGTTGAAATATGATGTCTCATATTCTACCCACCGCGCAACACGTAACTCGAGACAAACTGTCCTCGGCATCCGATCACTGCATGTAAATACTTCATTTTGAGTATTTTTCCACCACGAATTCAACCGCGCACTCCGTTTCACTTGAAAATGACCAATAAATATAATTAATATATATTTTAGAGACTTTCCATATTTAAATATACTAAAATAAACTAATAAATATATATATACACTAACTTATCACATCTTAATTCTATAATGTACTTATACATTTTTTTTATAAATGTACTTATACATTATTATTTAAAGGAGCGGCCAAAATGACCCCAATTTTTACTTAGAGGACCCTACTTTAATGAAATGACACAACTGCCCTTTCATATAAAAGAGTTTTTACTCACTCATACATTACTCACCCCACTCACCCTATCTCGAATTGCACACTCACCTCCGACCCAAGTCTGACGAAATCCGAACAAAACCACATCGATTCGACGTCTTGAGTGCATTCCTCATCTCTTTTAATTTCGATTTCGAAGATTTTAAGGGTTCTTTTTTTAATTTTTTAAGTCGATATTGTTTGTGGGATTGTTGTTGGGTTTAGGACTTCGATTAGGGGGTCGAATCTTGCATTTTGGGTGCAAAGTTTTGATGGAATCAAAAATATTAAGCGATTCTGAGCAAAACTCACTATTGTTTTGGTCATTTTCATGTATTTTTTAGGAGTTTTGAAAACTTTTTGTTCGTTCTTGTTGCCCTACGGGTGGAGACACAGAGCCGACACTTCTGAAGAGGTGTCGGTTACACAGAGCTGACACATTTAAAAAGGTCTCGAATTGTCAGCCCCCTCGTCCTTAAGACAACCAACCAGCTTATATTATCTTAATCTCCTGATAATCTAGTCAGCTTAATCCATTCTTTCAACTTTGACCTCAAAATAATAATAAGTTTTTTTTTTGGTGAAAAAATTATTTCAAAATAATAAATTTATATCCTCAACGAAACTCAATTCATGATTTATTCAGTTGGAGCAAATTAGGAAATCATACAGATTATTCTTCGTATTTTGTAAAAATCTCGGCAACACTTCTTCTAAAAGTGGTCAGTTGGAAAACTTTCATCTAATAGACAATAGAATTGGGAAAAGGTCTAGAAAGACTCATAACTCTCTGCAATTCACAATATATATCAAGTTATATTTATAAACAATATATATCAAGTTCAAATTTATAAACAAACTTAGAGTCTCTGATAGCTTAATTATAACTTTATAATTCCATATAGACCAAAATTGAGTCATACACCTGTCAACGTATTTTGAACTAACTTAGGAAGCTCTTATAACCATTCAATGAAACTTCACGTCCTACCCTCAGCCAAAAAAAAAAAAAAAAACAATATATAAACAATTTAAAACAAGAATTTACTTTAAATTTTGAAAACAATCACTACAATTAATCTTCGAGTCTTGTCCATTCTTCTCTTGTCTTCATATAGAATCTGAAATCAAATAAAACAACTTGAAGATATCAGACAAATAAACATCTACACTGATTTGTACTCTTACAATTGTTAGTTTGATACATGGAGACATGTAATTGCATTTCTAAATAATCAATAAAATATATACGTCAACGTGACATGCAATCCACTGTGTTTATGTCTCCTAAATACAACCATATGTCGAATTCCAAAAATAGTACGGAGATAGTATTAAGAGATCATGAAATGCAGAGATAACTTGTCGGCGTTTGACTTCGCAAGTAGTCTCACTAACCGATGTTTGAGGTGTGATTGAAATCTAATTTCAAGCAAACTAAACTCCGAAACAAGATTATCCTCCTCTCCCCGTGCATGCATGACCAAGAATGATGAAATGTAATGCAAACTATGATGCAATTACAGGTACAAAAATATTCAATAAATAGTAAAAATCACTGTAGGGTTTACTTACCACCAAACCAACTCAAAGATGGTTGCGAAGTCTCACACAATGTTCTCGGCTTTCACATACTTTGGACCTATTCCCCGAAGTTTTCTTCAAATGGTTTGAGATCTTTGACGTTACCTAAAACCACTGAGAAATCTGAATAACTCTCATACTCGAATTTCGTAAGTTTTCAACCAATTTACGCGTTATTTTGATATTTTCAAGTCCTAAAAACTCGAAATCACTCCAAATTAGCTCATCGGATGTTCGAGTCCCAATTTGAACTCCAAATTGTGGTTCGACATCATAAATTAACTTTGACAAGGCTTTAAAACAATTTCCTAAATTTCCAAAAAAATTTGAGCGTATTACGAGGGAAACCCCTGTATAAATCTTCAAGAAAATTCCAAAATCCTCATTTTTATAAAAATCCAGAATTTCAATTAATTTGTCCAAAATATAACTTTTTTCTTATTTTCTAAAATTTTCATGAATTTCCATATTTTCTTGTTTAAAATGGGGTTCGGCTCGTTCTGGGGATCAAACACCACTTATTCCTCATGACTCTCTGTTTTTGCCTCTGCCAATGTTCGTCCTTTATCATTTCATTTTTTCGTTGATCGGGTGGGGTTTGGTTCGACCCAAGACGAGTTTGGGTAGAGGAGACGATTCCCCTGCCATCTCCTACCTCGGACAATCCACCCTCATAATCTCTCTCCATCGTTGTCAACAACAACACCACCGTCATCTACAACATATAACAACAACCGACATTCACAACTAACAGTAACAACCCAACAAAAATGAACAAAATAATAACATAACCTCACTTTAACCCTCAATCTCGATCCCTCCATCTCTCCTCCAATTTCAAATTCGACCTCCTTCCTCATTGTTTCAATTCAAACAGATGCGACGATGTTCATTTAGGATAAATACTAAATTTCCTCGAGATGTGTATCACATGAATCTCGAGATAGATTTGATTATTCAGTTCTTTTCTTTTTATATTTTTAATAATTCTCGATGTACATGTTGCATATCTCGAGGTCGATCTTGTGGCTATTAATGAACTCATCACCTCTTGACCGACTTAAATTATAATCAATACAAATTTTTTTCGAGATTCATGCATGCATGAATCTTGAGGACAATCCAAAGAAAATGAACTAAAATAAGATTTCTTTAAAGCGACACCGAATTTGACACATGCACACACACATTGATTTTCCTAAATATATGGTTGCACGTATCTCGAGATGTGGACGACCTAACATTCAACACCATTCACCCCTTTGATGCTCATGCTATGCATATCTCGAGGCGAATCTAGTGGTTTAACATTTAATTTAATTTAAACTATAGGACTCACTTTTTTATATATTTATATATATAAACTATATATATACACCTATGCATTTTTTAGGCTATAAATTCGCCACCACCCTCGGACGTGCACATTATTGTACATTCCACGCGTGTCACCCTCGACCTTGCTTGTCATTAGGTGCCCACCAATTTATTAATTATTTTATTTAATTTCATGATTATTTCTTATCTTTAGGTCCAAATTAAATCTTGAAAAATACCCAAATATGTCAGTGGCGCACAAAGATAATATTTAGACTTATGATCTCTGGTCCATAATGCATGGGTCCCACCTTGAATACTTAAAACCCTAAATCTCAAAATAATTAATTAGCATCCTAATCAAGTTTATGAAACTCTCTGATGTCAAACGGACATAGGGCCGACACCAGTAAAAATGTCTCGGTTGGATCCCTCCGTCGCCCACTAAGACCTAGCTCTTTTTGCAGTCTCGGTTAACATGTGTGTCTGACACCCTTCTCCAAATAAGGGCACTACCAGCCTAATCCCCAATTAAGCCTTAATCTCCCATATAGGACCTAACAAGGAACTAGTCAGCCTTATTTAAACACCTAAAAACCTACCAATTATGTCATATTAATAACACGATACCACCTATAGCCACCTATAGTTAGCTAGATAGTTCAAATACCTAACAAATCAGAGCTAATTTAAAATTCTCAAACTAACAAGTTATTCAACGAAAGTCTTTTTAAGTTACTAGTGGGACATAAAGCCTAACCTATTGTGGAAAAACCAGGAAATAAAGATCACATGCATATATAAACAAAAATGATGATATATATAACATGTGTCTAGTCAGATGTTCCTATTACTCAACCCAAAAGTAACAATATCATGTACATAGAAAGTGTAATACAAAAGAATGCAAAACGTACAAAAATATGTCGTAGCAGTCCTCCACTGGCTCAGAGGTAGTCACCAATCTTCTCTTTGCACAGTCTCGCTACTTTCTGATCTCGCACCCACTGTCACAAACTAGACGGTGAGTACATGAAATTATTTAAGTAATATTGAGAGACATTGATCCACATTCCCAAACAGGCAACAAGTATCAAATGGCATAATTTAAATAGCAACTAAGCGAAAAAGAAACATCATGCAAAGAGATACTTGAGTTAACCAAATATGAAACGGACTCAAGGCTAAGTAGTAATGGATTAGGGTCGGTCGGACGTGATCTTCATCACATTAGCCTTTCCACTACAATTTAAGCTCTGTTCTATATCATTTCATTACAAATCGAGCTATATATCATAATTTCAAAAGGTCATACTTACGATTACGCCTTTTCTATTCCAAGTGAATTAGTCATCATCGGAATGTATACTTGCTAACATACCCGAATTTCAAAACTCGTCATGCTCACCCAAGTTATTCTTGCGCCAATAAACCCCGAGGTCTGGTTACTTCGTTCGAGGCACGTTACCCTGTATGTCATGCAAGGTAATGGAGAAATTCTCTAAGATCCCGAAAAGTCTAGTGACCCCCGTATGAAAGCTAAATTTCTATCATCAAACGACCACTTTCAATAATGACTCGGTAATAGAATCCAAGATATGTAACTGCATACTAATGTACAAAAGAGTAGAGTCAAAATAAACAAACTAACCCAATAGCATGCTATATCACTATCTTCCAAACACAACAAACAACATGACAAAATATAGGAATTGGAATCAATGATAGCATATAAACAACAGAGTATGCTATGAACAACGTCATAAAATGAAAAGTAAACAAGTCATTGCATATGGATTTCAAAGGTAAACTCAGTCCGAATAACTGAGAATAAATAAATAAATGGAATAAAATGTAAATAAATTTCTCACATCTGTTTACTTACATACACACAATTCCTAAGCTATCCGGCTTCTCGTCGCATCGCTATACACACCCAACACCTCGTAATAGCTCATTTACGGTCCTAACAGTTGAAAATTTATTAATTTAAATTCAAGCTTAATTATTTAAAAGTCCTAAATTGGTCGAAATGGGTCAAAATCGGATTCGAGACCAATTAGCAAATTTCGCGCTTTTCAAGGTAAAAACCTCGTAAAAGTCGCGTCCGAAATTTTAAATAGTTTATTTTTCATAGAAATTTATCAATTTCTGTTTATTTTGTCAAAATATAATTTTTTGGGATTTTTCCTAATTTTTTTGGAATGTTTCCAATTTTCCTCATTTTTTTTTTCCATTTTTTTCTTTTTAGTTTTGGGTTTGGGTTGAACCAGGCCGAACCGGTTTCGAACCGGCCCGGTTCACCCAACCCTTCTTCTCTTCTCTCTCTCTCTTTTTTTTTTTTTTTGGGACTGAACCGGCTTCAGCTAACCCGAGCCGAACCGGCCCGGTTCATGCACCCTTCTTTTATTGATTCGCTGGGACATTGGCGTTGGCTCCCAACCCCAACCCAACTGAAGTTGATGGCAAAGAAGACACCCCTGCCATCTTCTTCCTCACACATTTCGGCCATGGAGGTCGAGCCTTCCATGGCGGCCAACAACAACGACCGACTTCAACAACATCAAACCACACAACCACAACGAAAATCCAACTCACCTTGCCTTCTTCAAGCTCAGTTTCTCTCTCTCTCTCTCTCTCTCTCTCTCTCTCTCTGGATTTCTTCTTCTCTCGATTTCTTCACTGTTTTTCTTTCTCTTCTCTGTTTCGTTTGTTTTTTTTTTTGAGAGATAGAATGAGATAAGGTTGGACTTTAGGGGTGTATTTAACTTATATATACATATATATATATATATATGATTTTGGGTGGCTTGAATGTGAGCCACTCATCTCAACCCACACACGTATCTCGAGGCACATCGAGTGGACTTGCTCACACCACTTGTCCCTTGTGTCACTCTCAAGTGACTCAAATACTTAACCCTTTCTTAAGATGTGTGTGTATCTAGATTTATATCTAGTGATGCATATTTTTTCTTTACTTTGGTCCATTTATATATATATATATATATATATTGGATGTGGTTAATATCTCATTTCATTTTTTCATTTTTTATACAATAAAATTCAACTAGTTACGCTTACCCCACGAGCTGCTACCTCGGGCCTATGTCGGTACGCAACACGAGGTAAGTCCCCGCTTGTCTCGGTATCTACATACCCGTAGAATTGACTTAGTAGTCTACACATATACAGTACACTAGGCGTACAACACATAAATATCACATTTATCTCGGCCACCGTGCCTCGGTAGTGACACGTATCTCGCTGCGGGTCCCACGTCACGGGTCATTTGGTCCTGCTTAAAGAATTAAACGTGTATTAATTATTTGGGCCGTGACATGTTGAGTTTGTGTGTCTGACACTTGTGGGTGAGGGTGAGGGTGAAGGGGTAAGTAAGGGCATTTTTTAAATTTTGAGTAAATATGCGGGGTGCACTAGGTAAAAAATGGGGTATGATAAAGTAAAAAATTCAAAAATGGGGTCATATAAGCAAAAATGGGGGTCCATCTAGCCACTCCATTTTATTGTAATTAGATTAATAATATACTTGCCTGAGCAATATATGAACATGTTTGAACCTAGTTTACTGTGTTTGGGTCATTTATCTTTGTTGGCAGAATATTGTCAAAACAGAAGATAAGTTAGGTAAATGCTGCAATGAAGATGGAAGCCTGGCTAAGCATGATGTTCGAGTATAGATACAACTCATAGACATACTACAATGCAAGTTCTAGTGCAGTATCAAGGTCAGAGTTGAAGACGAAGACAAAATTGATGTCGAAGCATGAATTGAATAAGAGTTGGATACTACAACATAAAAACTGTTAGTATTTGTCTACAACAGTGAAGAAGTTTGATAAAACAATGAGAGAACTTCAAGATGGATTACAACTATAAAATCCAAGAAATTGTGCATAAAGAACTGAAGAGTTTTATGGAACCGATGAGTCAAGATTCTTGAAGGAATAGAAAACATAGTTATTGAATGTTGGATGATTCCAATAGAAATTACAATTAGAGATCGAGGAGGTTTTTCAAGTTGTATTTTATTTACGCTGAATTCCTAGATATAGTAGATAGCTTTAGTCCATAAATACTTAAGATAGCCATCGTGTGGATCATCGTTCATGACTTATGTGGAGGCCCTAATTCCGCACAAACTAGGCCCAGCCCAACCTAAGCCTACATAGACCCCAGTCAGCCTCCGTGAGGTTAGCGCAAGCTTAGTCAACCTTTCAATCCATCATTATCAGTTAATTCCTAATTTTAAGTTGATTTTTTAATATTTTTGTAAGTTTTATAAGTTAGCGAAAGCAATTAACCATGTAAATAACTCAATAATAAAGTAAGGATGTCGGACAACCTAAATGTGGAACCTTGTAAACATATCAAGCCTGTATATCAAGTGAGTAGTGTAGAGAGTGTGCAAAAGTGATATACAAGTCCTAAGTATCTCTCAACCCATCAAAGTATCCTAAGTGCTACAAAAACAACATATATATATGGAATACATAAAGCCAAAAACCTACAAAAGTGAGTAAGGGAGGCCCACTTTGATGTCCTCAGAGTAAATTGTCGAGTACTGGCGCCTTGCCCTTGCTCGACTGTAGATCTGCATTCGATCAAATACAAGAATGACGAGTCTAGTAGTAGGATATAAGCAGTACTTCAAAAATAAATAAAACAGTTTAAATTCATGCGGATAAAAAGAAAAGCTATAAGGAGTGCATGAATAATAATAAGGTTGTAAATAATAGAAATAAGACAAGAAATGAGTGTCAATAGATACAATAAAGAGAGGCGCCTAAGTAGTATAAAATCACCGAATGTGGGTGTCATAGGGTCAGGGTCATATAGTCGTGGCAATGCCAAGCAGACTCGGGTCATAACATGCAACATCATCCTTAGTTCCTAAATCGTCGCAAATGAGGGATATCAACAGTGCCTCAGATAAAGCACATCTCATTCTGAACAAACAATCCAGTGAATCAAGGTCATGGCACCGGTAGCTAACCGAGAACCACTCCATCAGATACACTTTCTTGACTCACTTGGTCCTCGTACACTCATAAAATAATAGGATTTCCAAGAAGGGATAATACAGAAATATCAAAAACATATAAAGCTCAATGATTTACTATGCGTTTCCTAGCTAATTTTACTTACCTCGAATCATGGTAATACATGCACTTTCGTGGCTCTAACACTTTCGTGAATCTCGGCTAACTGTAGTGGCAACTCCAACTCGTATGCGACCTTGCCGACTCTCCTTTTGATCATGAATGGACCGATGACCTAGGCACGAGCTTTCTTTTGATTCTAAATTTCTTGTGACCCTTCGAAGGTAATGCCTTCAAATACACAGGATCCCTCGTCATACTCTAACTAGTTATGGTACTTGTAGTATTTCTTCTATCTCTCATGTGCATCTTTCAGATGTAGTTTAACCTGTCGTATTTGTAATGACCCATTAAATTAAGCAGGTGATTTATGTTAATTCGAATTCTAATTAACTCAAGTTAGGATCCATGTTAAGCCCAGGTTGTCTTGAATAATGTGTGAGTGGGTTGATGCGATGTATGGTGTTTGTTTAGCATGAAAACTGATTAATTGAATTATAAAAATTAATATATATTAATATAATACCTTTAATGGTGAAATAAATAAATAACTAGTCACTCAAAACCTCGTAAATCAAGTGTTAAGTATCACATGAAGATTTTGCCTCGATTAGCATGCAAGTTGGGTTTAGTGACAGTGTAAAATGAGAACAAAGTTTGTGCAAGACGTTGCCTCGAGTTTCATGTCAGTTGGCAGTAGTCGAGGTTGAGATTGAGTCTAATTTGGTGCAAGATTGGTTAAATATGGCAAGAGAATTGGTCTATGAAAGCTTAATAGTTAATGGACAAAGTTATTATTTTTGGGGTTTTGGTGTGACCCAAACCATTATTATGGACGTTTTATGAAAATGAACTATTTTGTCGAGAGTTTTGCTCAATTTGGTGAAAAATAGGATCTGAAATAAGCACCGGTTGTTAAAGCACGTTAAAATAGGGATTTTATAAACTAATAAATAAAAAAATTAAGCTACTGACAAGCAGCTAAGAGTTTATATATATAAATCAAGTTAAAATGTTTGTTTTGATTTCAACCCAACGAACAATTCATTCATTCCATAAACCTCTCAACTCGGTCTCTCGCTCCACGAGCTCTAGACATCCGATTTTGGCTCGGTTTCTTATCACAAAACTATAGAGCATTGTGAGGCGGTCAATTCAGGTAAGTTTGTGCGGTGGAAATGAAGTATTCAGCCCGCAATTTGGTAAATACTTAATTTATGGCATTTTCCTCAATTCAATTTGAATTCTCGCAATTTCTCGATTTCTTTTGTTGGGTTTTAATAGAAATTGGTAAAATCTATTGTGAATTAATATATTGGGTTAATTTGCACCAATTTGGGATAAATTCCACCGTCGTGGGTTATAGTTTTTATGAGTTGAATTGATGGTACTCAGTTGATAACTGTTTCAAAGATGTTTTATAGTTGATACTAATTTACATTGGGATTTTGAATAAATTGGATCATTGGTTTTTGTTCAAATTGACTCCACGAACTGTGAATATATTTTGAATGTGCTATTAATCCTGGTATTGGGTATCGAGTTGTGATGATATAAATGCAAAAATGTTGATTTGGAGAAGTTTTGTTAGTTCTAAATCAATAAAGTTTACCTATTCAACAAGCTATATTGGAAAATTCATAACTTCTCCACTTGTGATCTGATTCGAATGTTCTTGGAGTTCATGGAAAGTACGACATGAGTACTTAAACTTCCTTTTTGGTAATCATGATAAATATTGAGTTTTTAAGGTTAAGAAGTTAACCCTAGATGACTAGTTGATAGCATTTTGAAATTGTTATAAAGTATGACTTTTTTAATAGCTCTCGAGCGTACTTTGTTTGCAGTTTTTGTGTCATCCCAAAATTCTGGATTCAAATGGGACCAGTTTAAGGTTCTAACCAATGTGTATTAGACTCAAATTGATGATAATCAATCTATTTTAGGTTCTTGATCGACGAGGAAAGGTGTATAAATTCTGAGAGTTCTGTAAGTCGATATAAAGTTAGGAAAGCTCGATACAGGTAAGTGGGACTCAATTACATTTATCATTTGTGCTATATATCGTAGTATATCTAGTTCATGTAGTTATGGACTGGGAATGGGAGCACTGCATTGTGACAAGCATAAGACACTAAAAAATAAATAAGGAAATAAGTAGACTTATGTCCCCAATATGGGTTGACGCAATAGGTGACCCATAATGGAACCTCTCCCTGTGATGACAGGTGGTAGTTAGGCCATGTCTTCCATGTTTCCTCATACGGCCGTCGACCGATATATATATACTACTCATTGTCCTAAGAGTGCGGAAACTTAGTTATTCTTGAATACACTGAAGAAATCACACATTCGACCAGTGTGTGGATTTCGGTAGTGGTAGTTTTTTACAACAGAGAGAAGACTCTTGTATATCGAAATGTAATTAAAGTTACTTGTGCAAGGGATATGGAACTATGGCTTTGCATATGTTTATCTAATGTTTATATTATTTATCATGCCCTGATAGATATTGTTGGATTCATATTATTATTCATATTCCTTAATTATTAGATAGACTCTTAATATTATAATTGTGAGTTACGTCCTGAGCAAGTTAGAGCACTCATCCCAATTAACATTTTAGAATACCGACGTGCGCTTCCACTCAAGAACGGAGAAGATTATGAGTCTATAGTCTTCTCTACAGTGAATTGATTTCTCTATTGTTTTATATATTTGAATTGAAATACATTTTGTATTAACACAGGGTTTGGGGTTGTTTTGTAAATCAAGGCTGATACCGATTTTGGACTTTGATTAATATAGTTTATTATATCGTTTTCCTTATCGAAAAATTTTTAATTCCGCTGCGTGTTCAATTGTCTATTTGATACATGATGTACTATATTGTGATTATCAGGTATGAAGGACGGCTGTATTGTTACTCTAATTGAGTTCTAGTGGTGTACTGAGGCTTAATTAGGGTTTCAAGCAGGGCAATCTCTTAATTTGGATAGGGGATGTTACAGTATCTTCTCCATGTGATCTACTACAATCTCTAGCCTAATAGCTGCCATATACTCAGGCTATGTTTAATATGATAGAGATTTGCGCAGTCTACCGTAGAGTGCCTTAAATGATGTCATTCCAATATTGGCCTAGTAATTTTTATTGTAAGAAAACTCACACAAATGAAGATACTCCTCCCATGAACCATCGTACTCTAGTACACACATCCTCAACATGTCCTTAAGCATCTGGATCAGTTGCTCAGACTATCCATCAATTTATGGATGGTAAGATGTACTCATATCCAACTACTTGCCGAACTATGCATGCATGCCCTGCCAAATCTACAACATAAACTATGGCCCCTTATCTAACACAATCGATAACGAAACTTTGTGAAATCGAACTACCTCTCACTCATACAAAGTGGTCAACCTATCCACTCGATGTGTAGTAGAGATCAGCATGAAATGCACAGACTTAGTCAATCTGTCCATAATCACCTAGATGATATCATGATCGCGCTGAGATCGAGGTAATCTACTGATAAAACTCATAGCTATATTCTCTCACTTCCATCAAGGATTAGAAAATGAATGCAATAATCTTATGGGTGTCCGATGCTCAGGCATAACTCGCTGGCATATCTCGCACGCTCGAGTGTAGTCACTAACATCGGTCTTCATCCTCGACCACCAGAAGAGGCGTCGCATATCTGTATACTTCTTGGTTCGACCAGGATGAACTGTAAAATATGAGCAGTGAGCCTCCTAAAGTATATGATCTCGTATCTTAGCTATTGATGGAATCCATATTCTCCCTCTAAGTATCTTATCGATTGATGGAATCCATATTCTCCCTCTAAACCTCATGCATAATCTGTCGATTGACTCCAATCCAGATAATCGGGACTCTGAGTGAACTCACTGAACCTCTAGTATTGCTCGTCTGCTTGTTAACCTTCAAGTACACTCTGAATAGACATTATCAAAATCCTTATATGTCTACAAATCAACACTCAAGTAGTGGTCGGTATATCAACTGCATGAATCAACTCTACTGCCTCGAGTAACTCATACTAATATGTCATATGACAAGTCACTATCTCTGGGTCTACTCCTCTTCGGCTTAATGCATCTGCCACGACATTAACCTTCCTTGGGTGATCATCCAAATAAAAGTCGTAATCTTTCAGAAACTTTAGCCAACTACTCTGTCCCATATTCAACTCTTTCTGAGTGAAAAGGTACTTCAGGCTTTTATGGTCAATAAGCAAGGTGAATCTCGCTCTGTAGAGGTACTGGCGCCAAATCTTTAGTGTAAATATCACTACTGCTAATCTAAGTCGTGAGTAAGGTAGTTATTCTAATGAATATTCAGCTATCGCGATGTGTATACTATCATTCTACCATTCTCCATTGAGACATAGCCCAAACCAACATTAGAAGCATCGATATTCAACTCAAAACCATTCCTTGACTCTGATAACACCAACACTGGCACGGTAGTCTGTCATTCCTTTAAAATCTCAAAAGCGTGCTCGCAACTGTCATTTCACTGAAAAATTGACTTTCTTATTTGTCAATTAAGTCATCAGTGCTTGTGCTGCGATCTGGGAGAAATCCTGAACAAATCACCTGTAATGACCTACTAATCTCAAAAAATTGATGATGTTCTTTACAAATCTTGATATAGGCCAGTCAATCACTGCTTTAATCTTAGTGGGATCCACTTACACTCCATTGGCTCGACTATATGTCCTCGGAATCCAATCTTTGTAAGCCAAAACTTGCAGTTACTGAATTTGGCGTACAGTCTGTGCTCCATCAGAGTCTGCAAAATCATCATGAGGTGTCCCTCATGATCCTCACGAGTCTTGGAATAGATGAGAATATCATCGATGAATACAATCACAAATCTATCTAAATATCCCCCAATACTCTATGCATGAGATCTATGAACATCGCTAGGGCATTCTTCAACATAAAAGGCATGACAGTGAACTGATAGTGCCCATATCGGGTGCGAAAAGTAGTCTTCTCCTATCTTCTACCCTAATCTTCAACTGGTAGTAGCTCGAACTCAAGTCAATCTTTAAGAACTAGTGTGCTCCTCCAAGCTGGTCGAATAAGTCATCAATGCGTGAGAGAGGATATTTATTCTTCACTGTAATCCGGTTAAGCTGTTAGTAATCAATGCAGAGTTTCAATCCTTCATCCTTCTTCTTGACGAACAGTACTGGTGTGCCCCAAAGTGACATGCTCGAGCGAATGAATCCTAACTCCAATAACTCATCTAACTAAGTCCTCAGATCCTCTAGTTCCTCAGGAGCCATCGATACGACGAAATTGATATGGGTTTGGCTCTTGGGACCAAATCTTTGGTGAAGTCGATCTCTCTAGGTGGTGGAAATGCTGGTAGCTCTATAGGGAAAACATTCAAAAACTCAATAACAATTGGTACCTCCTCAATCCTAGTCTCAACTATCCCTACCATACTCATGATGCTGGCAAATATCTCAACATCTAAGCTCGAAGCTACTTTGCCTCGGGTGATCGTTAATATGTTCAAAGTCCCCTGAAATCTAAACTTTACCCGATTTGTAAGTCAAAACATCACAATTTTGTCGAAACACCTTATCTGTGCGTGAAAATTGGCTAACCAATCCATGCCTAATAAGGCATCAACGTTTAAGAACTCCAACACCCTCAAATTTGTCGACATTTCATGAACATATATCTCTACTTGAACTTCTATGCAAAGTAGGTTCAGGTATATTTTGTCCCTAGTAGCAGTGTTGAGGATCAAGGGTCTCTCTAACCTAATGGTTCCCAACCCCAACTCGTCAACCATCCGACCAGAAATGAAAGACACTATAAAACCCGAATTAAACATAATATGCATGAATCGATGACAAATGTAAACTATACCCTCAATCAAATTGTGTGTAGCAGGTGATGTGTGTGGGCAAGTGCTCTCAAAATGTGATGTCTAGCCGCACTTAAAACAAGCTTTATGTAGACCCGGCTCTGGCAGAATCCTTTGACCTTGTCCCTACATCTGACAAGAACTCTGTCCCTAGCCTTGGCTATATCTCTATCCTTGGCCATATCTCTAGCCTTGGCCATATTTATATCCTTACCTTTAACCACTACCTCTACCCTTGCCTCTACCCTCAGTCCACTAATGCTATTGTTGTGACCCTGAATGCGTAGGTTGTTGTTGAGAACTGGCATAACTCTGAGCTGTTGCAGATGGTATTGATGCAGTGCGCGTTGTATGCAGTGCGCGCACTGCGTCGTGCCACAGAACCTACATTAGGTGCCCTGGAATCCCTCGACTTCAGCTGCTGTTATTTCTTCCTCTTCTTGTTACCATTAGATCTAAAATCTAATTGTGCTGATTCTGGGCCGCAAATGGCTTTATCGGGGTGTATGCTCAGATGTCTCTTTGGTCATGCTCCTTTCATATGCCGCTTGTAAAGTCTCTGGTTGTGTAGTCACCACAGTGCCCCTAATATCTCTCAACAAACCTTCAATGAAGTAATGGGCTTGGTCAGCGTCTATGTCAGCTATGCCCCCGACATACTCCAATAACTGTAAATATCTACCCATATACTGCATCACTAACTCCCCAGTGTATTGTCGAATGCTCTAAAACTTGGCCCTCTTCATCTCAAAATTATAGGCGAAAAACACTTCTGATTGTACCGTCACTTGAACTTCGCCCAATCATTGGGCTTACCCTAGGTAGCCACCATGCTACGCCACCAAGCATCAGCCTCTCCAAACATCAATCCTGATGATATGCTTGATTTCATAAGCTTTGGGGTGGCCAAAATATCATGAATCTTCTCGTGGCCCTTCATAAAGTTCTCAAATGCCTCAAGATCTGTGCCCCATAAAACTAGATTGGATGATGTCTCTGGAATTCGAGAGTCTATCTCACCTCAGCTGTCACCTAGTACTCATCTCTGTGGGCTTAGTCGGTGTAGTCTCGGTCAGAGTATAGGGTATTAGAGGCACTATCCCAATTAGTAATGGCACTATCTCAGCGATATTGGGTGATGTAGGAGCCATTGGAAAGCCTTGAACTGTCGGGACGTTCCCCTTTTGAGCAACGAGCATTGTATATGTAGAAGGTGTCGATATATGTAGGAGCAGCTTGAATATCTCCTCAAGCTGATGACTATGAGATGACACCAACTGGGACATCTCATCTAGCCTCCCCTGTACAATAGGTGTGCCACTGGTATCGATGGCTTATATCGATTGACCATCACGATCTGCAAAAGATAGAGAGTTCTCGATCAGTATATAGGTATCGGTAGTAGTATAATACAATACATCAAATAGCACATATAGTTCAAATTTTAATTTCTCAACTTTCCTCACTTCCCAAATAAGACTCTAAGTAAAGATCATAGGGTTCCACTCTAAGTTCAATAGTTTCCTAACTTTACTATTTATACATGTCTTCTACTGGTCGTAGGTTATTCATCAGCTAGGTGTAAAACCTTAAGCTCTAATAACAACTGCAGTGGCCCTAGTTCCTTACGAATTGGGCCCTGCTCGACCTAAGCTTAAGTGGACCCCCGAGTCAACCTCCGTAAGTTAATGCAAGCTCAGTCGGCCTTTCAATCCATCATTATCATTTAATTCAGAATTTTAAGTTGAGTTGTTAATATTTTTGCAAGTTTTACAAGTTAACAGAAGCAATTAACTATGTAAATAACTCAACAATAAAGTAACGGAGTCGGATAACCTAAATGTGGAACCCTGTAAACATATCAAACATCTATATCAAGTAGATCTATTCAACGGATAGGCCTGAGCGGACAAAGGTCGGGCTTAGGCAGGTTTTTTTTCAAGACCTTGTTCAAGCCCGCTCAGGCTCGCCTTTTGATGGGGCGGGCCCAAGCCCGCCTAGGCCCGGTATGGGCCGGGCTTAAACTGGCCTAATTAGGCTTATTATGACTTTTAGAAAATAAAATATATTTATTAAGTATCGAGAGTTAGTAAAAAAATGGGTAGTGATGTGGTTAAAATGTATTCAAATGAGTGTGAAGGTATAGCTTTGAACCTCACAACCTCAGATCTAGCATTACTTTTTCTATAAAATATTAATTTTCATACAAGATATTTATAAAAAATACTTTTTTTATTCAAAGCTGGCGGGCCTGGGCTAAATCCACAAACCTAAGCCCGCCCATTGAATTGATCGGCTTTAGCGGGCTCAGGCCTAGGCCGAGCCCATCTTCAGTTTGTAAGATCAAGCCCGACCCATGTAAGGCGGGCCTGGACGGGCCCCGACCTTGTAAACAAGTCTAATATCAAGTGAGTAGTGTAGATAGTGTGCAAAAGTGATATACAAGTCCTAAGTATCTCTCGACCCATCAAAGTGTCCCAAGTGTTACAAAAACAACATATATATGGAATACATAAAGCAAAAACCTACAAAATTGAGTAAGGGAAGGCCGTTCCGATGTCCTCAAAGTAAATTGTCAAGTACCAGCGCCTTGCCCTTGCTCGACTACGGATCTGCACTCGGTCAAAAACAAGAATGACGAGTCCAGTTAGTAAAATCCAGTAAAATCTAAACAGTACTTCAAAAGTAAATAATGCAACCTAAATTCATGCGGATAGAAAGAAAAGCTATAAGGAGTGAATGAATAATAATAAGACTATAAATAATGGAAATAAGATAAGAAATGAGTGTCAACATAAGCAATAAAGATAAGCACCCAAGTAGTTTAAGATCACCAAGTGCGGGTGCCACATGGTCAGGGTCATAGAGTCGCGGCAATGCCAAGCATACTCGAGTCATAGGACGCGACATCACCCATAGTACCTAGACCATCGTGAATGTGGGATATCAACAGTGACCCGAATAAAGCACATCTCATTCCGACCAAACAATCCAGTAAATCAAGGTCATGACACCCGTAGGTAATTGGGAACCACTCCATCAGAGACACTTTCTTCACTCACTTGGTCCTCGGACACTCATAAAGGAATCGAATTTCCAAGAAAAGGTAATGAAGCAATGTCAATAACATTTAAAGCTCAATGAATTATTGCGCATTTCCTGGCTAGTTTTACTTACCTCAGATCATGCTAATACACGCACTCTCGCGGCTCGAACACGCTCCCCAAACCATTCCCGACACTCAAGCTAGTATGTTTATTCTTATATTATATATATAGGTGCAGGCAATGTTATACAAATACACATAATGTCTTATACATACATATATACATACGATATATAAATACATATATATAACTACTTAATGCATCAATACATTTCTACAAACTTATTTTAGGAATCTTATTTATTATTATTATTATTATTATTATTATTATTATTATTATTATTATAACAACCATTAGATTAATTTTTTGTCACATTAAAATCCACTTTTACTTAGGTACCATAGAAAATTCTTTGATTAGTTTAATTATGTGATGGCTCGAATTAATTACACTGAGATTATAGTCTAATTAGGGATTGACGACCTATAATTCTAGTTGACGTGTTGAACTCGATCGATGCCTCGTGCTCAAAGTTAACGTAAAGTTGTTATTTTTGTGTGATTCGTGCTATTTTGATGTGTTATTTATTTATAAATCGCATACCACTAGTTAGTTTCCATTATCGTGCGTTGTGTGTGTGTTCGTTAAGAGCGTGGGATACCTTAGTTTGCGCGTAGCGCGTGTATGGGATGGTTAGGACTTAGCCAATGAAAGCTAGGTTGAACTAGTAAAGCTACTACTAATTTTTCCCTAAACTAAGGTTTATAAAATTTATCGAAATAAGCCTAAGTTACTAAATTAAACAAAATTAAATTAAATAAAAACTTAAAATGACTTTCGAGATGCGCATTGGCACGAGGCGCCAGGTAATCGAGTAGTCGATAACTTAGTTAGACAATGGAGATAACTAAATGTGATGTCTAGAAACTAAGCTATTTATTTTCATGTGCCTAGAGTTATAAAAACTTAGGCTAAGTGAAATAAAAATAATAATAAGGCTAAAGGTTGGAGTTATTTATTTACAAGCCTATGTATTGTCCTATAGATGATGAGAATTTGAGAAATTCTAGGACAAGTTAGAGGGCATCTAAGGATGAATGGGTGTTTCTAATGTAGACCTTAGATGATTTTTGGAGACGACCAAGTAAGGAGTCAAAGGATGAGATTAATAGACCAAGACTATATAAACATGCCTTAATTTATTTATTCTTACCAGAACAAAACTAGTAGTGCTGAAATTTTTATGCAATAAGGGAAATATAGGAATTGAGGTTTGTTCTACTAGAAATTTTCAAGTTTTCAAGAGGGATTTATAGACAAGTTCAAAAGATGATCAAGCTAGGAAGTAGAATCAAGCCCTAGGTAACAAATATAAACCCTTTCTACTTGGTTTTCCTTGCTTTCAATACATCAAAATTGGGGTTTTTTTTGTTAAAAACGGGATTTCTATGGATTTATTGAACTCAAATTGTGTAAGGACACTATTAATTTAATTAACAAACTAATTTTTGAGTTTTTGTTAGTGTTCTTGAGTTTTTCCTAAAAATGCAACCAATTTTAAGTTTAGTTCATAAGAAGTTGTTGATGATTAGTTATTGTTGTTAGCTGGTTAGTTGTTGTTGTTGATTTGTTGTTATTGTTTCTCAAGACAAAAAAATAGAGTTAAAAAGAGCAGTGCAATTCATCTCTGCCGAAGGCGATTCAAGGGGGGTTGCACATGCAAGCGTGCGAGCCCTTGGCCGGGCCGAATCGGGCCCAGCAAATCGAGCCCGATTCGGGTGGGCCCAACCCTATATTATAATATTTAATTTTTTAAAAAAATAAATAAATAAAATGCAATAAATTAAAGAAAAATAGATAAAAAAATTATGAACAAATATCAAAAAATTGGAAAAAAGTGGGAAATTGAATTCTTAGGAAGTTTTAGGGGTTTCGCATTGGGTGTATAACTCGTAAATCGCACCGCCACTAACATTTGAACTAAAAATATTTATTTTTGGTCACACACTATAAAATCAATTAATTTGACCCTAAAATATCTAAAATAATATATTTGGACACCAGGGACTTAGGAGACTACAGTCGGGTGTCAGGTGAGTACTTCGAGGCATGAACGGACATTTTGGAGAGTTATTTGCGATCTTGAGGTTTTCTAAAACCATTAGAATTTCGGCTTACATTCATTTATATCATTTTTTAATTCCCACTTGATATTTGTGCTATTATTTCCATCCTTATTGTATTCTCTTCCCGTGAGTGTTGTGTTGCTCGTCGATGGGGTCAGGCATGTCATATCCTCGCACTCGGGGCTCACTACCACGTGGTTTGCTTAAGTAGTGTGCATATGTTGGCAACCGCGGTTGAGGTTACTCCTGCAAATGTCGTGTACGATTTGGAAGGATTGGCGGTGAGTTTACTCCTGTCATCGACCCCTTCCCGAAAGGGATTGGATGGTAGTTTGACTACCGATAGCCGGATAACTCTCATTCGACCGTGTGGAGCTGGTGTAAGTTACTCACCAGTAGGGCCCACTCGGTTTAGTGACTTCGGATGTGACCCCACACTCATGTTCCTTTGCTTTAATTGTGACTTATCTTCATGCAATTTACTTGTTTCCTATCCTGTAAATTACTAGCATTACTTATAGCCGCTTTATTGAATATCTTGAATATTGGCCGAAATTCTCTGGGTTTTACTTACTAGAATTTCCCTCATTGTTTTTGCTATGTGGCAACAATAATGGTTGCGAATTCAAGATCTGCAATCGAGATAGAGAAAGAAGGTACTTGGCGATTATTTCTGAGGCGGCAGGACCCCGCCATATTTTGTGTAGGTGGTTGCATATATTTATTTATTGTTTTTATTTATGGGGAGGAATTATGTACTCGATACAGCATATTTACATTCTTTTGTATATTTTGTAGTTACTTACATTATATGCATGCTATCTTTACTGGGTTTCCATACCAAAGGTTGTTTGTTGATGCTTAAATCTTTTAAATTATTATATGCGTGTTTTACGACTTCTGCTTAAATTCACCAACTGATATTAACTTATCAAGTTGTAGCAAACATCTAATTTGTAAATTTTTGAATTAAATGACTTAATAACTTGAAAATCACTAAGTTATGCTAACTAAAGTTTCGAATAAAGGATAAGCTTGCGAGTCATCATCGATAAGCGCACAATAATGTGACGTCTTAGTGACATGTCCGACGACGTGGTGGTGCCTGATTTGCATTGAAATTTGGGGCTAGTACACTTAGGCACATCAAACTAGCTATATACCCATTTTTGTCTTAAAATCAACTTAGGTTTTTTATTTCAATTAAATTCAAGCCCTCTAATTTATTTAAATGATTCAAGTCTAATTATCCATTAACTTATTAAAATTCATTAATTTATACAAGTAAATTAATTCATTTGCCTTTAGGCCTAATTGTCTTTATTTCTCAACTTAGGCATATTAGATAAATAGAATTAGCTTACTTTATTTATTTGACTTAGGTACTTAAGTATTTCTAATTAATACCTAAGTTATTAGCTAACTCAATGTTGTATTCAAATTTTCAATTCTCAAATAATTCAATTTTAGCTAATTCATATGTCCTCCACCTATGCACCATTTCTTTTATCAATACACATTATTATTATTATTATTATTATTATTATTATTATTATTATTATTATTATTATTATTATTATTATTATTATTATTATTATTATTATTTTCATTCTTCTTAACCATATTAATATCAAGGTTCCAATACATTTAGGCCAACCCAACAATAAGTTGTAGCCATTAATTTGGATCAACCTTAAACACTCAAGGAAGTCATGCATGAATTTAGTTGATCAATATACATATGTATATGTTGTTGATTAATTAAAGGGGATGCAAGCAAGACTAGGGAAATTAGAGTATGAAGAAGGCATAGAACATGCCTTAAAACCATATGAATTTTTAACTCCTTGTTGTCTTTAAGCCTTCTCCAACTCCATTAATGGTGTGATTCCTTCCAATTTCCTCTTTAAAGCTCTTAGAAATGAATTTGAGTTAAGTCCCTAATGACCTCTACCCTTTTATACATTTATTTGAAATTCATTAGTGATGAATTAATTAAGCTCCTAGATTAATTAAGTTTAAATCCAAGCTCTCCATCTCATTTATACATATGTCAAGTATCCTACAAAGTATAAAATGATAATTTTTCACTTAGTTCATCTGTGTATTTTCCAAGCAACCAAGACATTTAAATTGATTAAGTGACCTTATTTTTTGACATATTTACCAAGCACAATATAGGCCTTTGAATTTAATATTGGTTGCATAGTATAAATGAAGGATGATTTTACATTAATCTCAATCTTCCATAGTACGCCTCTTGAGGTACATCATATACCTTATTTCATTTCTACACTATAATCATAAGTTACTTAGGTGTGCATTGTAATGGTATAGTAATGTGGTAATCTAAATAAAAATGTGATGGCCCCTTCTCAAATTAGGACATCATTCAGCCTAATCCCTTTATTAAGCCCATCCTCACCATATAGGGCCTAACAAGGAATTATTCAGCCTCTTCAAAACCTTATTACCTATCAATTATTCATTGTTCAAATAGATATAAACATATACCTATCCTATGTAAATTCATAAATCAGAATTAATTAAAATTTTCTAACTTAAAAGTATTCAGCGAAAGTCTTAACCATTCAATTAGTAGAAACTTATAACATATAGCCTAACCTTTGTGGAAAAATCAAGAAATAGAGATCACATGCATATATATAATGAAATGCGATATATAACAACATGTATCTGGTCAAGGTACCTATCACTCATCCCATAATATACAACCCCCAAAAGAATATCATATACATATGAAAGTAATACATCAAAACAAAACCTACAAAATCTGGTTTAGTAGCACTCCACTGGCTCAGAGGTAGTCGCCGATCTTCTCTTTGCCTGGCCTGCTACTCGATGGATCTGCACCCACAGTCACAAACTAGACGGTGAGTACTTGAAAATAAAAAGCAATACTGAGAGACATTTTTTCACATTCCCAATTATGCAACAAGTATCAAAAAACATAATAATAATAGCAACTATGCTAAAAGATTATCATGCAAAAAGATACTTTAGTTAAACAGAATGAAACTGACACTAGGCTAAGTAGTAATGATCTAGGGTCGGTCGGCCATGATCTTCATCTCGTCAGCTTTTCCACTATATATGGACGGAATGGTGCTCTGCATATCTTTTGAAGGTCCTACTTATGCGATACAATACACCTTTATAATTATCCCAAATGTCAGTCACTGGGATGTATGCTTGCCAATAACCCCGAGTTCCATACACCGTGCGTTGCCCAAGATAGTTGAGAAATCCTGATCACCCTGGAAAGTCTAGTGACCCTCGTAGGTCAGACGGATTTCTTTCATAAAATGACCCTAAATACAAGAACCACTTTCATATTCAAGAACAACACGACATTGGAATCCAACAATAAAATTACATAACTAATGCACAAAGGATATAGATTCACAACACTATATAAAAACTACCTAATAGCATGCTATTTCACTGACTACTAGTAATAACAGTCAATAATGACATATCACATGAATTGGAGTTAATGAAATCATTTTATCAACAAACTATGTCATGAAACAACCTCATGTAATGAGAAATGAAAACAAGTCATGACAAACAGAGTACAAATGCAATTCAGTCCAAATGACTGAGAATAAATAATCCAATAGGAATGAAATGTAAAGAAATATCTCACTCAGTTTACTTGTATACACACGCAATTTCTTGCTACTCTGGCCTCTTAACGCCTCGAAACTCGTGTTTGAGCTTCCAAAACAATTCCTTAGGTTCTTGACATCACATTAGATGTTTTTGAGTGTGTTTAGACCTCTACTAAGCGTTTTATAACCATTTATAATGTTTAATTCATTTTTTAGAATTGCTAATTTTTGTGCTGTCACACCAAATTAGCGTGCTAATTTTCAACTTAGCGTGTTATCCAGCTTTTATCTAGCGCGTTAATTAATACCTAGCGTGCCATATGCGCAGTAAAACTTAGAATTCTGCAATTTGAATTATGTATTTTATCAACACATAGGCTATGTTGATGCCTTGGAAACCCTCATACACACCTCTAGAGTTCCAAGACACCATTTACAAAATAAATCAACAACTCACAACATCAAATACATGAATTCATGGATTTGAGCTATGTTAATGGAGTAGAGAAGTTTGCTTCTCAACTAAGTAATTGAACGAGAGAGTGTGTGGTACTTTTGTTGATCATAAGCTTTATATAGTTGAATTGGATATGGTTGAATGATAGCTCTTGATCATTTGTGCAGACGTATTTTGAGACTTAACAAGTAGACCTTCTACACACACATGTCCCACAAGTTCATGCTTAAGTGACACCAAACCATAACTCCATTGGTGTTGAAGCATGTCAACTCGTGTCTCGAAACATATCAAGTGACTTATGTTTTAACTTACTAACTTAGGTATGTCACACCTAATCAACCATAATCCACATAACTCACTTAATAAAACCATATAACACTTGTACCAACTTACTTTATCACTATCTGCTTTGGTCCTACGTCGGCACGCTTATCGAGATAAGTCCCTACTCACGTCTTGACACATATCAACATGTAAGCATGACTTAGTAGTCTACACATATACAATACACTAAGCACACATCACAATAAATATAACATTTACCTCGGCCACCTAGCATCGGTAATGACACGAATCTCGCTGCGAGTCCTACGTCATGAGTCATTTAATCTTGATTAACACGTTAAACTAGGATTAGCTATTTGGGTCGTGACAAAAAGCTTCAACTTAGGTTATTCTCTTAATCAAGTCCTATAACTATTTTTGTCATGTCTTATTGCCTACTCATAGCTTTTGGTAATATCATCATTTTTTAGTGATCAGATCGCTTTTTACAAGCTTAACCACAGGGTGAGACGATCTTTTGCAGTGAGATATTCTCTTTTCAAACCTTCATGAAGATAATGGCGAATGAATATATGTGCTTCTGCGCGGTCTTGCATTGATTTTTTTTTTCGTCAATAATGGTGCATTTCAAGTCTTTAGCTTGAAAGTGTATCTCGACATCCAATTTTCATGACAAATAATTGTTGCCAGTGATATCGAGGGCAATAAATTCAAGTTTTTGAAGGTTTTTCATAATTTGAGAATATGTAATGAAATTAAAATTGAGTAAATAGTTTTTCACTTTTTATAAAAAATAGATAATATACAAGTAATTAAATATATGTTCACAACTTGATTATTAATACGCCAAATGTCTACTTGTACAAGTTGGTGGGACGACCTCCAGGTTGAGTGGCGAGACGAAGTCTACTTAAAACCATGTCTCCTCCAACGGGATACCACGTCTCCTTTTCAATGTTTAGTTTTACCAGAGATAAGGCTGACCCACTATCAACCCAAACTCATAGAACTATTTGCATTATAAAATCAAGAATAAATCATAACTAATTTTTATAGTATAGAGAATAAAAAGCTATTTATGTTACATTGACTCTTGATCTCTAATGTAGAAGATCGTCCAAGATGCAACTACAGTGCATACTTTTGCAGTCGGTGATGTTATAATGCATAGTGTATGAATAAAGCACGTATACATAAATCATGCATGTAACAAAGAAAAAGATTAACCATGTTAACATGAAAATAAATCGAACTTATTTAAATTAACAAAAATTATTCATTCATAGCTTTGTTTCCTTGACAAGTCTTCTTGAACTTCAAAATCTCTTTTGTGCAACAGCAAGCTCGTGCTGATAACACATTGTCAACTAAGTTGGGACTTGCTAGAAACTAGAGAAGGAAAGTAGAAGACTAAGAACTACTACTACAAAAGTGAAGAGAAGAAATGAAAGAGTTGGAACGAGAAGTTCTTCGTTCAACTTGGTGTGTTCTTTACAAGTGAAGGAACCCCCTTATATATAGGTACTTAGTAATGATGAGAATGAGTACTTGCACAAAGTGTGCAAGTTACACCAAAGTCTCATGTCATACAAGATTGTAAGTTACATGACAATACATAGACAAGTGTATGTACATTGAAGATGAATACAAGTTGCATGCATGGAGTGTACAAGTTACATTCAATATGGAAGTCATGCTTGATATTATAATTTAATTTGAGAGTCATGCTTTACAATGTGATCATCCATATCACAATAAAAAGCATCCCATGCGCCTGTGAGATTATGCAAACCATGTGCCTCAGATGAGATGAAAGATCTTTTGCACATTTTTCGCAAGAAAGAAATGACAAAAATGGAAGATAAAAGATAATTCAATGTATTTAATTCTAAACGCTACTCCTACTAGTGTTTGAATCTGAAAATGGTCATCTAGATTATTTTGTAAATAATATGCTAACCAAACACAACTTAATAAACAAACTAGCTTATAAGCTAGATTATAAGGTAGCTTATAAGCTAATTTGCGTTTACCAAAAAAAGCCTACGTACTTCAAATCGTATGGGATAATTAGCTGATAGAGTAGCTGATAAATGCAAAATGACTTAAAAGGGCACATTTCTAATGATTGAATATATATTGCTTATTTCAATTAATTCTAACTGCATAATGTACTCATACAATATTATATATATAACATATTATTATTATCATTTAATATTTATGCCTCCAAAAATGTATTAAATATTAAAAAATAATAATAATTATATATGTATTGTGTACCAGAAAAGAATGATTTTGGTATTTCTACTTATAATATTAAATATTAATGTTGAGAAACATATTAATATTATTTAATAATTATATTTGTATTATGTACCCAAAAAGAGTAATATTTGTACTTCCACGTATAATTTTAAATATTAATGTTTAATTTGCTTATACAAACATATTAATACTAAATAACATTAGCAACGTCCACTTTTGAGTTAGTAAATATGCATGTACTTTTGTTATACATTATTAAATATATATATGTTGAAGCGTTTTGATAAGAAAAAAAAAAAAAAAGTTACTCAATCACAATCTTTCGCAATTTCAAGAAGGCCTAATGATACAAAAATATCCTAACTTTTTAAGTTATGTCAATTATATCCCAACCTTTGAGATTTATTAATTACATGCTAACCTTTCAAATTGAGTACCAATTATATCCTCAATTAATTTGGGGCACTTTTTTTTAAAAAAAAAAATCAACTTAAATCTTCTAACTTTTCTTTTAATAATCATCCACATTGATCAATTTGCATCAAAATCTTTTAAGCCCCAAATTTAAATTAAATTTATGAAGACTCACAAAAATAATAATTTATAAATCAGTATATGATACATTAATACACTAAGTCAAATTTAGTTATTCATAGATAACTTAATAATTATGTGTAGATATTCATATGATAATGACAAAAATTAACTTATTAGAATGTTACCCATAGTTGTTTAATTCGATAAAAGAACTAAGTACCTAAATTATATATGTGATTGAGTAGGCACATATACACACAACTATGTATATTGTACACATGAAGACATATATTTATCATAAATATTGAACTCTAATGCATATGTATGAATAAATTCTAAAAGAGTGTTACAAGAAAGTTGAAGAGAATGATGTTTGAGCACATATTATGAAGGAAAAATGGGGTCAAATTAGTTGAGGATAGAATTGATACTAAATCAAAAAGATTAGGATATAATTGAGACAAGATGTAAATGTTAGGATATTTTCGATCATTTGGCTTTTTAACAATAATAGTTTTGACTTTACTAATTTTTTGTCCAGCCTCCATAATTACAATGATAAAAGTAGCAATAATAAGAGGGGCAGAAATTGAGTAACCTACTTTTTTTAGGCTATTTAGTAACCTATATACTTCTACTACACCTTTTTGCTACACAATTGTTGAGATCCAGATCCCTTAGACATACATGAAAATGCATGCGCTATTTGTTTTTTAGGTTAGTTTTTTTGTTTATTAATTACAAATTAAAATGTTTCATAAATAGTAGAAGTTTTAATTAATTTTACTAATTTCTTTTATCGTCTTCTTAATTATAAAGATTAAAGTAATGATAATGAGAGGGATAGTCATGGGTTACCACTTCTACTGCACCTTTTTATTACACAATTGTTGAGGCCTCTTAGACATTCATGAAAATATGTACCCAGTGTGTCTTATCTCAATGAAAAAATAAGGGTTCATAACAACATTGTAACAAAAGGTTAGCAAAAGGATATATGCCATCCTATATTTTCTAATAACATACAAAAACAACTCTATGCTACTACTATTTGAATGTTCAATCTTGTTGTAAATTGAATGTAAAATGATCGCAAGAAGAAGATAACAACAATAGTAATGACACGTACCAAAATCATGCACATTAATTTGGTAAGAAAATAAAATTCATATATATCAAAAGATAATATATATATATATATATATATCACGATAAAAAAAAAGTAGCGAACTTTTTTTTTTGTTTGGTGTGGTAAGAGCTTCTTCAACACTGTTCATGCTATACAGTATTCGCTGGTGAAGTAGTGAACAATATTAGCAATTTGGCGCTCAGTACTGGCTGGTGAAGTAGTGAACACTATTGGCAATTTGGCACTCCAATATTGGAGCGTCGAATTCCAATATTGAGGCACTGTTCCCTCGTATCAACACCGTCCATGCTGTATTTTATTTCTTTTATTTTTCTTTTTATTTTTTGTATTCTTTATCTTTAATAAAATTAGAATAAATTACAAAATAAAGTAAAACACTGTAAAAGATAGTATTGATGGGTTATAGAGATAAATAGTGTTAATGTCACTGTTTACAAATAGTGTTAGTGTTACTCTATTTTAGAGTTAATGGGTTGGAGATGCCCTAAAGTAGCAACTTTATGCGGGAAAGATAATTATATGTTTACATATTATTTTTAGCAAAACATGAACGAATAATTAGGGATAAAATTGTGACAAATAATACATCAGCTCTTTAATAATGAGAAGCTACCCATTACAAAAAAAAAAGTTAGCATTACTAACGGGGGTCGAGATTGACCGTTTGACCAATTTAGCGACGGGGATTGCGACGGGTCCTCGTCGCTAAAGTTTGAGCGGGAAAATTCTCGCTCGTTTGCGCCACGTGGCGTACGAAGCCCGTCGCTAATCCTGTCGCTAATTGTGCAAACCGAAAACACGTCCATCCCTCTCCCTCCTCTTCTGGTTCTCTGCTTCTCTTCTCTTATTTTCTCTTCGATCACTTGTGCTCTCTCTCTCACTTTTGGTCTCTCTCGCCCCATTTGCTTTTCGCCGCGCCTCCAACCTTAGATCCAGCCAAGGTTGCCCTCGCCTCGGGTCCCCTAGCCCTCCCAGTCCACAGCTTCCAACCACGACTGTTGCATCGGTGCCGCATTCTGCGGGACGTAGATATATTTTTTAATTATTTTTAAAATTCTTGAATGTATTTATTTAATTTATTTAGGTTTTTATGTTAAAATTTGTTGTGTATAATTTATTTTTTTGGGGAAAATTTGTGTGAAATGTATTTTTTAGATTTATTTTTAATATTTATGAATAAAATTTGTTTAAAATGAATTTTTAGATTTTTTTGTTATGGTGATATAATATGTATAAATAAAACTTGTTTAAAATGAATAATTTTTAAGAATTTTTGTTGTGGTGATATATTATATATTCATGAGGAAACATTGTTTAAAATGATTTTTAGTATTTTTATTAATATTTGTTTTTAAAATTATATTGTTTGGATAAAATTGTTTAAATAGAAATTGTATTAATATAGTTGTATCAAATTTTTAATATTTATGGTGAAAATTTTAATTATTTTTAAATATTTATGTATGGTGATGATACGTAGGTTTTTTCTGAAAATATATGTTTGTATGAATTTATTATGGTGATATGTGTGATTATAATGTCATTTTCATTTTGATTATTTAATTTTTGATATTTGTATATAATTTGATTGAGAAAAGTAAAATAATATATAAAGCATGTTAATTAGTTGAAGAACAATTATTGTTAAAAAAGTAAAATGAAAATATTAATTAATAGTGTACACTTTAGTAATAAAATCTTATTTAAATGATAATTTACATTTCAATTAGGAGAAAAAGTAAAAGACTAATATATTATATTAAATATATATATTATACTATATGTATGAGTTTTTTAATGTACTTTATACTATATGTAAGAGAGAAGCACCTAGAAAAGCATTTAAATTTATAAACTAAAACTAAACAACATGTATTTGAAGCATAAAATAGTACTTACCGTAGTTCAATTAATCTTGTGTAACATTCGACTAAACAAAATATATAGTACACAAAGTATGTACAAATGAAACCAATTAAATTGTCTAAGTACAAACAACATTCGACCAAAAATGAATACTAAATATTACGCAAAGAATGTGCAAATGTAACCAAGTCGACTAATTACGGTTAAAATTCGACTCAAAATTTATAATAAATATTATGCAAAGTATATGCAAATGCAACCAATTCGACCAAACACAGTTAATATTTGACAAAAATGTGTATATTTGTTAGAGTGTAAGTCTGTTTAACTAGGGTTGTTTAGGTCTTTCGAGATGTATGTGTCTCCAGATTGAATGTACAACCGCATAGAAGTCGATTACACTCGATTGGGATTTGTGGCTGGCGTGAAGGAATTTATAAAATTTTCTATACAACACTGCATCACTTACTTGAACAAAGCGAAAATTCGATGTTCTTGTCGAAAATGTCGCAATGACAAATACTACGATGTAGACACAGTATAGCTTCATCTAGTGAGGGGTGGATTCGTTCTCGATTACTATTGTTGGCCTGCGTATGGGGAGGAAGAAATAGTAAGCGATGAGGATGATGGAGGTGATGATCCAATGGATGAATATTCGACATCATATCATCATACGATACATGACATTGCGGGCCCCAGTTTTGATTGGAATCGTAAAGAGGAGTTGAACCCTGAAGCGAAGCATTTCTTTGAAATGATTGACGCAGCGAATCAACCGATTTGGTCGGGTTGGCAAGCTACGTGCAGACTTCAACACAAATTCATCGATGAACAAAATTTAGTCGAAAACGTTGACAATGCGCCTATATAACAAGACATTTTTAAGGAGCAACTACCTGATTATGATACTAAGGTCGATATTGGCAACAATATTCCAACTTCGCTAGCTGATCCTAGTGGGGAAAACATGTCAGACGTCGACGAAGAAGACGATGAAAGCGATAACTCCGAGTTTTCATCGAATGATGAGGAAGGTGACGACGAACCATGATACTATCTTGTTAAGTTGGTAAATGATGCAATTATATTTTTTTTACTTATTACGTAATATTTCAAATGTTGGAGGTTCACCCGTATCTAACTTGGTCTTTATTTTTTTCATAAAGTTATATCGTCAGGCAGAAGTTACGACTCATCTTCTGGTGAGGGATCTGGTGGACCATTCAGTGGACGATCTGGTAGTCGATCCAGCGGACAATCCAACGCTACTAGAGATCGACGATCGGGTGGATCACACCGACGTTCTCATAATGATGCTACTCCACCTGCACAGGCTAGTCATGGTCACCAGAGTCTACATCCATACCTATACCACCCTTCTCAGCATACCTCATTTCATCCGTACCCATACCACCCTTCTCAGCAGACTCCATTTCTCCATCAGACGCCTCCCCCTCATTATGCACATCCATCACATCCCTCTACATATTTCATGTCTTTGTTATCCGTTTTTTGTGATAATCTCACCTCTATGCATATGTATTCCACTTTACTTTCTTCCTTACCCACTACACCCGTTGATGGTCGTGGTACGTTTAGGCAAGGTGTCAGGCCTACTTTTTCATCAGGGAGATCAACATCTCCCTCACATCTTCATGATCGTACGCACGACCACCGTACAGCCCCACCACCACTCCATCCTGATTTGCATGCCTCGCCCTCTCCGAGTCAGTAGGTAGAGCAGTCGTCGAGTTCTTCGGCACAGCGTTCGATTGACTCATCCTTAGGTACGACCCCACGTGGACGACGACAAAGCAATACTACTAGCAACCCTTGGGGCGAATATTATTGGTCGTAAAAGATGACAGATAGTAATTATACGTACGAAGTTTTACATTTACTTATTTCTTATAAACAGTCTAACGCCTCGTTTTCAATTTAGTGGACGAAAATTACACCTGTCTAATATAGTTGCCCGGGAGATGACTAGGGCATACAAACACTCCCTGCACAAGGATGGTTATTCTTAGGAGCATGTTCTGCAGCACATGCAAGATATGTACTGGAATCAATTGAAGGTAAAGTTGTTTAAGTTAAGGTTATTTCATTTACCTAGGATTTACAAACAATAATTAAAAAGTATTTATAGTTAAACTTAAAATTTTATTATTTTTTGCCTATTGTTGTCATTCGACTAGGAGCCATCGGATGACGCAGCATTTAGATAGGCGTACAATAGGTAGATTGTCACTCGGTACGCCGATTTTATTAGCAAGATGTGTTCGAAAGACAAGAAGCCTCCATATGTATATGCTGACATCTTTGACCACTATAAGAAGATGCGGTCCACCCTGATTTTAAGAAGAAGTCAGAGTGCGTAAGTAAGAATCGGAGAACTGAGACAGGGGACCTGATACAGGGATTGCAGTGCGTCCTGGTGGCTCAATATTCATTTATCAGCACGCAGAGAGGCTGGTAAGTTATGTTATAATAAGTTTATATATATAATATACATGGATTTAGTCTCAAACTTAATCCTCTTTAAATATATGTTTTGTAGGCAGAGAAGTTGGGTCGACCTCCGACTGATTTGAAGTTATGCCTATACTTCCATACGAAAGATCATGACGACATAACTTTCCTCGATTCGAGAGTAGAGAAGATCGTCGTAAGTAAATAGTTTTGTTTTTTTTAATTTTGTTTAGTTAATTATTGATATGTATTAATGACTTGTAAATGTTTTAATTCTTAATTTAGACGGCGATCCAGCGCAGACAGATTGAGCTGACACAATCGCAGCCTGACACCCCGATAGATGAGATCGAGCTATATTTGTCCGTCGTTGATCGTGACGATAAAGGACGGACATATGGACTAGGGTGGACACCGTCGGGGCCGCGGCACTAACATGCTACAGCTGGAGGAGCAGCTGGAAGTGGAGATGGAGCTGGATCTTCTCGGCCTATTTCTTCCCCTAATGAGCCCGTCGAGCTTTTGCGGAGGGACTTCTAGGAGATGCAGACACATATTCTTCAGGTTATGCAAGATCACACTCTAACCCAATATCAGTTGCGAGGGGTCCAAACCCAGCTGCGTCGCATGGAGTAGGCTCTAATGGACAAACTTGGGATTTCATTCGCGCCAGTGCCTCCAAGAGATGTTCCAGCTGATGACTCAGAGACCGACGACGATCTCGACGATTAAGTTGACTTCCTTGTATATTTAGCCTTAAGTTGTTCATATCTTGTTTTGTACATTTTCATACTTGTAATTAACTTTTTTGTTGTATTTAATTCATTTTGGTTTATGTACTTCAGTTATTAACTTTAATTTCCTTTAATTTTCATGTCCTTACATTATTCCAAATAAATTATATAGTATATTATTTTAATAAAGTTTTATAAAGAATTTTTAAAATTTTGAAACATTTCATTTAAAATTTAATTTTAATTGAATTAAAAAACTTAATAAAATTTTTAAATATTATATATAATGGTTTTTGCATTTATATAAAAAATATATGTTTTATATATTTTATATATTAAATTTTTAAATATTATATTATATTATATATAATAGTTTTTGCATTTTATAAATATTATATATTATATATAATATCATACTTTTAAAAAAAAAAAATTCACAATTTAGCAATGGCCCCCGTCGCTTACCCCCCAATCCACGTGGCTGCCAACCAGCCACGTGGACAATTGGCGATGGGGTTTTAGCGACGGCCCCCGTCGCTAACCCGGTCGCGACATGGTCAACGAGTTTCGACCAAAACTACGTGGCACATTTGCGACGAGGAGTGGCGACAAGATTAGCGACGGGATCCCGTCGCCAAACTTGACACACTACCGCTAAAAAAATTAGCAACGACCAGGTTAGCGACAGGGTTTCCCGTCAATAATCGCGTCGCTAACACGGGATAGCGACGGGAAACACCGGATCAGCGATGGATTTCCCCGTTGCTAATACAATATCCTTTTGTAGTGACCTCAGCTAGCGTCCAAAAATTTGGAATTTTATCTAGCTTATTTTGAAAATAAGTTTTTAACCAAACACAATTTATTTGTTCAAGTAGCTTATAAGCTATATTTGTGCTTACCAAACAAAGTTAATTAGTATGTTAGAGAACAAAACTTACCAATTTGATCAGCGCCCCTGAGGAACCTACCAACACAAACAATTGAAAGACTTGCAATCTCCTTTGCTATTGTTAAACAGTCGCCTATGAATATATGATTATACTCAAGCGAAAATAATCTACTTTGCCTTTTAATAGATTCTTTTTTATCCAACTCAAGATTCCCTATTAGTATCATTGCTTATGTTCCCAATGAAGATTATTTATTTATTTATTTATTTATTTTCAATGACCAATAGTCTTTACACGTAAGGTAACAACAAAATGATAATTGTTAATTTCTGAAATAGACAATCTTTATTGTGTATCTTTCTTGAATACAAATCACTTATTTACATAGGTAACCGCATGATCTCAAGTCTTAACATCAAATTTTAACACCAAATTTTAACACATTCCCTCAAACTCAAGATGAGTTTGTCAAAACCAACTTGAGTTTGCTAAACAAATCAATGTAGTATGCAGGCGAGAACACAATAACAAATTCAAGTGAATAAATGACAAAAAAACAAATCTAGGATTCGTTGCAGAGGAAATTAATCAACGACAACCAATTGAACAGAAACAAACATATATCGTAACCTACGATATATAGGCAAAGGATAGATTGATGAGCAAATATGAAGTGTGCATGCACGCAGACAGAGCGATTCGTATATGAACAAATGAACAGATTGTCTTGAGATGGCCACAAAGGCAGATGCATAGAGGGTGCATGGACAAATGACGGGCTCGAGGAAGCAGATCAAACTGATGAACTTCTTCTTTTCTAAAAAAAAAAAAAAAAAAAATCAAAGATGACCGAATGATGAGGAGGCATGATGCATGCACAGATGGACGAGGATGACATATCAAATGGGTGCATAACAACACCAAACAACACCAAAGCACGATACGCACGAGGCAGTTTGGTATACAGTGGCAAATGAAGAAGCATGGGTGTTTAATGGCAGTTATGGCAGGTTACATAACAGATGTACAACTAGTCGTTGAACAAATAAGTGAGATGAAACACATGCAACAGGGGAAAAGGCACACAAGGATATCACACAAAATATAAAGGCACTAAATACCTAAATATCGAAATGATAACAAAGGCAAAAACCACGAAGTGATGAGTCAACTTTCGTTGACCAACCCAAAATTAGAGACCTAGCTCAAATATCATGTTACTTTCTGAAAGATATAATTTTAATTGTGTATCTTTCTTGAATACAAACAACCTACTTCTACAAGCAACGATTATAACCACAATATCTTTTGGTTACAACCAAATGATCTCAAATCTTAACCCAAATCTAAACAATAATGAAGAGAGTTGGCCATGTATAGTGAGATTATCACCACGTCCATTGCCCCTTGCCTTCCTCGTGAAGATTGATGCATCAAAATTAACCTTCAAAGCTCCTAATTCGAGTTTTTTGGGTCACCGATTAGCGTTGATGTGTGTTTGCCTCTAAACATTAGAATTATTGCCTTCATGATACTATACCTTACTTTTCTTTTGTAAGTATTCACTATAAAATGTGCAAGTATAGCAACAAAAATGCCCACGAACTATAATTTGCTACTAATTCTAATTAGCGACAAAAATCTTGCTCCTGATTCCAATTAGCGACATTTTTTTTGCGACAAACCTCTCATCGTAGATCCGTTGCTAATAGATTTAGCGACAATAATAGTGATTTTTCGCGACTAATTTATTGATCAGTAAATTGCTTTTTTTTTGTAGTGACTATTACCTTATTTTATTACTTTTGGCTACTGAGGTTATCAAAATACCCCAAAGTTCGTCCACAATCACAACCAATAGTTGGAGGAGGAGGTCCCAATGTAAGCTTTTTCATTCCTAATTCCTAAACTTGATAGCAACATGCTACTTTTAGCCATGCATTAACCATTTGTTGGTCATACTATACCTTAACGTAACTCAAAAAAAAAAAAAAAAAAAACTTAATATCAAGACATGAACCTTTTAAATTATAAAAATATATTCAAGCCAACCCCAACCCTACTCGACCCGAGCTTGGGGAGGGGATTTATTAAAGTTAGGAATGTGAAGTTGGTACACACAATCAATGGCAAAGCTTCGTAAGTTCAAAAAAGTTAAAGTGGATAGGGCAAAAGTGTAAATGCACATTGGACAATGTATTCAGATAATAAAGGGCTATTAATTCGGGTTAATAGCAAAATAAAAAGTGAAATATTGAGTTTTTTGCAAATCTAAATTAAACAACCTTTGTATTTTTTCATATCTACCACAAACTTTATTTTTTTTTTCAAATCTGTCACACATGCTAATTTGAGCATGATTAAGATACTTACCAATTGACTTAAGTTTAACTTGTGAATCATCAAGTAAAAAAAAAAAAGTGCAAAAAAATTAAGAATCTGATGTGGCACATCCACAAGATTTCATAATGATAACTCGACCTATGTTTTTTTCTTCTTCAATCTCATTGTCTTGTGTTCTTCAACTACAAAAAAAAAAAAAAAAAAAAAAAAAAAAAAGATAGAAAGAAAGGCTGAGTGCAAGATCATTTAATAAGACTTTGATTGAACTTGTTGATTCGATTAATAAGATTTTGATGCCTCTAGTGGGATAATAGTGCATGCTTTGAGTTTTGTATGAATTAAAGAGAAGTGCGATAAATAACAAAAGAAGATGGCAAATAAAGAGATTGCAATTTCTTTTTTCAATTGAGAACACACTAATTAGGTTGAGTTAGATTGATTATACCTTTTAAATAAACTCAAATTAAGATGTATACTCCCTCCAATCAAAAATATAAATTTCTCTAGCGAAATTTTTTTTTGTCAAAATTACAATCATTTTTTAAATTCAAAAGTGTATTTATTATTTTCTTTCCAATTATACCCTTATAGAATTCAAATATCTATAATTTTTCATTTCATAAATGTCAAGACGCAATATAAATTATTTTTGTAATTAAAATCGTCTTAATCCTTATGCTTTTACCTTAAAAAACCTAAATTTAAAACTTATATTTATGATGGAAGAGAGTAAATTTGAAAAAATATATAAAGTTTGTAATAAAGTTAAAAAAACATAAAGTTTATTCGAAACTTACAAAAACTCAATATTCCGAGTTTTTTAGGCTATTAATCATATCATCGAATGTAATTGATTTAAATTTTGGGATTGAATATTATATTTTTCAATTCAAAATGTCAATGAAATCCAAACTATCAAACAATTTCTACCTTCACGAATAAGTAACATTTCCAAGTATTTTTTAGGCGATTCTCATCGCTTTTCTGAAGTTTCAAATTGCTTTTCTGAAGTTTCAAATTGTTTTTTGTTATTTCTCAACATTTTTTTTGATGTTTCAAATTTTTTTGTTTGTGGGTTTTAATCACGCAAAGAGGTCTTGATAAGAGGTGACTAAAACCCCCTTCAAAGGTGAAGGAATCCAACTGTTATACGTTTACTAAAAATAAGCAAGGTCAGTTCAGCGGCTCACTTTGTTTATGATGATGCTACAAATTGAATTGTCAACAATTTTGAATGGAGGCCCATAAATTTGACAAACCCTTTCTAAAAGCTTTATCCAATCAAAAAAGATTTTATCATGCAAAAAGTGAGGTCATTTATATAGGTAAGGGTAGTGACCAGCCTCAATTTGCGTTAATGATTCTTATGCCATTTTTGCAAAAACCAATAAACATAATCTTCTAACAAGCCATGGGCAATTAAAATTGAGGGCTATCACTCAAAAGTCTCGCTTGGCTTTGGATCAAAACATGCACTAGACAAAGCTATATTGATTTTTCAACGACTTCTTTAGGACTTATCATAAGCAAGTAATTATATTACGTGCCACCGTTTAAAGTAATGCTTCAAACATTTTTAATAGTGCCCTCTATGCAAGTATAGCCTACAAGATCTCTCCAGAAGAACAACAATTAACTTGAAAAACAATGACACAAAACAACACAAGCACAGCATGTAAAACCACTTTGTTCTTCATTAACAAACACAAAAACTTGCAAAAACAAGTAAAAATTGTGATGGACTAGATAACGAAAGAGGGAGACATCAGATAGGAACGAAAGATATATAAGGTAAAATCAGAGATTTATGATCAAAATCTCATTTGAACTATGCATTCCCATCATCATTTGACACTCTCCTCCCATCTACCATCCATCAACAAAAACCATTAAAAAAAACAAACACACAATTCACTTCTAAAACAAAAACAAGGCAAGTACAGAAGCTCAAAAGGAAGGAAGTAGAGATATGAATGTAATCACATTGGTTAATCATACATTAAGCGCAATACATACCATTCTCGTCATCGCCTTCTTTTTCAAACAATTCTAAACCACATCCGAAACAAAATTGAGCATCAAGAGGTGAGAAAGTGCCTCATAGAGAAAATTAGGTTGTCAACATAAGTTGATTCAGACATATGCTTGTCATCTATTAATATCTTTAATAATAGGCCCTCCAATCACAAAAAAATTAATAATAAAAAAATAAACCCTAATCTATTCATAATTAAAAAAAAAAAAGGAATTGGTAGGAATGGTGGAGACTCAGAATATGGGTAGTGGTATATCAGGTTGGTCGGCAAGGCGAAATCTGCCAATTACGACGAACGAGACCTTTTATAATAGTCGTCATCGCCTCCACAACCAACACAAACACAACAATATTGGAAATCAAACCCTAAATTGCGCACAAGCCAAATACAAAAAAAAAAAATCAAACCCTAAATCTGAGAAGATCTCACAAGCCATATACAATAAGAAATCACAAATCAACGATTCTAAATACAAGAAGCAACCCTAGAATCGAAACAATTTAGCGAGAGTACAAAAAATGGTAAGCGTTGTTGGTATTTATAAAAGGATTTGAAGGGTGTTTATCACATTAGGGTTTCCGCTTGCTTGGAATTGGGCTGGTCTCCGTCACTAGAAAGAAAAAATAAAAAATAAAGATAAAATAAAAATAAAAATAAAAATGATGATAGAACCTTAGACAATTGGAAAGCACGTGCGCCTCCTTTTTCACGCAGAGATGTCTTGATAAGAGGTCACTAAAACCCCCTTCAAAGGTGAAGGAATCCAACTGTTATACGTTTACTAAAAATAAGTAAGGTCAGTTCAGCGGCTCACTTTGTTTATGAAGTTGCTACAAATTGAATTGTCAACAATTTTGAATGGAGGCTCATAAATTTGACAAACCCTTTATGAAAGCTTTATCCAATCAAAAAAGATTTTATCATGCAAAGAGTGAGTTCATCTCAGTATAGGTAAGGGTAATGAGCAAAATTTCAATTTGCTTTAATGATTCTTATGCCACTTTTGCAAAAACCAATAAACCTAATCTTCTAACAAGCCATGGGCAATTAAAATTGAGAGTATCACTCAAAAGTCTTGCTTGGCTTTGGATCAAAACATGCACTAGACAAAGCTATATTGGTTTTTCAACGACTTCTTTAAGACTTATCATAAGCAAGTAATTATATTAGTGCCACCGTTTAAAATATTTCAAACATTTTTAATAGTGCCTCTATGCAAGTATAACCTACAAGATCTCTCCGAAGAACAACAACTTAACTTGAAAAAAATGAACAAAGACAAAGATGTAAAACCACTTTGTTCTTCATTAACAGACAAAAAAACTTGCAAAAACAAGTAAAAATTGTGATGGACTAGATAACGAAAGAGGGAGACATCAGATAGGAGCGAAAGATATATAAGGTAAAATCAGAGATTTATGATCAAAATCTCATTAGAACTATGCATTCCAATCATCATTTGACACACTCCGCCCATCTACCGTCCATCAACAAAAACCATTAAAAAAAACAAACACACAATTGACTTCTAAAACAAAAACAAGGCAAGTACAGAACCTCAAAAGGAAGGCAGTAGAGATATGAATGTAATCACATTGGTAAATCATACATTAAGCGCAATACATATCATTCTTTTCATCGCCTTCTTTTTCAAACAATTATAAACCACAACCGAACAAAATTGAAATCAAGAGGTGAGAAAGTGCCTCATAGAGAAGATTAGGTTGTCAACATAAGTTGATTCAGACATATGCTTGTCATCTATTAATATCTTTAATCATAGGCCCTCCAATCTAAAAAAAATTAATAATAAAAAAATAAACCCTAATCTATTCATAATAAAAAAAGAAGGAATTGGTAGGAATGGTGGAGACTCAGAATATGGGTAGTGGTATATCAGGTTGGTCGGCAAGGCGGAATCCGCCAATTACGACGAACGAGACCTTTTATAATAGTCGTCACCGCCTCCACAACCAACACAAACACAACAATATTCCCTAAATTGCGCACGAGCCAAATACAAAAGAAAATCAAACCCTAAATTTGAGAAGATCTCACAAGCCATATACAATAAGAAATCACAAATCAACGATTCTAAATACAAGAAGCAACCCTAGAATCGAAACAATTTAGCGAGAGTACGAAAAAAGGTAAGCGTTGTTGGTATTTATAAATGATTGGAAGGGTGTTTATCACATTAGGGTTTCGCTTTCTTGGAATTGGGCTGGGCTCCGTCACCAGAAAGAAAAAATAAAAAATAAAGATAAAAAATAAAATAAAAATATAAATGATGATAGAACCTTAGCGCAGGTGGAAAGCACGTGCGCCTCCTTTTTCACGCAGATAGGTCTTGATAAGAGGTCACTAAAACCCCCTTCAAAGGTGAAGGAATCCAACTGTTCTACGTTTACTAAAAATAAGCAAGGTCAGTTCAGCGGCTCACTTTGTTTATGAAGATGCTACAAATTGAATTGTCAACAATTTTGAATGGAGGCTCATAAATTTGACAAACCCTTTCTAAAAGCTTTATCCAATCAAAAAAGATTTTATCATGCAAAGAGTGAGGTCATCTGTATAGGTAAGGGTAGTGAGCAGCCTCAATTTGCTTTAATGATTCTTATGCCACTTTTGCAAAAAACAATAAACCTAATCTTCCAACAAGCCATGGGCAATTAAAATTGAGGGCTATCACTCAAAAGTCTCGCTTGGCTTTGGATCAAAGCATGCACTAGACAAAGCTATATTGATTTTTCAACGACTTCTTTAGGACTTATCATAAACAAGTAATTATATTTCGTGCCACCGTTTAAAGTAATGCTTCAAACATTTTTAATAGTGCCCTCTATGCAAGTATAGCCTACAAGATCTCTCCAAAAGAACAACAATTAACTTGAAAAACAATGACACAAAACAAGACAAGCACAAGATGTAAAACCACTTTGTTATTCATTAACGAGACAAAAAAAAAAAAAAACAAGTAAAAATTGTGATGGACTACATAACGAAAGAGGAGACATCGAGATAGGAGCGAAAGATATATAAGGTAAAATCATAGATTTATGATCAAAATCTCATTTGAACTATGCATTCGAATCATCATTTGACACTCTCCTCCCATCTACCGTCCATCAACAAAAACCATTAAAAAAAACACACACACAATTGACTTCTAAAACAAAAACAAGGCAAGTACAAAGCTCGAAGGAAGGCGAGAGATATGAATGTAATCACATTGGTTAATCATACATTAAGCGCAATACATACCATTCTCGTCATCGACTTCTTTTTCAAACAATTCAAAACCACAACCGAAACAAAATTGAGCATCAAGAGATGAGAAAGTGCCTCATAGAGAAGATTAGGTTATCAACATAAGTTGATTCGGACATATGCTTGTCATCTATTAATATCTTTAATCATAGGCCCTCCAATCACAAAAAAATTAATAATAAAAAATAAACCTTAATCTATTCATAATAAAAAAAGAAGGAATTGGTAGGAATGGTGGAGACTCGAGAATATGGGTAGTGGTATATCACTTGGTCGGCAAGGCGGAATCCACCAATTACGACGAACGAGACCTTTTATAATAGTCGTCACCGCCTCCACAACCAACACACACACAACAATATTGGAAATCAAACCCTAAATTGCGCACAAGCCAAATACAAGAAAATCAAACCCTAAATCCGAGAAGATCTCACTAGCCATATACAATAAGAAATCACAAATCAACGATTCTAAATACAAGAAGCAACCCTAGAATCGAAACAATTTAGCGAAAGTACGAAAAAGGGTAAGCGTTGTTGGTATTTATAAAGGATTGGAAGGGTGTTTATCACATTAAGGTTTCGCTTTCTTGGAATTAGGGCCGGGCTCACACCGAAAGAAAAATAAAAAAATAAAGATAAAAATAAAAATAAAAATAAAAATAAAAATGATGATAGAACCTTAGCACAGGTGGAAAGCACGTGCGCCTCCTTTTTCACGCAGAGAGGTCTTGATAAGAGGTCACTAAAACCCCCTTCAAAGGTGAAGGAATCCAACCGTTATACGTTTACTAAAAATAAGCAAGGTCAGTTCAGCGGCTCACTTTGTTTATGAAGTTGCTACAAATTGAATTGTCAACAATTTTGAATGGAGGCTCATAAATTTGACAAACCCTTTCTGAAAGCTTTATCCAATCAAAAAAGATTTTATCATGCAAAGAGTGAGGTCATCTGTATAGGTAAGGGTAGTGAGCAGCCTCAATTTGCTTTAATGATTCTTATGCCACTTTTGCAAAAACCAATAAACCTAATCTTCTAACAAGCCATGGGCAATTAAAATTGAGGGCTATCACTCAAAAGTCTCGCTTGGCTTTGGATCAAAACATGCACTAGACAAAGCTATATTGGTTTTTCAACGACTTCTTTAGGACTTATCATAAGCAAGTAATTATATTCCATGCCACCGTTTAAAGTAATGCTTCAAACATTTTTAATAGTGCCCTCTATGCAAGTATAGCCTACAAGATCTCTCCAGAAGAACAACAATTAACTTGAAAAACAATGACACAAAACAAAGACAAGCACAAGCATGTAAAAACCACTTTGTTATTCATTAACAGACACAAAAAACTTGCAAAAACAAGTAAAAATTGTGATGGACTAGATAACGAAAGAGGAGACATCGATAGGAGCGAAAGATATATAAGGTAAAATCGAGATTTATGATCAAAATCTCATTTGAACTATGCATTCCAATCATCATTTTACACTCTCCTCCCATCTACCGTCCATCAACAAAAACCATTAAAAAAAACACACACACAATTGACTTCTAAAACAAAAACAAGGCAAGTACGAGAGCTCGAAAGGAAGGCGTAGAGATATGAATGTAATCACATTGGTTAATCATACATTAAGCGCAATACATACCATTCTCGTCATCGACTTCTTTTTCAAACAATTCTAAACCACAACCGAAACAAAATTGAGAATCAAGAGGTGAGAAAGTGCCTCATAGAGAAGATTAGGTTGTCAACATAAGTTGATTCAGACATATGCTTGTCATCTATTAATATCTTTAATCATAGGCCCTCCAATCACAAAAAAATTAATAATAAAAAATAAACCCTAATCTATTCATAATAAAAAAAAAGGAATTGGTAGGAATGGTGGAGACTCGAATATGGGTAGTGGTATATCAAAGTTGGTCGGCAAGGCGAATCCGCCAATTACGACGAACGAGACCTTTTATAATAGTCGTCACCGCCTCCACAACCAACACAAACACAACAATATTGGAAATCAAACCCTAAATTGCGCACAAGCCAAATACAAAAGAAAATCAAACCCTAAATCTGAGAAGATCTCACAAGCCATATACAATAAGAAATCACAAATCAACGATTCTAAATACAAGAAGCAACCCTAGAATCGAAACAATTTAGCGAGAGTACGAAAAAAGGGTAAGCGTTGTTGGTATTTATAAAGGATTGGAAGGGTGTTTATCACATTAGGGTTTCCGCTTTCTTGGAATTTGGATGGCTCAGTCACTTAGAAAAAAAAAAAAAAAAGATAAAAATAAAATAAAAATAAAAAAAAAAATGATGATAGAACCTTAGACGAGTGGAAAAGCACGTGCGCCTCCTTTTCACGCAGAGAGAGTCTTGATAAGAGGTCACTAAAACCCCCTTCAAAGGTGAAGGAATCCAACCGTTATACGTTTACTAAAAATAAGCAAGGTCGGTCGGCGGCTCACTTTGTTTATGAAGTTGCTACAAATTGAATTGTCAACAATTTTGAATGGAGGCTCATAAATTTGACAAACCCTTTCTAAAAGCTTTATCCAATCAAAAAAGATTTTATCATGCAAAGAGTGAGGTTATCTCGTATAGGTAAGGGTAGTGAGCGACCCTCAATTTGCTTTAATGATTCTTATGCCACTTTTGCAAAAACCAATAAACCTAATCTTCTAACAAGCCATGGGCAATAAAAATTGAAGGCTATCACTCAAAAGTCTCGCTTGGCTTTGGATCAAAACATGCACTAGACAAAGCTATATTGGTTTTTCAACGACTTCTTTAGGACTTATCATAAGCAAGTAATTATATTCCATGCCACCGTTTAAAGTAATGCTTCAAACATTTTTAATAGTGCCCTCTATGCAAGTATAGCCTACAAGATCTCTCCAGAAGAACAACAATTAACTTGAAAAACAATGACACAAAACAACACAAGCACAGCATGTAAAACCACTTTGTTCTTCATTAACAAACACAAAAACTTGCAAAAACAAGTAAAAATTGTGATGGACTAGATAACGAAAGAGGGAGACATCAGATAGGAGCGAAAGATATATAAGGTAAAATCAGAGATTTATGATCAAAATCTCATTTGAACTATGCATTCCAATCATCATTTGACACTCTCCTCCCATCTACCGTCCATCAACAAAAACCATTAAAAAAAACAAACACACAATTGACTTCTAAAACAAAAACAAGGCAAGTACGAGAGACTCGAAAGGAAGGCGAGTAGATATGAATGTAATCACATTGGTTAATCATACATTAAGCGCAATACATACCATTCTCGTCATCGCCTTCTTTTCAAACAATTCAAAACCACAACCGAAACAAAATTGAGCATCAAGAGTGAGAAAGTGCCTCATAGAGAAGATTAGGTTGTCAACATAAGTTGATTCGGACATATGCTTGTCATCTATTAATATCTTTAATCATAGGCCCTCCAATCACAAAAAAAATTAATAATAAAAAAATAAACCCTAATCTATTCATAATAAAAAAAGAAGGAATTGGTAGGAATGGTGGAGACTCAGAATATGGGTAGTGGTATATCAGGTTGGTCGGCAAGGCGAAATCCGCCAATTACGACGAACGAGACCTTTTATAATAGTCGTCACCGCCTCCACAACCAACACAAACACAACAATATTGGAAATCAAACCCTAAATTGCGCACGAGCCAAATACAAAAAAAATCAAACCCTAAATCTGAGAAGATCTCACAAGCCATATACAATAAGAAATCACAAATCAACGATTCTATATACAAGAAGCAACCCTAGAATCGAAACAATTTAGCGAGAGTACGAAAAAAGGGTAAGCGTTGTTGGTATTTATAAAGGATTGGAAGGGTGTTTATCACATTAGGGTTTCCGCTTTCTTGGAATTTGGGTTGGGCTCAAATCACCGAAAGAAAAAATAAAAAAAAAAAATAAATAAAAAAAAATAAAAAAAAAAAGCTGATAGAACCTTAGCGCAGGTGGAAAGCACGTGCGCCTCCTTTTTCACGCAGAGAGGTCTTGATAAGAGGTCACTAAAACCCCCTTCAAAGGTGAAGGAATCCAACAGTTATACGTTTACTAAAAATAAGTAAGGTCAGTTCAGCGGCTCACTTTGTTTATGAAGTTGCTACAAATTGAATTGTCAACAATTTTGAATGGAGGCTCATAAATTTGACAAACCCTTTCTAAAAGCTTTATCCAATCAAAAAAGATTTTATCATGCAAAGAGTGAGGTCATCTGTATAGGTAAGGGTAGTGAGCAACCTCAATTTGCTTTAATGATTCTTATGCCACTTTTGCAAAAACCAATAAACCTAATCTTCTAACAAGCCAATGGGCAATTAAAATTGAGGGCTATCACTCAAAAGTCTCACTTGACTTTGGATCAAAACATGCACTAGACAAAGCTATATTGGTTTTTCAACGACTTCTTTAGGACTTATCATAAGCAAGTAATTATATTCGTGCCACCGTTTAAAGTAATGCTTCAAACATTTTTAATAGTGCCCTCTATGCAAGTATAGCCTACAAGATCTCTCCAGAAGAACAACAATTAACTTGAAAAACAATGACACAAAACAAAGACAAGCAAGCACGATGTAAAACCACTTTGTTCTTCATTAACAGACACAAAAACTTGCAAAAACAAGTAAAAATTGTGATGGACTAGATAACGAAAGAGGGAGACATCAGATAGGAGCGAAAGATATATAAGGTAAAATCAGAGATTTATGATCAAAATCTCATTTGAACTATGCATTCCAATCATCATTTGACACTCTCCTCCCATCTATCGTCCATCAACAAAAACCATTAAAAAAAACACACACAATTGACTTCTAAAACAAAAACAAGGCAAGTACAAAGGCTCAAAAGGAAGGCAGTAGAGATATGAATGTAATCACATTGGTTAATCATACATTAAGCGCAATACATACCATTCTCGTCATCGACTTCTTTTTCAAACAATTCTAAACCACAACCGAAACAAAATTGAGCATCAAGAGGTGAGAAAGTGCCTCATAGAGAAGATTAGGTTGTCAACATAAGTTGATTCAGACATATGCTTGTCATCTATTAATATCTTTAATCATAGGCCCACCAATCAAAAAAAAAAATTAATAATAAAAAATAAACCCTAATCTATTCATAATAAAAAAAGAAGGAATTGGTAGGAATGGTGGAGACTCAGAATATGGGTAGTGGTATATCAGGTTGGTCGGCAAGGCGAAATCCGCCAATTACGACGAACGAGACCTTTTATAATAGTCGTCACCGCCTCCACAACCAACACAAACACAACAATATTGGAAATCAAACCCTAAATTGCGCACGAGCCAAATACAAAAGAAAATCAAACCCTAAATCTGAGAAGATCTCACAAGCCATATACAATAAGAAATCACAAATCAACGATTCTATATACAAGAAGCAACCCTAGAATCGAAACAATTTAGCGAGAGTACGAAAAAAAGGTAAGCGTTGTTGGTATTTATAAAGGATTGGAAGGGTGTTTATCACATTAGGGTTCCTGCTTTCTTGGAATTGGGTGGGCTCTCGTCACTAGAAAGAAAAAATAAAAAATAAAATATAAATAAAAATAAAAATAAAAATGATGATAGAACCTTAGCGCATATGGAAAGCACGTGCGCCTCCTTTTTCACGCAGAGAGTGTCTTGATAAGAGGTCACTAAAACCCCTTCAAAGGTGAAGGAATCCAATTGTTATACGTTTACTAAAAATAAGTAAGGTCAGTTCAGCGGCTCGCTTTGTTTATGAAGATGCTACAAATTGAATTGTCAACAATTTTGAATGGAGGCTCATAAATTTGACAAACCCTTTTTGAAAGCTTTATCCAATCAAAAAAGATTTTATCATGCAAAGAGTGAGGTCATCTCAGTATAGGTAAGGGTAGTGAGCAGCCTCAATTTGCTTTAATGATTCTTATGCCACTTTTGCAAAAAACAATAAACCTAATCTTCCAACAAGCCATGGGCAATTAAAATTGAGGGCTATCACTCAAAAGTCTCGCTTGGCTTTGGATCAAAGCATGCACTAGACAAAGCTATATTGGTTTTTCAACGACTTCTTTAGGAGTTATCATAAGCAAGTAATTATATTCCGTCCCACCGTTTAAAGTAATGCTTCAAACATTTTTAATAGCGCCCTCTATGCAAGTATAGCCTACAAGATCTCTCCAGAAGAACAACAACTAACATTGAAAAACAATGACACAAAACAAAGACAAGCACAAAGATGTAAAACCACTTTGTTCTTCATTAACAGACACAAAAAACTTGCAAAAACAAGTAAAAATTGTGATGGACTAGATAACGAAAGAGGGAGACATCAGATAGGAGCGAAAGATATATAAGGTAAAATCAGAGATTTATGATCAAAATCTCATTAGAACTATGCATTCCAATCATCATTTGACACTCTCCTCCCATCTACCGTCCATCAACAAAAACCATTAAAAAAAACAAACACACAATTGACTTCTAAAACAAAAACAAGGCAAGTACAAGAGGCCTCAAAAGGAAGGCAATAGAGATATGAATGTAATCACATTGGTTAATCATACATTAAGCGCAATACATATCATTCTCGTCATCGCCTTCTTTTTCAAACAATTCTAAACCACAACCGAAACAAAATTGAGAATCAAAAGGTGAGAAAGTGCCTCATAGAGAAGATTAGGTTGTCAACATAAGTTGATTCGGACATATGCTTGTCATCTATTAATATCTTTAATCATAGGCCCTCCAATCACAAAAAAAATTAATAATAAAAAAAATAAACCCTAATCTATTCATAATAAAAAAAGAAGGAATTGGTAGGAATGGTGGAGACTCGAATATGGGTAGTGGTATATCGGGTTGGTCGGCAAGGCGGATCCGCCAATTACGACGAACGAGACCTTTTATAATAGTCGTCACCGCCTCCACAACCAACACAAACACAACAATATTCCCTAAATTGCGCACGAGCCAAATACAAAAGAAAATCAAACCCTAAATCTGAGAAGATCTCACAAGCCATATACAATAAGAAATCACAAATCAACGATTCTAAATACAAGAAGCAACCCTAGAATCGAAACAATTTAGCGAGAGTACGAAAAAATGGTAAGCGTTGTTGGTATTTATAAAAGGATTTGAAGGGTGTTTATCACATTAGGGTTTCCGCTTTCTTGGAATTGGGCCGGGTCTCAGTCACTAGAAAGAAAAAATAAAAAAATAAAGATAAAATAAAAATAAAATTAAAATGATGATAGAACCTTAGAAAGCATATGGGTGGAAAGCACGTGCGCCTCCTTTTTCACGCATAGAGCTCTTGATAAGAGGCCACTAAAACCCCCTTCAAAGGTGAAGGAATCCAACTGTTATACGTTTACTAAAAATAAGTAAGGTCAGTTCAGCGGCTCACTTTGTTTATGAAGTTGCTACAAATTGAATTGTCAACAATTTTGAATGGAGGCTCATAAATTTGACAAACCCTTTCTGAAAGCTTTATCCAATCAAAAAAGATTTTATCATGCAAAGAGTGAGGTCATCTCAGTATAGGTAAGGGTAGTGAGCGACCTCAATTTGCTTTAATGATTCTTATGCCACTTTTGCAAAAACCAATAAACCTAATCTTCTAACAAGCCATGGGCAATTAAAATTGAGGGCTATCACTCAAAAGTCTCACTTGCTTTGGATCAAAACATGCACTAGACAAAGCTATATTGGTTTTTCAACGACTTCTTTAGGACTTATCATAAGCAAGTAATTATATTCCGTCCCACCGTTTAAAGTAATGCTTCAAACATTTTTCATAGCGCCCTCTATGCAAGTATAGCCTACAAAATCTCTCCAGAAGAACAACAACTAAAATTGAAAAACAATGACACAAAACAGCACAAGCACAGCATGTAAAACCACTTTGTTATTCATTAACAGACACAAAAACAAGTAAAAATTGTGATGGACTAAATAACGAAAGAAGGAGACATCAGATAGGAGCGAAAGATATATAAGGTAAAATCAGAGATTTATGATCAAAATCTCATTAGAACTATGCATTCCAATCATCATTTGACACTCTCCTCCCATCTACCGTCCATCAACAAAAACCATTAAAAAAAACAAACACACAATTCAATTCTAAAACAAAAACAAGGCAAGTACAGAAGCTTAGAAGGAAGGCAATAGAGATATGAATGTAATCACATTGGTTAATCATACATTAAGCGCAATACATACCATTCTCGTCATCGCCTTCTTTTTCAAACAATTTTAAACCACAACCGAAACAAAATTGAGAATCAAAGGTGAGAAAGTGCCTCATAGAGAAGATTAGGTTGTCAACATAAGTTGATTCAGACATATGCTTGTCATCTATTAATATCTTTAATCATAGACCCTCCAATCACAAAAAAAAATTAATAATAAAAAAAATAAACCCTAATCTATTCATAATAAAAAAAGAAGGAATTGGTAGGAAATGGTGGAGACTCGTAATATGGGTAGTGGTATATCACTTTGGTCGGCAAGGCGGAATCCACCAATTACGACGAACGAGACCTTTTATTATAGTCGTCACCGCCTCCACAACCAACACAAACACACAATATTGGAAGTAAACCCTAAATTGCGCACAAGCCAAATACAAAGAAAATCAAACCCTAAATCCGAGAAGATCTCACTAGCCATATACAATAAGAAATCACAAATCAACGATTCTAAATACAAAAGCAACCCTAGAATCGAAACAATTTAGCGAAAGTACGAAAAAATGGTAAGCGTTGTTGGTATTTATAAAGGATTGGAAGGGTGTTTATCACATTAGGGTTTCCGCTTTCTTGGAATTAGGCCGGGGCTCTCCGTCACTAGAAAGAAAAAATAAAAAAATAAAATAAAAAAAAAATAAAAATGATGATAGAACCTTAGAGCAGTGGAAAGCACGTGCGCCTCTTTTTCACGCAGAGATGTCTTGATAAGAGGTCACTAAAACCCCTTCAAAGGTGAAGGAATCCAACTTTTATACGTTTATTAAAAATAAGTAAGGTCGGTTCAATGGCTCACTTTGTTTATGAAGTTGCTACAAATTGAATTGTCAACAATTTTGAATGGAGGCTCATAAATTTGACAAACCCTTTCTCGAAAGCTTTATCCAATCAAAAAAGATTTTATCATGCAAAGAGTGAGGTCATCTCAGTATAGGTAAGGGTAGTAGTGAGCACCTCAATTTGCTTTAATGATTCTTATGCCACTTTTGCAAAAACCAATAAACCTAATCTTCCAACAAGCCATGGGCAATTAAAATTGAGGGCTATCACTCAAAAGTCTCGCTTGCTTTGGATCAAAACATGCACTAGACAAAGCTATATTGGTTTTTCAACGACTTCTTTAGGACTTATCATAAGCAAGTAATTATATTACGTCCACCGTTTAAAGTAATGCTTCAAACATTTTTAATAGTGCCCTCTATGCAAGTATAGCCTACAAAATCTCTCCGGAAGAACAACAACTAAAATTGAAAAACAATGACACAAAACAAAGACAAGCACAAGCATGTAAAACCACTTTGTTCTTCATTAACATACACAAAACTTGCAAAAACAAGTAAAAATTGTGATGGACTAGATAACGAAAGAGGAGACATCGATAGGAGCGAAAGATATATAAGGTAAAATCGAGATTTATGATCAAAATCTCATTTGAACTATGCATTCCAATCATCATTTGACACTCTCCTCCCATCTACCGTCCATCAACAAAAACCATTAAAAAAAACAAACACACAATTGACTTCTAAAACAAAAACAAGGCAAGTACGAAGGCTTAGAAGGAAGGTCAATAGAGATATGAATGTAATCACATTGGTTAATCATACATTAAGCGCAATACATACCATTCTCGTCATCGCCTTCTTTTTCAAACAATTCTAAACCACAACCGAAACAAAATTGAGAATCAAAGGTGAGAAAGTGCCTCATAGAGAAGATTAGGTTGTCAACATAAGTTGATTCAGACATATGCTTGTCATCTATTAATATCTTTAATCATAGGCCCTCCAATCACAAAAAAAATTAATAATAAAAAAAATAAACCCTAATCTATTCATAATAAAAAAAGAAGGAATTGGTAAGGAATGGTGGAGACTCATAATATGGGTAGTGGTATATCAGGTTGGTCGGCAAGGCGAAATCCGCCAATTACGACGAACGAGACCTTTTATAATAGTCGTCACCGCCTCCACAACCAACACAAACACAACAATATTCCCTAAATTGCGCACGAGCCAAATACAAAAGAAAATCAAACCCTAAATCTGAGAAGATCTCACAAGCCATATACAATAAGAAATCACAAATCAACGATTCTAAATACAAGAAGCAACCCTAGAATCGAAACAATTTAGCGAGAGTACGAAAAAATGGTAAGCGTTGTTGGTATTTATAAAAGGATTTGAAGGGTGTTTATCACATTAGGGTTTCCGCTTGCTTGGAATTGGGCTGGTCTCCGTCACTAGAAAGAAAAAATAAAAAATAAAGATAAAATAAAAATAAAAATAAAAATGATGATAGAACCTTAGAGCAGGTGGAAAGCACGTGCGCCTCCTTTTTCACGCAGAGATGTCTTGATAAGAGGTCACTAAAACCCCCTTCAAAGGTGAAGGAATCCAACTTTTATACGTTTACTAAAAATAAGTAAGGTCGGTTCAATGCTCACTTTGTTTATGAAGTTGCTACAAATTGAATTGTCAACAATTTTGAATGGAGGCTCATAAATTTGACAAACCCTTTATGAAAGCTTTATCAAATCAAAAAAGATTTTATCATGCAAAGAGTGAGTTCATCTGTATAGGTAAGGGTAGTGAGCAGCCTCAATTTGCTTTAATGATTCTTATGCCACTTTTGCAAAAACCAATAAACCTAATCTTCTAACAAGCCATGGTCAATTAAAATTGAGAGCTATCACTCAAAAGTCTTGCTTGGCTTTGGATCAAAACATGCACAAGACAAAGCTATATTGGTTTTTCAACGACTTCTTTAAGACTTATCATAAGCAAGTAATTATATTCCGTGCCACCGTTTAAATTTATATTTCAAACATTTTTAATAGTGCCCTCTATGCAAGTATAGCCTACAAGATCTCTCCTGAAGAACAACAACTAACTTGAAAAACAATGACACAAAACAAAGACAAAGATGTAAAACCTTTTGTTCTTCATTAACAGACAAAAAAACTTGCAAAAACAAGTAAAAATTGTGATGGACTAGATAACGAAAGAGGGAGACATCAGATAGGAGCGAAAGATATATAAGGTAAAATCAGAGATTTATGATCAAAATCTCATTAGAACTATGCATTCCAATCATCATTTGACACACTCCGCCCATCTACCGTCCATCAACAAAAACCATTAAAAAAAACAAACACACAATTGACTTCTAAAACAAAAACAAGGCAAGTACAGAACCTCAAAAGGAAGGCAGTAGAGATATGAATGTAATCACATTGGTAAATCATACATTAAGCGCAATACATATCATTCTTTTCATCGCCTTCTTTTTCAAACAATTATAAACCACAACCGAAACAAAATTGAGAATCAAAAGTGAGAAAGTACCTCATAGAGAAGATTAGGTTGTCAACATAAGTTGATTCAGACATATGCTTGTCATCTATTAATATCTTTAATCATAGGCCCTCCAATCACAAAAAAAATTAATAATAAAAAAAAATAAACCCTAATCTATTCATAATAAAAAAAGAAGGAATTGGTAGGAATGGTGGAGACTCAGAATATGGGTAGTGGTATATCAGGTTGGTCGGCAAGGCGGAATCCGCCAATTACGACGAACGAGACCTTTTATAATAGTCGTCACCGCCTCCACAACCAACACAAACACAACAATATTCCCTAAATTGCGCACGAGCCAAATACAAAAGAAAATCAAACCCTAAATTTGAGAAGATCTCACAAGCCATATACAATAAGAAATCACAAATCAACGATTCTATATACAAGAAGCAACCCTAGAATCGAAACAATTTAGCGAGAGTACGAAAAAAGGGTAAGCGTTGTTGGTATTTATAAAGGATTGGAAGGGTGTTTATGACATTAGGGTTTCGGCTTTCTTGGAATTGGGCTGGGCTCCGTCACCAGAAAGAAAAAATAAAAAAATAAAGATAAAATAAAAATTAAAATTAAAATGCTGATAGAACCTTTGCGCTGGTGGAAAGCATGTGCGCCTCCTTTTTCATGCAGAGAGGTCTTGATAAGAGGTCACTAAAACCCCCTTCAAAGGTGAAGGAATCCAACTGTTATACGTTTACTAAAAATAAGTAAGGTCAGTTCAGCGGCTCACTTTGTTTATGAAGTTGCTACAAATTGAATTGTCAACAATTTTGAATGGAGGCTCATAAATTTGACAAACCCTTTCTGAAAGCTTTATCCAATCAAAAAAGATTTTATCATGCAAAGAGTGAGGTCATCTGTATAGGTAAGGGTAGTGAGCAGCCTCAATTTGCTTTAATGATTCTTATGCTACTTTTGCAAAAACCAATAAACCTAATCTTCTAACAAGCAATGGGCAATTAAAATTGAGGGCTATCACTCAAAAGTCTCACTTGGCTTTGGATCAAAACATGCACTAGACAAAGCTATATTGATTTTTCAACGACTTCTTTAGGACTTATCATAAACAAGTAATTATATTTCGTGCCACCGTTTAAAGTAATGCTTCAAACATTTTTAATAGTGCCCTCTATGCAAGTATAGCCTACAAGATCTCTCCAAAAGAACAACAATTAACTTGAAAAACAATGACACAAAACAGCACAAGCACAGCATGTAAAACCACTTTGTTCTTCATTAACAGACACAAAAACTTGCAAAAACAAGTAAAAATTGTGACGGACTAGATAACGAAAGAGGGAGACATCAGATAGGAGCGAAAGATATATAAGGTAAAATCATAGATTTATGATCAAAATCTCAATTGAACTATGCATTCGAATCATCATTTGACACTCTCCTCCCATCTACCGTCCATCAACAAAAACCAATAAAAAAACACACACACAATTGACTTCTAAAACAAAAACAAGGCAAGTACAGAGACTCAGAAGGAAGGCAGTAGAGATATGAATGTAATCACATTGGTTAATCATACATTAAGCGCAATACATACCATTCTCGTCATCGACTTCTTTATCAAACAATTCAAAACCACAACCGAAACAAAATTGAGCATCAAGAGGTGAGAAAGTGCCTCATAGTGAAGATTAGGTTATCAACATAAGTTGATTCAGACATATGCTTGTCATCTATTAATATCTTTAATCATAGGCCCTCCAATCACAAAAAAATAAAAAAAAAAATAAACCCTAATCTATTCATAATAAAAAGAAGGAATTGGTAGGAATTGTGGAGACTCAGAATATGGGTAGTGTTATATCACTTTGGTCGGCAAGGCGGAATCCACCAATTACGACGAACGAGACCTTTTATAATAGTCGTCACCGCCTCCACAACCAACACACACAACAATATTGGAAGTCAAACCCTAAATTGCGCACAAGCCAAATACAAGAGAAAAGCAAACCCTAAATCTGAGAAGATCTCACTAGCCATATACAATAAAAAATCACAAATCAACGATTCTAAATACAAAAAGCAACCCCATAATCGAAACAATTTAGCGAAAGTTTAAAAAAGGGTAAGCATTGTTGGTATTTATAAAGGATTGGAAGGGTGTTTATCACATTAGGGTTTCCGCTTTCTTGGAATTAGGCTGGGCTCAGTCACCAGAAAGAAAAAATAAAAAAATAAAATAAAAATAAAAATAAAAATAAAAATGCTGATAGAACCTTAGCGCAGGTGGAAAGCACGTGCGCCTCTTTTTTCACGCAGAGAGGTCATGATAAGAGGTCACTAAAACCCCCTTCAAAGGTGAAGGAATTCAACTGTTATACGTTTATTAAAAATAAACAAGGTCAGTTCAGTGGCTCACTTTGTTTATGAAGTTGCTACAAATTGAATTGTCAACAATTTTGAATGGAGGCTCATAAATTTGACAAACCCTTTCTGAAAGCTTTATCCAATCAAAAAAAAAATTTATCATGCAAAGAGTGAGGTCATCTGCATAGGTAAGGGTAGTGAGCAGCCTCAATTTGCTTTAATGATTCTTATGCCACTTTTGCAAAAACCAATAAACCTAATCTTCTAACAAGCAATGGGCAATCAAAATTGAGGGCTATCACTCAAAAGTCTCGCTTGGCTTTGGATCAAAACATGCACTAGACAAAGCTATATTGGTTTTTCAACGACTTCTTTAGGACTTATCATAAGCAAGTAATTATATTACGTGCCACCGTTTAAAGTAATGCTTCAAACATTTTTAATAGTGCCCTTTATGCAAGTATAGCCTACAAGATCTCTCCAGAAGAACAACAATTAATTTGAAAAACAATGACACAAAACAGCACAAGCACAAGCATGTACAACCACTTTGTTCTTCATTAACAGACACAAAAACTTGCAAAAACAAGTAAAAATTGTGATGGACTAGATAACGAAAGAGGGAGACATTAGATAGGAGCGAAAGATATATAAGGTAAAATCAGAGATTTATGATCAAAATCTCATTTGAACTATGCATTCCAATCATCATTTTACACGCTCCTCCCATCTACCGTCCATCAACAAAAACCATTAAAAAAAACACACACAATTGACTTCTAAAACAAAAACAAGGCAAGTACAGAGGCTCAGAAGGAAGGCAGTAGAGATATGAATGTAATCACATTGGTTAATCATACATTAAGCGCAATACATACCATTCTCGTCATCGACTTCTTTTTCAAACAATTCTAAACCACAATCGAAACAAAATTGAGCATCAAGAGGTGAGAAAGTGCCTCATAGAGAAGATTAGGTTGTCAACATAAGTTGATTCAGACATATGCTTGTCATCTATTAATATCTTTAATCATAGGCCCTCCAATCACAAAAAAGTTAATAATAAAAAATAAACCCTAATCTATTCATAATAAAAAAGAAGGAATTGGTAGGAATGGTGGAGACTCAGAATATGGGTAGTGGTATATCAGGTTGGTCGGCAAGGCGGAATCCGCCAATTACGACGAACGAGACCTTTTATAATAGTCGTCACCGCCTCCACAACCAACACAAACACAACAATATTCCCTAAATTGCGCACGAGCCAAATACAAAAGAAAATCAAACCCTAAATCTGAGAAGATCTCACATGCCATATACAATAAGAACTCACAAATCAACGATTCTAAATACAAGAAGCAACCCTAGAATCGAAACAATTTAGCGAGAGTACGAAAAAAGGGTAAGTGTCGTTGGTATTTATAAAGGATTGGAAGGGTGTTTATGACATTAGGGTTTCCGCTTTCTTGGAATTAGGTGGGCTCCATCACCAGAAAGAAAAAAATAAAAAATATAAAAAATATAAAAATGCTGATAGAACCTTAGCGCAGGTTGAAAGCACGTGCTCCTCCTTTTTCCTTTTTTATTTTAATTTTAATAATAATAATAATAATATTATTATTATTATTATTATTATTATTATTATTATTATTATTATTATTATTATTATTATTATTATTAATAATAAGAGATGTAACATTTTTTAGTTTTCGTTGATTTAGTTATTATCGAAACATTTTTTTAATTTATTAGTATAACTAGCAGCATATGAAGATCTAAAGAAATACTATATGAGATGGGAGGAAAGAAAGGTTGTAATGTGATTATTATGAGTTTAATCCTCATGTCATCAAAGCAATTGCTTGTTTGCTATGGAGATGACTTTTAGGCCCCGTTTAGTTCAAGAATTAGTGAAAACATTCTTCACTTGCTTACGTAACACAAGTGATAGGTTAAATAATCATTTATTTACTTTCATTCTCATTGTATTAGGTAAGATTTAGTTTTTAATTGTTATGTCTTTCCCATCAACTGTGTTCCCAACCTCAGCAATCATCTTCACCGCCTCTAAATCGTCTCGCAAATTTCATTCTCTCATCGCCAAAAACCCCCTAGTTAGAAATGCTTCAATTCAAGACCATCAAGAAGAAAATGTAGGCATGGGTGTCCATCTCCCATTTTGAAAATAAGAGGTACCTACATCTCCATTTCGATCAAAAACCAAGTATGGTGAAGAACACTCGAGATCCAAATATGTAAACATATAGGGTATGAAACTACAAGTTTCTATTTTTTAGGATAAGAGTTTTATTCCAACTTTAGTTCTTGTTACTTAAGTGTATTAAAATACGCTTGCAAATCTTTTTATATACAGATCGCAGCATCAAGAAATAGAAGAACCAAATTTTAGTTCTTGTTTTTCTTCTTTTTATATAGAATTGTTTTTCTTCTCTCCTCTATTCAATTTTACTTCTCTTTGATTTTCTCCAACAAATTGGTATTAGAGCCCTTATTTTCTTAAGGGACTTGTGGTTGAGAGAAACTTTTTTTCTGCATCCAAGAACTTCCATGGATTCAAATTCAATTCTTGAAAAGCCTTTCACCTCGCTTGCACCACCGGTGTTCGATGGTGAGGGTTATCATATATGGGCAGCCAGGATGGAGGCACATCTAGAGGCGAATGATCCCTGGGAAGCCGTTGAGGAAGACTACGAAGTTCTTCCCTTACTCGCAAATCCAACAATGGCGCAAATCAAGTATTACAAATAGAGAAAGTCAAGAAAATCTAAGGCAAGAGCTATGTTATTTGTTGCGGTCTCTTCTGAAGTCTTCGTAAGGATTATGTCATTAAAGTCGGCCTTTGAAGTATGGAACTACCTAAAGAAGGAGTACGAAGGAGATGAAAACATCAAAGGAATGAAGGTTCTCAACTTAATCAAAGAATTCGAGCTTCAGAGAATGAAGGACTCAGAGACAGTGAAGGAGTATTCTGATAGATTACTTGGAATCGCGAATAAAGTGAGATTACTCGATTCGAATTTTCGGACTCTAGGATTGTGCAAAAAATCCTTGTGTAACCACCCCTAAAGGTTTTGATGCTACTATTTCATCACTTGAAAATACAAGAAATTTGGCCAACGTTAGTTTAGCGGAATTGTTGAGTGCTATGCAAGCACAGGAACAAAGAAACCTCATTAGATCTGAAGGGTCTGTTGAAGGTGCATTAGCTGCGAGAGCTAAATTCAATCAAGGACAAAAAGGAAAGAAAGTTGAGAAGAACGAGAAAGGAAATTCAGGTTTTGATTCTCCTAACACTAATAAGGGGACAAAATATGATTTTCCTCCTTGTAAGCACTGTGGAAGAAAGGGTCATCACCCTTCTAAATGTTGGAAGCGACCGGATAACAATGTGAGAAATGTCAAAAGATGGGACATCATCAGAAAATATGTAGAAGCAATCCACAACAAAGACAAGTGACTCAAGTCAACCTTCAACAAAAGAATGTTGCACAAGTTGCAGATCAAGAAGAGGATGAGCATCTTTTTGTTGCATCTTGTTTTGCAACAAGTAGTACAAGTGATAAGTGGCTTGTAGATAGTGGTTGCACAAACCACATGACTTTCGATCGAGACCTCTTCCGAGAATTAGACACTTCTGTAACCTCCAAAGTTCGAATTGGCAATGGCGAGTACCTTGCGGTCAAGGGAAAAGGCACAATTGAAATTGAAAGTATTTTGGGTACAAAACTAATCAAAGATGTATTATTTGTACCTAATATAAGCCAAAACTTGTTAAGTGTTGGCCAACTTCTTGAGAGAGGTTTCAAAATAATCTTTGAAAACAATCAATGTTTGATCAAATATTCGAAAGGTGAAGATGTGTTTAAAGTTAACATGAAGGGGAAAAGCTTTGCATTACATCCTTTGGAGGAGGAAAATGCAGCCTATTCAGCCATGAAAACTAATGCAGAATTGTGGCACACAAAAGGCTTGGACACTTCAATCATAAAGCTGTGATGACTTTGCAGAAGAAGAATATGGTTCAAGGACTTCCTCATCTTGAACTAGATATTCGAGATTGCATTACTTGTCAACAAGGAAAGCAAACAAGACTTCCCTTTAAGCAGGCAACCTGGAGAGCCACTGAGAAGTTGAAGCTGATTCATACTGATGTGTCTGGACCTCATAATACTCAATCTTTAAATGGGAGCAAGTATTTCTTGATTTTCATTGATGACTACTCAAGAATGCGTTGGATCTATTTTCTTAAATTCAAATCAGAAGTTGCTGGTGTGTTCTGAAAATTCAAGCAATGGATTGAAACACAAAGTGGTCACAAAATTCAAGTCTTGAGATTAGATAATGGCAAGGAATATACCTCAAATCGCTCAATCTATTTTGTGAAGAAGTCGGAATTGAACATCAACTCACTGCTCCATATACTCCACAACAAAATGGAGTTAGTGAGAGGAAAAATCGTACTATAATGGAGATGGCCAGATGCTTGATGTTTGAGAAGAATTTGCCGAGAGAGTATTGGGCAGAAGCATCACATACTGCAGTCTTTCTTCTAAATAGGTTGCCTACAAAAGCAGTAGTTGGAAGAACTCCATATGAAGTATGGTTTGGATTCAAACCTTTTTTGAAAAATCTCAAAGTATTTGGATGTCTTTGTTTTGTTTATGTTCCTCAAATTAAAAGGGACAAACTAAACAAAATGGCAGAAGAAGGGATCTTTATAGGTTATAGCCTAACTTCTAAAGCATACAGAATTTTCCAACCAAACACCAAGAAAATTCGATCAAGCGAGAGATGTGTATTTCATGGAAAATGATGAGTGGGATTGGAAAAGAAAGCATCAAAATTTCAAAACCTATCCATGTTTCAAAATTACAACTCAATCCGTATGAGTTGGTTGATGATGTACCAGTTAGAGGTATGAGATCACTTTCCGAAATTTATCAATCATGCAATGTAGCTTTACTTGAACCTTCAAACTTTTGGGAAGCTGCAAAATATTCAAGATGGGTTGCTGCCATGGAGGAGATAAGCATGATTGAGAAAAATCATACTTGACAACTGGTGAAAAGGCCTGAAGATAGAAAAGTGATAGGCGTAAAATGGGTGTTTAGAACTAAGCTGAATCCTGATGGTTCAATCAACAAGCATAAAGCTAGACTTGTTGTGAAAGGCTATGCCCAAATTTTTGGTGTTGATTTTTCTGATACTTTCGCTCCTGTTGCTAGATTGGAGACAATCAGGATGTTGCTTGCAATAGCCGCACAAAAGAGCTGGGAAAGTTTATCAACTTGATGTCAAATCGAGCTTTCTTGAATGGCTTATTGGAGGAGATCTATGTAGAGCAACTTTGAAGGATTTGTTGCAAAAGGAAAAGAAGATGATGTGTACCTTCTTAAGAAGGCCTTGTATGGCCTGAAACAAGCTCCAAAAGCCTGGTATAGTAGAATTGATGAGCACTTGACGAAGTTTGGTTTTAACAAAAGCCTCAATGAATCGACTCTCTACATCAAAGGTGATGAAATCGCTTTTGTGGTTGTTTCACTTTATGTTGATGACTTGTTGATCACAGGAAGTAATGAAGAACTTGTGAGAAAGTTCAAAGAAGAAATTATGCAAACTTTCGAGATGACAAATCTTGGAGAGATGTCTTACTTTCTAGGGTTGGAAACAAAACAAAAGAAAGGAGAAGTCTTCATTTGTCAAAGAAAGTATGCCAAGGAGATTTTGAAGAAATTTAGAATGGATGAATGCAAGAGTGTTGATACTCCCATGTGTCAAAATGAGAAGCTATGCAAAGAAGACGAAGCTGAAAAGGTTGATGAAACCTACTATAGAAGCTTAGTAGAGGTTTCTTGTGTATCTAATCGCTACAAGGCCTCGATATCCTATATTCCGTAAGTCTATTATCTAGATTTACAAATTGAGCGATCAAACGCATCTCGTAGCTTGCTAAAAGAGTCCTTAGATATGTGAAGGGGACATTGAATTATGGAATCAAATTTTGAGCAAGTAAGAATTATGTGTTGCATGGCTACTCGACGATCGGGCGAGCTCACTTGATGATATGAAAAGTACATCTAGTTATTGTTTCAAATTTGATTCAAGAGTGTTCTCTTGGAGTTCTAAAAAGCAAAGTACAAGGTGGCTCAATCAACAAAGCAGAAGCTGAATTTATCGCAAAGAATAACAGCCGCAAATCAAGCTTTATGGTTAAGGAAAATGTTAGAAGATTTACATTTGAAGCAAAAGGAATGCACAAAGTTGTTTGTTGACAATCAAGCTGCCATTGCTATCTCTAATAATCCTGTTTTTCATGGGAAAACAAAGCACTTCAACATCAAATTATTCTTTCTTAGAGAAGTGCAGAAGGAAGGTTCAGTTAATTTGAAGTATTGCAAGTCCGATCTTCAACTATCTCGATATATTAACAAAACCTCTGTCAAGAAGCAAGTTCGAATTTCTTAGAGAAAAGCTTGGAGTTTGTAAAGAACCAAAGCAAGGAAGAGTATTAACGATATTGCTTTTAACTCATTGCAACGTATTAGGGACATCAACATTCAATTATCTATTTTTCGTTATTATGTTTCTTGCTCTTTAAGTTATCCTTTAGTTGTTAATAAGTTAGATTAGGATACAAGTTTCTATTTTTAGGATTAGAGTTTTATTCCAACTTTAGTTCTTGTAACTTAAGTGTATTAAAATACACGTGCAAATCTGTTTATATACAGATCGCAGCATCAAGAAATAGAAGAACCAGATTTTAGTTCTTGTTTTTCTTCCTTTTATATAGATCTGTTTTTCTTCTCTCCTCTATTCAATTTTACTTCTCTTTGATTTTCTCCAACACTGGTAATATTTCTTCATCTGTAAGGACAAGTATAAAAATGAGACAAGATTATTTTTTTGCTGAACAACTGTTCCAAAGCAGCGAAAACAATGATCGAAACCTCAACTTCTTTTCCTTGATCACAAGGAATGAAATGAACCACCACAATGAGGAAGGTGCCGATATAATTGGGGTTCTCACAGAAGTTTCTAATGGAGCCAAAACTATCTTAAGAAGATATGGGTGTGACCAAGTTCAAAATCAAGAAGAATCAATATATGTATGAGTAGAAGTATTTATAGTTCCTAAACCATATCTCATATCAGAAGTTTCAAAAAATGACCAGGAATATGTCAATATTTGTCGGGTAAGTTGACATTTTCTCTCGACTTGAATCAAACTATGCACGTAGGATGGTGGTCATGATGTTACGTAAAGCATCGCAAACACCAAAACATTGTTTCGAAAAACTTACCTAACATCAAGGATGATTATATTAATCAGATGCATCGACAACAACAAGAACAACAACATAGCATCAATCCCAAATTAGTCGGGGTTGGCTACATAGATCAAACTCTTCCATTGCGCGCTCGATTTAGTGCATTAATCAGACCGATAAGAGAGAACAAAAAAAGATATCCTATTTGAAGAATTAAGATGTTACCTGGCCACTTGCAACTGGAATCTCAGAATAGAAGAGATTAACAGGACTGGAGCTGACATGAATCCCAAAAATGGTTGCCGGGTTGTATACACTCATCTTCAGTGAACAGTTCACAGTCAGCATCTTCGTTGGGACCCCTGTGCCGTCTGATGCTTCTCCAAAATAGAAGTTATCAACGGACAAGCTCTGCATTAACAGCATTCTTCGTTTTTAAGTACATCATTCTTGCTAAATTAAAGAAGAGCACATGTAAGAGACTAAGCAGTTCCAGTTTTTTTATAGTGGTTGGAAGAACTACTGAATACTTCGTCGCTGAAAGTAACCAACTCAGTGATAGTTGCATTTCAAGAGAAGTAAACATGAAGCAAGAACAGCCAAGACACCATATATTCACAGGAACCGTTAATTTTAAAAGGGTACGAGGCATAGGACAAGACTCATCATTCAGTGATCAAAAGATAACAATCATAGGTACTAACTTTCTGAAATCATTCCGTCAAAAAAATAATAATATATAAATAAATAAAATAAAATTTCTCAAATCATGACAAAGAACAGGTGCACATTGTCAGATGGGTTTTTTTTTTTTTAATCTCAACCCCGGTGGCCAGACAATCTTCACTCCGCGGGGAATCAAACTTAATTGGGACCATGCTTTAACCCACACAATCCCATCATCAAATGCCTTTCTCTTAACCAAGCACAACAAACTTACAAATCCTAGAACAGTTGAAATTCAATCCAATTGTGCACCACCCGTCATGACATAATTCACTTAATTTGCCTAACAATCAATCTCAAAAACAATTAATTAAATCCACACACATACCTTCATAACAATTTTAGCCTTATAAGGCCTACTAGCCCCCCAAAGAATCAGCGAAAACACAGTAAAAAGCAACACGAACCCCAGCAAAGCAATCAACGCCTGGCACCTCATCGAGATCCCTCGATCCCCATCGAGATCACCATAGTCCCCCTCCTCCTGAATCACATTGCACTCCGGCCACCCCTTATCATTCCTCTTCCTACTCCCCCCCTTCCTTCCCGACGACGAACTCAGCGGCCCCGAGAACCTGCTCGCCGACGAAGCCCTCGAGTGCCGCCCGTAAGACGGGTGCGACGGCGACTCCATTGGACTGTTGTTGTACACCGGCGTCGCCTGCATCGACGACGACTTGTCCCCGTCGTGTGAATCCCTCGACAGGCTCTGCACGTAGTAGACCGGTCGCTTTGGGGAGCGCGACGGCGACGAGGGCGCTAAGCTCGTGACGTCTGATTCGAACTAGCCGTGCATCATGGTTTCGGCGTTTGAAGGGACTGAATTGGTGATAGGTGTTTAGGGTTTCGTCTAATCTTCTATATATATATATAAAAGTTGAAGGAGAAAGAAAGTTTCACATCCTCTCTCCTTCCACCATTTCATTTTTTTGGATTTTTCGGATTTTCTCAATTTTTTTATTTTTTGTTTTAAGATATTTGTATATTTGTGTTATTTATTATTTTAAGATATATTCACTCCCCCCCTCTCCCCAACATATATTTTTGGAACACGTAAAATCCAACTTTGAACAATCAAACAACGATCTAATTAATGAATTATTCATCAATGCATTAAGTCTTTGTTTCGAATTTTACACCATCAATTTAGTTACCGCAATATTATTTATATGTATTGTTTACGACACTGAAATAACAATTAAGTTCATTTTGAATTCTTTTTTTTTGTTAATGAAGGGTTACTTCAATGATTTATAAGTAAATATCTTTTTTACCCCTCTATTGTTTTTTTTTTAAGAAATATGGGTTGATTGTATATATATATATATATATATATATATATATATATATATATATAAAAGTTGAAGGAGAGAGAAAGTTTCACATGCTCTCTCCTTCCACCATTTCATTTTTTAGGATTTTCTCAATTTTTCTATTTTTTATTTTAAGATATTTGTATATTTGTGTTATTTATTGTTTTAAGATATATTCACTCCCCCTCCCCCAACACATATATTTGGAAAACGTAAAATCCAACTTTGAACAATCAAACAACGGTCTAATTAATGAATTATTCATCAATGCATTAAGTCTTTGTTTCGAATTTTACAACATCAATTTGGTTACCGCAATATTATTTATATGTACTGTTTACGACACTGAAATAACAATTAAGTTCATTTTGAATTCTTTTTTTTTGTTAATGAATGGTTACTTCAATGATTTATAAGTAAATATTTTTTTTACCCCTCTATTGTTTGTTTTTTTTTTAAAATATGGGTTGATTGTTGTGAATTGTAATTTTAATTGTGAAAAAAATATTACAATATATTCATGTAAATTAATTTGGGACTGAGGCTATGTTGTTGTTGTTGTATTCGTGTAAATTAATTTATTAACTTTCTCTTAAAATTTTAATAACTCATGCGCAGAGCGCAGGAAATCGACTAGTTCTTCATCAGCGATTGTTCAATCATTGCGTTCGTACAGTTGGCTTGCACTGTCTTGTGCTAGTCAGTGAGCGACTATTACAACTTTAAGAGTTCGGTATAAAATTACATAAAATTACATAAAATTGAAAATTGATAAAATTAGAAAATTGGAAAGATGAGATAGGTTTGCTTAAAAAATTTCTCTCCTCCTCAAATTTTTATATATAATATAGATATATAAAAGTTGAAGGAGAGAGAAAGTTTCACATGCTCTCTCCTTCCACCATTTCATTTTTTAGGATTTTCTCAATTTTTCTATTTTTTATTTTAAGATATTTGTATATTTGTGTTATTTATTGTTTTAAGATATATTCACTCCCCCCCCTCCCCCACACACATATTTTGGAAAACGTAAAATCCAACTTTGAACAATCAAACAACGGTCTAATTAATGAATTATTCATCAATGCATTAAGTCTTTGTTTCGAATTTTACACCATCAATTTGGTTACCGCAATATTATTTATATGTACTGTTTACGACACTGAAATAACAATTAAGTTCATTTTGAATTCTTTTTTTTTGTTAATGAAGGGTTACTTCAATGATTTATAAGTAAATATTTTTTTACCCCTCTATTGTTTTTTTTTTTTAAGAAATATGGGTTGATTGTTGTGAATTGTAATTTTAATTGTGAAAAAAATATTACAATATATTCATGTAAATTAATTTGGGATTGAGGCTATGTTGTTGTTGTTGTATTCATGTAAATTAATTTATTAACTTTCTCTTAAAATTTTAATAACTCATCGACTAGTTAGTTCTTCATCAGCGATTGTTCAATCATTTCGTTCGTACAGTTGGCTTGCACTGTCTTGTGCTAGTCAGTGAGCGACTATTACAACTTTAAGAGTGGTAGGTGTGGGAGGAGGTTCGGGTAGGGGCGGCAAAATGTGCTCAGACTTGTTTGTCCGTATTTGTCCGGACTCATTTTAAACGGGTCCGGGCATATTTTTTTGCAAATTAATACGGGTCCGGACATGTTTTTTTGTCCGTTTTAAAAAACGGGTTCGGGTCCGGACAAATTTTTTAAAAAACGGGTACCCAGATTTGGACGTGACAACATAAAAATTATGTATTTTTGTTAAAGGAGAGAGAAAGTTTCACATGCTCTCTCCTTCCACCATTTCATTTTTTAGGATTTTCTCAATTTTTCTATTTTTTATTTTAAGATATTTGTATATTTGTGTTATTTATTGTTTTAAGATATATTCACTCCCCCCTCCCCCACACACATTTTAGAAAACGTAAAATCCAACTTTGAACAATCAAACAACGGTCTAATTAATGAATTATTCATCAATGCATTAAGTCTTTGTTTCGAATTTTACACCATCAATTTGGTTACCGCAATATTATTTATATGTACTGTTTACGACACTGAAATAACAATTAAGTTCTTTTGAATTCTTTTTTTTGTTAATGAAGGGTTACTTCAATGATTTATAAGTAAATATTTTTTACCCCTCTATTGTTTTTTTTTTTAAAAATATGAGTTGATTGTTGTGAATTGTAATTTTAATTGTGAAAAAAATATTACAATATATTCATGTAAATTAATTTGGGATTTGAGGCTATGTTGTTGTTGTTGTTGTTGTATTCATGTAAATTAATTTATTAACTTTCTCTTAAAGTTTTAATAACTCATGCGCGAGCGCGCGATAAATCGACTAGTTCTTCATCGATTGTTCAATCATTGCGTTCGTACGGTTGGCTTGCACTTGTCTTGTGCTAGTCGGTGAGCGACTATTACAACTTTAAGAGTGGTAGGTGTGGGAGGAGGTTCGGGTAGGGGCGGCAAAATGTGCTCAGACTTGTTTGTCCGTATTTGTCCGGACTCATTTTAAACAGTCCGGACATATTTTTTGCAAATTAATACGGGTCCGGACATGTTTTTTTGTCCGTTTTTTAAAAAACGGTTCGGTCCCGGACATTTTTTAAAAACGGGTACCCAGATTTGGACGTGACAACATAAAAATTATGTATTTTTGTTAAAGGAGATAGAAAGTTTCACATGCTCTCTCCTTCCACCATTTCATTTTTTAGGATTTTCTCAATTTTTCTATTTTTTATTTTAAGATATTTGTATATTTGTGTTATTTATTGTTTTAAGATATATTCACTCCCCCTCCCCCCACACATATTTTTGGAAAACGTAAAATCCAACTTTGAACAATCAAACAACGGTCTAATTAATGAATTATTCATCAATGCATTAAGTCTTTGTTTCGAATTTCACACAATCAATTTGGTTACCGCAATATTATTTATATGTAATGTTTACGACACTTTGAAATAACAATTAAGTTCATTTTGAATTCTTTTTTTTGTTAATGAAGGTTACTTCAATGATTTATAAGTAAATATTTTTTTATCACTCTATTGTTTGTTTTTTTAAAAATATGGGTTGATTGTTGTGAATTGTAATTTTAATTGTGAAAAAAATGTTACAATATATTCATGTAAATTAATTTGGGATTGAGGCTATGTTGTTATTGTTGTTGTATTCATGTAAATTAATTTATTAACTTTCTCTTAAAGTTTTAATAACTCATGCGAGAGCGCATAAAAATTGACTAGTTCTTCATCAGCGATTGTTCAATCATTGCGTTCGTACAGTTGGCTTGCACTTTGTCTTGTGCTAGTCAGTGAGCGACTATTACAACTTTAAGAGTGGTAGGTGTGGGAGGAGGTTCGGGTAGGGGCGGCAAAATGTGCTCAGACTTGTTTGTCCGTATTTGTCCTGACTCATTTAAACGGTCCGGGCATAATTTTTTTGCAAATTAATACGGTCCGGATGTTTTTTTGTATGTTTTTAACGGGTTCGTCCGTTTTTTAAAAACGGGTACCCAGATTTGGACGTGACAACATAAAAATTATGTATTTTTGTTAAAGGAGAGAGAAAGTTTCACATGCTCTCTCCTTCCACCATTTCATTTTTTAGGATTTTCTCAATTTTTCTATTTTTTATTTTAAGATATTTGTATATTTGTGTTATTTATTGTTTTAAGATATATTCACTCCCCCTCCCCCCACACACATTTTTGGAAAACGTAAAATCCAACTTTGAACAATCAAACAACGGTCTAATTAATGAATTATTCATCAATGCATTAAGTCTTTGTTTCGAGTTTTACACCATCAATTTGGTTACCGCAATATTATTTATATGTACTGTTTACGACACTGAAATAACAATTAAGTTCTTTTTGAATTCTTTTTTTTGTTAATGAAGGGTTACTTCAATGATTTATAAGTAAATATTTTTTTACCCCTCTATTGTTTGTTTTTTTTAAAAAATATGGGTTGATTGTTGTGAATTGTAATTTTAATTGTGAAAAAAATGTTACAATATATTCATGTAAATTAATTTGGGATTGAGGCTATGTTGTTGTTGTTGTTGTATTCATGTAAATTAATTTATTAACTTTCTCTTAAAGTTTTAATAACTCATGCGCGAGCGCAGTAAATCGACTAGTTCTTCATCAGCGATTGTTCAATCATTGCGTTCGTACAGTTGGCTTGCACTGTCTTGTGCTAGTCAGTGAGCGACTATTACAACTTTAAGAGTGGTAGGTGTGGGAGGAGGTTCGGGTAGGGGCGGCAAAATGTGCTCAGACCCGTTTGTCCGTATTTGTCCGGACTCATTTTAAACGGTCCGGACATAATTTTTTTGCAAATTAATACGGTCCCGGACATGTTTTTTTGTCCGTTTTAAAAAACCGGGTACCCAGATTTGGACGTGACAACATAAAAATTATGTATTTTTGTTAAAGGAGAGAGAAAGTTTCACATGCTCTCTCCTTCCACCATTTCATTTTTTAGGATTTTCTCAATTTTTCTATTTTTTATTTTAAGATATTTGTATATTTGTGTTATTTATTGTTTTAAGATATATTCACTCTCCCCTCCCCCCACACACATTTTTGGAAAACGTAAAATCCAACTTTGAACAATCAAACAACGGTCTAATTAATGAATTATTCATCAATGCATTAAGTCTTTGTTTCGAATTTTACACCATCAATTTGGTTACCGCAATATTATTTATATGTACTGTTTACGACACTGAAATAACAATTAAGTTCATTTTGAATTCTTTTTTTTGTTAATGAATGGTTACTTCAATGATTTATAAGTAAATATTTTTTTTACCCCTCTATTGTTTTTTTTTAAGAAATATGGGTTGATTGTTGTGAATTGTAATTTTAATTGTGAAAAAAATGTTACAATATATTCATGTAAATTAATTTGGGACTGAGGCTATGTTGTTGTTGTTGTTGTTGTTGTTGTATTCATGTAAATTAATTTATTAACTTTCTCTTAAAGTTTTAACAACTCCTGCGCAGAGCGCAAGAAATCGACTAGTTCTTCATCAACGATTGTTCAATCATTGCGTTCATACAGTTGGCTTGCACTGTCTTGCGCTAGTCAGTGAGCGTCTATTACAACTTTAAGAGTGGTAGGTGTGGGAGGAGGTTCGGGTAGGGGCGGCAAAATGTGCTCAGACCCGTTTGTCCGTATTTGTCCGGACTCATTTTTAACGGGTCCGGACATAATTTTTTGCAAATTAATACGGGTCCGGACATGTTTTTTTGTCCGTTTTAAAAAACGGGTTCGGGTTCGGACAATTTTTTTAAAAACGGGTACCCAGATTTGGACGTGACAACATAAAAATTATGTATTTTTGTTAATAATTAAGTGAAAAAATTTATTTTATTTTATTAAAAAACGGGTCCGGACAAAAAACGGGACTTGTATATTTTAAAACATACGGGTCCTGAAAAAAAAAGTGTCCGTTTCAAAAACGGCTACGGGTCCGAACACTATTTTTAGTCGTTATTAAAAGGAGTGTCCGGTCCCGTACCCGTCCATACCCGGTTTTTTGCCACCCCCAGGTTCGGGTGTGTCCGAGGCTGAGCAGAGCGACGGTTCGTGTGAGAGTGTTCACAACTGTCGGCAGATAGGGGAGATAATCTATAAGAAACTGAGGGAGTCCATCATGTCAGAAAATGACAACAAATAGTTTTCTTATCTTGATTACTCAAATGTGACTGAAAACCAGAATGAAATTGAGAGATGGCAAAGAATATGATATAGAGGCCCAGCCAATCATGGATGAAGCTTTCATGCTCACGTTGAAATCACCACCTGGTTACCAAGACTCGGAGGAGGGGAGAGAGGGGGCCGAGGAGGGAGCTAAACTTGATGCCGAGTTCTTGGCCAATAGACAAGAGGATTAGGCGCAGCAACAGCAGCTGGAGAACTAGCCCAAGAGCTAAAAGATGAAGGGAGAAGAGGATAAGCAACATCAGTAAGAATTTGCTGAGGGCTATGAGTTTGTAGACCCAAAGATTGGAGAGCTAGACCTGGATGGTCTTAAGGTCTTTCCACCACCTCCTCCACTACAGGCACATATACCACCACTAGAGGACTTGACTTCACGACAGCAAAGGTTGTAGATAGTAGAAATGAGGTGAAAAAACCAAGAGGATAGGGTGAAATATCAAGCAGTCATACTAAGATATGAGCACAATATGGAGAGGATAGAGCAGCACTGAAGGAATAGATAGCGTAATTTCATGTTGTTTATTGATCATCATCAAGACATACTAGATATGAGAGGAGCAGACAGTTGAGAACTACTGAAAGGTTAATTGATTTTCCACTAGCACCAGCATATATGTTTGATCAAGATTTAGTGCAGAGCATGAGGGTGGAAGTCCATTGATACCATCTCAAGCTGGAGCTAATAATGAAAATGACGATGATGCTGCGCAGTCTTGAAGTCAGTGTAATAAGAATCCTTTAGATATGGGGAATTGAGAGTGACATTGATACCATTTAATTTTGTTTCAATATAAAGGATTTTTTGTTACTTATGTACTTGTTTTAATTATATGTTTAGTTTACTTAAATATAAATTGAGTTATTACATATTTTTATATATTTTAGTGTTTTCATGTTTCAAGCTTGCTTTTAAACCTTGAGGACAAGATTTGGTTTAAGTTTGGGGGCATCGACACTACATTACAATATGGGAAGTGGTAAGATTGGCTGAGAAATAAGGATAAGCACTACAGTTATGATCGTTTAAATTTTGATTTGAAGCGGTAAGGAGGAAAGCATGGCTGTGTATAATTTTTCATTTTATTTACTATTTGAATGCTTAAGTAGTATAAATTATGTTATATATAGTAATATGTAATGAATAAGTAGTTCATTTGCATGTTCGTGCATTTAATTGTGGATGAGTAGACTATAAGTATCTTGTTGATACGAAACTCAATAGAGTATGTTTTAAATTTTAAAGAAGAAACAATGAAATGTAGCAAACAATAATATGATTTCATGAATATAAACCTAGAGTTATGGAAGACCTTAAACTTGAAACAAAGCAAGAAACTATAACACTTCTTGTAAAAAAATTTATATCTCTAAGGATTCTATAATAAGTGTGAATCTTATTTGTAAATACAAATCAAATAAAGACTTAGTGCAAAGAGGGGAAGAAATATGCATTGTAAATTAGAAGTTAGAGTTAACTTACTTGATTTAATGAAAGTGAGACGTGCTAACAAGAGTTTTAGATAAAGAGAAAAATGAAAGAATCCCACAAGCTCTACAGGAAATGGAGTAGAGAACTTGATGGTTGGAAAAATGTGAAAAGAATGAAATCCAAATGAAAAAAAGAAGGGACTGAAAAATTTCAAAAAAAATGATGAGAAAAAGAAGAAAAGAAATGAGAGAAGAAAATAAAGAGAAGAAGGTGAAAGTAAACTAAAACTCTTCAAATAAAAATTTAGCCCGAGTACAAGTAGCTAATTGAGATAAGTTTCCATTCCAACTACGTAAAGTCCTATAGACTTTTGAAGTGCTAAAGTTTACCAAAGATGAGTTTGATCTATGCTAGATTTTTGAATTTTTAAGCTTAATAAGAGATCATGAGATTTTATACTTGCTACTTGAGTGTTGAGATGAAATAAACTTGTGAATAATTATGTTTTTTTATTGTGATCTATGTTATTGTTTTGAAAGTAAAGTTACATAGGTTATTAAAGCTACACGTCTTAAAAATATAAGTTTTTGCAAAGAAAAACTCTTGAGATGATTGTTAACTTGAAACTTAGTAAATTAAAGGATACTCTATGAATAATGTAAATTGAATGAGAACTAGTTATTATGAGACTTAGTAGAATATACCTTTGTTCGGGACATGCAAAAGCCTTAGTTTGGGGGTATTTGATAAGTGAGTATTTATATGTATATGTAGGGTTAATTTAGTTGTATATTTAGTATAAATATCCTCAAATAAACTCTAAATCATAGTATTATTGCACTTTCAGGGAATTAAGGTGTAAAGGAAGGAATTGAGGAAAAATGGAAGAAATGAAGTAAAAACCTCCAAAAACACACTAAGCGACGTAGCAATAGGTGTTAACGTTTTAGGCATACAAGGCACAACGTGGAAGAGAAAAAAAAGTGAAGAAAACCAACTCTAGAGGTTCGGCGCTGTGGCAGCACAATTGAGCATTGGGGACGGCTCTGGTGAAGCAGGTGACAATACTGCGACACTAAGGAACAAGGAAACATGCATGTAGTGTTGGCGCAGTGGCAGTGTAGTGGGCTAAAGGGCACGATGCTGGGTAAGTAATTGACAGCGCCAGACATGCAGGAAATTGAAAGTAGAATTTTAATTCGAGTTAAATTGTAAAGTATTATAATTGTCATTAAGGAGTATAAATAAGTATTAGAACATGGTAAACTAACTATATACCAGCTATTAGCCACCATTAAAGTAAGTTAGCATAGTTTTACATTGAGTTGGAGTATTAAAGAGTTTATGTGAAGAAAACATTGAAGACTTCACGTTTGCAATTCAAGTTTGATTTCGTTAATTAAATTCAAGGTAATATTTGTATTCATCTCTAATTTCTAATTATTTCCATTATGAATTGTTATATGTGTGTTTCAATAAAGTGTGAGTAGTATAGTTATCTTAGGGATCAATAGATCCTATGGTATGAATATTATACTTTGAATAAGAATAAAAAGTGAATATAAAAATTGTAATGGTTAGAATTTGTATTGATTATGAGCGTAATGCTTTAGATATCTTGATCACGTGTTTAATGAACTTAGGCTTTAGAAGTTATCATGGCCATTGAAGTTTTCAATCAGGACATGAACGATGTATAACCCTAAAATATACAACATCAAGAGATAGTTGAGGCGTGGATAGTAAACTTAGTTGGTTATGAATCCAATGATTTAGGATTTAAAGTAATACGGAGCTTACGCTATTCATACCGATTGGTGGAGTTCTAGTATGCACATTATAATCTTCTCCGTCATGACAGTGGGTTGAAGTGGATTTGAAGGAAATATATATATTCTAATTAGGCATTGCACACAACATATTGAGATGTAAACATGAATACAAAGCATAGTATTAAATTACATAGGTGAAGTTGTGAACAAAAATATCCTTAATATAAGAGTTCAAGTAAAGTTTAAATTAATTTGTTAGATAGTTTAGTTAGTATAAAATCAATTAAAAAGTGAATTCTTTAGCAATAGTTCAAGTTAAATAGGTAATTAACAACTAATGCAAAAACCTTTCTCTGAAAACGATATACGCGATCAACGTAATTTGATTGCACTATTACTATAAGAGAGTCGTTACACTTACGACGCACATGCTTTCACAATTGGCATCATCAATAGGAGATCTAAAACATCTGAGATACCTAAATTTGACATTTCGAGGTCTAGAATCTAAGATGCTTGAACCCATTTGCAACCTAAGAAACTTGCAAATGTTAAATTGGCTTGGAATGATCTCATAAAATTGCCATCTTCAATAGGCGATATGAAGAGTTAATGTACCTAAAGCTTTCTCATAATGGAAGAATAACATTACTTCCTAAATCTATTAGTGGCCTTAAAAGCGTAACAACATTAGAAGTAGCGGATTGTGAAGTTGAAGCATTGTCGTCTTCAATAGGTGATTTGAAGAACTTGAGGTACCTAAACCTCTCTTTCAATTCAAGAATAACATCATTACCTGAATCTATTGGAGGCCTTAAAAGCTTACAGATTTTAAATGTTACATTTTATGTTGGACCTGAAGCATTGCCAGATAGCATCAATAACCTTCAAAGCCTCAAGCACCTAAACACAAGAAGTTTTTTAGTTTAGAACATGCCAAATGGCATTAGTTTATTAACTGCTCTCCAAAGATTAGGTTATTTAATGGTTGAGCGAAAGAATAATATGAGAGAGTTATAAAGGTTAAACCAGCTTAAAGGAGAATTAATAATAGGAGGGTTTAGACACACAAAAAGTTTAGAGGATGCTAGAGAAGCCAACTTGATGATTAAACCCAATCTCTCGAAGCTATAACTCGATTGGGGGTCATCGGGTGGTTCTGATGTTAATTGTCGTAGCAAAGATGTGTTAGAAGGCTTTCAACCTCACACTAATATTGAGGAATTGAGAATTTCAAATTATCCAGGAGCAGAGTTTCCTACTTGGATGCAAATTGAGGATCCTCTTTTATCATTTCCAAGACTTACTGCCCTTAAACTAGATAATCTTTGTAATCTAGATGAATGGTCATTGAATTGTGTAGTATATATTAGGTTCATATATTATGTATATGTTATGTTTGTTAATGGAGATTACGTGCCTTGTGTGATCATATTGCGAGTGACTGTAAATTGAGTGTTAGTGCACACACACACACACACACACACACACACACACACACACACACACACCAGTATATAAGGTAGGACAAGTGTGTAATGCATTCTTAATTTTGGTGATCAACAAAACCTGCTCTTACTTTACAAAGCGTACATGGTATCAGAGCGGTGATAGCTCGGACTAAGCCGTAGCATCATTGTCATTAAAGATTTGTACCTCTGAGAATCAGATCTGTTGATTGATCATTGTAGATCATAGATCGAGTGTTCTCGAGTGTTCGGCTTATGGTTATGGTGTGTTTGATCAGAGATATGAGTTGAGGCAGTGGTTTCTGAAGCTAAAAGTCATCATATCGGGTCATAGAGCTTGACTGGATCGAACGGCTATGGCGCTAGAAGTCCACTACACTTGTAAAACTCGGATCACCCTGGTATGGTGTTGGTTTCAAATCCTCTCACTGATTTGAACTATTTTTTTCATAAAGTCGAGCAATGCAAATCCCTTTTGGAGCAAAAATGAAGCTCATATTCATTAGTGGAAGCTGTGAGATGCCTGAGAAGGTTCATCAAGACTTTGATCAATGGTGCAAAGTTGATTTCATGGTAATTTCTTGGATCGTTAACTCAATTTCCAAAGAAATTGTTGAGGCTTTTCTGTATATGAATTATGCGCATACTTGGTAGTTGGATCTAAAGGAAATATACGGAGATTGCGACAGTGATTAGTCGATTGTAAATTTTTTTACAAAACTGAAGAAGCTAAGGGATAAGTTGGGATTTTAGCTTTAATTCTTCATTATGATTGTGATAATCGCGAGAAATTGATGGAATTAGAATCAAATGATCGTTTAATTCAATTTTTTATAGCCTACAAGATCTCTCAAGAAGAACAACAATTAACTTAAAAAACAATGACACAACAGCACAAGCACAGCATGTACAACCACTTTGTTCTTCATTAACATACACAAAAACTTGCAAAAACAAGTAAAAATTGTAAGAGACTACATAACGAAAGTGGGAGACATAAGATAGGAGCGAAAGATATATAAGGTAAAATCAGAGATTTATGATCAAAATCTCATTTGAACTATGCATTCCAATCTTCATTTGACACTCTCCTCCCATCTACCGTCCATCAACAAAAACCATTAAAAAAATACACACACAATTGACTTCTAAAACAAAAACAAGGCAAGTACAGAAGCTCAGAAGGAAGGCAGTAGAGATATGAATGTAATCACATTGGTTAATCATACATTAAGCGCAATACAAACCATTCTCGTCATCGCCTTCTTTTTCAAACAATACTAAACCACAACCGAAACAAAATTGAGAATCAAGAGGTGAGAAAGTGCCTCATAGAGAAGATTAGGTTGTCAACATAAGTTGATTCAGACATATGCTTGTCATTTATTAATATCTTTAATCATAAGCCCTCCAATAAAAAAAAAATTAATAATAAAAAAATAAACCTTAATCTATTCATAATAAAAAAGAAGGAATTGGTAGGAATGGTGGAGACTCAGAATATGGGTAGTGGTATATCAGATTGGTCGGCAAGGCGGAATCCGCCAATTACGACGAACGAGACCTTTTATAATAGTCGTCACCGCCTCCAAAACCAACACAAACACAACAATATTGGAAATCAAACCCTAAATTGCGCACAAGCCAAATACAAAAGAAAATCAAACCCTAAATTTGAGATCTCACAAGCCAAATACAATAAGAAATCACAAATCAACGATTCTAAATACTAGTAGAATCGAAACAATTTAGCGAGAGTACGAAAAAATGGTAAGCGTTGTTGGTATTTATAAAGGATTGGAAGGGTGTTTATCACATTAGGGTTTCCGCTTGCTTGGAATTGGGCTGGTCTCCGTCACCAGAAAGAAAAAATAAAAAATTAAGATAAAATAAAAATAAAAATAAAAATGATGATAGAACCTTAGAGCAGGTGGAAAGCACGTGCGCCTCCTTTTTCACGCAGAGAGGTCTTGATAAGAGGTCACTAAAACCCCCTTCAAAGGTGAAGGAATCCAACTGTTATACGTTTACTAAAAATAAGTAAGGTCGGTTCAATGCTCACTTTGTTTATGAAGTTGCTACAAATTGAATTGTCAACAATTTTGAATGGAGGCTCATAAATTTGACAAACCCTTTCTGAAAGCTTTATCCAATCAAAAAAGATTTTATCATGCAAAGAGTGAGGTCATCTGTATAGGTAAGGGTAGTGAGCAGCCTCAATTTGCTTTAATGATTCTTATGCCACTTTTGCAAAAACCAATAAACCTAATCTTCAAACAAGCCATGGGCAATTAAAATTGAGCTATCACTCAAAAGTCTTGTTTGGCTTTGGATCAAAACATGCACAAGACAAAGCTATATTGGTTTTTCAACGACTTCTTTAAGACTTATCATAAGCAAGTAATTATATTCTGTGCCACCGTTTAAATTTATATTTCAAACATTTTTAATAGTGCCCTCTATGCAAGTATAGCCTACAAGATCTCTCCTGAAGAACAACAACTAACTTGAAAAACAATGACACAAAACAGCACAAGCACAACATGTAAAACCACTTTGTTCTTCATTAACAGACACAAAAACTTGCAAAAACAAGTAAAAATTGTGATGGACTAGATAACGAAAGAGGGAGACATCAGATAGGAGCGAAAGATATATAAGGTAAAATCATAGATTTATGATCAAAATCTCATTAGTACTATGCATTCCAATCATCATTTGACACTCTCCGCCCATCTACCGTCCATCAACAAAAATCATTAAAAAAAACAAACACACAATTGACTTCAAAAACTAAAACAAGGCAAGTACAGAAGCTCAGAAGGAAGGCAGTAGAGATATGAATGTAATCACATTGGTTAATCATACATTAAGCGCAATACATACCATTCTCGTCATCGCCTTCTTTTTCAAACAATTCTAAACCACAACCGAAACAAAATTGAGAATCAAGAGGTGAGAAAGTGCCTCATATAGAAGATTAGGTTGTCAACATAAGTTGATTCAGACATATGCTTGTCATCTATTAATATCTTTAATCATAGGCCCTCCAATCACAAAAAAAAATTAATAATAAAAAAATAAACCCTAATCTATTCATAATAAAAAAGAAGGAATTGGTAGGAATGGTGGAGACTCAGAATATGGGTAGTGGTATATCAGGTTGGTCGGCAAGGCGGAATCCACCAATTACGATGAACGAGACCTTTTATAATAGTCGTCACCGCCTCCACAACCAACACAAACACAACAATATTCCCTTAATTGCGCACGAGCCAAATAAAAAAGAAAATCAAACCCTATATCTGAGAAGATCTCACAAGCCATATACAATAAGAAATAATAAATCAACGATTCTATATACAAGAAGCAACCCTAGAATCGAAACAATTTAGCGAAAGTACGAAAAAAAGGGTAAGCGTTGTTGGTATTTATAAAGGATTGGAAGGGTGTTTATCACATTAGGGTTTCCGCTTTCTTGGAATTGGGCTGGGCTCCGTCACCAGAAAGAAAAAATAAAATGAAATAAAATTAAAATTAAAATAAAAATAAAAATGCTGATAGAACCTTAACACAGGTGGAAAGCACGTGCGCCTCTTTTTCACGCAGAGAGGTCTTGATAAGAGGTCACTAAAACCCCTTCAAAGGTGAAGGAATCCAATTGTTATACGTTTACTAAAAATAAGCAAGGTCAGTTCAGCGGCTCACTTTGTTTATCAAGTTGCTACAAATTGAATTGTCAACAATTTTGAATGGAGGCTCATAAATTTGACAAACCCTTTCTGAAAGCTTTATCCAATCAAAAAAAAATTTATCATGCAAAGAGTGAGGTCATCTGCATAAGTAAGGGTAGTGAGCAGCCTCAATTTGCTTTAATGATTCTTATGCCACTTTTGCAAAAACCAATAAACCTAATCTTCTAACAAGCAATGGGCAATTAAAATTGAGGGCTATCACTCAAAAGTCTCGCTTGGCTTTGGATCAAAACATGCACTAGACAAAGCTATATTGGTTTTTCAACGACTTCTTTAGGACTTATCATAAGCAAGTAATTATATTCCGTGCCACCGTTTAAAGTAATGCTTCAAACATTTTTAATAGTGCCCTCTATGCAAGTATAGCCTACAAGATCTCTCCAGAAGAACAACAATTAACTTAAAAAACAATGACACAAAACAGCACAGCATGTACAACCACTTTGTTCTTCATTAACATACACAAAAACTTGCAAAAACAAGTAAAAATTGTAACAGACTACATAACGAAAGAGGGAGACATAAGATAGGAGCGAAAGATATATAAGGTAAAATCAGAGATTTATGATCAAAATCTCATTAGAACTATGCATTCCAATCATCGTTTGACACACTCCTCCCATCTACCGTCCATCAACAAAAATTAAAAAACACACAATTGACTTCAAAACAAAAACAAGGCAAGTACAGAAGCTCAGAAGGAAGGCAGTAGAGATATGAATGTAATCACATTGCTTAATCATACATTAAGCGCAATACATACCATTCTCGTCATCGTCTTCTTTTTCAAACAATTCTAAACCACAACCGAAACAAAATTGAGAATCAAGAGGTGAGAAAGTGCCTCATAAAGAAGATTAGGTTGTCAACATAAGTTGATTCAGACATATGCTTGTCATCTATTAATATCTTTAATCATGGCCCTCCAATCACAAAAAAAATAATAATAAAAAATAAACCCTAATCTATTCATAATAAAAAAGAAGGAATTGGTAGGAATTGTGGAGACTCAGAATATGGGTAGTGTTATATCAGTTTGGTCGGCAAGGCGGAATCCACCAATTACGACGAACGAGACCTTTTATAATAGTCGTCACCGCCCCCACAACCAACATAAACACAACAATATTGGAAATCAATCCCTAAATTGCGCACAAGCCAAATACAAAAGAAAATCAAACCCTAAATCTGAGAAGATCTCACAAGCCATATACAATAAGAAATCACAAATCAACGATTCTAAATACAAGAAGCAACCCTAGAATCGAAACAATTTAGCGAGAGTACGAAAAAATGGTAAGCGTTGTTGGTATTTATAAAGGATTGGAAGGGTGTTTATCACATTAGGGTTTCCGCTTGCTTGGAATTGGGCTGGTCTCCGTCACTAGAAAGAAAAAATAAAAAAATAAAGATAAAATAAAAATAAAAATAAAAATGATGATAGAACCTTAGAGCAGGTGGAAAGCACGTGCGCCTCATTTTTCACGCAGAGATGTCTTGATAAGAGGTCACTAAAACCCCCTTCAAAGGTGAAGGAATCCAACTGTTATACGTTTACTAAAAATAAGTAAGGTTTGTTCAATGACTCATTTTGTTTATGAAGTTGCTACAAATTGAATTGTCAACAATTTTGAATGGAGGCTCATAAATTTGACAAACCCTTTCTGAAAGCTTTATCCAATCAAAAAAAGATTTTATCATGCAAAGAGTGAGGTCATCTGTATAGGTAAGGGTAGTGAGCAGCCTCAATTTGCTTTAATGATTCTTATGCTACTTTTGCAAAAACCAATAAACATAATCTTCTAACAAGCAATGGTCAATTAAAATTGAGAGCTATCACTCAAAAGTCTTGCTTGGCTTTGGATCAAAACATGCACAAGACAAAGATATATTGGTTTTTCAACGACTTCTTTAAGACTTATCATAAGCAAGTAATTATATTATGTGCCACCGTTTAAATTTATATTTCAAACATTTTTAATAGTGCCCTCTATGCAAGTATAGCCTACAAGATCTCTCCCGAAGAACAACAACTAACTTGAAAAACAATGACACAAAACAGCACAGCATGTAAAACCACTTTGTTCTTCATTAACAGACACAAAAACTTGCAAAAACAAGTAAAAATTGTGATGGACTAGATAACGAAAAAGGGAGACATCAGATAGGAGCGAAAGATATATAAGGTAAAATCAGAGATTTATGATCAAAATCTCATTAGAACTATGCATTCCAATCATCGTTTGACACTCTCTCCGCCCATCTACCGTCCATCAAAAAAAAAAAAAAAACAAACACACAATTGACTTCTAAAACAAAAACAAGGCAAGTACAGAAGCTCAGAAGGAAGGCAGTAGAGATATGAATGTAATCACATTGGTAAATCATACATTAAGCGCAATACATACCATTCTTTTCATCGCCTTCTTTTTCAAACAATTCTAAACCACAACCGAAACAAAATTGAGAATCAAAGGTGAGAAAGTGCCTCATAGAGAAGATTAGGTTGTCAACATAAGTTGATTCAGACATATGCTTGTCATCTATTAATATCTTTAATCATAGGCCCTCCAATCACAAAAAAATTAATAATAAAAAAATAAACCCTAATCTATTCATAATAAAAAAAAGAAGGAATTGGTAGGAATTGTGGAGACTCAGAATATGGGTAGTGTTATATCAGTTTGGTCGGCAAGGCGGAATCCACCAATTACGACGAACGAGACCTTTTATAATAGTCGTCACCGCCCCCACAACCAACATAAACACAACAATATTCCCTTAAATTGCGCACGAGCCAAATACAAAAGAAAATCAAACCCTAAATTTGAGAAGATCTCACAAGCCATATACAATAAGAAATCACAAATCAACGATTCTATATACAAGAAGCAACCCTAGAATCGAAACAATTTAGCGAGAGTACGAAAAAAAGGTAAGCGTTGTTGGTATTTATAAAGGATTGGAAGGGTGTTTATCACATTAGGGTTTCCGCTTTCTTGGAATTGGGCTGGGCTCCGTCACCAGAAAGAAAAAATAAAAAAATAAAGATAAAATTAAAATAAAAATAAAAATGATGATAGAACCTTAACACAGTGGAAAGCACGTGCGCCTCTTTTTCACGCAGAGAGGTCTTGATAAGAGGTCACTAAAACCCCTTCAAAGGTGAAGGAATCCAATTGTTATACGTTTACTAAAAATAAGTAAGGTCAGTTCAGCGGCTCACTTTGTTTATGAAGTTGCTACAAATTGAATTGTCAACAATTTTGAATGGAGGCTCATAAATTTGACAAACCCTTTCTGAAAGCTTTATCCAATCAAAAAAGATTTTATCATGCAAAGAGTGAGGTCATCTGCATAGGTAAGGGTAGTGAGCAACCTCAATTTGCTTTAATGATTCTTATGCCACTTTTGCAAAAACCAATAAACCTAATCTTCTAACAAGCAATGGGCAATTAAAATTGAGGGCTATCACTCAAAAGTCTCGCTTGGCTTTGGATCAAAACATGCACTAGACAAAGCTATATTGGTTTTTCAACGACTTCTTTAGACTTATCATAAGCAAGTAATTATATTACGTGCCACCGTTTAAAGTAATGCTTCAAACATTTTTAATAGTGCCCTCTATGCAAGTATAGCCTACAAGATCTCTCCAGAAGAACAACAACTAACTTGAAAAACAATGACACAAAACAGCACAAGCACAGCATGTAAAACCACTTTGTTCTTCATTAACAGACACAAAAACTTGCAAAAACAAGTAAAAATTGTGATGGACTAGATAACGAAAAAGGAGACATCAGATAGGAGCGAAAGATATATAAGGTAAAATCAGAGATTTATGATCAAAATCTCATTTGAACTATGCATTCCAATCATCATTTGACACTCTCCTCCCATCTACCGTCCATCAACAAAAACCATTAAAAAAAACACACACACAATTGACTTCTAAAACAAAAACAAGGCAAGTACAAAAGCTCAGAAGGAAGGCAGTAGAGATATGAATGTAATCACATTGGTTAATCATACATTAAGCGCAATACATACCATTCTCGTCATCGCCTTCTTTTTCAAACAATTCTAAACCACAACCGAAACAAAATTGAGAATCAAGAGGTGAGAAAGTGCCTCATAGAGAAGATTAGGTTGTCAACATAAGTTGATTCAGACATATGCTTGTCATCTATTAATATCTTTAATCATAGGCCCTCCAATCACAAAAAAAATAATAATAAAAAATAAACCCTAATCTATTCATAATAAAAAAGAAGGAATTGGTAGGAATTGTGGAGACTCAGAATATGGGTAGTGTTATATCGGTTTGGTCTGGCGGAATCCACCAATTACGACAAAACGAGACCTTTTATAATAGTCGTCACCGCCCCACAACCAACATAAACACAACAATATTGGAAATCAATCCCTAAATTGCGCACAAGCCAAATACAAAAGAAAATCAAACCCTAAATCCGAGAAGATCTCACAAGCCATATACAATAAGAAATCACAAATCAACGATTCTAAATACAAGAAGCAACCCTAGAATCGAAACAATTTAGCGAGAGTACGAAAAAATGGGGGTAAGCGTTGTTGGTATTTATAAAGGATTGGAAGGGTGTTTATCACATTAGGGTTTCCGCTTGCTTGGAATTGGGTGGTCTCCGTCACTAGAAAGAAAAAATAAAAAAATAAAATAAAATAAAAATAAAAATAAAAATGATGATAGAACCTTAGAGCGAGTGGAAAGCACGTGCGCCTCTTTTTCACGCAGAGATGTCTTGATAAGAGGTCACTAAAACCCCTTCAAAGGTGAAGGAATCCAACTCGTTATACGTTTACTAAAAATAAGTAAGGTCAGTTCAGCGGCTCATTTTGTTTATGAAGTTGCTACAAATTGAATTGTCAACAATTTTGAATGGAGGCTCATAAATTTGACAAACCATTTCTGAAAGCTTTATCCAATCAAAAAAAAAAATTATCATGCAAAGAGTGAGGTCATCTGCATAGGTAAGGGTAGTGAGCAACCTCAATTTGCTTTAATGATTCTTATGCTACTTTTGCAAAAACCAATAAACCTAATCTTCTAACAAGCAATGGGCAATTAAAATTGAGAGCTATCACTCAAAAGTCTTGCTTGGCTTTGGATCAAAACATGCACTAAGACAAAGATATATTGGTTTTTCAACGACTTCTTTAAGACTTATCATAAGCAAGTAATTATATTATGTGCCACCGTTTAAATTTATATTTCAAACATTTTTAATAGTGCCCTCTATGCAAGTATAGCCTACAAGATCTCTCCGAAAGAACAACAACTAACTTGAAAAACAATGACACAAAACAAAGACAAAGATGTAAAACCACTTTGTTCTTCATTAACAGACACAAAAACTTGCAAAAACAAGTAAAAATTGTGATGGACTAGATAACGAAAAAGGAGACATCGAGATAGGAGCGAAAGATATATAAGGTAAAATCGAGATTTATGATCAAAATCTCATTAGAACTATGCATTCCAATCATCGTTTGACACACTCCGCCCATCTACCGTCCATTAAAAAAAACAAACACACAATTGACTTCAAAAACAAAAACAAGGCAAGTACAGAAGCTCAGAAGGAAGGCAGTAGAGATATGAATGTAATCACATTGGTTAATCATACATTAAGCGCAATACATACCATTCTTTTCATCGCCTTCTTTTTCAAACAATTCTAAACCACAACCGAAACAAAATTGAGAATCAAGAGGTGAGAAAGTGCCTCATAGAGAAGATTAGGTTGTCAACATAAGTTGATTCAGACATATGCTTGTCATCTATTAATATCTTTAATCATAGGCCCTCCAATCACAAAAAAAATTAATAATAAAAAAAATAAACCCTAATCTATTCATAATAAAAAAAAGAAGGAATTGGTAGGAATTGTGGAGACTCAGAATATGGGTAGTGTTATATCAGTTTGGTCGGCAAGGCGGAATCCACCAATTACGACGAACGAGACCTTTTATAATAGTCGTCACCGCCCCCACAACCAACATAAACACAACAATATTGGAAATCAATCCCTAAATTGCGCACAAGCCAAATACAAAAGAAAATCAAACCCTAAATCGAGAAGATCTCACAAGCCATATACAATAAGAAATCACAAATCAACGATTCTAAATACAAGAAGCAACTAGAATCGAAACAATTTAGCGAGAGTACGAAAAAATGGTAAGCGTTGTTGGTATTTATAAAGGATTGGAAGGGTGTTTATCACATTAGGGTTTCCGCTTGCTTGGAATTGGGCTGGTCTCCGTCACTAGAAAGAAAAAATAAAAAAATAAAGATAAAATAAAAATAAAAATAAAAATGATGATAGAACCTTAGAGCAGGTGGAAAGCACGTGCGCCTCCTTTTTCACGCAGAGATGTCTTGATAAGAGGTCACTAAAACCCCCTTCAAAGGTGAAGGAATCCAACTGTTATACGTTTACTAAAAATAAGTAAGGTTTGTTCAGCGGCTCATTTTGTTTATGAAGTTGCTACAAATTGAATTGTCAACAATTTTGAATGGAGGCTCATAAATTTGACAAACCCTTTCTGAAAGCTTTATCCAATCAAAAAAAGATTTTATCATGCAAAGAGTGAGGTCATCTGTATAGGTAAGGGTAGTGAGCAGCCTCAATTTGCTTTAATGATTCTTATGCTACTTTTGCAAAAACCAATAAACATAATCTTCTAACAAGCAATGGTCAATTAAAATTGAGAGCTATCACTCAAAAGTCTTGCTTGGCTTTGGATCAAAACATGCACAAGACAAAGATATATTGGTTTTTCAACGACTTCTTTAAGACTTATCATAAGCAAGTAATTATATTATGTGCCACCGTTTAAATTTATATTTCAAACATTTTTAATAGTGCCCTCTATGCAAGTATAGCCTACAAGATCTCTCCCGAAGAACAACAACTAACTTGAAAAACAATGACACAAAACAGCACAGCATGTAAAACCACTTTGTTCTTCATTAACAGACACAAAAACTTGCAAAAACAAGTAAAAATTGTGATGGACTAGATAACGAAAAAGGGAGACATCAGATAGGAGCGAAAGATATATAAGGTAAAATCAGAGATTTATGATCAAAATCTCATTAGAACTATGCATTCCAATCATCGTTTGACACACTCCGCCCATCTACCGTCCATTAAAAAAAACAAACACACAATTGACTTCTAAAACAAAAACAAGGCAAGTACAGAAGCTCAGAAGGAAGGCAGTAGAGATATGAATGTAATCACATTGGTAAATCATACATTAAGCGCAATACATACCATTCTTTTCATCGCCTTCTTTTTCAAACAATTCTAAACCACAACCGAAACAAAATTGAGAATCAAAGGTGAGAAAGTGCCTCATAGAGAAGATTAGGTTGTCAACATAAGTTGATTCAGACATATGCTTGTCATCTATTAATATCTTTAATCATAGGCCCTCCAATCACAAAAAAAATTAATAATAAAAAAATAAACCCTAATCTATTCATAATAAAAAAAAGAAGGAATTGGTAGGAATTGTGGAGACTCAGAATATGGGTAGTGTTATATCAGTTTGGTCGGCAAGGCGGAATCCACCAATTACGACGAACGAGACCTTTTATAATAGTCGTCACCGCCCCACAACCAACACAAACACAACAATATTCCCTAAATTGCGCACGAGCCAAATACAAAAGAAAATCAAACCCTAAATTTGAGAAGATCTCACAAGCCATATACAATAAGAAATCACAAATCAACGATTCTATATACAAGAAGCAACCCTAGAATCGAAACAATTTAGCGAGAGTACGAAAAAAGGGTAAGCGTTGTTGGTATTTATAAATGATTGGAAGGGTGTTTATCACATTAGGGTTTCGGCTTTCTTGGAATTGGGCTGGGCTCCGTCACCAGAAAGAAAAAATAAAAAAATAAAGATAAAATTAAAATTAAAATTAAAATGCTGATAGAACCTTTGCGCTGGTGGAAAGCATGTGCGCCTCCTTTTTCATGCAGAGAGGTCTTGATAAGAGGTCACTAAAACCCCTTCAAAGGTGAAGGAATCCAACCGTTATACGTTTACTAAAAATAAGTAAGGTCAGTTCAGCGGCTCACTTTGTTTATGAAGTTGCTACAAATTGAATTGTCAACAATTTTCAATGGAGGCTCATAAATTTGACAAACCCTTTCTGAAAGCTTTATCCAATCAAAAAAGATTTTATCATGCAAAGAGTGAGGTCATCTGTATAGGTAAGGGTAGTGAGCAGCCTCAATTTGCTTTAATGATTCTTATGCTACTTTTGCAAAAACCAATAAACCTAATCTTCTAACAAGCAATGGGCAATTAAAATTGAGGGCTATCACTCAAAAGTCTCACTTGGCTTTGGATCAAAACATGCACTAGACAAAGCTATATTGGTTTTTCAACGACTTCTTTAGGACTTATCATAAGCAAGTAATTATATTCCGTGCCACCGTTTAAAGTAATGCTTCAAACATTTTTAATAGAGCCCTCTATGCAAGTATAGCCTACAAGATCTCTCCAAAAGAACAACAATTAACTTGAAAAACAATGACACAAAACAGCACATGCACAACATGTAAAACCACTTTGTTCTTCATTAACAAACACAAAAACTTGCAAAAACAAGTAAAAATTGTGACGGACTAGATAACGAAAGAGAGAGACATCAGATAGGAGCGAAAGATATATAAGGTAAAATCAGAGATTTATGATCAAAATCTCAATTGAACTATGCATTCAAATCATCATTTGACACTCTCCTCCCATCTACCGTCCATCAACAAAAACCAATAAAAAAACACACACACATTTGATTTCTAATGCAAAAACAAGTCAAGTACAGAGACTCAGAAGGAAGGCAGTAGAGATATGAATGTAATCACATTGGTTAATCATACATTAAGCGCAATACATACCATTCTCGTCATCGACTTCTTTATCAAACAATTCAAAACCACAACCGAAACAAAATTGAGCATCAAGAGGTGAGAAAGTGCCTCATAGAGAAGATTAGGTTATCAACATAAGTTGATTCAGACATATGCTTGTCATCTATTAATATCTTTAATCATAGGCCCTCTAATCACAAAAAAAATAATAATAAAAAATAAACCCTAATCTATTCATAATAAAAAGAAGGAATTGGTAGGAATTGTGGAGACTCAGAATATGGGTAGTGTTATATCACTTTGGTCGGCAAGGCGGAATCCACCAATTACGAAGAACGAGACCTTTTATAATAGTCGTCACCGCCTCCACAACCAACACAAACACAACAATATTGGAAGTCAAACCCTAAATTGCGCACAAGCCAAATACAAGAGAAAATCAAACCCTAAATCTGAGAAGATCTCACTAGCCATATACAATAAAAAATCACAAATCAATGATTCTAAATACAAAAAGCAACCCTAGAATCGAAACAATTTAGCGAGAGTTTAAAAAAGGGTAAGCATTGTTGGTATTTATAAAGGATTGGAAGGGTGTTTATCACATTAAGGTTTCCGCTTTCTTGGAATTAGGCTGGGCTCTGTCACCAGAAAGAAAAAATAAAAAAATAAAAATAAAAATAAAAATAAAAATAAAAATGCTGATAGAACCTTAGCGCAGGTGGAAAGCACGTGCGCCTCTTTTTTCACGCAGAGAGGTCTTGATAAGAGGTCACTAAAACCCCCTTCAAAGGTGAAGGAATCCAACTGTTATACGTTTATTAAAAATAAACAAGGTCAGTTCAGCGGCTCATTTTGTTTATGAAGTTGCTACAAATTGAATTGTCAACAATTTTGAATGGAGGCTCATAAATTTGACAAACCATTTCTGAAAGCTTTATCCAATCAAAAAAAAAAATTATCATGCAAAGAGTGAGGTCATCTGCATAGGTAAGGGTAGTGAGCAACCTCAATTTGCTTTAATGATTCTTATGCCACTTTTGCAAAAACCAATAAACCTAATCTTCTAACAAGCAATGGGCAATCAAAATTGAGGGCTATCACTCAAAAGTCTCGCTTGGCTTTGGATCAAAACATGCACTAAACAAAGCTATATTGGTTTTTCAACGACTTCTTTAGGACTTATCATAAGCAAGTAATTATATTCCGTGCCACCGTTTAAAGTAATGCTTCAAACATTTTTAATAGTGCCCTCTATGCAAGTATAGCCTACAAGATCTCTCCAGAAGAAGAACAATTAACTTGAAAAACAATGACACAAAACAACACAAGCACAAGCATGTACAACCACTTTGTTCTTCATTAACAGACACAAAAACTTGCAAAAACAAGTAAAAATTGTGATGGACTAGATAACGAAAGAGGAGACATCAGATAGGAGCGAGATATATAAGGTAAAATCAGAGATTTATGATCAAAATCTCATTTGAACTATGCATTCCAATCATCATTTTACACGCTCCTCCCATCTACCGTCCATCAACAAAAACCATTAAAAAAAACACACACAATTGACTTCTAAAACAAAAACAAGGCAAGTAGAGAAGCTCAGAAGGAAGGCAGTAGAGATATGAATGTAATCACATTGGTTAATCATACATTAAGCGCAATACATACCATTCTCGTCATCGACTTCTTTTTCAAACAATTCTAAACCACAACCGAAACAAAATTGAGCATCAAGAGGTGAGAAAGTGCCTCATAGAGAAGATTAGGTTGTCAACATAAGTTGATTCAGACATATGCTTGTCATCTATTAATATCTTTAATCATAGGCCCTCCAATCACAAAAAAATTAATAATAAAAAATAAACCCTAATCTATTAATAATAAAAAAAGAAGGAATTGGTAGGAATGGTGGAGACTCAGAATATGGGTAGTGGTATATCAGGTTGGTCGGCAAGGCGGAATCCGCCAATTACGACGAACGAGACCTTTTATAATAGTCGTCACTGCCTCCACAACCAACACAAACACAACAATATTGGAAATCAAACCCTAAATTGCGCACAAGCCAAATACAAAAGAAAATCAAACCCTAAATCTGAAAAGATCTCACAAGCCATATACAATAAGAAATCACAAATCAACGATTCTAAATACAAGAAGCAACCCTAGAATCGAAACAATTTAGCGAGAGTACGAAAAAAGGGTAAGCGTCGTTGGTATTTATAAAGGATTGGAAGGGTGTTTATGACATTAGGGTTTCCGCTTTCTTGGAATTGGGCTGGGCTCCGTCACCAGAAAGAAAAAATAAAAAAATAAAAAAATATAAAAATGCTGATAGAACCTTAGCGCAGGTGGAAAGCACGTGCGCCTCCTTTTTCCTTTTTTATTTTAATTTTAATAATAATAATAATAATAATAATAATAATAATAATAATAATAATAATAATAATAATAATAATAAGAGATGTAACATTTTTTAGTTTTCGTTGATTTAGTTATTATCGAAACATTTTTTTAATTTATTAGTATAACTAGCAGCATATGAAGATCTAAAGAAATACTATATGAGATGGGAGGAAAGAAAGGTTGTAATGTGATTATTATGAGTTTAATCCTCATGTCATCAAAGCAATTGCTTGTTTGCTTTGGAGATGACTTTTAGGCCTCGTTTAGTTCAAGAATTAGTGAAAACATTCTTCACTTGCTTACGTAACACAAGTGATAGGTTAAATAATCCTTTATTTACTTTCATTCTCATTGTATTAGGTAAGATTTAGTTTTTAATTGTTATGTCTTTCCCATCAACTGTGTTCCCAACCTCAGCAATCATCTTCACCGCCTCTAAATCGTCTCGCAAATTTCATTCTCTCATCGCCAAAAACCCCCTAGTTAGAAATGCTTCAATTCAAGACCATCAAGAAGAAAATGTAGGCCTGGGTGTCCATCTCCCATTTTGAAAATAAGAGGTACCTACATCTCCATTTCGATCAAAAACCAAGTATGGTGAAGAACACTCGAGATCCAAATATGTAAACATATAGGGTATGGAACTACAAGTTTCTATTTTTTAGGATAAGAGTTTTATTCCAACTTTAGTTCTTGTTACTTAAGTGTATTAAAATACGCTTGCAAATCTTTTTATATACAGATCGCAGCATCAAGAAATAGAAGAACCAAATTTTAGTTCTTGTTTTTCTTCTTTTTATATAGATTTGTTTTTCTTCTCTCCTCTATTCAATTTTACTTCTCTTTGATTTTCTCCAACAAATTGGTATTAGAGCCCTTATTTTCTTAAGGGACTTGTGGTTGAGAGAAACTTTTTTTCTGCATCCAAGAACTTCCATGGATTCTGATTCAATTCTTGAAAAGCCTTTCACCTCGCTTGCACCACCTGTTCGATGGTGAGGGTTATCATATATGGGCAAACAGGATGGAGGCACATCTAGAGGCGAATGATCCCTGGGAAGTCGTTGAGGAAGACTACGAAGTTCTTCCCTTACTCGCAAATCCAACAATGGCGCAAATCAAGTATTACAAATAGAGAAAGTCAAGAAAATCTAAGGCAAGAGCTATGTTATTTGTTGCGGTCTCTTCTGAAGTCATCGTAAGGATTATGTCATTAAAGTCGGCCTTTGAAGTATGGAACTACCTAAAGAAGGAGTACGAAGGAGATGAAAACATCAAAGGAATGAAGGTTCTCAACTTAATCAGAGAATTCGAGCTTCAGAGAATGAAGGACTCGAGAGACAGTGAAGGAGTATTCGATAGATTACTTGGAATCGCGAATAAAGTGAGATTACTCGGTTACAATTTTCGACTCTAGGATTGTGCAAAAAATCCTTGTAACCACCCCGGCAAGGTTTGATGCTACTATTTCATCACTTGAAAATACAAGAAATTTGGGCAACGTTAGTTTGGCGGAATTGTTGAGTGCTATGCAAGCACAGGAACAAAGAAACCTCATTAGATTTGAAGGGTCTGTTGAAGGTGCATTAGCTGCGAGAGCTAAATTCAGTCAAGGACAAAAAGGGAAGAAAGTTGAGAAGAACAAGAAAGGAAATTCAGGTTTTGATTCTCCTAACACTAATAAGGGAACAAAATATGATTTTCCTCCTTGTAAGCACTGTGGAAGAAAGGGTCATCACCCTTCTAAATGTTGGAAGCGACCGGATCAACAATGTGAGAAATGTCAGAAGATGGGACATCATCAGAAAATATGTAGAAGCAATCCACAACAAAGACAAGTGACTCAAGTCAACCTTCAACAAAAGAATGTTGCACAAGTTGCAGATCAAGAAGAGGATGAGCATCTTTTTGTTGCATCTTGTTTTGCAACAAGTAGTACAAGTGATAAGTGGCTTGTAGATAGTGGTTGCACAAACCACATGACTTTCGATCGAGACCTCTTCCGAGAATTAGACACTTCTGTAACCTCCAAAGTTCGAATTGGCAATGGCGAGTACCTTGCGGTCAAGGGAAAAGGCACAGTTGAAATTGAAAGTATTTTGGGTACAAAACTAATCAAAGATGTATTATTTGTACCTATAAGCCAAAACTTGTTAAGTGTTGGCCAACTTCTTGAGAGAGGTTTCAAAATAATCTTTGAAAACAATCAATGTTTGATCAAAGATTCGAAAGGTGAAGATGTGTTTAAAGTTAACATGAAGGGGAAAAGCTTTGCATTACATCCTTTGGAGGAGGAAAATGCAGCCTATTCAGCCATGAAAACTAATGCAGAATTGTGGCACAAAAGGCTTGGACACTTCAATCATAAAGTTGTGATGACTTTGCGAAGAAGAATATGGTTCAAGGACTTCCTCATCTTGAACTAGATATTCGAGATTGCATTGCTTGTCAACAAGGAAAGCAAACAAGACTTCCCTTTAAGCAGGCAACCTGGAGAGCCACTGAGAAGTTGAAGCTGATTCATACTGATGTGTCTGGACCTCATAATACTCAATCTTTAAATGGGAGCAAGTATTTCTTGATTTTCATTGATGACTACTCAAGAATGCGTTGGATCTATTTTCTTAAATTCAAATCGAAGTTCTTTGGTGTGTGTTCGGAAATTCAAGCAATGGATTGAAACACAAAGTGGTCACAAAATTCAAGTCTTGAGATTAGATAATGGCAAGGAATATACCTCAAATCAGTTCAATCTATTTTGTGAAGAAGCTGGAATTGAACATCAACTCACTGCTCCATATACTCCACAACAAAATGGAGTTAGTGAGAGGAAAAATCGTACTATAATGGAGATGGCCAGATGCTTGATGTTTGAGAAGAATTTGCCGAGAGAGTATTGGGCAGAAGCATCACATACTCATGCAGCTCTTTCTTCTAAATAGGTCGCCTACAAAAGCATAGTTGGAAGAACTCCATATGAAGTATGGTTTGGATTCAAACCTTTTTGAAAAATCTCAAAGTATTTGGATGTCTTTGTTTTGTTTATGTTCCTCAAATTAAAAGGGACAAACTAAACAAAATGGCAGAAGAAGGGATCTTTATAGGTTATAGCCTAACTTCTAAAGCATACAGAATTTTCCAACCAAACACCAAGAAAATTCTGATCAGCAGAGATGTGTATTTCATGGAAAATGATGAGTGGGATTGGAAAAGAAAGCATCAAATTTCAAAACCTATCCATGTTTCAAAATTACAACTCAATCCAGATGAGTTGGTTGATGATGTACCAGTTAGAGGTATGAGATCACTTTCCGAAATTTATCAATCATGCAATGTAGCTTTACTTGAACCTTCAAACTTTTGGGAAGCTGCAAAATATTCAAGATGGGTTGCTGCCATGGAGGAGATAAGCATGATTGAGAAAAATCATACTTGACAACTGGTGAAAAGGCCTGAAGATAGAAAAGTGATAGGCGTAAAATGGGTGTTTAGAACTAAGCTGAATCCTGATGGTTCAATCAACAAGCATAAAGCTAGACTTGTTGTGAAAGGCTATGCCCAAATTTTTGGTGTTGATTTTTCTGATACTTTCGCTCCTGTTGCTAGATTGGAGACAATCAGGATGTTGCTTGCAATAGCCGCACAAAAGAGCTGGAAAGTTTATCAACTTGATGTCAAATCAGCTTTCTTGAATGGCTTATTGGAGGAGATCTATGTAGAGCAACCTGAAGGATTTGTTGCAAAAGGAAAAGAAGATGATGTGTACCTTCTTAAGAAGGCCTTGTATGGCCTGAAACAAGCTCCAAAAGCCTGGTATAGTAGAATTGATGAGCACTTGACGAAGTTTGGTTTTAACAAAAGCCTCAATGAATCGACTCTCTACATCAAAGGTGATGAAATCAGTTTTGTGGTTGTTTCACTTTATGTTGATGACTTGTTGATCACAGGAAGTAATGAAGAACTTGTGAGAAAGTTCAAAGAAGAAATTATGCAAACTTTCGAGATGACAAATCTTGGAGAGATGTCTTACTTTCTAGGGTTGGAAACAAAACAAAAGAAAGGAGAAGTCTTCATTTGTCAAAGAAAGTATGCCAAGGAGATTTTGAAGAAATTTAGAATGGATGAATGCAAGAGTGTTGATACTCCCATGTGTCAAAATGAGAAGCTATGCAAAGAAGACGAAGCTGAAAAGGTTGATGAAACCTACTATAGAAGCTTAGTAGAGGTTGTCTTGTGTATCTAACTGCTACAAGGCCTGATATCCTATATTCCGTAAGTCTATTATCTAGATTTACAAATTGAGCGACTGAAACGCATCTCAGAGCTGCTAAAAGAGTCCTTAGATATGTGAAGGGGACATTGAATTATGGAATCAAATTTTGTGCAAGTAAGAATTATGTGTTGCATGGCTACTCTAACAGTGATTGGGCAGGCTCACTTGATGATATGAAAAGTACATCTAGTTATTGTTTCAAATTTGATTCAGGAGCGTTCTCTTGGAGTTCTAAAAAGCAAAGTACAGTGGCTCAATCAACAGCAGAAGCTGAATTTATCGCACAACAAATGCATTTTAAATCGAAGCTTTATGGTTAAGGAAAATGTTAGAAGATTTACATTTGAAGCAAAAGGAATGCACAGAGTTGTTTGTTGACAATCAAGCTGCCATCGCTATCTCTAATAATCCTGTTTTTCATGGGAAAACAAAGCACTTCAACATCAAATTATTCTTTCTTAGATAAGTGCAGAAGGAAGGTTCAGTTAATTTGAAGTATTACAAGTCTGATCTTCAACTAGCTGATATATTAACAAAACCTATGTCAAGAAGCAAGTTCGAATTTCTTAGAGAAAAGCTTGGAGTTTGCAGCAACCAAAGCAAGGAAGAGTATTAACGATATTGCTTTTAACTGTTGCAACGTATTAGGGACATCAACATTCAATTATCTATTTTTCGTTATTATGTTTCTTGCTCTTTAAGTTATCCTTTAGTTGTTGATAAGTTAGATTAGGATACAAGTTTCTATTTTTTAGGATTAGAGTTTTATTCCAACTTTAGTTCTTGTAACTTAAGTGTATTAAAATACACGTGCAAATCTGTTTATATACAGATCGCAGCATCAAGAAATAAAAGAACCAAATTTTAGTTCTTGTTTTTCTTCCTTTTATATAGATTTGTTTTTCTTCTCTCCTCTATTCAATTTTACTTCTCTTTGATTTTCTCCAACACTGGTAATATTTCTTCAACTGTAAGGACAAGTATAAAAATGAGACAAGATTATTTTTTTGCTGAACAACTGTTCCAAAGCAAATGAAACAATGATCGAAACCTCAACTTCTTTTCCTTGATCACAAGGAATGAAATGAACCACCACAATGAGGAAGGTGCCGATAGAGTTGGGGTTCTCACAGAAGTTTCTAATGGAGCCAAAACTATCTTAAGAAGATATGGGTGTGACCAAGTTCAAAATCGAGAAGAATCAATATATGTATGAGTAGAAGTATTTATAGTTCCTAAACCATATCTCATATCAGAAGTTTCAAAAAATGACCAGGATTATGTCAATATTTGTCGGGTAAGTTGACATTTTCTCTCGACTTGAATCAAACTATGCACGTAGGATGGTGGTCATGATGTTACGTAAAGCATCGCAAACACCAAAACATTGTTTCTGAAAAACTTACCTAACATCAAGGATGATTATATTAATCAGATGCATCGACAACAACAAGAACAACAACATAGCATCAATCCCAAATTAGTCGGGGTTGGCTACATAGATCAAACTCTTCCATTGCGCGCTCGATTTAGTGCATTAATCAGACCGATAAGAGAGAACAAAAAAAGATATCCTATTTGAAGAATTAAGATGTTACCTGGCCACTTGCAACTGGAATCTCAGAATAGAAGAGATTAACAGGACTGGAGCTGACATGAATCCCAAAAATGGTTGCCGGGTTGTATACACTCATCTTCAGTGAACAGTTCACAGTCAGCATCTTGGTTGGGACCCCTGTGCCGTCTGATCCTTCTCCAAAATAGAAGTTATCAACGGACAAGCTCTGCATTAACAGCATTCTTCGTTTTTAAGTACATCATTCTTGCTAAATTAAAGAAGAGCACATGTAAGAGACTAAGCAGTTCCAGTTTTTTTATAGTGGTTGGAAGAACTACTGAATACTTCGTCGCTGAAAGTAACCAACTCAGTGATAGTTGCATTTGAAGAGAAGTAAACATGAAGCAAGAACAGCCAAGACACTATATATTCACAGGAACCGTTAATTTTAAAAGGGTACGAGGCATAGGACAAGACTCATCATTCAGTGATCAAAAGATAACAATCATAGGTACTAACTTTCTGAAATCATTCCTCTTCCTACTCCCCCCCTTCCTTCCCGACGACGAACTCAGCGGCCCCGAGAACCTGCTCGCCGACGAAGCCCTCGAGTGCCGCCCGTAAGACGGGTGCGACGGCGACTCCATTGGACTGTTGTTGTACACCGGCGTCGCCTGCATCGACGACGACTTGTCCCCGTCGTGTGAATCCCTCGACAGGCTCTGCACGTAGTAGACCGGTCGCTTTGGGGAGTGCGACGGCGACGAGGGCGCCAAGCTCGTGACGTCTGATTCGAACTAGCCGTGCATCATGGTTTCGGCGTTTGAAGGGACTGAATTGGTGATAGGTGTTTAGGGTTTCGTCTAATCTTCTATATATATATATATATATAAATGAAGGAGAAAGAAAGTTTCACATCCTCTCTCCTTCCACCATTTCATTTTTTTGGATTTTTTGGATTTTTTGAATTTTTTTATTTTTTGTTTTAAGATATTTGTATATTTATGTTATTTATTATTTTAAGATATATTCACTCCCCCCTTCCCCTAACACATATTTTTTGAAAACGTAAAATCTAACTTAGAACAATCAAACAACAATCTAATTAATGAATTATTCATCAATGCATTAAGTCTTTGTTTCGAATTTTACACCATCAATTTAGTTACCACAATATTATTTATATGTACTTTTTACGACACTGAAATAACAATTAAGTTCATTTTGAATTCTTTTTTTTATTAATGAAGGGTTACTTCAATGATTTATAAGTAAATATTTTTTTTACCCCTCTATTGTTTTTTTTTTATAAGAAATATGGGTTGATTGTATATATATATATATATATATATATATATATATATATATATATAGATATAAAAAGTTGAAGGAGAGAAGTTTCACATGCTCTCTCCTTCCACCATTTCATTTTTTAGGATTTTCTCAATTTTTCTATTTTTTATTTTAAGATATTTGTATATTTGTGTTATTTATTGTTTTAAGATATATTCACTCCCCCCTCCCCCAACACATATATTTGGAAAACGTAAAATCCAACTTTGAACAATCAAACAACGGTCTAATTAATGAATTATTCATCAATGCATTAAGTCTTTGTTTCGAATTTTACACCATCAATTTGGTTACCGCAATATTATTTATATGTATTGTTTACGACACTGAAATAAGAATTAAGTTCATTTTGAATTCTTTTTTTTTTGTTAATGAAGGGTTACTTCAATGATTTATAAGTAAATATTTTTTTTACCCCTCTATTGTTTGTTTTTTTTAAGAAATATGGGTTGATTGTTGTGAATTGTAATTTTAATTGTGAAAAAAATATTACAATATATTCATGTAAATTAATTTGGGACTGAGGCTATGTTGTTGTTGTTGTATTCGTGTAAATTAATTTATTAACTTTCTCTTAAAATTTTAATAACTCATCGACTAGTTCTTCATCAGCGATTGTTCAATCATTTCGTTCGTACAGTTGGCTTGCCCTGTCTTGTGCTAGTCAGTGAGCGACTATTACAACTTTAAGAGTGGTAGGTGTGGGAGGAGGTTCGGGTAGGGGCGACAAAATGTGCTCAGACTTGTTTGTCCGTATTTGTCCTGACTCATTTTAAGCGGGTCCGGACATAATTTTTTGCAAATTAATACGGGTCCGGACATGTTTTTTTGTCCGTTTTAAAAAACGGGTTCGGGTCCGGACAAATTTTTTTAAAAACGGGTACCCAGATTTGGACGTGACAACATAAAAATTATGTATTTTTGTTAAAGGAGAGAGAAAGTTTCACATGCTCTCTCCTTCCACCATTTCATTTTTTTGGATTTTCTCAATTTTTTTATTTTTTATTTTAAGATATTTGTATATTTGTGTTATTTATTGTTTTAAGATATATTCACTCCCCCCTCCCCCCACACACATTTTTGGAAAACGTAAAATCCAACTTTGAACAATCAAACAACGGTCTAATTAATGAATTATTCATCAATGCATTAAGTCTTTGTTTCGAGTTTTACACCATCAATTTGGTTACCGCAATATTATTTATATGTACTGTTTACGACACTGAAATAACAATTAAGTTCTTTTTGAATTCTTTTTTTTGTTAATGAAGGGTTACTTCAATGATTTATAAGTAAATATTTTTTTACCCCTCTATTGTTTTTTTTTTTTAAGAAATATGAGTTGATTGTTGTGAATTGTAATTTTAATTGTGAAAAAAATGTTACAATATATTCATGTAAATTAATTTGGGACTGAGGCTATGTTGTTGTTGTTGTTGTTGTTGTTGTTGTTGTATTCATGTAAATTAATTTATTAACTTTCTCTTAAAGTTTTAATAACTCATGCGCAGAGCGCATGAAATCGACTAGTTCTTCATCAGCGATTGTTCAATCATTGCGTTCGTACAGTTGGCTTGCACTGTCTTGTGCTAGTCAGTGAGCGACTATTACAACTTTAAGAGTGGTAGGTGTGGGAGGAGGTTCGGGTAGGGGCGGCAAAATGTGCTCAGACCCGTTTGTCCGTATTTGTCCGGACTCATTTTAAACGGGTCCGGACATAATTTTTTGCAAATTAATACGGGTCCGGACATGTTTTTTTGTCCGTTTAAAAAAAAACGGGTGCCCAGATTTGGACGTGACAACGTAAAAATTATGTATTTTTGTTAAAGGAGATAGAAAGTTTCACATGCTCTCTCCTTCCACCATTTCATTTTTTAGGATTTTCTCAATTTTTTATTTTTTATTTTATGATATTTGTATATTTGTGTTATTTATTGTTTTAAGATATATTCACTCTCCCCTCCCCTCACACACATTTTTGGAAAACGTAAAATCCAACTTTGAACAATCAAACAACGGTCTAATTAATGAATTATTCATCAATGCATTAAGTCTTTGTTTCGAATTTTACACCATCAATTTGGTTACCGCAATATTATTTATATGTACTGTTTACGACACTGAAATAACAATTAAGTTCATTTTGAATTCTTTTTTTTGTTAATGAAGGGTTACTTCAATGATTTATAAGTAAATATTTTTTTTACCCCTCTATTGTTTTTTTTTTAAAGAAATATGGGTTGATTGTTGTGAATTGTAATTTTAATTGTGAAAAAAATGTTACAATATATTCATGTAAATTAATTTGGGACTGAGGCTATGTTGTTGTTGTTGTTGTTGTTGTTGTTGTTGTTGTATTCATGTAAATTAATTTATTAACTTTCTCTTAAAGTTTTAATAACTCCTGCGCAGAGCGCAAGAAATCGACTAGTTCTTCATCAGCGATTGTTCAATCATTGCGTTCATACAGTTGGCTTGCACTGTCTTGTGCTAGTCAGTGAGCGACTATTACAACTTTAAGAGTGGTAGGTGTGGGAGGAGGTTCGGGTAGGGGCGGCAAAATGTGCTCAGACCCGTTTGTCCGTATTTGTCCGGACTCATTTTTAACGGGTCCGGACATAATTTTTTGCAAATTAATACGGGTCCGGACATATTTTTTTGTCCATTTTAAAAAACGGGTTCGGGTTCGGACAAATTTTTTTAAAAACGGGTACCCAGATTTGGACGTGACAACATAAAAATTATGTATTTTTGTTAATAATTAAGTGAAAAAATTTATTTTATTTTATTAAAAAACGGGTCCGGACAAAAAACGGGACTTGTATATTTTAAAAACATACGGGTCCGGAAAAAAAAAAGGTCCGTTTCAAAAACGGGTACGGGTCCGAACACTATTTTTAGTCGTTATTAAAAGGAGTGTCCGGTCCCGTACTCGTCCATACCCGATTTTTTGCCACCCCCATGTTCGAGTGTGTCCGAGGCTGAGCAGAGCGACGGTTCATGTGAGAGTGTTCACAACTGTCGGCAGATAGGGGAGATAATCTATAAGAAACTGAGGGAGTCCATCATGTCAGAAAAGGACAACAAATAGTTTTCATATCTTGATTACTCAAATGTGACTGAAAACCAGAATGAAATTGAGAGATGGCACAGAATATGATATAGAGGCCCAGCCAATCATGGATGAAGCTTTCATGCTCACGTTGAAATCACCACCTGGTTACCAAGACTCAGAGGAGGAGAGAGAGGGGGCCGAGGAGGGAGCTAAACTTGATGCCGAGTTCTTGGCCAATAGACAACAGGATTAGGCAGCAGCAGCAGCAGCTGGAGAACTAGTCCAAGAGCTAAAATATGAAGGGAGAAGAGGATAAGCAACATCAGTAAGAATTTGCTGAGGGCTATGAGTTTGTAGACCCAAAGATTGGAGAGCTAGACCTGGATGGTCTTAAGGTCTTTCCACCACCTCCTCCACTACAGGCACATATACCACCACTAGAGGACTTGACTTCACGACAGCAAAGGTTGTAGATAGCAAAAATGAGGTGAAAAAACCAAGAGGATAGGGTGAAATATCAAGCAGTCATACTAAGATATGAGCACAATATGGAAATCATAGAGCAGCACTGAAGGAATAGATAGCGTAATTTCATGTTGTCTATTGATCATCATCAAGACATACTAGATATGAGAGGAGCAGACAGTTGAGAACTACTGAAAGGTTAATTGATTTTCCACTAGCACCAGCATATATGTTTGATCAAGATTTAGTGCAGAGCATGAGGGTGGAGAGTCCATTGACACCATCTCAAGCTGGAGCTAATAATGCAAATGACGATGATGCTGCGCAGTCTTGAAGTCAGTGTAATAAGAATCCTTTAGATCTGGGGAATTGAGAGTGACATTGATACCATTTAATTTTGTTTCAATATAAGGGATTTTTTGTTACTTATGTACTTGTTTTAATTCTATGTTTAGTTTACTTAAATATAAATTGAGTTATTACATATTTTTATATATTTTAGTGTTTTCATGTTTCAAGCTTGCTTTTAAACCTTGAGGACAAGATTTGGTTTAAGTTTGGGGGCATCGACACTACATTACAATATGGGAAGTGGTAAGATTGGCTGAGAAATAAGGATAAGCACTACAGTTATGATCGTTTAAATTTTGATTTGAAGCAGTAAGGAGGAAAGCATGGCAGTGTATAATTTTTCATTTTATTTACTATTTGAATGCTTAAGTAGTATAAATTATGTTATCTATAGTAATATGTAATGAATAAGTAGTTCATTTGCATGTTCGTGCATTTAATTGTGGATGAGTAGACTATAAGTATCTTGTTGATACGAAACTCAAGAGAGTATGTTTTAAATTTTAAAGAAGAAACAATGAAATGTAGCAAACAATAATATGATTTCATGAATATAAACCTAGAGTTAGGGAAGACCTTAAACTCGAAACAAAGCAAGAAACTATAACACTTCTTGTGAAAAAATTTAGATATCTAAGGATTCTATAATAAGTGTGAATCTTATTTGTAAATACAAAGCAAATAAAGACTTAGTGCAAAGAGGGGAAGAAATATGCATTGTAAATTAGAAGTTAGAGTTAACTTACTTGATTTAATGAAAGTGAGACGTGCTAACAAGAGTTTTAGATAAAGAGAAAAATGAAAGAATCCCACAAGCTGGAAATGGAGTAGAGAACTTGATGGTTGGAAAAATGTGAAAAGAATGAAATCCAAATGAAAAAAAGCAGGGACTGAAAAATTTCAAAAAAAATGATGAGAAAAAAGAAGAAAAGAAATGAGAGAAGAAAATAAAGAGAAGAAGGTGAAAGTAAACTAAAACTCTTCAAATAAAAAATTAGCCCGAGTACAAGTAGCTAATTGAGATAAGTTTCCATTCCAACTACATAAAGTCCTATAGACTGTTGAAGTGCTAAAGTTTACCAAAGATGAGTTTGATCTATGCTGATTTGTGAATTTTTAAGCTTAATAAGAGATCATGAGATTTTATACTTGCTACTTGAGTGTTGAGATGAAATAAACTTGTGAATAATTATGTTTTTTTATTGTGATCTATGTTATTGTTTTGAAAGTAAAGTTACATAGGTTATTAAAGCTACACGTCTTAAAAATATAAGTTTTTGCAAAGAAAAACTCTTGAGATGATTGTTAACTTGAAACTTAGTAAATTAAAGGATACTCTATGAATAATGTAAATTGAATGAGAACTAATTATTAGGAGACTTAGTAGAATATACCTTTGTTCGGGACATGCAAAAGCCTTAGTTTGGGGGTATTTGATAAGCGAGTATTTATATGTATATGTAGGGTTAGTTTAGTTGTATATTTAGTATAAATATCCTCAAATAAACTCTAAATCATAGTATTATTGCACTTTTAGGGAATTAAGGTGTAAAGGAAGGAATTGAGGAAAAATGGAAGAAATGAAGTAAAAACCTCCAAAAACACACTAAGCGACGTAGCAATAGGTGTTAACGTTTTAGGCATACAAGGCACAACGTGGAAGAGAAAAAAAAAGTGAAGAAAACCAACTCTAGAGGTTCGGCGCTGTGGCAGCACAATTGAGCATTGGGGACGGCACTGGTGAAGCAGGTGACAATACTGCGACACTAAGGAACAAGGAAACATGCATGTAGTGTTGGCGCAGTGGCAGTGTAGTGGGCTAAAGGGCACGATGCTGGGTAAGTAATTGACAGCGCCAGACATGCAGGAAATTGAAAGTAGAATTTTAATTCGAGTTAAATTGTAAAGTATTATAATTGTCATTAAGGAGTATAAATAGGTATTAGGACATGGTAAACTAACTATATACCAGCTATTAGCCACCATTAGAGTAAGTTAGCATAGTTTTACATTGAGTTGGAGTATTAAAGAGTTTATGTGAAGAAAACATTGAAGACTTCACGTTTGCAATTCAAGTTTGATTTCGTTAATTAAATTCAAGGTAATATTTGTATTCATCTCTAATTTCTAATTATTTCCATTATGAATTGTTATATGTGTTTTCAATAAAAGTGTGAGTAGTATAGTTATCTTAGGGATCAATGGATCCTATGGTATGAATATTATACTTTGAATAAGAATAAAAAATGAATATAAAAATTGTAATGGTTAGAATTTGTATTGATTCTGAGCGTAATGCTTTAGATATCTTGATCACGTGTTTAATGAACTTAGGCTTTAGAAGTTATCATGGCCATTGAAGTTTTCAATCAGGACATGAACGATGTATAACCCTAAAATATACAACATCAAGAGATAGTTGAGGCGTGGATAGTAAACTTAGTTGGTTATGAATCCAATGATTTAGGATTTAAAGTAATATGGAGCTTACGCTATTCATACCGATTGGTGGAGTTCTAGTATGCACATTATAATCTTCTCCGTCACGACAGTGGGTTGAAGTGGATTTGAAGGAAATATCTCTATTCTAATTAGGCATTGCACACAACATATTGAGATGTAAACATGAATACAAAGCATAGTATTAAATTACATAGGTGAAGTTGTGAACAAAAATATCCTTAATATAAGAGTTCAAGTAAAGTTTAAATTAATTTGTTAGATAGTTTAGTTAGTATAAAATCAATTAAAAAGTGAATTCCTTAGCAATAGTTCAAGTTAAATAGGTAATTAACAACTAGTGCATAAACCTTTCTCTGAAAACGATATACGTGATCAACGTAATTTGATTGCACTATTACTATAAGTGAGTCGTTACACTTGCGGCACATGCTTTCACAATTGGCATCATCAATAGGAGATCTAAAACATCTGAGATACCTAAATTTGACATTTCGAGGTCTAGAATCTAAGATGCTTGAACCCATTTGCAACCTAAGAAACTTGCAAATGTTAAATTGGCTTGGAATGATCTCATAAAATTGCCATCTTCAATAGGCGATATGAAGAGTTAATGTACCTAAAGCTTTCTCATAATGGAAGAATAACATTACTTCCTAAATCTATTGGTGGCCTTAAAAGCGTAACAACATTAGAAGTAGCGGATTGTGAAGTTGAAGCATTGTCGTCTTCAATAGGTGATTTGAAGAACTTGAGGTACCTAAACCTCTCTTTCAATTCAAGAATAACATCATTACCTGAATCTATTGGAGGCCTTAAAAGTTTACAGATTTTAAATGTTACATTTTATGTTGGACCTGAAGCATTGCCAAATAGCATCAATAACCTTCAAAGCCTCAAGCACCTAGACACAAGAAGTTTTTTAGTTTAGAACATGCCAAATGGCATTAGTTTATTAACTGCTGCTCTCAAAGATTAGGCTATTTAATGGTTGAGCGAAAGAATAATATGAGAGAGTTATAAAGGTTAAACCAGCTTAAAGGAGAATTAATAATAGGAGGGTTTAGACACATAAAAAGTTTAGAGGATGCTAGAGAAGCCAACTTGATGATTAAACCCAATTTCTCGAAGCTATAACTCGATTGGGGGTCATCGGGTGGTTCTGTTGTTAATTGTCGTAGCAAAGATGTGTTAGAAGGCTTTCAACCTCACACTAATATTGAGGAATTGAGAATTTCAAATTATCCAGGAGCAGAGTTTCCTACTTGAATGCAAATTGAGGATCCTCTTTTATCATTTCCAAGACTTACTGCCCTTAAACTAGATAATCTTTGTAATCTAGATGAATGGTCATTGAATTGTGTAATATATATTAGGTTCATATATTATGTATATGTTATGTTTGTTAATGGAGATTACGTGCCTTGTGTGATCCTATTGCGAGCTGATTGTGAATTGAGTGTTAGTGCACACACACACACACACACACACACACACACACACACACACACATATAAGGTAGGACAAGTGTGTAATGCATTCTTAATTTTGGTGATCAACAAAACATGCTCTTACTTTACAAAGCGTACATGGTATCAGAGCGGTGATAGCTCGGACTAAGCCGTAGCTTCTTTGTCATTAAAGATTTGTACCTCTGAGAATCAGATCTGTTGATTGATCATTGTAGATCATAGATCGAGTGTTCTCGAGTGTTCGACTTATGGTTCTGGTGTGTTTGATCAGAGATATGAGTTGAGGCAGTGGTTTCCGAAGCTAAAAGTCATCATATCGGGTCATAGAGCTTGACTGGATCGAACGGCTATGGCGCTAGAAGTCCACTACACTTGTAAAACTCGGATCACCCTGGTATGGTGTTGGTTTCAAATCCTCTCACTGATTTGAACTATTTTTTCATAAAGTCGAGCAATGCAAATCCCTTTTGGAGCTAAGATGAAGCTCAGATTCATTAGTGGAAGCTGTGAGATGCCTGAGATGGATCATCAAGACTTTGATCAATGGTGCAAAGTTGATTTCATGGTAATTTCTTGGATCGTTAACTCAATTTCCAAAGAAATTGTTGAGGCTTTTTCTGTATATGAATTATGCGCATACTTTGTAGTTGGATCTAAAGGAAAGATACGGAGATTGCGACAGTTATTAGTCGATTGTAAATTTTTTTACAAAACTGAAGAAGCTAAGGGATAAGTTGGGATTTTAGCTTTAATTCTTCATTATGATTGTGATAATCACGAGAAATTGATGGAATTAGAATCAAATGATCGTTTAATTCAATTTTTTATAGGGCTTAATGATGTTTGTGATCACGTAAGAAATCAGATATTAGTAATGGATCCACTGTCAAATGTTAACAAGGCATATTCAATGATTTTGTGAGTTGAGAAGCAAATGCTTGTGCATATGAATTTTGCACCTAAAATGGAGTCAGCAATGTTAGTCAGAAACCCTATCAGTGGAGGTTCTAATATGCAGGGAGGTTATACATCACTCACTGGTTTTCAATGAGGTTCTGGTTCTAATTTTAGTGTTCAAGGTGTCTCTGGTCAGGGACTGAGCAATAACACCAACACTGGTCCTAGAACTAATTATAGGAAATTCATCAACAAGGATGACCATTTTTGTGATCACTGCAAAATTAAACGACATGCCAAAGAATATTGTTTCAAGTTACATGGTTATCCTGAGTGGTTTAAAAATCGAAGGAACAATAGAGAGAAAAAGTCAATTCTGGAGCAGAACAAGAACTTGGCAAATATGCTTGAGTCTCCCATTCATTTTGATGATGTTGTTTTGCACAAGTTTGATGCTTTCTAGATAAATATGGCAGCTATGATTCAGCAAAGGATTGAGAAGTACATGAAGGGCAAAGGAGTTGCTGGTACAAAGGGACCTTCTCATGTTAACATGACTCATGTCACAGACTTTGCAAGTAGTCTGTTCTTTCATAATTTTTCTGCTCATGTTTATTTAAACAAAAGTTATTGGATAATTAATACTGGAGTAGAAAATCACATGTGTTCTAATCAGTCTTTTTTTCCCATTCTAAACCACCTATACAATCTACCCCAATTTACCTTCCTTATGGTATTATTAAATTGGTTGAAGCCATTAGTGATATAACACTCACACCTAGATTGATTCTTAGTTCTTGTCTACATGTCCCTACTTTTAAATACAATTTTCTCTCTGTCAGCAAACTCTCCACTACTGCCCATATTAATTTTTTGTTATATCCTTTGTTTTGTTTGATACAGGATATTCTCAAATCCTTGGAGTTGGGAAGGTATTAGGAGGTTTATACATTCTAGACCAATAATCATTCAATCAAAAGGTCATTCAATCTTTAACTTCTACTTCTGATGTTTCGTCTACTATTGTAGTTAAGCATTTACCTGTGTTGTCTCCTGCTTCTATAATAAATACAAATGGACTACCTTGTGATATTTGTCATTTTTCCAAACAATGTTGGTTACCTTTTCAATTGAGTTTAATAAAAACTTCCATTATTTTGCAATTGCTTCATATGGATATGTGGGGACCTTATAAATAGGAATCTTTGCATGGTTCTCATTATTTTCTTACTATTGTTAATAACTTTAATAGGTTTACATGGACTTATTTCTTAAAATGTAAATATATTATGTCCTTTACTATTTAAAGTTTTCTTTGTTTTGTTCAAAATCATTTTCAAAAATCTATTCAGACCATTAGGACTGATAATGGTGCATAATTTCTTAACCATCATTATATGAGTTTGTTCTCAAAATTTGATATTTTGCATCAAAGATCTACCCCTTATTTTCTTCAAAAAATGGTGTTGTAGAAAGGAAGCATAAGTATCTTCTTCAAGTTGCTCATGTTCTAATAATTCAGTCTGAATTACCTAAACAGTTTTAGGGTGATTTTATTCTTACCTCTACTTTTCTTATTAATAAATTACCTACTTATTTATTGATTGGAAGTGTCCTTATCAAGTTCTTTTTGATAAAGCTCTTAACTATTATTTTCTTAAGACTTTTGGTTGTTTGTGTTTTGCTGCAAAGATCTATCCATCCAAAGATAAATTTGATCCTCGTGCTATTAAATTTATTTTTCTTGGTTATTCTCCTGGTCAGAAGGCTTATAAACTTTTTAATCTGTCCACCAAAACCCTTTTTGTTTCTAGATATGTGATTTTCTATGAAAATATGTTTCATTTCCTTTTTTCTTTTTTTTTTCTTCTGATTCTTCTATTCGTCTTACTCTTCCAATTAAGGATTTAATTTTTTTACTCCTTATACTGTTTCTTTTCCTGTTTCAGTTGAAGCTTCTACCTCTCCTTCTTTTACTCTTTCTCGAGTTTATGTTCCTATTCCTTCAAAAATAGTTGAAGAGTAACACAAAAACCTGGTCGGTTAAATGATTTTGTTACCTATAATATTAATACTTCGAATACTTGCTATTCTTCTGTTTTTCTATTCCCTCTACTTCACACCCACCTACCTTTCCTTTTGTTGTTTCACAATACATGACTGATCAGTACAAATTTTTTTTAGCTAATGTATCAATTATTAAAGAACCTTCATCAAGCATGCACATAATGATCCCCATTGCATTGATGCGATGAACAATTAGTTGAATGCTCTAGAATCGAATGATACTTGGAAGCTTAGGGTGTGTTTGATAGCAAAAAGAATTTTCAATGAGAAAAAGTATTTACTTTGGCAAATTTTCTCTAGAGAATTTTTTTAAAAGAATTTTCTCATTGCTGTTTGATTGCACGCGAGAATTTTTTTTTTTCCAATTTTCTGCTGTTTGATAACTAATGTATTTTTTTTTCATTTTTATGCAGTACCACGAATTCATACTAAAATTAAATCAAGTGGACAATTAATCAAGGTTACGCACCGAAATTGAATCGACAACAACTATCTTCACAACCATTAATGAACTCAAAAAAAATCATTCAATAATTAATTGATAAGTAACATAAATGAAAGAAAATAAACAATGTACTAAAAATTCTTATAAAAAAAACTTATGTTTAACTTCTAAAAGTAATCTAAAATTTCATCTGCAAATATAAAATCACCAAATCTTTCTTAAAGTCTTCATCCAAGTGAAAAAATATATTCGCATCCTTAACTTCACCTCCTAATAAAAGCATGGCACGCATTACGTCTTCTCGACTAAGTTCAGGAATATTATGAAGCTCTTTCTGAAGACGTGCACAGTCTGTATGCGCAAATGCATCCGCTAGTCTATTGGCAGCTGCAGTTAGTCCTTGCTCGGTAGCATCAATGTTACTACTTTTTTTCCTTTTAGTTCTTTGGTCATTTGTTCCCGTACGAGTTGCACTAGATGACGAGTGATTGACCTCATCTTTTTCTTCTTTACTTGGGAGTGACTTCTCTGCATTGCCTAGAAAAAATAATAACATTACTTATAAGACATGGATTATTTCAAGAGCAGAACAGTTGAGTTGCATTTCTTTCAAATTGGACCTAATTGTTTACATCAAACTCTACAAAAGAATTGATCATTCAAAGTCAATGAAAAAGAATGTACAAAAAAAGTGTAATATTAAATAATCAATTACTTATTCTACAAAATTTACTCACACATTTCTTTCAAAGAAGGTAATTCTATGTTTGCCTCGTTACCAGTAATTGCATTCCCTCCAGTAGCTTGATCATCTCCAAATATGACACATAGCTCATCGTAGTACGGCACACACTTCCTGCGATATGATTCCTTTTCTGGATGTTTCTGTTACATATAAACATACACACCAACACACAAAGAGATATAGTTAGTTAATATACATCACTAATACAATTGTATATTCCAACAAAACCTAAAATGTACCTGAAGATATTATTTCCATGTCAAAACATCTGCCGTGACAAGTTGTGTATCTGGATCCCATCCGAACCCAATTTGAGATATTACCTCCCTTGCAGAGAAGTAATTGGCTTTCAATGTTTTGATTCTAGCCTTCACATTAGCTGGGTGTACTTGTTGTTTTAATTGCTTTAGCAACTCTAGGCAAACTCGAGTATACACCTCAGGTTTCCATGAATTACTTGAAGCATTGCCAAATCCGTACTCTTCCAAAATAATTTCAAGCATGATCTTATCCATGCGGTCATTCCATCTCACTTGCCCATTTGACACTACTTTCACGCTCCCAATTGATTCTTCCATCTCTGTTTGTACATGATACTAAAGTTGTATATATTTTTAACGAAAAAAAGAAAAACTATATATTATGATATAACATAAGACTACATATGACAATGCACTAATTAAGAAAAGTTTCAAAGAAATCAAATTTATTAAAGTGATAAAAAATTCATACAAACTTGGTACCAATTCATATGCTCAACATTATGGAACATTTCATCTAAAACTAGTCAGTAAACTTGTCTAGGCTAGTTGTACTCATTCCACATTAACTCTGCCAATGCATCTCGTTTAGCTATCCAAATTGGAGATTGATGTATGGAAATATTATCTTCTTGTGGGCTATCATCATCTTCTTCATATTCATAAATATCTTCATCATCTTCACATATATCTTCGGGATCTTCTTCTCTCAAAAAATTGTGTATCGCACAACATGCTAAAATGACATTTGATTGAGTTTTAACGTCATAAAATGGTTCATGCCGCAAAAATGCAAATCGTTTCTTTAGAAACCCTATTGTTCTTTCTACTACGTTACGCAAGGACGAATGTCGAAAGTTGAACAACTCTCTTCCATTTCTAGGTGTGCGACCAACTTGATCTTTTAAGTGATACTTTGTACCGTGATAAGGTGCTAAAAATCCAGGAACATTAGGGAACCCAGCATCAACCAAATAATACTTTCCTACATTAAAATGATATCATAGTAGTTGTAATTAGTTTAAATAATCACAACAAAAAAATAACAATAGTATTTATACAAATGTTACACAAGATGTATCTAACCTGGTGGTATAGTTAGTCTATCCACTCGATTTGGCCTAACAACATCTCTTAATATACGACCATCGTGAGCCGAGCCCTCCCAACCTGCAAGTACGTATGTAAGTCTCATATCAAATGTACATGCCACTAAGATATTTTGGGAAGTAAAACCTTTTCTATTGCGGTACTTTCGCTGCTCTTCAATCGGTACCGTGCATGAGAAATGAGTTCCATCTAATGCTTCGACCGCATCCTAATATTTAATATTTATTTAGTTTATATCCACAAATTATTATAATGTATTATTATGCTATTTACAGGACAAACTTTAAAATATCTTAAATAAATCCATTACCTCAAAATAGTGATACCAAACACTTGGGTTCGATTCTTTGTCTTGTAGAGAATTATTTATATTTGCAGGCTTGACTACGCCTTTGTACATACTTGATTAGAGCTCTTGTAACAACGTGGAAGTAGCGGCTAATCTGTCTCACCTAACGAATAAATTCAAAATTTGTTCGTCTATTTCGATTATCGTGTCCAACTATCAAAAAAACATAGCTACTTGTTCTTTTACTTTTACACTCGCGCCGTCAACTAGCCCATGCGTACAAAGAATTCTGCAAAGCTCTTTGAATGGACCTCGTTTCAATCGTAATTGTTCCTTACAGTTTTTGTCAGATTCTTTGTAAAAATGCTTTAATATTAGTTTCCTTTCTTCATTTCTATTAACTCGAGGTTGTATGTTCAACGAGTTACGATGTTGTACGTAATCGAGCAATAACATCATCATCATTATAACTGCTTTTTTTTTTTCTATCTTCTTCAGTAGGCATCTAAGTAAATGCATGTAAACTTAATGAATGAGTGAATGATATTAAATCAATTTTTATAAAACAAATACATACTTAAAAGTTGATAAAAACTGTAAAACTTAAACAACAAGAAAGTAATGAATGCGGGTATGTGGAATGCACATCTATGGCAATCCAGGGCCTACATTCATTTATAAGAAACTATGCTCCAGATCATCGCATCACACCCTAAATGTTTTTGGCGTGCTAACTACTATGGATTATCTGAAGTATACAAATGACTCAACAACAACAACAAAAAGAACATAAAAAGACCCCTGGATTTTTTCAATCGTATACAAACGACTCAACAACAACAAAATTCGCATAGAAGATCTCTACTTCACTACTTCACACAAGAATGGATTTTTTCAATCGTAAAAAGACCCTTGAATGGAAGTCAATCCACTGCCACTACTTCACACAAGAATTTTTTTCAATCGCATACAAACGACTCAACAACAACCATATTCACAATGTTTAGGGTATTTCATGCCAAGAATCAACTTGAAACCAAGCAAAAAGTTGATTTCACACCAAAGTGAGGATTTTGAAGAAGGGGAAGAGGAATTGTAAGTTGGTGAATTTGGGGGTTGAGGGTTCGTCTCCTCCGTTGCTCGATTCTCCCCGTCAAAGAGGGAGACGTGGGAGTACTTCTTCGAGCGTTGGGACTGTTATGAGGCGAAGGAAGTGCAAGTTGAAGAGTGAATTTGAGGGGTCTGGTTCAGTGAAGGATTCGGGTGGATTAATCAGATTAATGTATACCAAAAAAAAAATTGAGATCGAAAGTGTTGAAACCCCATTCTGAAAACAACACAAATCATATGAATGTATACATTCTTGAAGATCATTCAAGGCAACAAAACTTTGCCTCACTTGTATGCAAACAAGGAAAATGGCAAGATTGGCTTGAATTTAGAATCGGTAACATATCATTACAGATTCCGGTATAACAGTGCTATATGCATGAATGGTTGAATCGACTCTTGTTTAGGCAATCGAACCGATAGATCGATCTGAGAACTCACTCGTCGATCGGCATGAAAGTTGCTAATCTCATTAAACATGATAACTAGATACGCATTAACTACGTTCATAAATCATAATGAAGGCAAAAAAATTTAGCGTCCACACAAAAATTGAAAATTCCAATTCATATGCTGCGTGATTCCCAAATTTCTTCAAGATAAGGTCAGCCACATAGATGGCTCTTAACAATAATCAACCAAAGATGTACCCAAAAAATAAATAAACTGCATAGCTAACCTCACAAAGCTCCTAGGGCTTGTCGTGCCTTATGAAGAGATCGTGTTGGGTTCCAGAGAGGAGAGATCGCAGAGTCGACTTCGTTTTGGGAGTTCGACGAAAAACGAATCGAGAGGAGTATCGTTGGTGGAAGAGTTCTTGTAGAAGAAGGAGTCCGAGTTTCGGTCGAAAACAGATTCGTTACGCACCAAAAATATCGAATTTCCATCCCAAAATAAGAGAAAATAAATGAGGAAAATTAGGGGGTGGATTTTTTTTCTCTATGCGGTTACAAGTGTATCAAACACCCAAAAAAACGGTTATACTAAATGGGTGTCCAAGGTTAAATATCACTAAATGGTACCCCAGACAAATATAAGGCTAGGCTTGTTACTAAGAGTTATCATCAAATTGAGGGAATGGATTTCATTGACGGTTTTTCTCCTGTTGCTAAAATAGTAACTGTAAAGATTATATTGGTTATGGCTGCTGCTAAATCATGGCCTATCCATCAATTTGATGTGAATAATACTTTTTTGCATGGTTTTATAACTGAGGACTTATACTTACGGCCCCCTGAAAAGTATTTTAAGGCTTTGCCTGGGCAAGTATGCAAGTTGAAACGTTCTCTATATCACTTAAAACTGGCCTCTAGGCAGTGGAACATTAAATTTACTGGCAAGCTTCATTAGTATGGGTTCATTCAGTCTCCTCATAATCCCTGTCTATTTATTATCTCGAAAGGGGCAGTTTTTTTTCCTTGTTAGTGTATGTTGAAATATTTTGATAACTGGTTCTTCTCTTGATGATTTAGTTCTTATAAAAGTTTTACGTAGCCAATTTACTATCAAATATCTTGGTTAGGCTCATTATTTTATTGGTGTTGAGCTGGCTCGATCTGATACTAGGCTTTATCTCAATCAAAGAAAGTATGTTCATGATTTTCTCTCTGATAATATGCTTACTGATTGTAAGCTTGCTGCCAACCCTTTACCCAAAGATGTTTAAGTTTGATTTAGACTCTCTTTTTCTTCATGATGCTGATCGATACAGACGTCTGGTTGGGAGGTTATTGTATCTAGGTTTTACTCGCCTGATCTTTCTCATGCTACTCAGCAATTAAGCTAATTTGTGCAAGCTCCTACTAATGCACATTGGTTTCTTGATCTTCATGTGTTACGCTACCTTAAAAGTTGTTCTTCCAAGGGGTTGTTCTTTCCTATTCAGACTACCCTTTCTATTACTAGTTTTTGTGATGCAGATTGGGCTTCTTGTCCTTTTTTCTCATCAATCTCTCACTGGTTACGATGTATTTTTGGGTAGTGCTCTTGTCTCCTGGAAAACCAAGAAACAGTCTACTGTGTCTCACTCCTCTGCTAAAGCTAAGTACAAAAGTCTTTCATCTACTGTTTGTAAGCTTCAATGGATTACTTATCTATTAACTAATCTTAGGTTGTTGTTCCTCTACCTCTTCCTTTGTAGTGTGACAATCAAGTAGCCTTACATATCACGGCCAATCCAGTGTTCTATGAGCGTACAAAACATTTTAACATTGATTGTAATTTGGTCCATGACAAGTTTAAAGAAGTTTCCATTGCTCCTCAATTCTCTATACTTGTCTAAGATGAATCTTTGTGATTGGCATCAAGATGATTCATCTTGAGGGGGATGTAGTATGTATTAGGTTCATGTATTATGTATGTGTTGTGTTTGTTAATAGAGATCACGTGCCTTGTGTGATCCTATTGTGAGTTGAGTGTGAATTGAGTGTTAGTGCACACACACCAGTACAAAAGGTGGGACAAAGTGTGTAATGTATTCTAAACTTTGGTGATGAATAAAATATGATCTTACTTTCGGAGTGTACAAACTAGATAGAGAAGGAAATCCTTCCATCTCTCCAAATCTTGCAACTTTCATCTTGTTCTCGGCTCAAGCCCTTGCCTAATAAGCTATGCAATCTTATATCATTAAAATCAGTGAGTATCAATTTGTGTCACAAGCTGGCTTCTCTTCCTCACGGATTATTGATGCTTGCATCTCTTAAAAGATTTTTAATCTCAAATTGTTGTTGTTTGAGATCTTTGAAATGATAGGAAAGAGTTGTCTCAAGTCATTGTGTATCGTTGGATGTGAAGAACTTACATCTCAATATGAAGGATTACAACATCTTCAATTCTTGGAACTTTCCAAATGTTCTTGGCTCAAGTTCTTACATGTACTAAAATCACTAAAAATTAAGTATTGTGATAAGTTGGCATCTCTTCCTCACGAATTATCGAGGCTTATATCTCTTGAATGCTTGAAATCTTACATTGTCGTCGTTTAAGATCTTTACCAGTAATGGGGATGCAAGGCCAAAAGAGCTATCTCAAGGAACTATGAGTTGTCATGTTGCCCTCGCAAAGAGGTTGTTGCCCCTACTATTGTGAGGTTTTCCCCTGCTCCCATTTCCATATTTTCTTCAACCATCTACCATCGTGCACCTGGCAACAACTGATGAGCAACCTTCTAAGCCCTGTGACCTTAAAATCAACTCCCCAACCAAACCACTCCCTCTGCAAAGCTTGACCCATTAGCCGTCCATCCTGCCTTAAACTAGAATCTCCCACCCCCTTGGTCCAGCCCTCAATACAACCTCCCATACTCCCCTTACTCCGCCAATGGCCGACGACCTGACTAGAGACCTAGCCCGATTCACCCTCTCCGAGAGAGAAGCCATTCCACTTAGAATCAGCCTACATCCTAACTCCACAGCCCCGAAAAAATGCAACCTCAGCATCATTGGCCACCTTTTAACCCACAAGAAATACAATAAGAAAGGTCTCAAGGAAGCCCTGATGAAGGAGTGGAATATCTACGTTAATGCTGCTTTCTCTAAAGTGGAAACAAATATTTTCCAAATCTCATTCGCAGAGATAAAAATGAGATACAAAGTTCTAAATAGCGGCCCATGGCTATTCGAGAGGTGTCTCTTTCCTGTTATGCAATGGCGGGAGGTCCTGGCCCTTATAGTGGATTCCTTCACCACCGTTGCAATCTAGGTCCAAATCTTTAAACTGTCACTACAATTCTGGAACAAGAAGGCGATAGAATAGATTGGGAAGAGAATTGGAGCAGTTGTTGAGATGGGAGAAGGCCTCTCGACGAAAAGGATCGAACCGAGGAAGTTCATGCTGGTCAAGGTCGAGATCCCCCTCAAGACCCACTTAACGCGAGGTCTATGCCTCGAAGACGAAGAGAAAAATTCCAAATGGGTGTCATTCAAATACGAGAGGCTCCCCGCCTTTTGTTATTACTGTGGTTGCCTAAACCCCGAGGAACCCTGCTGCCCATCCAAGACGGAAGATAGGAACAAAGGTCTGAAGAATGTGTATAGTTATGGGGCCTGGCTTAATGCGGGAACCCCATTTTGTCGATTTGACATCCAATTTCCTGCATGCCACCTAGAGGACACTGAGGTCCCAGGGACCTTGCTCGCCCTTCAGGCGCCGGAAACCACAAACACGCCGACATAAAACCTCCCACGGAAGCAACCAGCAACAACAACTACTTGGACTGAACCGACAAACCAAGACACCACACCGGGCACAATGATGATGGTAGATTCGGATCTATCACCTATCACACCAATTTCATCAACACAATCCCCTACCCTGGATCCCCCACCACCTTTCAAAGTTAACGTCCAATCCATCAGTACCATCCCCTGTACTCAAGCAGGCGTCTGGCCCTTCACCTACCCGCCAGAGTGCTCAACAAATCGCCTCCATCGAAGCGATCCAGCTTCACAATGTTAGCTGACAGATTCTTTGATTGACGAAGCCATTGCAACAGCAGAAAACTTCCTTTAGATTGTTAGACCAGAGGGATTAGCAATGACTTCAAAGCGTGTAACACTGCCACTTTCCTAAAGGAAGTTTTGCTCTCTACACTGCAAGAGTCGGCAAATATCCTAAAGGATACGATGAAGCAAACTCAACTTTCACTTTGCAGTAGTGAAAGATGAAAAACAATAGCAAATGTTGGTTAATTTCGAGATGTATTATCTTCCTCCCCAAACCTCTTCTCTTATAGATCACTGGTCAAGACCAGTTAGAGAAGATATTGGGTAGTGGATGAAGTGGGGTAGTGGAGCAGTTTCAACTGCATCCACTCAGTCAAGCATTGAATGGGTTTATTAACTGCCCATTTAATGCTTGAGTGGGTCAGTTAAATAACTACCCACTTTGTAATTCCGAAAATGGTAAAAAATAGTGGTAAAAAATTTACCCATGGTTAGCTCGTACACACATATACACACGCGCACGTGCCTCGTGCCAAGTGCTAAGTGCGCCTATAAAAGCGCCTAAAATGCGCCATATGCGCCACGCCACGCTCGCGTGTGGTTCACTTTGCATAGCACATGTGTTTTATTTTACACACACTGTAGTGCAAAAGTATATATATACTATTTAAACTTGAAGTCTCTAACCAATGTGAGACTAAACATTTCTTTTGAAAATGTCCAACAATCCCCCGCCATTTTCAAAATAATCAGATCATTTAATCCACGTAATCTCAAACATTATAAGCATAAATAATGGTATCTTGCGATTTGAACCACTAATTTGTGAAAAGTTCATTACATCATATCAGAATTACATGGTAGATAAACTTTGAACCAATGATTATATTCGATATGTAGCATAAACATATCACGCATATAACTTACACAAGCAAATAGCCATAAATATCCTGACACATTCAATATTGGCCTTGTGTCCCGTATCTTCTCGTGAATGTCTTTGGAGCCAAGCCCTTGAACTCCTTGAAGCGGCCGCACTTCACATCCACATAGGTAGTCTCCATTCTAGTACCCCCGCAATTTAAGCACCTTTAGAAGACTATTAAGATATCATTTCAACCTCCTCTCTTTACATGCAGGTACCCAGCACTAACAACCTTGGGATGGTTATTAATATTTAGTGCTCACAGTCACACTTATAATGAATTTTGACTGCATTGAACTTAAGACTTAACGCAATGTTAGGCGTCGAGTTGAGTTTCCACTATTGGTGACTTTTAATTAATGGGCTTGAGACCCATCCCCCTTGATGTTTTATTCACCAAGTCTCGTGATAATCCTTTAGTAAGAGGATCTACCAGGCTTTGACTAGATCTCACATAGTCAATTGTGATAACTCCATTTGTTATCAATTCTCTGACACAACTATGTCTCAATCCAATATGTCTGGATTTACCATTGTACACTTGGCTATAATCCCTTGCCAATGTGGCCTCATTATCACAATGGATAGAGATTGGAGCTATCGGTTTAGGCCACAATGGTATCTCGTGCAATAATTCACGTAGCCATTCAGCTTCTTTTGAAGCCGAGGCCAACGCAATAAACTCTGATTCTATGGTAGAACCAGCCATTAAAGTTTGATTCTTTGAAGCCCACGAGATTGCACCTCCAGCAAGTGTGAGAATCCACCCACTTGTAGATGCATGATTTTGATCTTTCACAATCCAACTTGCATATGAAAATCCTTCGAAAGAAATATCTAACCATGGTGATCACTATAGAGTTTTCTTGATCAACAAATTAGATCAATAACCACGTCATAACGACATCGAAGATAATATGTAGGAGGGCTTCGTAACCAACCCTTAGCAAAACCTATCTTCTATTGATCAATGGTACAAATTCTTGAGCATGATTAAGTAGAAACTCTTGAACACAACTCGATCTAAACTCCAAACGGGTACTAATGACCCGATGTTTCTACAATGAATCAAAACATTGAACACAACTCAAAAAATTCACCCATGTGAAGAAAAAAAAATACCAAAAGGTGATGAATTGTCGAACTATAAAATTGTGAAATTCTAATTGAATATTGTAATAGTTAAATAGTACAATTAGGACTTAAACACCTTCAATTAGGAAGATAATCTTTAAGAAATTATTTGATGAGAAAAAGAAAAGTGAACAAAAAAAAAAAACTCATCGTGTCTAAGTGTCTTTGGTGAGATGGACGGGACATCACTTGCCAAAAAGGCAAGGTTTGGGGAGGCCCTCGAATCGACTCTCGTTGAAGTAAAAAAACATAAATAAATAAATAAATAAAACTCATGAAGTGATTTTTGACGGAATTGAGCCAAGAACAATATCCTTCAATTTTTTTAATATCAAAAAAATATTTAAATTTTAACTTAATTTTCAAGTGTTTCAATTCTATTGATTTTTTTTAATTGCATGTCTTGTTATTGTAATATAATTAGAATTCCTTATAAACTCTACGAAAATATAACGTTGTTGTTTTCTGAAGCTAAAAAATAGTCAAAATATCGAAAATAGCTTAAGAATAATTGACACGCACTAATTGGTCTTTAAAATATGAAAAAAAATTGTTATCCAACAATAAAAATAGTAAAAGAGAAGCTAAAATGGTGACCAACCAAAATCACCATTAAAAAAAAATCATAGAAAAACCACCACATCATTATTCTCATTAAACCTCATCCTTTTAAAAATAATAGAAATCCAAAAATACTTTATATGGTACAATTGTCTACCTCTATACAGAGTACTTTTCAGGGTTTTTCCACAATAGGATTTGTTTAATTGATTCTTAATAATTCTTGCATTTAAGTACGACTTCCGCTGAATATATCATTTGTACACTATACACACAAGTGGATATGAAATTCAAGACAAAAAAGGACGGCAGGTGTCGAACACGTGTAGTAGGGCCAGCTGGCAAGGAGTACATGGAGCACATCACCCAGGGGCGGCAAGGGGCGCCACAGTTACAAAAAAAGATATTATGACATATATAGATATAGCTTAGAAATTTGGGTTAAGTAAAAAAAAATGAAATTTCAGTTAAATGAAAGGATAAGAATAGATATTAGATTAGATAAAGCATGCACTACATCAGTGTTGTATAAATACATGTGTGCTACCAAAAAAAAAAATTTTCATTAATCTTTACGATGCGTAATTTTAAAAAAGGAAATAAAGTTTGAATGTAGAAACAAATATTGGATTGATTTGTTTGGATAACTACGTATATCAAAAGTTTCCTATTTGTCCTACAACTCGAATATCCCTACAACTGTCAAATTTTCACTGTCGCGCCGCACACGCGTGTGCGAGCCCGTGGATCTCTGCTAGCATAGATATTGTCCCCAACTTAACCACCTTTAACTTTTTAGGTGTGGGGTTTTATCTTAAAAGGCCTCGATACTAGTTGATGAGAGATCATTACTTATATACTTCATTATGAAGTTTCAATTATCCGATGTGGAACTATTATTTCGGTCCACATATCTCAACACTCCACCTTTGATCGAAATCCATCCAGAGTTTTTTTTTCTCAACAGGTCTCGACCGAACCATCGGCTCTGATGCATGTCAAATTTTCACGACCGCGCCTTACACGCGTCCGCGAGCCCTTGGATCTCCGCTAGTACCAATATTGTCCCCAACTTAACCACCTTTAACTTTTAGGTGTGGGGTTTTATCTTAAAAGGCCTCGGTGCTAATTGATAAGAGATCATCACTTATATACTTCATTATAAAGTTTCAATTATCCAATGTGGGACTATTATTTCGGTCCACACATCTCAACAACAGCGTCCTACTAAACAAAAAATCACTATAGCGTGTTAATATATAAATCCTCTCAACCCCTCGCAAAATTCTTTATTACCTTTGTTGTTGTTGTCCTTACAATTGTCTTCAAAAGTCGTTCTTTGCCAACTCTAGTTTTCATGTAACATTGTTATGACTCTCGAATTTAGTATTTCATCAATAATGCCGACTTTGAAGGGCATGATTAAGTGATTGATGGAAAAAAAATTTGATGAAAAGCCTAAAACCCCTAGAGCCCCACCGAGAGGGTATATTGTGATTTACGTTGGAGAGGAAGGCAAGCTCTAGATGGTTCCATGCAGCTATTTGGATTCTCTAGACTTCGAGGCTTTAACTAGACTCATTATTAATGACAAGGTCAACCTGCTCCTCAAGGCCGACTGCACGTGCAAGGAATTCGAGAGTGTCTTGGGAATTGTAAAGAGGAGCCACGTAAATGGTGCCTTGCGATTTCTAGATATGATCTACAGCAAGAGAGTTTTGCCAAATCAACAAATGAGCTACGACGAGGGCTTGTTATTGTGATTGATTTCATTAGTCGATTTTGCAAGTAGGTTTACTATGTTTCTTGGTGTAATTATGGAGTTTAAAGTTTGATTAATGAACTGAAATTATTTATGGCTTTGGGTTTTGAATCTTTCAATTAATGAACTAAAATTATTTATTGCTTTAGTCCCTCTATTTTCCTACCAATCAATAACTACCAACACATTGGTTTCAATAAGGGCCACCACAACAATCCTTGAAGACCTTGATGAAGCGACTGGTGAAGAAGAGTCAAGCTGAGGAGGACTACATTTTTTTAGGAAAAAAAGTTGAAGAGCTTGACATCCCGAAAGGGTATTTTGAGGTATACCTTGAAGAGGGTGGAGGGAAGCCCAAGCCCTACTTGGTTCCATCAAAGTATATGAGATCGCAAAACTTTCTTATTATATTTGAGCCCATAAGGAATGATGTCGTCTACGAGCCCAGAGTGGCCAACTGCTCGAGCAAGGAATTTGAGAGAGCCTTGCGACTTGAAAAGAACAACTACAAGAAGGGCTTCAAAGTTTTGCACGATTAATTAGATGTTTTGTGTTTATTTTTTTATGGGTTTATGTTTCTTGATGAAATAGAAACTAATCGGCATCTCGCGCTTCGTGCACGGGCAAAATTGAGTATTAATATATTAGATAAGAATAAATTTAAATATGAATTTGATAGAAAAAAAAAGTGAAGAAAAGAATAGATAATATCTTATGGACTTAAGCCAAGAACAATATCATCCAATTTACTTGTTGAAAAAAACGAAGAATAGACGACATAAAATATAATATTAACAGTACACAATTCACATAATAAAATAAAAGCATGCATAGAACTACGTAACATACCTAAGAAAACTAAAAAAAAGGAGATACACAAAAAAAACTCGGCTCGACAATATAGTGTTCACATTAGAAACTTATACTTTAATTTTATAACTACTTTCATCATGATGTTTAATATTTGTAAAATCATATGATAATTATTATCAAATTTGAGAACCAAAAAATTGTCAGCGTCATCACCTTCAAAATCGGAATCCCCCTTTGTAGAACCATAGCTTTTTGCCAAACCCGCTCCTTTTCCTTTCATATTCCCATAATATTTCCTAAGATGCCTTGGTTGACCACATCTCCAACAGACCGCTTTCCCATACTTCTTGGAACCCTTCCTAACTACTACCAAACCAGAGTTTTCAAATGAATCGTAGTCTTCACCCTTCATCAACTTCTCCTCAGATATTAACATGGTAGTGACCTCTGCTAAACTAATGGTTTCCTTCCCGTACATCAGTGTTGGCTTCATGTGCTTAAACGAGGTGGAAGTGACCAGATGAGCTTGAGCGCTTGATCCTCATCTTCGATGTGCTCTCCTAATTCCTCAAGTTCAGAGACAATTTTATTCAAAGCACTAAGATGATCAATAATATTTGTACCTTCATCTATCTTTAGGTGATGATACCGCTCCTTCGAGTAAAATCGATTTGGCATGGTCTTTGTCATATAAACACTCTCCAATAATTCTCAAAGACCTTTCGCCAAAGAAATATTCTTAATGTTCGAAAGAACATTCTTTGTCAAATTTACCTTATGACGCTTGCGCTTTCAAATCCAACTCTTCTCAATCCTCATCACTTTCCTTCCTACGCCTCTTCAAAGCCTGGCGTAGCCTAGATTGAATCAACAAATCTTTGACTTCAATTTGCCACAAGCCAAAGTTCATCTTCCCGTCAAACTTCTCCACGTTGAACTTCATTGCACTTATTACTTCGACATCTTAGAAACTTCACCTTAATCCCCCTCAGATCTAAATCTTAGCTCTGATACCATGGAAACACCCTATACACGGAGAAAAGATGAACATGCGAAAGTAAGTTGAAAACCCTAAAATCAGAGAAAAACCACGAGCAAGAAACAAGGTATTCCAATATCAATAGTTTAGTACACAAAGGAAAACCCTCCTCTATCTAAACCCCCGATAGAAACCCCAAGAACAAAATTCAATCTCACAACCTAATGTGCCACGTACTTGCAATCAAGCCCATACCCAAAACCACACTTACCTAGGTCACTTGGCTTTCGATGCAACACCCCAACACTTTGTTGTACGCTCACCATATACCTCGTGTGTGTGTGTGTGTGTGTGCACTAATTACGAATACGATTGATTTCTTATAGAAATCAAACTTTCTATTTTGTGCCTATATGCCTATAAACTCACCACACGCTAACCATATATATAATAGATGTAATTGTGCCTTCACTCCATAGAATCACTTTCTAATTAATGTTCGCCGCGACCATGCAAGTTGCAATTTGGAAACTTCAAACTTCAGCAACAACTCCAAACAATCGAGTCCGAGCCACCGACTCAATACACTCTATAATTAATGCTCAAAACATGTTCTCTTTAACTGCGATATTTGTTGTTAGTTAAGGGCCGGGTGAAGAACCCTTTGTCAATGCGCACATTCTTAGCTATTTAATTCAATTTGTAGCGAATAAATAACAGTGTTACAAGAAGATAATCCTTAGCTTACCCAAGAAAAAAAAAGACAATCCATAAAAAATCAATTTGACAAGGAAAAGAGAAATAGCAAAAAAATAAACTTACAAAATTTCTTAGTTTTCGATGAAAGACAACCCTTTAACAAACATCAATATCCTTGACTAAAATGAAGATCCTCGAATCAGCTCCTTAATGCTGATTGACTAGCTTCAATCAGAATTCTAATGAAGAAGCAACAACTATTTCAAATTTGACATAAGTCACATAACCAAAATTGATAATCGATTGATGATGTTATCGAATGGCTAGTTAATTAGTTGTTTGGCTAATCAACTAATATTGGTTGATTGGATGACGCCGTGAAGAAATGACCAACTCTTGATCATTTTCTAAGCTGAAATTTTTTTACAGTTGTAACTTTCTAGCCAGGGGAACAAGTTTTTGATTAAAGCATAATGCTTTGGATAACAAATCCAAAAATCTATTACTACTACTAAAGAAAAAACATGTGGAAGGTCAATCAAAAGTTTAAAGCGCTGTTTAATTTGTTTGAGGGTCAGATCATCATTTTTTGCTAGGTGCGAACTCGAAGAACATGATTTCTAGTGACTAGGGTCAAGATTCAAGACAAAGTACTATTCCATGAAAATGACCAACAAGGTAAGAGAAGGCGTTAACAAGTTGTTGGATCCATAACCATCGCGTCAATAAGTTAAAATGTCTATTTGCCCTCCAACAAATTGCTTTCCTACAGTTTACATGTAGCTCATTTCAGGTTTATATTTCCCCTTTGTCAAATGGTTTACCAGTAGAAATATGAATTTACCGTAAAAAAAGTTTGGGTGAACTTTGTAGAGGGGTTTTGTTTTGCCCCCAAGCACTAGATATATAATTTTATCACGGAAAAAGTGCAAGGAAACTATGCATGCAATTTACCAGAGGGTTCCATACTCCATTTGCACTCCAAGATATTTGAAACTTGTAGAGATTTGATTTTTTACTATAAGAAAACAATGTTTAGCGTTTGAATATAATTTGTCATATTCTTTATTTTCCTAAACTCCACTTATGTGGTACACTATGTGCGCTACATAGCCGGTCCCAAGTTCGGATAAAGGAGGAGGACTCTGACGCCCATTTTTTCATACCGTTAAATGGGTAAAAGATGTCTCAAACTAACTTTTCATACCCAAAAAGTGGGGAAGGGAGGCCCCAAGTTCATTTTCCATTCTTGGAAAATGGAGGAGCGTTGCGATAGGTTGACAGCCAGCGTAAAACTTTTGTCACTTTTCATGAAATGAATCAAACATATATAAACGTTGGGGCGTTCCCACCTAGCGACGCGCCACAGCACGGAGCCGGGTGTAGTGAGAAATGAGCAAGGGTGTGTTTCACATCGCCGCACAGGTGTGAAGAAAAATGAGCAAGGGTTCCCACACATAGGACGTGTGTGGGTAAAGAAGCTAGTCCCTTCACATCGCCGCCCGGATGTGAAGAAAAATGAGCAAGGGTTCCCACACAAATGACAAGTGTGGGTAAAGAAGCTAGTTCAAAACAAACACGAAAACAAAAACAAAATCATAGATACGAACACTAGATCTTTTAGACAAAATAGAAATAGAAAAGGAAAACAAATACAAAGGGGAGAAAAAATTCGTTTAGGAACATGGAACATAGGAACACTTACGGGGAAGTCAATAGAACTTGTATATACTATGATTAGAAGGAGAGTTGATATTGCTTGCCTCTAAGAGACAAAATGGGTAGGAGAAAAGAGTAGAGAAATAGGAAGCACAGGGTTTAAATTGTGGTACACTGGTATAGATAGAAAATGCAATGGAGTAGGAATTGTGGTGGATAATGATTATAAGGATAAAGTCGTAGAGGTTAAAAGAATGGGGGATAGATTGCTTCTAGTTAAATTTATTATTGGAGACGAAAAAATTAACATACTTAGCGCCTATGCACCACAAGTAGGATTAAGCGAGAGCATCAAACGCAAGTTTGGGATGATATGGATGGATTTATGCAAAGTATACCATTAGATGAAAAAGTTTTTATTGGAGGAGATTTAAATGGGCATGTCGGGGCAAGTAACAATGGGTTTGAGAGAGTTCATGGAGGTTTTGGTTATGGTAATAGAAATGAAGGAGAATCAATCTTAGAATTTGCTTCAGCATACGATCTTGTCTTAGCAAATACTAGTTTTAGGAAGAGGGAGTCGCATATAATTACTTTTAATAGTGGTCATAACAAAAGTCAAATAGATTTTCTTTTAATAAGAAAAATAGATATAAAAATATGCAGAGACTGCAAAGTAATACCTGGTGAAGCACTTACTGCCCAACATAAGTTAGTTGTACTTGATATTAAGCTAAAACGACGACATAATATGAATAAAAGAGTTAGCGACCTTAGAATAAAGTGGTGGAACCTAAAACATAGTAACAATTAGAGTTTAGAGAAAAAATACTAAAAGAAAATGTTTGGAATCTTGACTTAGATGCTAATACAATGTGGCTAGAAATGAGTAGCTACATAAGGAGAGTGGGATCAAACGTATTAGGTATATCTAAAGGTTTGGGACCACTAAAGAAGGAAACATGGTGGTGGAACGAGGATGTCCAACGAGCAATTAAGACTAAAAGAGAGATGTATAGGAAAATACCTAAGTGTCAAGATGAAGATGTGTACAATCAATATAGAGAAGCTAGAAAACAAGCTAAAAAAGTAGTTAGTCAAGCTAAAACAAATTTTATGGAAGATCTATATACAAGGTTAGGTAATAGAGATGGCGAAAAATATATATATATATAGGCTAGCCAAATTAAGAGATAAAAAGAAACAAGACCTAAGTCATGTAAGATGTATTAAGGACGAAAATCAAAATGTTTTAACGCGCGAGGAGGATATTAAGGAGAGATGGAGAAGTTACTTCGATAGTTTATTTAATGATGACCAAGTTGATACTATAATAGATGAAAACCCACACCAAGAAAGAAATGTAAACTATATACGCAATATTAGAATTGTAGAAGTCAAAGATGCATTGAAAAGAATGAAAATAGGGAAAGCGTGTGGCCCAGATGAAATACCCATAGAGGTTTGGAAATGCTTAGGAGAAATTGGATTGACTTGGTTAACAAAACTTTTCAATAAAATTTTAAAATCAAAACGTATGCCAATGGATTGGAGAAGAAGCATGCTTGTACCAATCTTCGAAAACAAAGGAGACATTCAAAGTTGCTCAAACTACCGGGGAATTAAACTTATGAGTCACACTATGAAACTTTGGGAGAGGATAATTGACAATAGGCTGAGAGAAACAACAATATCAGATAACCAATTTGGTTTCATGCCTGGGAGGTCAACTATGGAGGCGATTTTTCTTGTAAGACGATTGTTAGAAAAATATAGAGAAAAGAAAAAAGATCTTCATATGGTATTCGTAGATTTAGAAAAAGCATATGATAGGGTCCATAGAGATGTTCTTTGGTGGGTTATAGAAAGAAAAAGAGTGCATGCTAGATACATAGACACTATTAAGGATATGTATGATGGAGTAGTAACGAGTATAAAAACATTTGGAGGAGCTACAAAAAAATTTCTCATTACGATAGGACTAGATCAAGGATCGGCTTTAAGTCCATATCTATTTACTTTAGTTATGGATAAACTAACTAGACATGTTCAAGAGGATATACCATGGTGTATGATATTTGCAGATGATATTGTCTTAGTGGATGAAACTAAAGATGGAGTGAATAGGAAATTAGAACTCTGGAGGAATACACTATAATCTAAAGGCTTTAAGTTGAGTAGGACGAAAACCGAATACATGCACTGTGCGTTTAGAACCACTAGACATCGAAATGACGAAGTGGTAAAATTAGGGGAAGTAGAAGTTCCTAAGGTAAACCACTTTAGATACCTATGATCAATCATACAAAATGATAGTAACATTGAGAATGATGTCACACATAGAATTCAAGCTAGATGGAAGAAATGGCGGAGTGCAACATGGGTTATTTGCGATCGAAATGTTCCTACTAAGTTAAAAGGAAAATTTTATAAGACCGCAATTAGGCCATCTATGCTCTATGGAAGTGAATGTTGGGCGGTAAAGCAACAACAATTACATAAAATGAACGTAGCAGAAATGAGGATGCTTAGGTGGATGTGTGGTAAAACTCGTAAAGATAGAATAAGAAATATAGAAATTCAAAGACAAGTAGGAGTAGCACTAATTGATACAAAGATTAAGGAAGGGCGGTTGCGGTGGTTTGGTCACCTGCAAAGACGGCCTACATATGCCCCAACTAGAAAACTTGACTCAATAAAAATTGTAGAAATTCGACGAGGTAGGGGCATACCAAAGTTAACATGGGATGCATTAATTAGGAGGGATTTGAATGGTTTGCAAAGCTCACCATCAATTGCACTTAATCGAGCACAATTGAAAAGTTTGATTCATGTAGCCTACCCCTATTAATTTGGGACTGAGGCTATGTTGTTGTTGTTGTTGTTGTTGTTGTTTTTATTCTTTATTTTCCCACATTCTAAGCCCTTCCTGCAACAAATTTACAAAAATATTAGATGACAACCCCTAGTTTCTTGTTTGCTTACATTGCATAGCATAAGTCTGAAATGACAAGCCATTTTTAACTTGAACAACATTTAGCGGGAAGTTTACCTATGCTTTCTAGTTGTGAACTTCCTTTTACCAAGTTAACTATTCATAATTGTTCATGCAATTGCTAACATGATAAATCATACCATCTTTCCTTTCAAAAATTCAAACCATTTTGCCTGAAAAAATCTTCAACTAAGCTACAAATTTGTTGAAGGGCAAAATAGACATTTGGACTTCATGTCGTAATGTTTGCAAACCAGAAAATCAATTAGTAGCCCTCTACGTAGTTAGAAAAAACTGACCTTTTCTGGGGCGGAATGATGGTATATTTTAGATCAGATCACTAAAAATAATAAAAAAACATCTTTAACTAATTTCTTTATCCAATACCACCTATGCTGATTTTCCGCACTTGCAAGGCCTAATCTCTAAGAACCTATTTTCTATTTAGCTGAGGGGGATTCATAATTGCGACAATACCACGCTCCATAATAGACACTTTGCAACCTATGTTCCGAACTAGGTGATTTCTAATATTATCCTCTCCATCCAACATCCCACCTTAGCCCGTTTCATCTCATGATGACAAAAGTTGCACATGTACTAACATTATACTCAGCAGTTGCATGGTGCCATGGTGCAAGTGCGCCAAACTAAATGTAGAGCCCACTTTATACCAATTTATCACACACACTTTGGTAGAACACCCCATCAGCTAACTTTCAACAAGAGAAGTTGAGTTCAAAGGCTTTACACCCAGTACGACTATTTTTTCTATTCAATATATGTAGCTGATGGGAATTTAAGGCATACAGCCGAAAATGAACTCAATAAAAATGCGAAGAAAAAAAAAATCTAAACACATGGCAATGAACCTTTCGTTAAATAGGGCTATGTGAGCATTAATGTGATTGGTGGGGGTTATGCTTACACGACAAGTCTCAGTTCACAGAAGCTTAAAGCTTTGCCTATTCTGTAAGTTAGACCACATTCTTTCTAGTTTGGTTCATAGTTCAAAAAGATATCACAATCTATGCACAATACTTAAATGAGGATATACTAGCAAACTACCTTTTAAAACATGTGGGGAGAATTGTAAAAGTGTGTATTTCAAATGGCTTTTTTTTTAATTCCTATATCAGTTATATTTAAATTTCTTTTCTTGGTTTATCCGTATATCCACACTATAACACTAGTTAAGAGCAAACCGGAGGTATGGATCTTGCATACGCAAGGGTGGAGCCAATTGCAACCAAGTGCAAATTCAATTATTTGCAACTCACTCACCCATCCACACGATACAATGCAAGTCACCACCTTTTATCTCTCATTAAAAAAAAAAAAATTATTGACTTGACACCCTTTATTTTTTATTCACAATGCTAATGTCGGTTATGCACACATTTCATTAGTGAAACACTAATCGTTATGTCGTTAATGAACAGGTAACAATGTAACATGCACATTCCCCAGAGTCAGTTCACCATCCACTGGATCCTACTCTATAAATTGAGTGGTGCTCACCTAAACCACGCAAGTCGCACAGTGCAATCCATATCTTCTCCCCTCCACTTGCACACATCCTCTCAACAGTGTTGGGTATTCTCTAGTATTCACTGTTGTCCCTGCTCTTGTTCAACAAACAAAAGGTCTTGTCGGTCCTAGGGGATACACATTCATCAACAAAATATCCTTGAGAACATCAACTACACACTTAAATCTATTATACCTACTGCACTCCTCTAATCCAGTTTCCTCCAATAGAGGAAAAAGCATTCTTGCTCACGCAAATGCATGTGGGCACAAGAATCTATCACTCAATGGTTTATATTGGCCATGAGGATGACTTGAGAAATAACTGTAAGATAGCAACAATTAGATCACTTGCTTGAACCAAAATTCAATTAGTTCAACAGGGTTATGATTTCTCCCTAACCTTTTCCTACATTGAGATGCATGGTGGTATGGTATGCTGCACAGAAACCATTTCCCTTTCTCCTGGAAAGTGACATTGCTTTGCGAATGGGAAGCATCAGGTGATAGACTCTAGTGCCTCTAGGCACAATTGTGCAATCAAAAATGCTTCTTCCTCTATTGAGCCATCAACTCCACCAATTTCTGGGTAAAAATCACACCTCTTGCTCACTCTTAACCAGTGCTACAACATGGATGCACAGATAAACCTAAAAAGGAGTTTGAATATAACCAATGTAGGAGTGGGACACAACAAAACAAAGCCTTTTGAAATCAAAAACTTGAGAACAAACGCGACATAATGCATCGCTTTCGGTAAATAACAAGAAGGAAAAGATCTTACAAGTACATGAAACCAATGATCGGCCATGTAAACCCCAATGTTTAGAAGCAGGATCCAAAATATCCCCTTCACACGCTTCCCTTGTCTCCCTCTCTCCTCCGGCCTTCCAATTTCCAATTGAGACATCATATCTAACAACAAAATTTAACTTGCTTGACCTAGAATCCGTTTAACATAAACACAGTGAAATATTCACAAAATTAGAGAAGTACCTGAGCTGCTCATCTTGCACACATGTGAAACTCGTGTGGGAGAGAGGAGGAGGCCAAATTTGTTGGTTCGGTCGTCATTGAAGAGGCTCTTGGAGAGATCGTTGAAGCAAAGAGGACGATTGAGGCATCTAGTTGGAACTGGGAATCCATTTGGAGGAACGACGTCCAGCGGGAGAAGACGATGGAGTTGCCCCATCTCTTCCAAGTTCGAATGACCTCACGTACGAGCCCTTAGATTTTTATTTTTATTTTTTTTTTTTTTTGGTATTCAAGAAAAACCCGAACCCATACTAAGTCTGTTACTCCCAGCTCGCTCTAGGTCGGTTCCCAGCTTGCTCTTGGTCGGTTAACTTTCAGCGGTTGGTGACTCTATTGTACGACTCCACTCAAAGCAACTATGGCAGTACAAGCCTCGAGGCAAATCGAGCACTGCTACATCACCAGACATGTCACCTAACATGACACGTCACCGCACACTTGTCTTTGACAGCCAACCACCTTAACTTTTTATCTTGCATGTTTTCAACTAACTTAATAATTTCAAGTAATTATAGTTAAAATTCAGGTAAATAACATAACATATCTTTAAGGTTATTAACAAATTTATCCTTACATTTAAATTTTTTACAAATGCATCCTCACCTTTTGAAATTGTGTAAATTATTTCCTATAGATAAGCTTGAGTTGATTTATATGAGGAATACTTTTAACTATGTTGTTGCAAATGGGTTAATAATAACTTTTTGATGCCACTTGATCAAGATTTTATTATAAATTTATAAAAAAGGGAAAACATATTTTTTCAGACCTTGAACTTTGAGTTTTTTCGCTTTTGGTCCCTGAACTTTCATTAGTGCACATTCGGTCTCTAAACATTATTGGTGTACACTTGGTCCCTGGACCTTTAAGTTTTTTATGCTTTTGATCCCTAATCTTTGAGTCTTTAATGCTTTTGGGAAAATTAAAATTTTTTGGGTTTTTATTGGTTGAAGTAAGTCATATGATTCAGTAATACAAAATATTTTACTTTACTTGGCTAATCACATGTCACTTATTTTAGTCACATCATCGACATTTAACACCTTAAATTGGGGAAGGATCAAATGTACATATTTGTGAAAGTTGAGGGACCAAAAACATAAAAAAACACAAAGTTTAGGGTCTCAATTTTGGGTTTTGCCAAAATAAAATAAAGTGTTAGGATGTATTTGTAAAAAAATAAAATGTTAGGATAAATATGTAATAACCTTAAAACTTTAGGATGTATTTGTAAAAATTGAAACGTTATGATAAATTTATAAAAAAAATAAAACATTAGGATAAATTATGCTATTTTCCTTTAAGATTTTAAAAGAAATTTCTAAGTTCGGCAATTTTAACTTTATTTCATCAAAGTTAGGTATTTTACAACTCTTTCCTCATTTTAAGTTGATTACAAGTTATTTGCAATGCCAAAACATGCATTAATGAAAATAAATGAACAAGTTTCCATTAATAAAGAAGCCTACAGGGTAGAAACCCGACAAAGGATACCTCATATATCATCAAAAGCGACGAAATATATAAAAGTTTTGAACCACTTGGACCAACTAGTCGTTGGTGAGCCTTTAAATTTTTTTTTTGTTTCCCGCATGGTGTTTACCGCCGACTACACCGACAAATCCATTATCGGGCCTAAATATGGGGGTGGCCTTCCCAACTCAATTTTTTTATTCACGAGACTCAAACTCGAGACCTCACTTAAGGGGATCAAGTTAATTGCCACTGAACCAAGCCATTGTTAGTAAGCCCTTATATTTTGCTCCAACTAGTACTAGCATAATCGTGACCTATAGGTAAAAGTCATGGGCCTAGTGGTCCATAGATCCTACGTTTTCTTGGGCTCGATCTCTTCATTAGGTGGTTGATTGTTTTTTTTTTGTCAAAGATTGCACTTGATATTTTAGTTGGGCCTTGGTCTATAGATCCACACTCGTCGTCCACCATTCGATGCACGTTGAGATACATGCGCACCTGACAATTGTGCATGCGTGTCCGCGCTAGGGCACTAAATCATTTTTCTAAGCTACACAAGTTCTTGCAACTCGGGTTCACGTTGCTATTGGTTAGATTGTTTAGAAAGCTTTGGCATCGTGAACCTTTAACCACGCATGCTCTATGTGACACTATAGATACCAGTGATAAATTATATAATTAGTTTAGCAAGCAACTCGAACTAATCACAAAAGTTATCCCACATATTTTAATGTCATAACAATTAAGCTAGCCCTCGTTTGCGTGTAGAATATATAATTCAAGTCTAGACTTTGTATTCAAATGTTAATGCCAAAACTAAAATTATCCCACATATGTTAATGTCATAACTATGGATGCACTGATTTAAATGTTCAATAAATACAAGTCCATTTCAAATTTTTGATTAGCTAACATTCATATTCAAATGCAAAAATACGAACATTTAAATCTAAGTTGGGGTTAGTGTAGAATATATAATTCAAGTCTAGACTTTGTATTATAGGAGGGTTTGTAATAAAATTGGGTCACATATTGTAAGTGACGAATAAGTCACATATGACCTGCTTACTCACAGATTTAGTATGACAGGAGTTAGTTGAGTCTATTATACTAGATGAGCTCCTCCCTATATAAGGGATTACACAAAATATGTAATAGTTAGTTTTTGAGAATAAAGAATGAACTCGACATTATGTGAATTCTTGGTTTGAACGTGGCATCGGAGTGATTTCCAATCCAAACCTAATTTCCAAAATCATCGATTCTTGAGTGAAGATATGATCTTAGATCCTGACAGCTCGACAAATCAGATCTTTGGTTTTGTTTTTCAATTTGAGAGAGTTTTCTTGATTTCTTGAAGCATTACGAGTTTGTGTTCATCAATGACGACTGTGCCAACGATGGCGAGTCCATCGAATGGAGGCGATGCCATGGTGTTCGACATTTAAAGTCCTTATCATTTATCCAATTCAGATCATCTTGGCATGATATTGGTGATGAATTCTCTTTGTGGCACCATTTATCTTTCGTGGAATTAATGGCGATCACTCTTAGAGTTAAGTTGAAGCTTGGCTTCATCAATGGCCACTGCACAATGCCTGAAATGACAAATTCTATTTTCGATCGATGGTGCAAGGTGAATTATATAGTAACTTCTTAGCTTCTCAATTCCATTTCAAAAGATATAGTAGAGGCATTTCTTTACAATACATCTTCTTATGCTTTATGGATTGAGTTTCAAGAGAGATATGGAGAGTGCAATGGATCTCTGCTATACTAATTGAAAAGAGAGATTTGTTCAATTAAGCAAGTTGAACTTTCAATTTCATAGTATTACACCAAACTTAAGATGATATGGGATGAATTAGGGTGTTTGGCACATCTTCTTTGATGTGATTATGGTGCATTTTCAAGAATTGCGGTGTTGGAATCTAATGACAAGTTAATGCAATTCTTGATGAGATTGAATGATTTGTATGATCATGTTAGGAATCAAATCTTAGTGATGGATTCTTTAACTAATATTAGCAAAGCTTATTCCATGATTTTGAGTGTGAAGAAATTAAATGAGTTCAATATCAATTTTTCTTCTAGTTTAGAAACTGCAATGATGATGAAGTCCCCTGTGAATAAAGGATCTAATAAAGTAAATTTCAAGAAATCAGTAAACAAGGATGATTTGTATTGTGATTTTTGCAAGATGAAGAGGCACACATAATAAGCTTTTTTCAAACCGATTAGGTACCTAGATTAGTACAAGAAAAGCAGTGATAAGAAACCTGAAGGTGATCAAGTCAAGTCATTTATTAATATGATAGAGTCACCTATTGATATTGCTGATGAAAACTCCTTGAAATATACAGTTTTGCATGCCAATATTGCTAATATGGTACATATAAGTATTGAGAAATACATGAAAGGGAAAGCGATGGCTTTTGATTGCAGTTAATGTGCATTCTACTCATCTTGATTTCATAGGTAGTCTACTCAATCACAGTTATGTTTCTAATGTTCTTATTGGTAGTACTGATTAGATAGTAGACTTTGGGGTTTCTAATCACATGTGTGTGGATTACTCTATGCCTACAAATCCTACCGTAACGACCCGAATATTCTAACTCATGCCACGTGTCATCGTAGGACTCTGACGGAGACTAACGTGACGTACTTGGTCAACCCACGGGAGTCAACACCGAGGTATATTATTTGTGTTTAGGGTGTGTAGTATCTATTTTATAGCCAAAATATCAATTTTGAATTAGTTAGTGGTTCGATTTCGTTGAAATGCGAGTAGAGTATACCTCGAGATGAGTGTGACGAGGGTATAAGACTTATTTGAATGGGATAACTTGGATTGGCACAAATTACCAATTTATATAACAAATTCTAAGCTAAGTAAATAATAAAGCTGAGCCAAGTCAAATAAAACACAAATGGGTCAAAAATGGACGACGCGCCTCGAGATGCATGACGACATCGAGTAGCCGAGATAGGTAAGGACTTAGTCTAAATTTGGAGTTGTAATTAATTACAAACATTATACAAGTCACTTGAAATCAAATGTTGAGTTATGACATCAAGTTGTGGCTAAATAGAGAAAATAAGTCTAAGTTAAAAGTTTATGAACCAAAATAACAAAAATGGTGAGTGTATAGTTAGAGAATATGGCTTGTATGAATACATGGTATACTACAATAGGAATACAAGTACTAAACTATTATACCATTACCGGAAATAAAGCTCATGCAAGGGGCTACAACTAATAATTAATACTATATAAAGGGATATTTAGCTGAATTTTTAGTTCATCCCCAAACAAAAAAATTGCAACCATCAAGAACAAGTGAAATGGAGAGAGAAGAAGGTTTGCTTGCTGAAATCTGTAGAGAAGTTGAGATCAAGAAAGGGGAATTAGACATCAATTGTGATGACCCCTTCTCAAATTAGGGCACCGCCCGACCTAATTCTGTCATTAAACCCTAACCTCCACCACATAGGACTTAACAACGTATTAGGTAGCCTTTCTTATACACTCACTATATTAACTAATTTTCTAATAAACCTTACACTATTCTTAAACTTAATAGTATTTCAGAGTAAATTACAATTTATACAGTTTAAAGATTATTCAGCGGAAGTCTTGACAAATTAGTGGAAGCCATTCATATAAAATCTAAGAATATGGAAAACCAGGTAACAAATATCACTTGTATATATATCAAATGACATACCAACACGTGTTTGGTCGGGTAACTATCTCACAACCCATAGTATACATCCCCGAAAGTGTATAAAAGACATATATAAGTCATACGATAAAATCACAAGCCTACAAAATTAGACGTAGAAGCACTCCACTAGCTCATAGATAGTCGCTGATCTTCTCCTTGCCCGGTCTGCTACTCAACGGATCTGCACCCTCCATCATAAAAAAGACGGTGAATACATGAAAATAGAAAGTAACATGAAGTAACATTTATTCACATTTCTAAATATACAACCAGTATCTGATTGCATAACAATAACAACTATGCTGAAAATAAATCATGTTATAAGATACTTCAGTTAAGTAATTATGAAACTGACACTCGGCTAAATAGTAATGATATAAGTTCGGTCGGCTGTGAGTTACATCACAACAACCGTATTCCACTATTGAGGGCGTAAACAATATCATGAATGCCTTCACCTCCTTCAAATGTCCATCTCATATATAAACACTCATAAGTGCCCCCTCAGATTTGATGTACTTGTTAATAACCCCGGGTCCTATACCTTATGTGCTGCATAAGTTAGTGGTGAGATCCCGACATCCCCGAGAATCTAGTGACCCCAGTGTGTCGCAGCTATCTCTATATATATTGGTCCTAGATACAAGACCTACTTTCATATATTCAAGAAATGGCACGGTTTAGGAATTCAATAATGTAATTGTATATCTAATGCACAAAGGAAATTAGATTTACAATACCATCAAACACCTATCTAATAGCATGTTATTCCATTTGACTAGATATCTCAATAATCAAGAATGACATAACACATGATTTATAGTCAATGAAACTATTTAATTAAAAACTAAGGCCATGATAACAAACTCATTGAATGAGAAGAAACAAGTCATAACATGTAGAGTACAAAAGACAATTCAGTTCAAATAACTGAAAATAGATAACAATACTGGAATGAAATGTAAATGAATATCTTAATCAGTTTACAATCTAAGCAAATTCCTAGCTAATCCAGCCTCCCGACACCTCAAAACATGTATCCGAACCCTCGAGACCCTTCTCTATGCTCTTAATATCATTTTATATGTTTTTAAAACGTGTTTAGACCTTTAATTAAGGTTTTGAACTTGTTTAAAATGTTTAACATATAATTAGGAAAATGCAAATTTTGTTTAAACTTATGTTTGGCATGTCTATAATTAGGCGCTAAAATTAGCAAATAGGTAGTGCACTCGCTAGAACACCTAGCGCGCTTTAGAAAACCTAGAATTTTGCACTTTGAATTTTTAGTTTACTCCATACATGACCAATTCCAACACCTTATGTAGCATCCAATTCCAATTACAACAATACCTAGCATAATTAAGCCCTCTAAACCGTTTGACTCAATTAAAGTAACGATATAGCCGTCCTTTATACACGATAATCACAATAACAATATATGTTATATCAAATAAATAATTGAAAATGCGCTTAAAACATTTTTCGATAAAAACATAAGATATACAAAATAGGATAAAACTCGCTCGTAAAATCATATTCACCCCGTTTATAGTAATTTAGTACAATATATAAATAGTAGGAAAAAAAATTCACCGTAGAAAAGACTGTAAACTCTTAATCTTCTCCATTCCTAAGTCGAAGCACACATCGATAACCTGAAATGTTAATTAGGGGATGAGCGCTCCAACTTGCTCAGTAAGTGATGCTCGTGAACGCATCAATTATCAACTAATATCAATAAATCAATGAATAGCAATATGAATTCAAAACATATCTATTCATGCATTAAAATGATATAACAATAAATAACAGAATGCAAGTTCATCAGTCAATTGCAACTGTATTCGTGACCTATATTTTCATTTCAAAACTGAGCTGTAAACTCCCGTTACCCTGAATTACGGTCCAAAGAACCTCACACGTTGGCCAACGTGTGACTTTTGTGGTGTATCCAGGCATAGCGTAGCTACCAACGAATCATTGGTCACCAAATTGACTTGGAATGATTTGAAGGACTTTTGTGGGGGTTGTTAAGCACGAATTTTCCAAGTTATATTGCTCATACAATAATGACCCTAAGTAATATCAAGAGAACAATAGAGTTGTTAAGTTGAAAATAATCAAGTCAATTATAAAAATCGAATTATATTAGAAATAATGATTGTAAATGTAACTCAATGACTCAAACATGGTGTAACCTATCAAAATGGACACCAAGTACCTAGCTAGCTAGATTCGAGTGTTTGGGAGTTTAATGAGACATGTGTCAGAGCCGTGAAAGCGTGTGTTAGCATGATCCGAAGTACGTAAAACCAGCTAGGAAATGTACAATAATTCATTGAGCTTTACATGTTATTGTTATTGCATTGTTATCCTTTCTTGGAATTCCAACTCAAATATGAGTGTCCAAGGGCCAAGTGAGTCGAGAAGGTGTCTCTGATGGAGTGGTTACCGGCTAGCTACTAGAGCCATGACCTCGATTCACTGTATTGTTTGGTCGGGATGAGATGTGTCTTATCCGGGGCAGCGTCGATATCCCTCATTCGCGATAATCTAGGTACAGCAGGCGCTGCCCTGTCCTAAGACCCGAGTCTGTTTGACGTTGCCATAACTCTATGACCACGACCCTGTGGCACTCGCACTCTGTGGTCTTGGACTACTTGGATGCCTCTTTAGTTGCTTCTTTTGACATTCATTTCCTATTGTACTTTCATTATTTAGTCTTATTATAATGCATTCCTTATAGCTTTCTTTCTATCCGCATGAATTTTTATGACGCCCTGCCTAATTTAAATGTTATTTAATTATTTAATTTCAGACTAAGACCCACCTCATACCCACGTAGACGGCACATATTAGTCTAGGGCATCCCTACCGAGTTACAATTTATAATATTATATTTATATAATGCTTGTTTATTAGGATTGTTTTACTATGGATTATAGCATTACACCATGTGTACCGTTGATTATCATATTTTATGTGAGTTACGAGTGTGGCGAATAATGCCTCGGGATGCGTGTAACACGGTACAAGAACGTGATTGCTTAGACACATAAATTATCAATATATAATGATATTCTAAGATAAATAATCAAACAAACTTGACCTAAGTTGAACAAAACACTAATAGGCCAAAATGGACTTGACGCGCCTCGTGATGCGTGACGCCGCCGGGTAGTCGGTTAGATAAGTACCTTGCCTGATTTTAGTATGCCTACTTCAAATAAACATTAGGCTAGACTAATGAGACCAAATAATAGGCCTATGGTAATTTAAATTGGTTAGGTAACAAATATGTGCCTAAGTGATAAGAAACTTGAGAAATAAAAATCCTAAATTGACTTACTTAAATTGACACATGTGTGGCACGACAACATGGCTGGAGTTATTAGGAGCCTTAGATAGACATCAAGATATGTGTGCTGACTTGATGAAGTGAATTAGTATAAAATGAAACTTAGCCCATTTTATTTCCCCAGGACATGCAAACTAGAGCATTCTTGCTCAAGAGAAGAAAGAGCTGGAGTTACTAAGTTCTATGGATTCAAAGGAGATTTGTGACCCCTAGAAGCCAAGGATTTGAGTACCTAAGCAAGGTAAGATCCTATCCTAGTCATCCCTTCCATTTTTGCTCTAATGGTGTCTTGAAGTGCAACAAAAATCGGGTGTTTGTTGTAAAATGAATGTCAAGGGTTTTGATTGAAGTCTTCCACTATGTTTGAACCCAAATTTTAGTTTGCAACACTAATTTCTTAATGTATTAGAACCATTTCATGTTTTTGGAGTTTTTTGTGATAGAATGTATGTTGATGATAATGATGGTTTAATGGAGCAAAGTTGATGTTGCTGTTCTTGTTGAATTGTTGTTGCTGAAGAATAAAAAGAAATGAAGAGGAAGAGAAAAAGAAAAAAATGAAAAACAAGTTTATGTAGAAGACAGAGAAGAATTACCAATTTTGGCAAACTCCGTGCATGCGTGCGAGACTTGGGCCGGGAACCAGACCCGATTCAGGTAGGCCCAACCCTATTAATTAATTAAAAATTAATCTAATTTAGAATAAAATATAAAATAAATACAATAAATTATAGAAATGCATGCATGCGAGACTTAAGCCAGGTCGAACCAAGCCCAGCCAAACCGAGCCCAGTTCAAGTGGGCCCAACCCCATTAATTAATTAAAAATTAATTTAATTTAAAATAAAATAAAAAATTAAACATAATAAATTATAAAAAATATCTGAAAAATTCTGAAAATTCATAAAAAACATGAGGAATTGGGAAAAATGTATAAAACTGGATTTCGAGATATTTTCAAGTGTTTGACACCCTTGTAATTTGAAAAATGTGTCACAATTAAAAAATTAGAATAAAAATTTTAACTTTTGTGTTCACAATATACAATCAATTAATGTGACCATAAATTATTTAAAATTGGTATGTAGGATACTCGGGGCCTGAGAAGCTTAAGGGACTAAAGAACGGGTATTTCAGAGTATGAGCAAGCGGTTAGGACCATGTATTTATCGCATTTTGGTAAGTAAACCCCACTAGAAAAACAAGTAGTATTTATTTACTATTTTATTTCATTATTCCAATGAATTATACCAATTTGGTTTTGTTTCACTACTCCACTCCCACGTGTGTCTGTATATGGCCAATGGGATGGTACGACCCCTCACCGGCACCCTCGTGATTGGCAATCCGATTCTTGTCGATCATGTCCTATGCTACGTATGAAAATTACTATGCGATTCGATGATTTGAGAGATGGTGTCGTGAAGAGTTAACTCCGATAAATATTCATTTCCTTTGAGGTAGTTGGCCAAGAATCGTAACTCCTGACCATCAGAGTTCCTCATTAACCTTGGCGTAGTGGCGGGGAGTCACTTCAACACCAGAGTCTTCTTGATCTAGTATTATTAGTCCCAGAGTTCGGCATATATATACCACACTCGCATTCGACATTTATTGCTTTCATAACGACTTATCTTCATGCTATTATCCTTTTTAGTGCAATTCTTATTGACTAACATGATTTGTTGTCATTTTATTTACATTCTTATTGAATGCAACTTGCGTTTCTTCTGGGGATTTACTCACTGGACTCATCATCAACTTTTTACATGAATGACTGAGTGCAGATCCTACGACGAACAGGGAGAAGGCCCTACTTGGCGACTTCATCTGATCATTGAGAGGTTCCATTAGCCCATCTTGTAGGTGTTTGTATATATTATGTTACTACTTTTGGGTATATTTTTGGAGACTTGATACACTGATGCATGTATATTGATTCTATTGTATATTTTATTGCCTTATACATACATGGTATCCTTTTAATGGGTTTTTCACTACTTAGGGCTTGTTAATAAAGTAAAATTCTTGATATTTATTATTCGCTTTATGCTATTATCGATAACTCACACATTTAGTTGAAAAGACCAAGGAACAACTAAATAACTTATCAAATAAGTTAAGTAAGATAAATGAATACACTAACTAAACCAAATTAAGAATATATTTTCATAAAACACCGGATATTGGAATAGTTAGGCTAATAAAAAAGGTTAAGTACTTCTCGCAGGACGTCATGGATTAACGTGTAGATTATGTGGCATAACTTTGTGACTTGTCCAGCGGCAAGGCGGGGCCCATGTTACCTTGGGATTTGGAGCAACCACAATTGGTATCAGAGCCTAAGTTCAGACGAGCCTACGAAAAGTTTAACGAAGGCAAACAAAACTTACTAAACAAGCTTAGAATGTGGAAAACCAGATAACCTGACTTAGAACCTTAGTTGGGAAGTGTGGTTAGGCGGGTAGTCTAGGGTTTTATACGTGTAGGTTTTGACTTGTAATATGTATATATGCGTATACGACAAGATGCATTAATTATGAGGGATTTGAATAGTTTGAAAAGCTCACCATCAATTGCACTTAATCGAGCACAATGAAAAAGTTTGATCCATGTAGCCGCCCCACTTAATTTGGGACTGAGGCTATGTTGTTGTTGTTATATATGCGTATACGACACTGACTAGAGCACATCCGCGCTTGCAGATTCGAGATGGACGGACAGCCGATTCCACCTACTACGACCAATGAAGGCTATATGAGCGACCCGATGAGAGTCGATGTAACGGCCTCAAATTTATTAATAGTAAACTAGTCCCTAATCAGTGTTATTGAACCGTGACGTGGCTCGAGAGCGGGTACATTATTCGAATACTCAGTGTGAAGACTGAGTAGTGTAATATTGTAAGTGGTGTATGCCCAGTGTGATGTATATGTGTAGACTACTAAGTCGCTCCTACCGATATATAGATATCAAGACGAGAGTGGGGACGCGCCTCGAGATACATGCCGGTATGAGACCGGGTAAATAGTGATGTGGTAAGTTGATTTAAGTGTAGTATAGCTTAAATTGTACTATCAATGTGGCTATAATTAATTTTATATTAAATGTAACTTAAGTTAGCAAATTAAAACAATAACCATTTGATGATTCTCGAGATACATGTTGGCACATCAAGAAACTAATTTAGTTTCAATTGGTGTTAGTTAGAGGAAGTTAGTGAAATTGTGTCAAGTTGTAGGGCATTAGATTAGTTTCGAGATATGTGTGTAAAAAAAATGGTTATTAATTAATCTTACCTTAATATATAAGATTGGATAGATCAACCCATATAATTCATTTCATTTCAAAACTTGGAAGCTAAGTAAAGTTGGAGAAGAGATCAGAGAAGATCAGCAAAAGAAGTGAATGAGTTTTTGTGGGTTTGGTGAATTGATCAAGCTATATGAGTTCATCAGCTTGGTAATTCTACTTACACTAGTAAATTATTTAGTTTGATGAGTTTGCGATAAAATTGAAATGTGGCTATTCTTATATGATTAGTAAGTGTCTAGGGATCTCTACTAATTAAGAAAAGAGATCACAAGGCATTGGAGTGGTCTACATGTAGAGAGAACTCAAAATTCTAAGTGCAAAATTCTAGGTTTTCCTGCACATAACGAGCTAGATAAGTTAGCTAGCGATTTCCCTGTGTGTAGCAAGCTAATAAAGTTGACTAGCATGTTAATGAGGTCATTAATGCGCTAGACAAGTCACTTAGTGCGCTAGGTGCTCTAACAACAACAAAACATGCAATTTCTAAACTAAGACTTAAACACCCTAAACAAGCTTAACACCCTAATTTAGGGTATAAACACATTATAAAACATGTCTAATGGTACTAGGAGCCTTAGGAGGAGTCTCGGAGGTTCACGTACGAGTTTAAGGTGTTAGGGGGCTGGATTAGCATATGAGTTTAGCGTGGTTTGTAAGTAAACTGATCGAGATATTTATTTATATTTCTTTCCATATTGTTTCTTGTTTACAATCATTTAGATCGATGTGCTATTATACTATAAATGCCATGACTTCGTTATCCTCTCTCATTACATGAATTTATTATCATGACATTGATTGTTGTTTAAATGGTATTCATTGACTCTTAATCACGTGTTATGTCATTCTTGATTTTTCAAAGTGTTAATAGAAAATCATGCTATTAGGTGAATGAATTATGGTGTTGTAAACCATATTCCTTTGTGGTCGTTTGAGCTATTCTATTTTGGATTCCTTATTATATTAATTCTTGAGTTGTGAAAGTAGTTCTTGTATCTAGGACCATTATAGAGATAAGCCACGACACACGGGGTTACTAGATTTTTAGGGACGTCAGGAGCTCAAAACTAGCTTGTGCACTACACGAAGAATGAGACCCGGGGTTGCCAACAAGTAAATATATAAACGAGTAATTATGGAGGAGTAGAGGTCAGCTCTGACCTTCAACAAAGATGTAGAGCACAGCTCCATCCCGAGATAGTGGAATGAAGTTGATGTGATGTAATTTTATAGTCAACTGACCATAGATCATTGCTGCTTAGCCAAGTATCAGTTTCATATTGTTTAACTGAAGCATCTTATAGCATGATTCTTAATTTAGCTTCCTTTGCTATTGTTATGCTTTCAGATACTTGTTGTATATTTAAAGATGTGGATAAATGTCTCTTAGTGTTACTTTCTACATTATTGTACTCACCATTCTTTTTATGACGGTGAGTGCAGATACTTTGAGTAACAGACCAAGGAAAGAGAGGATTGACGAGTAGTTTTGAGCCGTCAATGGATAGTTCTTGCTACTTTTGTAGGTGATCATTTTACGTATCTATTACTTACATTTTTTTATAACTTTGGGGTTGTATATTAGGTTGAAAGACTAGACTTCCCTGTTTCATGTTTTACTTTTGGATGGTATTGTATGATTACTGTTTACTTGGTTTCTACGGGAGGTGTTTTATTAATGCTTCTGCTAATTTTATTAAGTTTTCTGCTGATAATTAAGATAATGTTAATACCTTATTAACTAACTCGGTAAATCAAAATCAAACCTAAATGAATAATAACTAGGTTAATCATAAGTAATGAGGTAAATGAGGTAAAAAGACTGAATAATACATTGTTAAGTCCTACGTGGCTTGGTTTAGGGCTCAATGATGGGATTAGGCTGGGTGATACTAGATTTGGGGAACTGGGCCGTCACAGTGGTATCAGAGCCTAGGTTTATAGAGCCTAGGCAATAAAGAATGGTTTATTCTATAATGTGATACCAACTTCACAGTTGGTATTAGAGACAAGGTTTGTAGAACCTCAGGGGTAAATTATAGAGTTGTCTGAAATTGTGACACCAATGTGTCAGTAATGGTTAATATGAGTATCTAAGTTCTCTATAAGTACACAATGAAACGTGAATAAAACATAAATTTTAGATGTGGAAACCAGACGATTTTTTCCTAGAAACTATTAGTTACGAAGTGAGCGAATGTGAGATGGGGGTTGATATGTGTATATGTTATGTTTTGTACGTATAACATGAGATATTGGCATAGCAGCTAATGACGCGATCTCTATTAACATGCAGACTACGATGGCATATTAGCGCGGGATAGAGATAGTAGTGCCAGCGCTAGCTAAACTACGATATCCGCTAAGGATTTTCATAGGCTATTAGATCGAGTTGCGGTACAGGGTCAGTAGTTGGCCGACTTCATCACGGATATGATGATGCGTATATCCGTACTTGCACGATTAGTTACTACCGCTACAATTTTGACTATTGTGCTACCGACACCTGAGGCACATGTTGTTACGACTGATGATATGCAGCGTTGGACTGATATGGTTACTTCTCAGGGACATCAATTTACCGAGCTCATCAGGATTGTTTGAGCACATTTAGTTTCACCAGTCGTTCCCGTCGAGCCTACTATGGTATTACTTCTAGTATTTGAGATTTTGATTGTATCGTCTTCTACCACCACCGTATCGCGAGCACCGACACTACCTGTAGCCTTGACATTACCTATTCCAGTGGAGATGTTATCCTTGGTAGTACCAGCAGAGATTCCGTTTGACTTTATGAATGCATTGACCGAGGAAAACAGGAAGTGGAAGAGAGCTCAGGGGTTGCAGAAAATTCTTAATGGATCCAGTTCATCTGGATTACATATACCATTCACCATGATAGTACCTTGCATACACGATTCTCCATTAGCACCTACGATGGTGAGTAGACTTTGATCCATATCTTCAATTGTCATGGTTTTGCCTAATTTTGTTGCTGGCTTTGCCAGCCGAACACTTTCGATAGTACAACCACTGCAACAATTTCAGCAAGCTCAGGGCAGTAGAGACCAATATGTATCGAGGTTGGAGCAGAGGATCACTCTGAGGTCGACTAAGCTGATAGGGCAGATGAGATGTATGACGTGTTGCAAATGTGGTCAGGAGGGACACATCATGAGTTGCGGTCCACAGTTAGTAGGTAGATTTTCCATGCCACCAAAGGCAGGATTGATACTATCATCGTTGCAAATTCTGCAGACATCAGACGATAATGACCGAGATGCATCGAGGCAGAGACAAACTCTGACTGCAGTTATGGAGTAGAGGAAATTACTGACCTGTTATAGGTGTCGTCAGATTGGACATATAGCTCGGCAGTGTTCATAACCCGTACTTTTTCTTCAGGTAGAGATAAAGAGTAGGGTTGGAGATAGTGGCATTAGTCCATAGAGACAGAGATTAATGCATTGTTAAGTTAACTCGACTGCATCGAGAAGACAGCCGACGTACTACAAATGTGGACAAACCGAACATATGCATACACGATGTCCGCAGCTTCATGACTATCAATAGCCTGTGATGCAGCCACAGGTCAGATATGGAGCTCACGTGGAGACAAAGTCGGACCTAGAGATAGCATACGACCTTGGTGAGGGTATGCATTTAATTGTAATTACATTAATCACGCACTGTTTGACTAAGGTATAACAGTAGCTGCACTGATGATTTAGGAGTTAAAAGTGATCATTGGACTAATGAGAATGACTCGAATAAGTTCATATCACATGAATTAATGAGATAATGAAAGTAGTGTTGCCTGATAAGCATAATATAGTTTCATAAAGAACATTATGCCTAGTGAGATTTCTCTTGAGTATTATGACCAGAGTGCCGTATATTGTGATAGTGTGCATGTGGTTACTGAGCATAGACTCACCTATAGTAATATTAAACCCAGGATAATTGGATAGGGGATCCACCTGTAGTAGTTGGTAAACACGAGATTAGGGGCTAGTATCATTTGAAATTTGGCTAGGGTAGTTATTGAGAGAATAAAATGGAAAAAGTTATCTTATATGTTTTAAATGATAAAGAAATGAGAGTCGACTAGCGAGTGACTCCAAAATCTTATGTTAAGGATAATACTTAGTTATGAGATTAAGCTTGTGATTAAGTTTAATTTCGAGGATGAAATTTCTATTAGTTAGGAAGACTATAACGATGCAGATTTATTAATAATCAATTAGTCCTTAATCAGGGTTATTGACCCGTGACATGGCTCGAAAGTTGGTACATTGTCTGAATACTCAGTTTTAGGATTGAGTATTATAATATTATTGAGTGGTAGATGCCTCGTGTGATGTATATGTGTAGACTACTAAGTCACTCCTACTAATATATAGATGTAGAAATGTAAGTGAGACATGCATCGAGATAAGTGTCGGCATGAGATCGGGGTAGATGGTGATGTGTTAAGTTGCTTTAAGCTTAGTGTAGCTTAAATAGTAGTATTTATGTGGTTATAGTCAATTTATATTAAATGTAACCTAAGTTAGCAAATTAAAACAATAGCCATTTGATAATTCTCGAGATACGTGTTGGCACATCAAAAGATCAATTTAATTTCAATTGAGGTTAGTTAGATGAAGTTAGTGGAATTGTGTCAAGATGTAAGCTATAATATTAGCATCGAGATATGTATGTACATAAAGATCAATGTTTATTAATTAATTTTACCTTAATATATAAGATTGGATAGATCAACCCATGAAATTCATTTCATTTCAAAACTTGGAAGTTAAGCAAAGTTGGAGAAGAGATAAAATTCTACTTACACTAGTAAATTAGTTAATTTGATGAATTTGTGATAAAATTGAAATGGTTGTTCTTATATATTTAGTAAGTGTCATGGGAGTCTCTAGTATGTGAGAAAATAGATCCCAAGGCATTAGAGTGGTCTATGTGTGGAGAGAATTCAAAATTCTATGTGAAGAATTCTAGGTTTTCCTGCACATAGCGCTAGATGTGTTAGCTAGCGCGCTACCTGTGTGTAGCGCGCTACCTGTGTTTAGCGCGCTAATAAAGTCATTAGCGCGCTAGAAAAGTCACCCAACGCACTATGTAATCTGACAGCACAAAAATCTACAAATTCTAAACTAAAACTTAAACACCTTAAACAAGCTTAACACCCTAATTAAGGGTCTAAACACATTTAAAACATGTCTAATGGTACTAGGAGCTTAGGGAGGAGTCTCAGAGGTTCGGGTACGAGTTTAAGGTGTCGGGAGGCTGGATTAGCATATGAGCGTGGCGTGGTTTGTAAGTAAACTGGTTGAGATATTTATTTATATTCCTTTACATATTGCTTCTTGTTTACAGTTTTTTGGACTGATGTGTTATTGTACTATAGATGTCATGACTTTGTTATCCTCTCACATTACATGAGTTTGTTATCATGATATTGATTGTTGCTTAAATGGTATTCATTGACTCTTAATCACGTGTTATGTCATTCTTAATTGCTCAAAGTGTTAATAGAAAAACATGCTATTAGATGAATGAATAATGGTGTTGTAAACCATGTTCCCTTGAGATCTTCGAGCTATTTTATTTTGATTCCTTATTATGTTAATTCTTGAGTTGTGAAAGTAGTTCTTGTATCTGGGACCATTATAGAGATAGGCCGAAGCACACGTGGTCACTAGATTTCTAGGGATGTCGGGATCTCACCACTAGCTTGTGCAGCACATGGGGTATAGGAACCAAGGTTGTTGATAAGTAAATATAAAAATGAGTAATTATGGAGGCGTATAGCTAATCTCCAACATTCAATAGAGATGTAGAGCACAACTCCATCCATAGATAGCAGAATAGAGTTGATGTGATGTGATTTCATAGTTAACCAGCCCTAGATCATTACTGCTTAGCCAAGTGTCAGTTTTTTATTGTTTAACTGAAGTATCTTATAACATGATTCTTGTTTCATCTTCCTTTGCTATTGTTATATTTTAAGATACTTGTTGTATATTTGAAAATCTAGATGAATGTCTCTAAGTGTTACTTTCTACATTACTGTATTCACCGTCCTTTATATGACGGTGGGTGCAGATACTTTGAGTAGCAGACCGGGGAAGGAGAGGATCGAAAAATAGTTATGAGTCGTCGATGGATAGTTTTTGCTACTTTTGTAGGTGATCCTTTTGTTTATCTATTACTTATGTCTTTTTGTATAACTTTGGGCTTGTATATTGGGTTGAGAGACTAAACTTCCCTAGTGTCTCATGTTTTACTTTTAGATGGTATTATATGATCGTCTGTTTACCTGATTTCCACAATAGGTGTTTTATTAATGCTTCCACTAATTTTAATAAGTCTTCCATTGATAATCAAGATAATGTTAATAACTTCTTAATGAACTCTGTAAATCATAATTAAACTAAATGACTAGTAGCTAGTTAATCCTGAGTAACGAGGTAAATGAGGTAAAAAGACTGACTAATACATTATTTAGTCCTACGTAGCTTGGTTTAGGGCTTAATGATGGGATTAGCCCAGACGATTGTGGTGGCCCCGCGCCCGAGGCTGTCAGGTGGATGCTGCTCTTCACCCAGTAGGCCCCACTTCAGCATTTACGTCATTGATCCATAGTGTCCCGCGCTTCTCTGGCGTTGCTTAACACGCTTACATTCTCGATGTGCGTGCTAACTTGTCGTGTTGTTGCCATATAAATTGTACCCTAGTATTACATATTTCCTTTTACGTTGGTATATTTAGGGTTTAATGTCTTTCATTTTCGAGTTTTGCAAATTATACATATGGCTTGTGTTTTAATCACTTGTAATTAATAAACAGTAAATTAACAGCGGAAGTCTTAAACTGATATAAAAGCATGAAATATATATTATGTATATATACATGTACAATGTCTCTCTAGTCTCCTTGATACTCAAAATAAATCAAAATATCAAAAAAAGCTAAACACATATGAGAGAGTCTTGGACAGTAGCGATCAAAGATAGTCGCATAGGATCCCTTTGCCCCTGCTCGTATTAGGATATGCACTCAGCCATCACAACGAAATAGGTGATGAGTCTAGTGAGTAAAATCTAAAGGAAATTCACTGAGCATTTAAGTAAATAAGAAGCCAAAGAAAATGTTAAATAAACTTGTGGAAATATAAATAGGCAACCATAAATGGATCATCGCATGCATACATAACAAGTGGATAAACAAAGTGTGTGCTCATCCCGGTCAAACTAGACTTTACTTCGGATCCTCAGGATCCTTTCAGTGGGTGACCCCACTACTCTTTCACTTTGTTCCACGCAGTGATTGGCTTAAACTCACGCTTCACCGACACGTACACTAGTCAGCAGCTTGAGTCGTAATTCAGCGAAGGCTTGGTCATACGTGCTATAGCCTAGGGTGTCATAAACATACAACGAATATATTGGTGGGAGCAACCTCAACTAACCGTCCAAAATAGTATGGAATAGAATGGTATCCAAGAATGGACAAAAGCAATATAAAAATATTAATTAAAACTCAAGTGATGTCCCTTTGGGTTTTATAAACCTCAAATACGCGCTCCGACATCCCTGGACTCTTAAATCCGACCTTGCCTAGCTCTCAGTATCGAGCTATGGTCCCTAAAGTCCAAATGTTTCATTTTAATTGATTTATAGCCACATTAATTAAAATGATTAATATTATGCTAAAAATTAGAATTTTTTTTCCAATTTTTAGTTAAGACACATTTTTTGAGTTATACCGGGGTGCCAAATGCCTGAAAATTCTCAAAATCAAATGTTCTACCTGTTTCTCAATAACTTAAATTTCTCTCTAATTTTTTTGGATTTTCAGTAATTTTTCGTAATTGTTATCTATTCTTCTGTAATTTTTTATATTTATTTTGTATTTAATTTAATTTTTAAATAACTTTTTATTGTTAATAGGAGGTTGGGAGGCCCAGACTCACACGCATGCATACTCACAATAACATGCGTTCGATCCCCCCAATTCGTCTCTGCTTTTTTTTTTTAAAAAAAACTTCTTCCTCTTTTCTTTTCTTCTTCATCTCCAACACCCAACAACCCAACAACACCAACAATAACAACAACAAAAATAAACCTCACCATTTAAACCAAATCTTCAACATCTCATTTTTCACGGACACACACATAAAAATTAAAGAATAAGAAATTGATGGAGAGAAAGTGCATTACCTTGTTTGATCTCTGAATTCCAGCTCTAAATCTCCAATTTGATATGAGTTCCCTCTTCAAATGTTGTTGAGATTCCCAAGTAAATTGCATGAAATTTGTGAGTGGTTTTGATGGAAATCCTACAAAGTGGGCATTTACAGTTTGAATAGAATCAATTGTGTACACATATCCCTAGGACGATCTAAAGGCTATTAATTGAGCTATCACACACCAACTAGTGACTTCATTTAGACACTAAATGGCCTAGTATCACACATTCTAGGATCATCTTCATGCCCATCAATGGTCTTTATTTAATTTAATCAAACTATATGCAAATCAAATTAATTCTTTTTAAATAGCTAACTTAGGTACAACAATAATATAGTTAGTATATTTGATGCATAATTAACCCAATTGTGGTCTCACTCACTCTCGATTGCCTGACACCTAGTGCTCTGTATCTTGGCACACATCTCAAGGCACGTCAATCCTTGATGTACCCAATTATTTTGACTTAGCATAAAGTTTGATTTTCCATTTTATGTCATATTCACCTTTATTTTTAGTCATTTTATGTAAGTTAGTATAGTAAAACTTAATGTACTTGTACTATGACTAATCGATATCCACGCTGACATGCTTTACGGGCGATTACCTGTCACATCATCTCACTCAACATAACATGATATTTACAAATATGCGATGATTTATGTCATATTAAATAAAATACACCGCAATAAAAAAGCAACCAATCAGACAATATATAACTAGTACCTAGTCAGGCATGCCTCTAGCCTATCTATGGTTGCAATAAACCTCATGGTCTCCCGTGCTCTCGTGCTCGGCTTTCACCTCTTGACAGATGTGACAACTTTTGACATATGCACCTACGTCAGCCATCATTCCTAGCCACCAAAATAGTCGTCTAAGATCATGGTACATCTTGGTCCGACCAAGATGAACTCTGTAACGAGATCTGTGGGCATCCTTGTAACGACTCTAATAAATCTAATCCTAGTCAATTGCCTAATAGGACCGTGATTTGGTGGCTAATCCTACGTTGCAACTTGGTTAGAACTCAAGTGTCGACATCGAGGTAATAATTCATTAATTTTATTTGTGTGTGATGCCTTGAATTTTTTATGTTTATTTATGTGTGCACACATAACTTTATCAACGTTGTTGTCGAATTAACGAGTGAGTGTAGTCCTTGAAACATATGTACGTGGTTTGGGTAGGTCGACGATATCGATGGAATCTAGGTTCTAATAAAATTTATTAATTTAAATATCAAGTTAAATGGTGAGAATACCTCGATTATTAAAGTAATTGAAATTAATGTTTTTATTCTAAGTGTATGTATCTAAGTCCCTTAAAAAACAAAAATAAATAATTGAAATGTCTAAAACGAAATTACTTACCGAAATCAAAAAGAGAAATAGGAAAATCTCGCGCATATAGGACTCCCGTTCCCACGTCAATTCCTCGTCTCCGTGGTGCTGCCACTTGACAAGAACTAACAAAATGTCCTTGTTCCTCAAACTTTGCACTTTGCGGTTTAAAATATACACGAGGCTGCTCCTCATAGTAATATACCGACTAGATCAATCTAAGTCAAGTCTACTATCGGTCTGGCTCCTTCTCTCGACCTATCCACTCTCAGCATTGATATATGGAACATTGGATGAACGCTTGCCCACTGTAGTGGTAATTCAATTTTATATGCAACCTTGCCAACTTTATATGTGATTCCAAAAGGACCTATAAACCTCGGCGTGAGCTTTCCTTTGATTCCGAATCGCTTGTGACCCTTCACCGGTGAAACTTTTAGATAGAAAAAGTTTCTCACTTTATACTCTTACCCATCTCAATACTTGTCAGCATATTTCTTCTGTCTCTTTTGAGCTCCTCGAAGACGCTAACGTATTAGTCATATATTCTCTGTGTGATCTACCACAATCTCTAGCCCAACTGCCGCTATATCCTCAAGCTCTACCTAACGTGTTGGTGATCTACACGGCATGTTGTAGAGTGCCTCAAACAGTGTCATACTGATGCTAGCCTAGTAATTATTATTGTAGACAAATTCACACAAATATAGATACTCCTCCCACAACACACCGCTCTAACACACAAGCTCTGAGCATGTCCTCTAACACCTGAAGTCTCTCTGACTATCCATCAGTCTGCGGGTGGAATGTCGTACTATGCTGTAAACTCGTGTCAAAACTGTGCTTGCATGCTCCTTTATAACATGGACTTGAACTGCAATCCCCAGTCTGACATAATAGATAATGATACCCCGCGAAGTCTGATAATCTCTCTCTCATAAAAGACGCTTAGCCGCTCCAATTTGTGTTTGGTAGAAATCGACAAGAAGTGTGTAGATTTGGTCAGTCTGTCCACAATCACCTATACACTATTATGCTTGTACGGAGATCGAGGTAAACCATTGACGAGATCCATGGTAATATGCTCCCACTTTTATTCAGGAATGGGAACTGGCTGTAACAGTCCTCTAGGCCACCGATGCTCAGCCTTAACCTGGTGGCAAATCCCACAACTCTTGATGCAATCCCCTACATCCGCCTTCTTCCCAGGCCACCAAAAGAGACATTTCATATCTTAATACATCTTGGTCTTGCCTGGATGAAGGACAAAACATGAGCGGTGAGCCTCTTAAAGTATCTTTATACGTAATTCAGCCACTGATGAAATCCATAATCGTCCCCTATATCTCACGCACGATTCCATCGACTGACTCCACTTTAGATGATCTGAACTTTCTGCCAACTCATGGAATCTCTAGCACTGCTTACGGCCTGCTGCCCCTCTGAAACCCTCTGAATAGAGACAAGTTGTTTCCTCATCTATCTACAAATGCGTGCCTCTATAATAGTCGAAATGTCAACTGAACCCATCATATATGACGCCTCGAGAAATACAAACTCATGTGTTATTTGACAAATAATAACCTCTGCATCAGATCTCTTACGACTCAATGCGTTAGCAATTACATTCACCTTCCCCGGATGGTACTCTAAGGAGAAGTCGTAATTCTTAAGGAACTCTAGTCATCTGCGTTATCTCATATTCAGGTCCTTCTACGTAAAGATATAATTTAAACTCTTATGATTAGTGAATAAAGTAAATCTTTCACCATCTAGGCAGTGCCGCCAAATCTTCAAAGTAAATATCATTGTCGCCAACTCTAAGTCATGCACTGGGTAGTTCTTCTCATGAATCATTAGTTGTCGAGAAGTGTAAACAATCACGCGGTCTCCCTGCATTAGAACATCACCCTGCAAATCAAAGTGATTCCATTCCATTATGCGATGTGAGTCAGATTATTTCTGCCTGAGCATAGACATGTGAAATACATTATGAACTCTGGCTAACTAAGGCGGTAATGCAAGTCTATAAGCAACTTTTCCAATCCGTTTCACAATTTCAAACGATCCTATAAATCCGGGAGAGAGCTTTCCTTTCAGTCCAAACTTGTAATGGCCTTTGCAAGAGGAGACTTTCAAATAAACTTAATCTCCTTGACTATATTCCACAACCTGGTACTTGAGATCATACTAATGTTTTTGCCTTTCCTGAGCCGCTTTCAATCTTAGATAAATCTGCTGAACAACTTAAGTGTGATCTCGAACCATCTGTGACTCCAACTCCGCCAAATCCTCCTGTGCAGCCCAACCAGGAAGATAACGATAAGTTTTCCTACATAAAACCTCAAACATAGCCATCTTAATACTCTATTAACAATTGTTATTGTAAGAGAACTCAGACACAGGCATGTATTATTCTCATGAACCTACAAATCCTAATACACAAGCCATGAGCATGTCCTCCAACACCAGGACCAACCTTTTAGTCTGACCATCTGCCTATAGATAAAATGCAGTACTAAAATATAACTGAGTGTCGAGCTATTCATGTATGCTCTGCTACAACCCTGATGTGAACCGAACATCATGATCAGAAACTATTGTCAACGACACTCTATACAAGCGAACCACCACTCACTTATACAACAAGCTCAGTTGTGTAAAGACATGGAAAGTGTCATATGAAGAAAATAAGCAGACTTCGTCAGTTCATCAACAATAACTTAGACTGCATCATGTTTCCTCTGAAAAGTAGGCAGATGAGTAACAAAATCCATCACAATATGTTCCCAGGTTTTTGCTAATTGGCCTTAACATGTTGGCAAATCTCATACCTCCTTATATAATCACCCACAGTAGCTTTCATCCACGACCACCAATACAATCGCTTCATATCATGATACATTTTGGTCTTACCATGATGAATGTTATACCTGGATCGATAAGATTCTGTCAATATCTCATCCTGAATCTCAATCATCGATGGAATCCAAAATCTGCATTTAAACTTGAAACTCCGATCAGTAGACTTAGTCCAATTTGGATTATTACTATCTACCGCAAATTTCTTGAACTTCCCATAATTCACATCACTTTGTTGACATTCTATCACTTTTTGAATAGAGACCATTTATACTTTGAGTTGAGCATAAATTAGTTCATCATCAATATAAGGAATCTTTGACACAGTCATAGCAATTACTTTTTCAAGTAAGTCATACTCACAGGCTAATCGACTGGCTGCACATAATGTTTTAGCACTTCTCTTGCTCAGTGCATCAGTAACAACATTCGTTTTACCAGGATGGTATTCAAGACTAAAATCAAAGTCTTCTAAATATTTAAACCACTGTAATTATCTTATGTTGAACTCCTTTTGAGATAACAAAGACTTCACACTTTTATGATCTGAAAATAGCATGAAGTTTTCCCCATACAGATAGTTTCTTCACAGCTTTAAAGCATACACAATCGCCACTAATTCCAAATCATGAACATGATTCTACATTAACCTTAGAAATGAGATACCATAACTCCTTGCACTCTGTGTAAGTAAAATAGTCTAATTGCGTAACTACAATTCATTTATAAGTCTGGTAAGATTTCACAACAATTCCGCAATTTTCCCAATTTATTATATTTTAATTACACTCGTATCGATTCGAAAACCTCAGAATCATTCCAAATCTTATCCTCAGATGTCTGAATCCCAATGTTGACTCCAAATTGTAGTTCGAAATCTAAAATTAACCTAGACTAGGTTTTAAAACAATTTTCACAATTTCGAGCATTTTTGGTGTCATAATACGCATTACGAGGCAAAATCCCCAATATAAATCATCGAGAAAATCTCAAATCCTCATTTTTCAAAAAAACCCCCAGTTTTCATTGATTTGTTCAAAAATCTCATTTTTATGAATTTTCCCTAATTTCTAGGGGTTCTATTTAATTTTTTTTCGAATTAAAACTATTTTTTATTTGAATTAGGGGAAGGCGTTTGATCCCTGAATTGGGCAATCCTAATTCAAAGGTCATCCCCAACCTTCATCCCCCCATGGAGATCGAAACAGTGAAACATGGTTTCTCTCTCTCATCACTTGATCACTTGGGGTTGAGCTTAAGCTCCCCCTTTCATTTCCACCATCGTCATTCCTCCCTCTTGGTCATCTCCCTTCCCTGGTCACCTCCCTCCATCAACGCCTCTGCTACACTATTTTTCATTTTTTTTCATTCAATTGAAACTAAATCTTTCATTTTCACCTCTCTTTTTCATCAATTCATCAATAAACAACAATGACAACTTTAATCTCACCCTCATCATCTCTTTTGATCACACACGTACACACGCAGTCCTTAAATCAAAAATTAAAATTGATTTTCACCATTACTTACCTTCAACGCCATCAACACCTACAACACAACAACTCACGATCCTTCTTCAATTCAATCACACAAAGATAAGAGATAGGGAGACTCGGACAAAAGAGACGAGAGGGAGCACACATAAAGTGGGAGAGTGAAGAAGATGAATGATGAAGACGATGAAGAACACTAAATCAATCCTCCCCTTCTCTATTTTTTTTTTTTCAATTTAAAAAGAGGGTATGCAAATCACCACCTTGCCCTCCAATGTTATCCTTTACCATATAAGATGAATGCCCTTTTTAGGTCTTTTTCCCTTTCTCTATTTTTTCATAATTATCTCTTCAATTTTTCTCCAAATTAAACCAGAAGAAAATACTCAATTCGACAAAAAATTGGAAAATGTACCAATGCGCTCTAAAACTCTTGGACAACACGTCTTGCATGCGATTCGAAGTGTGGGACCCATTTCGGCTCTATAGATCAAATTAAATGTATAAATTTGAATTTTTAAACCTAAATACAATTATTTTTCGCAAAATTCAAAACGAAGGTTTAGGTCAGTATTTTGGTTCACTCGAGACTCATTTCGACCCGTATATCGAGATAAAACCCCCGCGAAATATAGAATTCACTTGGCTAACTTGAATTTCACAAAATAACATAATATATAGTACACAACACTAGACACACATCACATAATAATAAAATTACGTGTCAATCTCATTTCATTGGTCCTCAGCTCCCGACTCGCGGCCTAAATCGTAATTAAGATTCGTTAATCTCAGATTAGCCATAATTATTAAATTAGAAATTTTGGGATTTGGCAATTTAGATCCTGTAAATTTGAATGATCCTGGAGATAAACATTTGAATATAAAATCAAATGGGCTTAGTACTTTAAAGCTATATGTGATACGTGTTCTAATGCAAATCTAATGCCAATACACTTCTTTATACATACTCAATTAGAGTTTGATGAACTTGCTTCTGAATGAGTTCTTTTACTAAATGGTTCTTCAATTAAACCAATATGGGTTTGTTACCAATGTACATGTTCAAGTAGATAAGTACATTTTACCCACAGACTTTTTGATTATGCCACATTTTGTCAATGAAGACACTCCTTTAATTTTAAGATGTCTTTTTCTTAGCCACTTCTCAAGCTATCATGGACATTTTGAATAAAAATGATCACTTTAAGAGTGAATGGTCAAGCAATTATTTTTTGAAATGGCACTAGAATGGACAATCTTAAATTAAATTTTATATATCCGATTTAATATTGGAGTGGTTCAATCAAGCTAGCGACAATAAACAAAAGCACTATATAGGAGGCCAATCAAGCTAGCGACAGTAAACAAAAGCACTATATAGGAGGCACCATCTTCTATCTTCATTTCCATTTTATTAGTATAATATGTTTTTATCTCTAACCTTTTGACTCTCGTTTTGAAAATATTTTCGAATTTAAACTTCTAAAGTAGCTTTAAATGAGGGGGATGATCTACTTGTTACGTTTTTATCCCTAAATTAGTTCATAATGTGTTTTGAGACCCTAATGGTTTAATTTTTCTCTATTTTGGTTTTGTAAAGTTTTAAATAAGGTATCGAAAACTCTAAGTTAGTTTAAATTGATATATATATATATTATGATACTTATGAACTATGGGGAGTTTTAGTCCTTTAGGTTTCTTCCTATTCAGTTGTCTATTATATGGATTTTCCAGCATGCCACATTTAGGGGAGGTGCTGCTAAATTTTTTAGAAAATATAGAGAACAATTCGCATGATTTCCTAATTTGTTCCTATTAAACAAATCATTAATTGAGTCTCATTGAGGATATAAATTTAGTTTTGGAGCATTATTGAGGATTGAATTAAAAATTATTTTGAGGTTAAGTTAATTGAATGTATTAGGTACCTAATTAGGGGAAATTAGGCTAAATTAGGACTTAGTGAGACGGGCCTTAACAGTTTTGTACATTTATGACTCATAGATTAATGTGTTAGATTAGAATCCAATGGTTGTAAATGAGGTTCCTATGACATGGGTATTTTTGTGGTTCCCATGGTATTAGTACCTATATATAATACATATATGTATTGATCACATGTCGTGCATGTCAAATATAACCCATTCAAGGTTACCAATCCTACTAGAATGTAGTAGAGGTAAGCACGGAGTTGAATCCGTGGGATTCAATCACACTAAATTTAACAAATAGAAAAGTAAATCTAGGGGGTTTTTGAAAGATTTTTATCCTAATGGTCTACTAAACAAGAAAGTAAATAAGTTGTAAATCAGTGAATAGAAAATATACCAAAGTCTAGAAATCCACAATCTAGCCATATGTTGTTTCCATGTTTTATATCATTGATTTAGAAAAATGAGTTTTAAAACAGTTTTCCTAGATCTGCTATAGGTGTTGTTGTTACCAACACCCTAGTTCCCTTATTCTTGATAAACAGGGCAACTGCTCTTTAAACATTTTCTCCACTGTACAACCTTGGGCAACTACTCTGAAGACTTAACCTAGTTCTCAATGTTACTCACTTAGAACAATAAATGTGTTAGGTCTCTTGCTCTAAGTGATCATCACTTCACAACCCAGTTGGTATCATGGACTCTACCGGATTGATAACATGTCAATGGGTTTACGCCTAGAGATTTGCAATGAGTATACTATCTCTAAATTACCATTGAGACATCATTAAAAACAATAACATAAAGATAAAGAATTGAATCAAAACACTATTATAATAGAAAACCTCAAGAAGACATAGAAAACAACTAACTGATAGCTAGAGAGCTTCATCCCCGACCTAAGTATTAAAGAACCTAGCGAGACATGGATACTCTACCTTTCTCTACTCCTAAATCACTTTGAATACAATGTGTTTTCATCCATAGAGGTCCCTCGTTTATATAGGTGAGCCTGGGTACAAAAATAGGAAAGCCTGGGAAATAAGAACCTTCTAAAAATTGCAAAACTCCTATTGTGCAAATCTGGCGTCGTTAGTGGCACTGCCATTAAGTGGGAACGACGCCAAGTCACAACGTGGCATAATATAGTAAGTCTTGAATAGAAAGTCAATCGGGAATTTCTATTTCGATCCGGGTGCCATGGGTTGCGCCGCTTGTTGTAGAACATGCGTCATCTATTCATTTCTGACATCGTGCATTGTATGATGTAATGCCTTCTTTAGGTGTCGTGGGTCTTCCTGACACATGTCGAGCGTGCACAATAGTTTTTCATATTTTTTTATTATTTGTAGTAGTGGTAAGTGAGATATCGTCTCTATAGGCTAAAGCTACCCTAAAGTTTTATTGGATTTAATTTACTTTAATTTAACTAATCTAATCAAAACGGGAATTAATACTATCAATCTAAAAATGAAATAATTAAAATAATTAAACTATAAGTAGTTTAAATTCAATAAACTAATCTAATGCAACTCAAACAAACCATCGAGAAATCAATATAAATTAAATATCTAAATAACACATCTTAGATAATGATATATAAACCGTTATAACTGGACATTTTCATTAAAGCATAGTCATAATCAAGTCATCATATATATATAATGATCCTAAATTATTAAAACTCTAATCGCAATAGGTTGATAGCCTTTAGCAAACTATCGACTTTCCTATATTTAATGAAAATAGGCCATATCCACTCTACTTATTGGATAAAATGCAATAAACTAGAAATATGATATCATTAACACTCAATGAAAGTCATGCCTAATCCAAACTAAATAAAAACCAAAATTATGCTAGTTATTTAATAACCTAGAACACAATCACCTAGAACATCCACTCGGTTAATTTTGCCCTATAGACTAATCCTAGTTCCTACTTCTATAATTGTTGTCAATAATCATAGAAATAGATTTAGATACCCTATACTAAGAAACATACCAACCACTATGCACTCAATAGAAAGAATCATTAGTTGTAATACAAAAAAATGACTTACTAAAATTGTGATTGATGTGTGTGATTGGTTTAAAGAATTAAACAAATAAATTATGCATTATGAATAAATTCATGAACGGTTAACAATCATGTCCAAAGTATTGTTTAGAATAATAAACTACTCACACATATTAATAATAAACATCACAATAAATAAATAATTAAAAGACATTAATGTAAAATACCTCTATTAAATAAGTCTTGAATCTCAAAAGTGTCTCCAAAAGCAATGAATAATGAACTAAACTAAAACCTAATTGAAAAGACTTTAAACAAATAATGGCTAATTGAGGGCTCTTAATTTTGAGCCCCAAGGTCTTATTTATAGGTTCCCTAAGTGCACAAATCATAGATAAACTCAAATTCTTCGTAGTAATTCAAAAAACTCGTCATCAACTTTGGCGAATTGTCAGCAAATTCTATGTTCATAAATCGCTGAGTTAATCACTGAAAATATCTCTCTGTTCTTCACTGATTCATCTAGTGATTTCTTTATAAATCCTAATTCGCTAGCTCTTCTCTACTTCCAATTTAGGTAGGGATTCCTCTGTAATCTCATATTACTAGCTCATCACTGGATTTTTTCTTCAATTGACTGTTTTGACTTTTCTTCCTTTTTTCATTCATTTCTTCATTTTTCTTAATTAAATCCGAAAATCACAAAAAAAGAGAATACCCAGTGTAATATCATCATTTATATCTAAAATCAACCTAACTTACACTTAAAACATGTCTAATTATTGACTTGTCGAATACCTCTAAACTCAATACTTTGCGGTCCCGAGCAAAGAAATACTCTCAATTAGATTCTTTTTTCATATACTAATTTCAATCTAATTCATCTTAACTTTAAATAATAGAATTTTATTAATAGAAGTTATCTTCAAATAGAAGCATATTACCCATAAGTAAATGGAAGTTATGATAGAATAGAATGATTTCGAAAAAATGAACTATCCTTTATTGATAACTCAACCACCCAAAACGGCCCGAAAATTCGACTCGTGCCACGTGTCATTTTAGAGTCGTATGTGGGACCCGCTTGCCGGAATACGTATGTCCAAATCTGTAGTGGAGACACCGGGAATGTTCAATTTAAGATTTTAATGCTAATTGTTAAGAAACGTATACGCGGAGTATTCGGGGAGCCGAAACACGAACGGGGACGCGCTTCGAGTCGCGTGCCAACGTGGGACCGAGATAGTCGCTTTATGTGGTTTTAATGTGTACATTGGATACGCCTCGTGATGCGTGTAGCGCGAGTATCGAAATTTTAGAAATGAAGCGAGTTGGTTCTTCGAGATGCGCGCTGCTCGATCTTTTTAAGGAAAACATAATAAATAAATATATTTTTGGATGTGTCTCGAGATACGCAAATTGCGAGACTCGATACAATTTTCATCAAGCATAGAGGCGGTGGACAAAGATGTGAAATTATTGAGTTTGCCTCGAGATTCATGTTGCACGAATCTCGAGGACACTTTTGATTTGCAATCAAAAAGAAAATGTATATATATATATATATATATATATATATATATATATATATATATATATAAGATCAGGAGAGAGAAAAGAAAAGAAAAGAGAGAGAGAGAAGAACCAGAGAGAAAAGAAGAGAGAAATGGGAGAGAGACGGCGGTGCAGACGAAGAAGAGGCGAGGTGCAGGGAGCTCCGGCGAGCGGCCTCGCCATCACGGCGACGACAGATCGGGGGAGATCGACGCGCGACGGAGCTCCGGCTCACGGCTGCAACTCCAACGGCGGCACGGACGGCCGCGCAGTGACGCGACTGCCGGTGGTGGGTGACGCCCGCATGGCCAGCAGCGGCGACGCGCGTAGGGAGGTCGCGGACCAGCGGCAGCGGCGGTGGCGGACAAATCGGCGCGGCGAGGAGATGCAGCGGCGCGGCGACACCAGCAGCGATCGGCAGCGGCTGCGCGGCGTGGCTGCTGGGCTGCGCAACTGCGCAGTGGAGACGATCGGCTGCGAGCAGGGCGGCGGGAGATGGTGGCGGCGAACGGAAGCGCGGCCGGCGGCGGGGCAGCGCCGGCAGCGGCGGACGGCCGGCCAGCTGCAGCAGCGACTAGGAGACAGCGCGAAACGACAACGGCTGCGAGCAGGGGCGGCTGCTGTGCGGCGCGGCGGCCGGCGACGGAACGACAGAGGCGGCGCCGGCGAGTGGCAGGCGGCGTCGGCGAGTGGCAGCGGTGGCGCGACGGTGGTGCCGGCAGCGGCGCGGTGACGACGCGGGCGACGACGTCGACGCGCGGTGAACGCGCGATGGCGTTGCGGGCCGATCGACTCCTCGACGAGAGGTGCGACGACGAATGTCGACGACGAGATGGAGGTGAGGTGTATTTCACGTAATTTTAGTTGTGATTTGCATGATTTAAATAACTTAAATGGTACAAATGGACACCATGGACTTCGGATGCTATAGTCAGGTGTCGAGTTCGCGTATCGAGACGCGAGCGAGTGCGTTTTTTAGGTACGTAAGATTTCATCTGAAAGTCACTGAGGGTTTACTTTTCTATTATTGATTTCCTATTCGTGGTTATTGGATTTTATTTCCCTTATTCCTTGTTATTGTATGCTATTCCGTGACACATTTGGGTTGGGGTAGAGACACTTGATATTCGTTGTGTACTTATGGCACACTAGGCTGTACGCGGGAAACCAGGTGAAAGGAAGTGGGAGCACCCACCGAAAGGATCCTGGGGTATGGATACCAGGTGAAAGGAAGTGGGGGCACCCACCGAAAGGATCTTGGGGGTTCGACGTACAGTTTAGTCTGACCGGGAGGAGTACACGGTTTGTTTCTCTCGTGTTATTTAATCATGTGATGATCTTAGCACAATTGCTGTTTAGTTTCCGCATGATTATTTTGACATGTTGATTGGTATCCGTTTATTTTCTTATAAATGCTCGGTGTACTTCGTTGGAATCTTACTAACTGTACTCTCAATCTTACTTTTTGTGATGGTCGAGTGCAGACCCTGCTAGTAGGGGCAAGGAGATTTAGGGCGACTTTATCTGACTGCCCGCGGTCAAGGACCTACTAGTACGTGCGATTTTGATATTTTGCTTTACTTTTGGGAAATGGGAGACTGAATAGACACTGTACTTGTATATATTACTGTTTAATATTGTCGCATATATACAGAGTACTTTCCCCGGGTTTTCCACAATAGGAGTTGCTCTTATAAATGGTGTTTTATATGAAAATAAATTTAATTGTTTTACTTGTTTTAAATTTAAGACTTCTGCTGTTGTTTTTATGATTAAGCTGTCGAACTAAATTGATTAATGAAGGGAGTTAACACGCATATCGAGTAGTCGTGTTGTAGGAAATGGCGTCAGTGGCGCGTGGGACTCAGTGGGTCAAGGATCCGACAGGACCGCTGGGGCAGCGCCTCCCCACGTGGCGACCTCGGGATTTGGAGCCGCCACAACCAGGGTCCTTTCGGTGGGTGCCCCTACTTCCTTTCACCTGGTTCCTCGCTGTGCTTGCCCGACACGTGCACCCTTAATGCAACTCGGGTTGCAATTCACCGAGTGCCTGATCACACGTGCTACAGCTTAGTGTGCCATAAGTACACTACGAATATCAGGTGAGAGTAACTCGACCACCAACCCAAATGTATCACGGAATAAAGTACAATAACAAGGAATAGGAAATCAATGATGGAAAAGTAAACCTCAGCGACTTTCAGATGAAATCTTACGTACCCCAAAAACGCACTCTGAAGTCCCACACACGTCTCGAGATACGTACCCGACACCTGACTATGGTATCCTAAGTCCCTGGTGTCCAATTATACAATTTAGACCTATTTTATTAAGTCATTCAAATCAAAACTAAATTAGGAGAAGTAAACCTCACCTCCATCTCGTCGTCGAACTTCGTCGAATCGCACCCCTCGTCAAGGATCGATCGGTCCGACAACGCGCCACCGCACCATTCACGCGCGCGCAGCTGCCGCTGCTGCGCCGTGCCGACGCAGCCATGCTTAAATCGACGCCGACGCCGCTGCCGTCCGCCGCTGCCGTCGTCGCGCCGCTCGCCGTTGTCACTTCTGCTTGCCTTGCCGCTCGGCGCGCGATCATTGCATTGCCCGCTCGCAGTCTTTAGCGTGCCGCCGCCGAGTCGCCGCCGTCGGCGTCCGCTCTCCCAAAGCCGCGTCGCTACCGCCTGCTGCCGTAGCTCGTCCGTGGCCTTCATGTCGCCCGCCACCTCCGCGAATAGGCTCTGCTTTGAGCCGCACCTTCCGCCTTGCCGGTCCTCGCGCGCTTCTTGTTGTCATTGTCCGCGCTTCGCTGTTGGGACGTCGTCCGCCGCCATTGGCTGGAGCCGCACCGTCCGCGACTCGAGCTCCGTCGCGCTTCCGCCGCATGCCCTCCATGGGCACCTCCCTTCTCGCCGTCTTCTCTCTCACTCTCTGGTGCTCTCTCTCTCTCCTCTTCTCTCTATCTCTCTCTTCTATTCTTATATATATACATATATTTTTAATTTTAATTTTTGATGTGACCACATTAAAATCATTATAGCCACATTAAGCCGCTACCTCGGTCCCACGTTGACACGCGACTCAAGGTACGTCCCCGTTCGTGTTTCGGCTCACCGAATTCCCCGCGTATACCTTACTCGTAAAACAACTCAACGATTAGCATTCAAATCTCAATTTGAATATTACTAAATAATACACACATCGCAGAAAAATATCATACATCAGTGTCTCCACCCGAGATTCGGAAATACGTATCTTGACGAGTGGGTCCCACATACGACCCTGACCTGGCACAAGTCAAATTTTCGGGCCGTTACACGATACCATGTGATAGGTGTTGGTCATGTTGAACCGATAGCCTTCAGATGGTGTCGGATTAGTTAAGCTATAATGCCTTATGTGGTTTTGGTCGGTACACACCGATATCATTGAAGTGGTTTCAGATACTTTAGACCGATAACACTTTAATTGGTGTCGGTCATGTTAAACTGATACTTTTTTAATTGAATTGTTATTCTCATTATTTGAAATGTGTACCGACTATACCAACATTTTACTTTGTCTTAAGGTATGTCGAGATCGAAAACAAAAGTGCAGAGACCTCCCCATAGGGGGGCCGGGCAGGCTGGGCCGGATGGTCATGATGGTCGGGCTACCAGTATCGCAGGGTTGCAAGTTGTGGAAGGCGTGCATGAGATGAAGCATCCGACTTCCTCTTATAGGAAGCAAAAGAACCTTGATGCCAAAGAGTGTCCAATTAAGAAATCCAAGTTGGGTCAGCCGGATTTAGAAGAGCCTGATGTTGAGGGCATTGGTATGACCTCTATAGGTGAGAGGATACCCTAGTTAGGGAAACTGATGAGAGTGGCCACGAGGGGTACTGAAGGGAGTTGTAAACCATCAGGTAGTGATTATGTTGAAAGCGGGGAAGGAGATGACTGTTTTGATATGTCAACCGATCTGGCCGACGTATATGCCACTTCATTTCCTGGTGACCCCTCAAATTTAAGTCTCCTACCTTCGTTCAGGCACCACGTGCTCTTGGATATTTAGAGGAACAATGTAAGTTACATTTGGAACAATTAATTTCACCATCTTATTGGTTATATAGTGTTTTGAATCTGTATTATATGTTTTGTAAGCCCAAGGGTTTTTTAGGTGCATAAACCATGATTATCAGATATCTGTTTGGAAGATAATCACTTAACATCCCAAGAAAGAAATGGTTGAAAAGCTGATTAACGACTCTTGTTTAGCACCACTGGGCTACATCTCATACAACGAAGGTAATAGGGTCTATGTTTCAGTCATTGTCGATAGATGGCAGCCCAAAACCAACACGTACTATTTACCCTTTGGCGAAATGACGATCACACTTGAAGACGTGTGATCCCTTTTTGGAATTTCGATCACCGATAAGATCGTGTTTGCGCCTTATAAGGAACATAAAGTGGTGATGTCGATGGTTAGTAGGTTGTTAGGGGTGTCGGTGAGTGATGCTGACGAGGAGATTAGGACCAAGCCTGGGCTGACCGTTGGTTTGTCATAGTTGAAGAATCGGTTCTCTGAATCGAAGAAAGGAGAAGAACATGATGATAAAAGAGATCGCGATGTATATCCTAGTATTGAGGTCTGGGTCCGAGCCTACCTCTTATACCTCCTTGGAGCGAGGTTTTTTTCAAACAAGTCTGGTATAAGAGTCTCCCTTTCCCTTATCTAGTTTTTGGAATACGTGGAAAAGATTGATTCTTATGCATAAGGAGCCGAAACACTTGCATACATGTATCATCAACTCGGTATTGCCAGTCGTGCTAAAGTAACTCAAATTGGCGGTTATATGACGTATCTAGAGGTATAGTATTGTATTTAAATTTATTACCTTACTACCGCATTTAAATTGGTTTCTATATGACATCCATAACATTGTATTTGTGCAGGGGTAGATGTACGAGTGCATTCCATTTATTGAGCCCATTTTGCCTAGCGACTACTCCTCCGATAAGCCCCAGGTTATGAAATGGCATGACCAGAAGGACAATAGGCTGGTGTTGGATCATCTTTTATCTTTTAGGCGCCGCCTCGACCAGTGAGATCCCATGATGCGAGAACCAACTTGCCTTATTCAACCATATACCCTTATGTTTATTGACAAATATTATTATTTTTTGTAGGTGATTTAAAATAATACTTTCAAGGGTGCACTGCCTGTCCATGATATTGCCTTCTACTTTGGCCTCATGCGGTTTATGGATATCGTGAAACCACATAATCCCATAAGGGTGCTAGACAAGTGGGATACGTTCAATGAATTTCGAGAGAACCTTACCGACTAATATACGCTGATAGGAGGAGCGTGGCTAATTTGTAATCCATCAAGTACATGTACGAGGCCCAATTTTGAGAGGATTGGGAAGGGCATCTTGAACCATGAAAGCGACGTTGTGAGAAGGCAGACTATCCTTATTAGGCAGCACCCGATTATATGGAATGGCTTCATAGAGTTAGCCATCTTTTTGTGGTGAATCCTTACACGTTATGGGGGGTGATCCATGATTATGAGAACTATTTGGTAAAAACTTCTATGTAGTTTGTTTATTTTTGTCTCTCATATCCCCTATCGTATCATATTCATGATATTATTGGAAGTATATTAACATTTTTTTGACTTATATGTATACAACACAACTACCGGGCGCTTGATGCGACATTACGATTTTGGTGCATGGATAGGGACATCGTTACAGTAGCCGATGCGTTTGACATGGCTAATCGAGTCATCACCTTCCTTTCGGTAGCTAATGATACATACGAAACCTCTGGGACTGGAAATCAAAGTGAGGGAGGAACAATACCCACCGGGACTGCTTGTCAATATTGTCGAAAGGGCAAGAAGCCAAAAGTGAAGCCTTAATTCTTTGCAATAAATGAAACTTTTTCTTGGAAATTGAAACAGTGTGTCTTTGTGCTCAAAATGCCTTTGTGCATTTTCCAAACAATGATTTATCCTTTTCATCTACAATTGTTTAACTTTAGATTTTTTTTTTTGTTTTCATGAACAAAATGCCTTCGTGCAATCAAGAATGGTTTGTTCTTCTTAGCCACAAATTGATGTCCACATTCTTTTTGTTTTGGTGTTTCATCTGTTGCTAACGGACTTGCAGATCCAAGAGCAACAATATTTTCATGGACTATTCTAGTCGAGGTATCAAACGTATTTCAGACTAATGGGTCCGAAATTAATGAAAATTGTAAAACAAACATTAAAGGGTGGGGTACGACCAATACATAAGTGGGTACGAGCGGTAAAGTAGTGGGGTACGATCGAAAGTTCAAGTAAATTACAGACCAAAAAACTCGATACTTATCGAGATTTCTAAGCACACATTGATGGGTGGGGTATAAGTAGTTGAAATGTGGGGTATAGCAGGAATTACAGATTATCTAAACTGAACGTTATAGACATGTTACGATTTATGTGGTTCGAAAGTTACAGACTATTTACGATATAATTGCTCTAATATAGTTTTGTATACAACCAAGTCGTTTTAGGATGGGGTACAAGCAGTAAAAAGGTGGGGTATGTTCATTTATACAGAGAATACGATCTAAAACAATCCCCCAAGTGTCGGACGAACGTAAATGAATCTATTTTGTTAGAATTTTCCATCGATTTATGTGGGGAACATATGGAGTTCGAATGGGGTTTGAACAGAATAATGGTGCAACATGTCTAAGGCAAAGCATTCTGTTTCGGTTATGTAAGTCCCAGACAGATGTGTTGCTCTCGGTTTTACAAGACCGACAATAACAATTAACTACTGCAGAACCAATCAATGGTTAGAAAGAATTGCCACTATGAACTGTCAAATAAATTTACTCAAATGTGCATGCTACACATGCCTTAAACAATATCAATCAAAGAACAAAAGATAACAAAATGCACAAATGAGATACAATAATGAGAGAGCAAGAAATATCAATTTCTATTTTACAAAAAAGTGCCTCATCCAAAATGAGATTTCAAATCATGACCCAAAAAATATAACCAATGCAATATTAGTTTTAACAAGGTAACCAATCGAGACTAAACCAAGTTTATCAATCTCATATACCCCATGTACATGTTGGGGTATGTACCCTAAGCCAATTCTGTAAACGTTGTTTAACTATTATAAGTAGATGCATGTTTCTTTTATAATAATATATATGAATAATTATTGTATTATCCTAAACATTCCTAGTCAGTTATTATTGTGAGAATAATAATAAATTAAGACTAATATGAGTCTTTATTGATAATCGTGTGATGATTATGCTTATACAAATACGGATCAAGATCGTGGTTATCTGTTGGGAACAAATTATGGACCGACCCGCTATGAAAACACTACATGGTCAATGTCATAAGTGATTGGTCATTGTTAGACTAATGTGGGGAAGTTATGTGATCAAGATAGGATTTGACCCTTTCTTTTACATAAAGATATCTATTGGACCCTTCGATATGTTAAATTAATAAATGGTCATGTCTAGTGAATTGATTGGATCAATGTCTTGACAATTTCAGTCTACTCGGATATCGAGACTAGTAGATTGAACTATAAGGGTGACATTTCATGTCTTATGTTCAATCAAAAGATATCGCGGGATAAAGGGATATGATATACACTTTCTATTAGGTTGTATCGATTTATTAATCTTCGTGCAACTTGGATAATCATAATGTCTTACTAGAGGCCGCTTATGATTTGTGTGCTTAAAAGGGTTTTGGTTCACTGCCAACGTTGTATGAACCTATTGGGTCGCACACAAAAAATGGATTTGTGCGATTTAATATTGTCTTGGTTAATGAGTTTTATTTGATAAAAATTCATTTTGAAGATACTCATTATGTTTCCCAATTTTGACTTGGACTCAAAAACTCTCCTACATTTATAGTTTGACTAGAAATTTTGTCTCTTGGTAAATCCTATTTTGAATAAGACTCTAATTGGAATTATAGTATGAATTTAATTATTATTTGAGTTTTAGATAAATTACAACTCTTGTTGGATTAGTAATTGTAGAGTATATATGACTCTATCTTCTTTAGAGTTAGACTTTATCTAAGACTCTATTTGGAGTGTGACTAAGAGACGAAGTTCTTTTACAACTCAACCTATTGTATTCTAAATATGACATTAGGGCCACAGTTGTAGTAGAGATTTTTCTAGAGAGTTTTTGAGAGAACTTTTGTCCTAGAATTTTTGGGGCTAGCACTCCGAATCGTGATCGTCCGTTTGTGTGTGAATTTCTGATAGAGGACATTCATCTTTGGCAGCGTCTTGAAGGAATTGATCAACACCAAACAAAGCAAATACGAAGTTGTTCTTGTTAAGGTATGGTTTTTCTCTATTGGTACATCAATTTAATGGAATTAATAGGATCTTGGTTGGGGGATATTCGAATAGGTTTCGAAAAACTTCCACTGCGCTTGATCCCCGAAACCCAACATTACACCCGTGTATAATGTATATATGAACAAATTATGTTGCACATACACTCTCAAAATGGGTGCATTGTGCATCCTAATCAAGTGAAATGACATCCGCGGGACCACTTGTACCAAATCTCAAAATTTTCAATTCAATAATTATGGCTAATCCGAGATTAACGAGTCCTAATTATGGTTTAGGCTGCATGTCGAGAGCTAAGGACTGGTGAAATGAGATTTACAAGTAATTTTACTTTTGTGTGATATGTGCCTAGTGTTTTATATTATATATTATTTTATTTTCTAAAATTCAAGTTAAATGAGTAAATTCAAGATTTCACGGGATTTTGTCTTGAGATACGTGTCGAATGAGTCCCGAAAGAGTTGAAATGTTGACTCGAACTGTTTTTTCGAGGTTCGCCAAAAATATTTGTAATTAAGTTTTAAAATTTAAATTTTGGACTTTAAATAGACTTAACGAGTCGACGTGGGTCCCACACCTCGAATTGCGTGCAAGATGGGTTGTTCAGGAATTTTGGAACACGTTGGTAAGTTTTCCAATTTTTGATCGAATTGAGGTATTTTACGGGGTTTAATTTGGACTCAAAATGAAGAGACAAATACTAGAATAAATAGAAAAATGCCAAATTACATAAAAGGGTATTAGGATTGTATAATTAAGGATTACAACCGAGGGGCATTTTGGTCATTTAGGGTATAAACCCTTGAAATGGAAGATGCATGGGCGAGTTCTCTATTCATCATCTCCCTCCTTGTTCATGACTTCATCATTTTTTTCCCCTGTTCACCCTCTTCACGGTTTCCTTCCTCGCTGTCTCTCAATCTCTCTCGTCTCTGGCTCTAATACATCTCTCCCCGTCACTGTAAATTGTTGGTGTGGGTGGCTTTGGTGGTTGTCGTGAGGTTGAGGTAAGTAATGGAAAATCAAATTGAATCTCAATTTCGAATTTGGTGAACTATGTATGTGTGTAATCAAAAGAGACGTTGAGGGTATGATTGAAGGTTTCATTGTTGTTGTTGGCTGTGTTGATCGAGGGAGAAAGGAAGAGGTCAGGATCGACTTAAAAAAAAAACGAAACAAAAAACAAAAACAAAAACAAAACAACACACACTTGAGGTTTGGATTTGAGGAAGAAGATAACACAGGGGGAGGTTATCTCCTACGTGTATTCGGCCATTGGGGGGAGGGGGAGCTTGAGCTCAACTCCAGGTGATCGAGAAATCCGAAAGAAAAAATGTGAACAACGAAACAGAGAAGTCGTTCTTCTATGTTTCATTCTAAAGGGTGAGGAAGGGGATGACCCCCTCGAACCGGGTTCGGCTCACTTGAGCTGAACCGGACCCGGTCCAGGGATCAAACCCCTTCCCCCTTTATTTTAAAAAAGTTTGAAAATAAAAGAAAATGAATACAATCCCTGGAAATTAGGGAAAAATCAGAAAATGGGGTTTTTGGATAACTTAATGGAAATTGGAGATTTTTATGAAAAACGAGGATTTTGAAATTTTCTCGGGATTTATATCGGAGATTTTGCATCGTAATGCGTGTTATGACACCGAAAATGCCTTAAATTTGAAAAATTATTTTAAAGCTTAGTCTAGGTTAATTTTTAATTTTGAACCACAATTTGCAATCAAAATCGGGATCTGGACGTCCGTGTGGTCTATTTTACTGACACGGAGCGCAAGAATTGACAATATCACGTTTGTAAGGTTAAGTAAATCCTATAGTAACCTCTACATTATATGATTATAAATCTCGTATAAATTGCATTGATCCTTGTTATTCCATTTTTTGTTGTACATGCATACACGGGTGGGGAGGATAAGGTCGATCCGAGTCTCTTTATAGTGTTTACTATACCATGGTTATCGGGAGAACACTATATTGTACTCGAGGGGCTGGAGTCACTGATATTTTGCATCATATGGTTATCATGAGATCACGTTGAACCAGATCATACTCTCATAGTCTAAAGGAATGAGAATCGTTTGGTTATCCTCTCTGGGCATGAGTAATTACTACTATTTACTTACCACTTTCGAAAAACGTTATCTGATTGTGGCCGGATAACAGAAACAGGATGGATTCACGGTCGTATTTAAATTCCTTGGATTATATTCTTCATTAAATCTCTTGGATTATTATGCATTTAATTATTACATGTGTACCGGATAGTGTGGGATTTACTTATATGAAATTATCAAATTTTTTATAATTGATGACAGGTTCGAGCGACGACAAAGGAAAAATGAAGCTATCAGATTTTCTGTGACTTCATTGGTTAATTTTCCTCTATGTATGTATTGTTTTTAAATATAATATGTTGTATAAATGGATATTTGGGCTCGTGTGCAATTAAGATCTCTTTTGGAATTGTTGTAATGATTTTAGGACAGATTGGAATGTCGTGGAGCTAAGATAATAATGGTTTAAAGATTTTGAAAACCTAAAATAGGTTAAAATGAATATTTAGTTTTTGTTAATGCAATATATATTGTAATGGGTGGGTTGTGAGTCCTTTGGCATTTCCACCAAGCTGAGCAGGTTTTGTTAAAGACTTTTGAAAGCCAGGTTTTTCGGTGTAGGCTTAAATAGATGAGGTGCTGTCAAATTTTTTTTACGAAATTTTAAGATTATGTAATCAATTTAAATGAATTTTAAGGTTTTAGATTTAATTTAAAATCCTTTGTGGTTGATAAAGTTTTATATTTGATAATTACGAGATCTTAGTTTTATTTATTTATTGATGGTAAGATTAAGGCTGCTAGATTATTAGGAAAATTAAGGTAATCTATCCCGGCCAGATGTCCTAATTAGGTGGGGTCTGACGAATTGATTGTGGTCGTGGTAGAATGTTGAGTTTGCCTCCCATTCTCTACTTTGTAGCTCAACGAACACCTCCCATTGTCTCGTAGTTAGTAGTAAAGGAACATTATCCCTCATTAAAAACTGCAAATGAAAACGAAATATGAGTTAGTAGTGGACAATGATAATCATTATAAAATTGAAAAGAACTTCACCACAATGTGAAGTAACTCACTCTAACAAAATGATTTTCGTTGATGAAGCATAGCCATATTAGTCTTATTTCATATAAAGGTGGGGCCGAATTTCTGATGGGGAGCCAAAGACCGGAGCCTTGCTTGCCAACATTGCAAAACCTATCTAAAAACGGGTTGTAATGACCAACCCCATATCTGGTAATGTAAGCCAAGAAGTTCTCAGGGCGGGGTTCTCGTAGACATAAATGGCATATCTAATTCTTTCATACTCAGTGTCCTGAAACACAGTTTTGTACAAGGCCTCATTGCTAACCATCTCTTCAAACATCTCGCGTTGGATTTTCATTCATCCCTCATCACCACCTTCGTAGCCAATAGCATTGGCTATCACTCGAAACCCACAATTTCCATCGGGCGTAACATCCACGATGTTGATACGATACATACTCCACATTTAAGGTATCTCATCAATGTACCCCCCAGAAGCCTGATTTTAGGCCTTGGAACGCCTAGGTGCGGCGTATGGGATTGCCCTTCCCTTTCCCCGACCCTTTCCTTGTGAGCGTGTTGAAGAATGTCTCTCACTTGGCCCCTTATGCCCCTCACTTGCTCCCCGGAGGTGGTCCCTCACTTGATCCCTCATTTGATACCTCATTTACTACCTCTCTTGGCATACTCGTCTTACTTAACTAACTTAACTAACTTAGCTGAATTGACTGAATTGAATGAATTGGCTTATTAGGATGGCTAGGCAGATTAGCTTGCAGGGTTTGACTTGCCGGAGTTGGCAAGCTTGGTTGGCTTAGCTGGCTTTGTTGGCTTTTTTGACTTTGCTTGCTTCTTTTGGAAACCCGAACCACAAACTCTTTTGCAGCTTTGGCCTCTGCATACTCGAAAGCAAAAAGAGTTATCTTGGTGGAATTGTCAACTCGAGCCCTCTTACTCTTCGACTTCCTCTTGCTGAGATGCATCTTGCTATTTCTCAATCGACCATTTGTTGTAATCTTCTCTTCGGGTGCATAAATAATGGTCGATGCAGGGCAAGTGATTTCCCTTAACTTCTGTACAATCTTTGCCCTCATGTCAGGACCACTTCTTTTTTAGTTAGCCTCAACTCCTTTCATTTGAACTTGGTATAAATAGTCTAACTCTCCATTCGATGAGGGCTCAACGTGGATCATGTTCAATTTCTTCCAATGCGGGTGGACTTCATCAAAAGTGATAGGGCTACCGTCAAGCAAATGTAGTGCGATCTCATGCGCACATGGCAGGCCATGAGTGGCCCACAAACATATCCACAAATTGCCTTATCAAATCCAACACCCTCACTAACTATTCTTGCCTCCTTACTAATTACATCCAATGCAAATCTGGCCACGATGCCTTTGATGTTATTGTACAAGTGGTGCTGGTACTCATTTGTCACTAGGTGCATGGATCGATTGAATGAGGCCCCCAAGTTACGCTATTGGTGGGTAAGAACATCGTGTATCGACTTGAAAGCATCTCCAAAATGACCCCGTGATGTCCCGAGCTCTCTCTTCAGTACATTATGGGCACACTCAGCCGATTAGTAGTCATATTCCCACAGTGCAATACATTGTTGGTCCATGCATACACAAACTTCTCTTTTTGACACAACCATGTGTCTTTAACATAGTCCAACAACCTCGGGACTCCAACATATTTCGCCTCTATTCCGCAAGGCGACCATTGCAAGTTAACTCAGTTTGGGACTGCACTAAGTTAATCGACATCCTATACCAATTATTATAATCCTCCTCCTCAGAAAATAGATCCGTTGTCTTCACGACAATGTTCTTATTCCTGTGCCATAAAAAAAGCAAGTGGGTTGTGTCGGGAAGCTCATCATCTACTGCTGCAATCAAACCCAATTCTCTATCCGTCAAAATAACACTCGGGAGTTGCCATCCATCCAATAATTACTTTAACTATTTATGCGCCCATACATAGTCAAGCCTAGTCTCCTAGCTAAAAAAACATATGCCACTAGGAAGGTCATGTACGTCGAGATGTTGAGTAGCGGGTACTTGAGTCGATTGGTCTTGTAAGTGCAGTCCATTATCAATACATGAGAAAAACATCGAAAGTTTTGCACTGAATTAGGGTCGGCAAAGAATATATCCCTCATGCTATACGTGCCTGGCAAAAAAGAATGTTGCTCGATGTATTTGTGTTCGTCCAACTGGTGGCGTAGAAACTGCATCTTATTCTTCCCTTCAGCTTCAATCTTTCTTAACTCAACACTTTCATTATAAATTGGCTTCATAACATTCACGTTGCCCTTGTTCTTATTCTTAATGTTACTTGAAATATCTCGAGGGCGGGCACTAGTCTTGCCCATGTCTCGCACTATGTTTTTCTCACCGATAGTAAGTCTCCTGACGTAAGAGTGTCCATCAAAGAAAGTGAAGCCATAGTTGTGTACCCCACACACAAGCCAGACGTGCCACAATCCATCAAGTTCGTGCTTTACATTGATCTTAAACTGACATCCGTACTTGGATCCAGTCAACTTTTTCTTCTCCCCACTGGTTTTATCTTTCATTCCTTTTAATATTTGCTTTGTCTTTGACACTTTCACTCCAAAGGCACCATACTTCTCACAACCTATTGACAACCTAGCTCGCCTACCCTGGTCAAGACCACCTGAATCAGACTTCAATATGGTTACTACAAAACCACAATGCCTAGTAGTCTCTTGAGCCCAAGCTACTATATCTTCTCTCCTCTTAAACAGCACATCCGGTGTAAAGATCCTCGTTAAGTCCGGGAAAGACTCGACAGATGTACCTACTGTGTCGCACGTAGCAACCTACGAGAAACAAAACGAACAAAATTTAGTCAAGAACCGAGGCAAGAAACAAATTTTAAATGAAATATGGAGGGTGTCAAAACAACATGTCCGACACGTTAAGCATGAATGTCGGCTTGATAAAGTCGTAAAGTTGAAAGTTAAGTATCAATAATGACTTACATGTGCTATAACCATAGGTGATCTTTCGATTGAAGAAAACTGAAAGGTACTTGTATGTTTTAGAATTTATGCGCCGAGACATGTACACCTCAAATGGAGGTTCTTCCTCGATGAACAAAACCCAAAAAATATAAAAAATATATATATATATATATATATATATATATATATATATATATATATATATATATTCATTGTCAGGATGGCTTCGTTTTGAGGAGTCTTTCGAAATTCCAAACCAACGAAGTCGAAATCAACAATAACACGAAAGCCCTAATAACAAAAAATGGGAAACAACAACATTCGGTCAAATGATGCCTAAAAAACTTTAAATCATCTATAAAACGAACATAAACGAGGAGAGAACGGACTTAGCTAGTCGATTACGTGTGGAATCTGGCGTTTTTGTTCCTAAACGACGTCGAGAGTGTGAGAGCGGTGAGGGGATTTTAGTGGTGAAGGAGAAAAGAGGGTGGGGTTTGGGGAAAAAAAAACCCTTTTATATAAAATTGCCATTTCCTTTAAAGGCAGTTTTGGAACCGTTGTAAAACATTTAAACGGGGTCCTCTAAGCAATTAATGGGATGCGTTTAGCCACTCCTAAAATTAATTGTTCGGTTTCAACAAAAAATTGTTCAACCAAGTACATTAATATCACTTAACAAAAATTTCAAGCTGAAATTTAAATAAATAAAGAGAATAAATAAAATGAACAGAGAAGGGTTGGTTCGAGTATAGGCTGGCCCCATAGGGCACTTGCTTGGGGGCCCCACTTTTAAATTTATCTTCTAAATATATTTAAATATAAAAATGCATATCATATTTCGGCCCGACTATGTGCAAACTACTTTTTACTATGGGCAAACCACAATTTTTTTACTATGTTTCCACATTTGCCCCATGCGTGAAATGACCTATTTACCCCTCACGTTTCCAACCATTTCTCACAGTTTTTCCCGCTCAAGTGTGCGCACCCCACAAATCTTGTAGTTCGACTCCGACGATCCCCTCCGACCACCGGCAACGAGAACTCGCGATTACAGAGCCCTCTACCATCATAAGAGTCGAATTCGTCATTGTTGTTTATGGTAAATGAATAACTTGCACTGTTTTGATAAGCATTTGAATGGTTTGAACAAATTTGAATGTGTTGCTAGGTATTTGTTTGTTTGCGTTGCTCAGTGGCTAATTACCATAAAAGATAGAGGACAAACTTGTAAGAGATGGGAATGTGCAAGATGGAGAGGTATATCTTCGTTTTGAGCCATTATGTGTTTTTTTTCGTGTGCAAACCAAGCAGTGCGCGCCCCTAGTTCGGCCTCGCAGGGCTGATCAAATGGTTTTTGCTCGGTATTTATAGACCAATTGAGATATGTTTATCTTTCTGATTGTGTTCGGTGGAGCAAGACCGAATAAATCCGTTTTGTTCGGTACTCACAAGCTGAGCAAAACGGATTATTTCGCTTACCTGTAACCGAACAGAATAGTGTAACTTGGTCTCAATTGACCGAGTGACCTTTTTTCAAGGTTGTTCTTGGAAATTTATGTCGTACCATTCTCCAGGGAAATGTACGCCGTACTGCATATTTTGACTACACTAACGACTTCAAGACAGACATGACATTTGAAAATAGGGCTGAGGCGGTCAAATGGGTTCGAAGTCACGAAACTAAAAAAGATTTGTCATTGTCACGAAAGGCTCGGATGAAGTGGGCGATGGTTTTCATTGGTGAAGGGTAAACATGGGGTGTGAGAGGTCTGGTTTTTATAGGTGCGACGTCCAGAGACTTGGAAAAATGAAAGTTAGTGAAGGGGCAAAAATGGTTAAGGAAAACATTGTGGTGGATGAAAATGGGGAGGTCTTGAAGGGGACATCAAGGGGCAAATGTGGCACTAAGAAATGTGGTTGCCCATTTGCAATAAATATCAAAGAACATGCAGATGGATTATGGCATGTGCAAGTGGTGTCTGGGTGTCATAACCACGACATAGAGCGTTATTTCGAGGGTCACTCATACGCTAGTCGGTTAGATCCAGAAGTGCATGTTATGTTGGTTCAAATGATGGATGAAAACGTCAAGCTCCGCGAGATTTTGAACATGTTGAAGAAGAGGGCCGAGAAGATGGAAGAAGAAAATAAATCAACCATGCGCATAATATACAATGCAAGGCAAAAACACAAGTTTGATGAGGTTGGAGTTAGATCACAAATGCAGTAACTCATGCATTTGCTTAATACACATGTTTATCTCATGTGGCATAGGAAACACGAGGAAACCGATGTTGTAGCAGACTTATTTTAGGCTCATCCGGACTCCATCAACTTACTATGATGTTTCCCTTTGGTTTTGCTTATGGATTGCACGTACAAGACCAACAAGAATATGATGCCTTTGCTAGAGATCATTGGTGTTATGTTGATTGGGTTATCTTTTGCAGCAGGGTTTGCATTTCTATCATCAGAGAAAAAACACAACTACATTTGAGCATTGTAGAATCTTAATACCCTCAGGGATGGGTGGTCTAAACCTCATGTTATAGTTATTGATAGGGAGTTGGGGTTGATGAACGCAATTGAGTCGATGTTTCCCATGTCGACTCATCTGTTATATACTTGGCAAAATAATAGAGGCGTGGCAAGGAACACTAAGAAATATCTTGAACGTAACGAAGACTTCAACCTTTTTTGTCAAGGTGGAGTGCTTTGATGAATGCCAATTCTGAAAGTGTGTTCAACACAAGGATGTCGAATATGGCCATCGAGTATGGTTATGTAAATGAATTGCTTGGTTAAATCATGGACATACCAGACATTGCATCTTGGACATGAGACGACCAACATAGTTGAAAGTGCACATAATGCCCTGAAAAAAAAATCTTGAAAGTTCATGTGGAAACTTCGAGGATATGTGGCGGGTTACTAATAGTCTTATTGAAAGGCAACATATGGAAATCAAGAAGTCTTTTGAGAGAATTTTGAATGTCGTTCAACACGAGTTTGGTAATACCTTGTACCATATGTTACAAAGATTTGTTTCGCAATATGCTGTATACAAAATTGGCAAAGAGGTGGAAAGATGCACAATGTTGAGACCGATCCAATGAGATGTGGTTGCGTTTTGCGTAAGACCTTCGGCCTTCCTTGTGCCAACGAAATTGCAAAATATCAATTGGTAGGTTCACCAATACCATTACATGATGTTCACATACATTGGCAAAAGTTGAGTTTGAAGCCCGAGCAAGCTGTGAATCGAACAAAGTACGCTTTTAAATAGGAAATTCAAAGGGTGATTAAGAGGTTTACAACTTTTCCTACTGAAGATCAGCGCATAAGGGTTATGCAACAGCTTTGAGAGATTAGTTATCCCTCATCCGCATCCTTGGTGGTCCCAACGGAGAAAATTAAGACAAGGGGAAGAAAGGCATCACAACGGGTGAATGAAAAAGTGTCACAAGAGGCTAAGAAGAGGAAGACTAAGGCATATGAGATTGATGAATCTACAAAAAGAAATCTATCCCAATACGAGTATGTCCTTACTCCGGAAGCAATATCGATGAAGCATCCTCGTCAAGTCCCAGTTAAGATTCATAGAACACCAGCATGTGTGGAGAATGTGACTAAGGATGGTTATCGCAGTGTCGCCCCTGACGAATGGCTTGATCACAGTGAGAGGGTTGATAATGTTAAAGGGGATGGTAATTGTGGTAACCTCGTTGTTGCAGCCAGTCTTGGCCATAATGAAGATGATGCATTGTAACGACCCGCTCTAATTAATCCTGATTAACTGACAAATTACAGATTAAGATCCTAGGCTCAGACCCACGTGGACGTCGCAGAAAAGTTCAGGGCACACCTAACGAGGTAAAATTTGTTATTTTTGTATGTGAGTGTTATTTATTTTGCTATTATTAAATAATTCGCGTCGCATTATTCGATATTTTATTGGTCGCGTTGTGCGCGTGTAGTGACGAGAGTGTACGACGTCGCGGTGAGCGCGTAACGCCGGTGTATGGGTTAGCCTGGGATTTAGCTGTCACATCACACATCCCATCACATCACACATCGCATCACCCTATCAAACCCATCACTCATCATTACTCCCTCTCCATCACTCATCATTACTCCCTCTCCTCTCCAAATAAATAAATAAAAAAAAATTCTCTTTTAAATCGAGTAGAGAGAGAAAAATAAAGAGAAAGAAAGAGGGAGAGGACGTTGAGAGAAGGAAGAGAGGAGAGAGAGAGAGAGAGAGAGAGAGAGAGAGAGAGAGAGAGAGAGAGAGAAGAAAGAGAGAGATCGGCAAGAGAGAGAGGGTGAATCGAAATCGACAAGAGAGAGAGTGGGAGAGAGAGCGGCGACGGGAGATCGGGGCGGCTCGCGGCGAGGAGCGAGGTCGCGGACGGTGGTTCCAGCTGCGGCTAGGCGGCTCGGCAGACGCGCCGGCGGACTCCAAGAAGCAACTCCAGCAGCGGCGCGGACGGCGGAGCTCACCAGCGACGGACGAGAGCAGCGGCGGCGGCGGGAGGTCGAACGAGCAGCGGCGCGCCTCTCAGCGAGCGTGACGCCGCGAGACGCCGCGCGCGACGCGCGCGCGCGCATGGCGGTGATGGCGAGGCGATAGCGGCGCCGGCAGCAGCGGCAGCGGCGCGGCGAACGACGTGGAGCAACGGCGCGGTGGCGCATTGCCGGAACAATCGATCCCCGGTATGATTCGAAAAGTGTGCCAAGAATCGAACTTTTTGGAATAAAAATTAAAAATTTTGATCTCACATTATAAATTCATTTAATGTGACTCTAAAATGATGAAAATTGTATAATTGGACACCAGGGAGGATACCATAGTCGAGTGTCGGGTACGTATCTCGAGGCGTGTGCGGGCCGTTTTGAGGGCGATTTGCGATTTATTTGAGGTAAGTAAACCCACGAGAAAATTAGTTAAAATTCATTTATGGTACTTACTTTATTTCACTTTTCAATTACTCCATTGTGCAATTTATTGCTGTTCATTTACTGTTCATCCACTCCCACGTGTGTATGTGTGTTTGTCGACGGGGTCGGGCATGACACGGACTCACACCCCGGGGCTAGCTACCTTGCGCTGTTCGAGTAATTGGTCATGTTAGGGCTATGCGGTGATTATTTTCCGCAAGACCCGTAGGTTGAGAGATGTTTGACGAAGACCTAAGTCTTCGTCATGGGTTCCTCTCGAGAGATGTTTGGATGGGGTTTCTCCCGTTCAATGGTTCCTCTCATTCGACCGTGAGACGTTTGGCGAGGTGATCGTCATGGGTTCCTCTCGGTTTAGCTAAGACGATTCCCGGATGTCGACCAGGGTTCTCTGTCACGCTACACTCGTGTCCAAATTCGACTTCTCAACGACTTATTTTCATGCGATTACTTTATTCTTGTTCCTTATTTAAATTGCATGAATTGTAGCCGTTTTATTGGATTTCGTGAATATTAGCTAACGTTCTCTGGGATTTATTCACCTGAGATTTGTCATTATTTTTGGTGAAAATTTGCAGATCCTACGACGAGCCGGGGCAAGGGGGTCTTAGGCGACTACCTCTTAGTTATGACAGCCCCTTCAGGTTTTTGCTTAGGTGTTTGTATGCATAATTTACTGCTTTTATGGAATTTTTTTTGGGAGGACTCGTATACATGATACATGTATATGCTCATCTTTTGTACTTTTGTCGCACTTTGATATACATGGTATCTAATGCCGGGTTTCCACACTATAGGGTTATTTATAAAATGCAAACTTTTTATTTCTACGATATTGGCATGCTTCAAAGACTTCCGCTTGATATTTAACTTATATTAATTCAATAAATCGCGAACAACTTAACTTAGTCAATTTAATATAAATATTCATAAAAACATCCATAAACACTAAGTTAAGGCGAATAAGATACGTACAAAGGTTTAGGTCGTGGACAGTTAAAAATAAGTGTGCGGTGACGTGGCATGCTTGGTGACGTGTCTGGCGACATGGTGGTACCCGGTTTGCCTCGGAGTTTGGGGTCGTCACAGTTGGTATCAGAGCCTAGGTTCAGGCAAACCTAGGGGAAAGTTTAATGAAACTGAATAAAACTTAACAAACGAACTTAGACGTGGAAACCCGAAGATCCTGACTTAGAACTTTTAGTTGGGAAGCGAACATGGGACGGGTAGTAACAAGGCTTGTACGTTATATATTTTGATTTGTAATAGTATATATGCGTCGCAAATACGACATGGACAGACAGTCGACTCCACATTCGGTGGATGGTGGACAGACGAGTGGTACTACGCCTATCGCGATTGATCAGAGTGTACTTGATCGGATCGCGGCACACAATCGACAGTTCGAGCAGATGATGGCCTTGCTCCGTGCTCAGACAGCGGCTATTGTGACACTTACCGCCGCCATCACACCAAGCGTCACCGAGACGGTAGCCGCGCCGATGGTTCAGGGTACGCCAGTCACTGCAGTTATGGCAGAGACTACCACACCGACTACAGTTTTAGAGACTCGTACTGAGGCTATCACACTGGCATCTACACACGTAGTGACACTGACACAGACCCCACAGGAGATCACATTCGAGACTTCCCTGTCAGCTGAGGCTAAGCTGACAAATGAGTTTATGAGATTTCAGCCGAGATATTTCACTAGAGGCGGAGACCCAGAGGCAGCTGCGAGATGGCTTCTTGCACATGAGAAATTACATAATCTTCTGAGGATTCACAACAGTATTCGCGCCAGGATATCCGGATATATGCTCCGAGGAGAGGCTGAAGTTTGGTGGACCGCTCATACCGAGACTCATGGAGAGCCGACTACTTGGGTCGGTTTCAAACAGGTCTTTTATGACCAGTATATACCAAGGGAGATACAGTTGCATCTGAGACAGAAGTTTTTATGTCTTAGGCAGAGTAATCGCACAGTGGTCCAATATATGGAGAGGTTTCGCTACCTATTGCAGTTCGCGGGGATTTGGCTTCTACCAGATCGCGATCAGGTTCACTACTTTGGAGTTGGGCTTAGAGATGAGATTGCGAGCGCGGTAGTATCAGGCGGAGCTCGTACACTGCAGGAGATCTACGAGAGGGCCTTAGCCCATGAGACATATCTTCTCTTTCGTGCCGCGATGCCTATGCCACAGTTGGCATCGGGGTCGTCCCAGCAAGGCACCAGGTCTGATAGGAAAGGGGAAATGATCATCGATCACAGAGATAGACTAGGACAAAGGCCTAGACATGATGATCACCAGGCAGTCATTTCCCATGCGATAGTACCTACATAGTCAGCACAGCTGTCGGGTGGTGGTTATGCACCGCGACAGGGACATAGACCGACCCAGGATCAGGGATGTAGAGTCAACCGAGACACCAGAGGTTAGACTTGAGGATGTCCCAGTTGTCAGTGAGTTACCCGATGTCTTTTCGGAGGATCCACCAGGATTGCCCCCACACAGAGAGATTGAGTTAGTTATTGAGTTAGTGCCAGGCACACAACCGATAGCTAGCAGATCGTACCGGATGGCACGGAATGAGCAGGATGAGTTGAAGATTCAACTGGAAGACTTAGAGAATAAGGGGTTTATACACCCGAGCACATCACCATGGGGAGCACCAGTCCTGTTCGTTAAGAAGAAGGATAGTAGCTTGAGGATGTGTATTGACTATAGGAAGTTGAACCAGGTGACAGTATGAAATCGTTACCCTTTGCCAAGGATCAACGATTTGTTTGACCAGTTGGCCGGAGCCCGTGTCTTCTCTAAGATCGACTTAAGATCGGGTTATCATCAGTTAAGGATTCGGGATGAAGAAATACCTAAGACTGCATTCAGCACCAGATATGGGTTATTTGCGTTTACAATGATGTCGTTCGGACTAACGAATGTACCGGCCATGTTGATGGACTTGATGCACAGAGTATTGAAGTCGTACTTTGATAAATTCGTCATAGTCTTCATTGACGACATATTGATCTACAGCAAGACTCACGAAGATCACGGGCAACATCTCAGGCAGATATTGATGACGCTGAGAGAGCACAAACTGTATGCTAAGTTCAGTAAGTGCGAGTTTTGGCTGTCAGAAGTCAAGTTCTTGGGACACGTGATCAGCGACAGAGGTATATCAGTGGATCCAAGTAAAATTCATGCCGTCATAGATTGGCCGACACCTGAGACAGTGACAGATATCATGAGCTTCCTAGGGTTGGCAAGATACTATCAGCGATTTGTGAAGGACTTCTCGAAGATCGCCGCGCCGATGACTAAATTGACAAAGAAGGATGTACCTTTCAATTGGTCAAAGGAGTGCGAGGACACATTTACACAGTTGAAGATGAGACTGAATACTGCACCATTACTAGTGTTGCCAGAGCCAGGCAAGGTATTGACAGTTCATACTGATGCTTGCGGCGCAGTGCTAGGTTGTGTACTAATGCAGGGAGAAAGCGTAATCACCTACCTATCCCGACAGTTGAGGACCCATGAGAGGAATTATCCAGTGCACGACTTGGAGCTTGCGCCAGTCGTATTTGCACTGAAGGTATGGAGACATTTCCTCTACGGTGAGAGGTTCACATTGTTTACATATCATAAGAGTTTGAAATATTTATTCACTCAGAAAGATCTGAACATGAGACATCGACGTTGGCTATAGTTGCTGAAGGACTACGACTTCTCCATCGAATATCAGCTTGGGAAGACAAATGTCGTAGCAGATGGATTGAGCAGGAGAGGACCAGATTCTGAAACAGTTGTCTGCCATATAATGCACGAGTATGGTTTACTTGAGGCGACGGCAACACTGAGTTTGACAGAGGTTCCTGCTACAGGACAAAAAAAAAAAAAAAAAGTGGATAGATTGGTATACCGTCTATTTCTATTCCACGAGTGTTGGAGTGTCAGAGGGCTGACGAGATGCACTTGAGATTCAGTGAGATGGCACGCAATCCCGATCACCCAGATTGGAGCGAGTCTCTGGATCAGTGTTTGAGGCACCGAGGGAGGTTATGGATCCCAGCAGTGGCAGAGATACGCGATGGGATACTCCAAGAGGCTCACAGGTCCCGGTATACAGTGCATCCTGGCAGGACCAAAATGTATCACGATATGCGACGATTATTTTGGTGGCCAGGGATGAAGGCGGAGGTCGGCGCCTATGTTAGGGGTTGTGAGGTGTGTCAGCAGGTCAAGGCTGAGCACAGGAGGCCTGGAGGGTTATTGCAGCCGATGCCCATCCCTCAGTGGAAATGGAAACACATTACGATGGATTTCGTTTGTGGATTACCGCAGACTTTGCGGAAACACGATGCGATATGGGTGATCGTGGACAGGTTGACGAAGTCAGCTCATTTCCTACCGGTCTCTATGAAGTATAATTTCACATAGTTGAGCATATTATTCGAAAAAGAGATTGTACGACTGCACGGAGTACCAATTTTGATTGTTTCAGACCGAGAGAGTCGTCCTACATCATCATTGTGGCAAGCTATGCAGGAGCAGTTTGGTACTAAATTACAGTTTAGCACTGCATTCCATCCTCAGACAGACGGACAGTCAGAGAGATTAATACAAATACTCGAGGATATGCTCAGGGCATGTGTGTTGCAGTTTGGTGGGTCTTGGGAGGAGTACTTGCCACTCAGTGAATTTGCTTACAACAACAGCTATCAGGCCAGTATTGAGATGCCACCATTTGAAGCTTTGTACGATAGACCGAGTATATCACCGGCTTGTTGGGCAGAGCCCGATGATACAACAGCTGTGGGGTCTGAGATTGTTGTGGACCATACAGAGAAGGTGAGACTGATTCGTCAACGGTTGTTGGCTGCCCAACACAGATAGAAGAAGTATGCGGATAGGTACCGCGATGGGCTGAGCTACGAGGTAGAAGATTGGGTCTACTTGAAAATTTCTCTGTTGAAGGGTCATCAGAGATTTGGGATCAAGGGGAAACTAGCACCAAGATTTATTGGGTCGTTTCAAATTGAGAAACGAGTTGGGAAGGTCGCTTATCAGCTGAGATTGTCAAGTCGATTGGCGGGGGTTCATAATGTTTTTCATATTTCGATGTTACGGTTGGCTAGATCAGGACCGAGACCGATGGTTGATATGACTAGAATCGAGGTTCGACCAGATGTGACATACGAGGAACACCCTATCGAGATAGTGGATCGCAAAGTACAAACTCTTAGAAGGAAAGAAATACCACTTGTACTCGTTCGATGGCAGTATCATAAAAATGAGGGCCTCACTTGGGAGAGAGAGTCTACCTTGCGAGAGCGATACCCCCACTTGTTCTAAGGTAAAGATTTCATTAAATTTGAATTTCGGGACGAAATTCCTTTTAGTTGGGAAGATTGTAACGGCCCGCTCTAATTAATCCCGATTAACTGAAAAATTACAGATTAAGATCCTAAGCTCAGACCCACGTGGACGTCGCAGAAAAGTCTAGGGCACGCCTAACGAGGTAAAATTTGTTATTTTTGTATGTGAGTGTTTTTTATTTTACTATTATTAAATAATCCGCGTCGCATTATTCGATATTTTATTGGTCGTGTTGTGCGCGTGTAGTGACGAGAATGTACGAAGTCGCGGTGAGCGCGTAACGCCGGTCTATGGGATAGCCTGGGATTTAGCTGTCACATCACACATCCCATCACATCACACATCACATCACCCTATCAAACCTTTCACTCATCATTACTCCCTCTCCTCTCCAAATAAATAAATAAAAAAAAATCTCTTTTAAATCGGGTAGAGAGAGAAAAATAAAGAGATGAGAGAGGGAGAGGACGTTGAGAGAAGGAAGAGAAAAGGAAGAGAGGGAGAGAGAGAGAAGAAAGAGAGAGATCGGCAAGAGAGAGAGAGGGAGAGAGAGCGGTGACGGGAGATCGGGGCGGCTCGCGCGAGGAGCGAGGCCGCGGACGGCGGTTCCAGTGCGGCTAGGCGGCTCGGCGAGACGCGGGCGGCGGACTCCAAGAAGAACTCTAGCAATGGCGCGGACGGCGGAGCTCACAAGAACGGACGACGAGCGGCGGCATCGCCTCCAGCAGCGGCATGCACGCCGGTGCGGCGCAGCAGCGATGGCGATGGCGAGCGGTAGCGCGCAGCAGCGCAGGCAATGCGCTGCGGCGCGGCGCGGCGAACGACGTGGAGCAACGGCGCGCGGTGGCGCGTTGCCGGAACAATCGATCCCCGGTATGATTCGAAAAGTGTGCCAAGAATCGAACTTTTTGGAATAAAAATTACAAATTTTGATCTCACATTATAAATTCATTTGATGTGACTCTAAAATGATGAAAATTGTATAATTGGACACCAGGGACTTAGGATACCATAGTCGAGTGTCGGGTACGTATCTCGAGGCATGTGCGGGGCGTTTTGAGGGCGATTTGTGATTTATTTGAGGTAAGTAAACCCACGAGAAAATTAGTTAAAATTCATTTATGGTACTTACTTTATTTCACTTTTCAATTACTACATTGTGTTATTTATTGTTGTTCATTTACTGTTCATTCACTCCCACGTGTGTATGTGTGTTTGTCGACGGGGTCGGGCATGGCACAGACTCACACCCCGGGGCTAGCTACCTCGCGCTGTTCGAGTAATTGGTCATGTTAGGGCTATGCAGTGATTATTTTCTGCAAGACCCGTAGGTTGAGAGATGTTTGACGAAGACCTAAGTCTTCGTCATGGGTTCCTCTCGAGAGATGTTTGGACGGGGTTTCTCCCGTTCAATGGTTCCTCTCATTCGATCGGGAGATGTTTGGCGAGGTGATCGTCATGGGTTCCTCTCGGTTTAGCTAAGACGATTCCCGGATGTCGACCAGGGTTCTATGTTACGCTACACTCGTGTCCAAATTCGACTTCTCAACGACTTATTTTCATGCGATTACTTTATTCTTGTTCCTTATTTAAATTGCATGAATTGTAGCTGTTTTATTGGATTTCGTGAATATTAGCTAACGTTCTCTGGGATTTACTCACCTGAGATTTGTCATTGTTTTTTGTGACAAATCGCATATCCTGCGACGAGCCGGGGCAAGGGGGTCTTAGGCGACTACCTCTTAGTTAGGAGAGCCTCATTAGCTTTTTGCGTAGGTGTTTGTATGCATAATTTACTGCTTTTATGGAATTTCTTTTGGGAGGACTTGTATACATGATACATGTATATGCTCATCTTTTGTACTTTTGTCGCTCTTTGATATACATGGTATCTAATGTCGGGTTTCCACACTATATGGTTATTTATAAAATGCAAACTTTTCATTTCTACGATATTTGCATGCTTCAAAGACTTCCGGTTGATATTTAACTTATATTAATTTAATAAATTGAGAACAACTTAACTTAGTCAATTTAATGTAAATATTCATAAAAACATCCATAAACACTAAGTTAAGGCAAATAAGATACGTACAAAGGTTTAAGTCGCGGACAGTGAAAAATAAATGTGCGGTGACGTGGTATGCTTGGTGACGTGTCTGGAGACGTGGCGGTACCCGGTTTGCCTCGGGGTTTGGGGTCGTCACATGCATGGAAACAAGTGTGCAATGATATGTATTAGGAGCTTCACAGTAACCAAAATCTTTGGCACCTTATCCTCAGTGACGTCACCTTTGAAGGTCCTGTAGAATACGTGCAGCACTACGACGACACCAATGACGCTCCATTTAACAAGTGGATGACTATGCCTGATATGAGACTTGTCATTGCTACATGTTATGGTGTCATTGTAGTGTCCCTTTCATCGCATGGTAGTATGACACTTCTACCACTTAGGGGAGGCCAGCACCTTCGTTAAGTGATAGGGTCGCGATTGGGATCACACACGTATGGAACAACCATTATATGAGGGGTAAAGTCAACCCATTTTGAAGTATTTCTAGATGAACTTGTATTAATTATCCATTTTTATTCACCGGTTCATCTTCATTTACAGGTATTATTCAAGGCGAGTGCCCTTTTTCCTTAATTGTATCTGAGGTGGAAAGCAAATGCACAACCTAAGGCCATAGAATGGAGTGACAATTTGAACACGAGAAACCCACTTATAGTTGTGTATCATCAAGACAGGACTCCTATTATCGTTGACCTTGACACGCCTTGATCTTACATAAATTACTAATAGTACTAGACATACTTTTTGTACATCATACACCTGACACAATTTCCTATAAAGTATAGATGATGTCAATGTATCAGACACATTCATTTTTGTAAACCCGATACATGACGTGTATAGAAATGGATAACAATTTGTATATACCACACTAGTGTTTATATAATATATATAATGTATTTGTATTGACACGATCGTTTTTTAAGAACACGCATTTAAAAGAATGTCATATTATGTTGGTCAGTTGGTTATAACCGAACAAAATATCCTATTCGCCAATTTAAGACCGAGTAAAAAGCTCCGTGTTCAGTTGCATCGCACCGATCTAAGATATTGAAATTTACAATTGATTTGGTCGGGCATACCTGACCGATCGAAAGTTCGGTACTCGGTACCATGGTACCGAGCATAATTTATATTGGTCAGTTTTGTTCCACCGAACAAAAGCTTATAGTAACAATCATTTTTTGGTCGGTCCATCTCGACCGAACATAGTAGTTATTACTCGGTAGGCTTGCACCGAGCAGTAGATACTAATTCGGTGTCGCACAACCGATTATACGAAATTCCTAGATTACAAGAACCGTGAGAGAGACAATACCAATCAAGTAAAGCTCAATACCAATGAATGACATGGTAACTCAATAACAATGAACTGAAAGTAAATAGTGATTTCACATGTCAAACCATTTCAAACATTGTTTATACCTAATGAGAAATGTCAATTCAATTTCAAGCTTCCACCCATCAATTACCTTGTAATTCAGAATGTATATGAAATTAAACATTGTTTAAACAGAAACCCAATTTGATTTTTCTTCTTTTGTCCTTTTGGGAAGGTCTCGTTGCCATTGTCATTGCCTTGCACTTTGACGATGGATCATTTACTTTCGGTTGGGAATGAGTGGCAGCTGATGTGGTGGTACCCGACGGACCACCATCACCAAACATGGAAGGTGCTTCAACACATCGTCTGCCATCTTAACTGCGACTGCATTAGCTACTTCACCAGGCGACAACACCTTCCATATTGTCACAACATCCACAACCCATCATACTTGCTGCACAAACGACAACACCAATTATATCAAGTTATTATTATGATGTTTAGCTTTAAGGTAAGATTTGTTTACAAATATAAAACTGACATCATAGATATCGTCCTTATCTTTGGTGATGGTGGGATTGATTCGTTGTGGATTTTCAATAACTCGATACGAGATGCTAGTGAACCACCCCATGTAGTCATCAGTCATAACCTAGATGAGAGGTGCTCGTCGTCCTCTTGATATCACGGATAGTACGTGATTTTTCCACCTCTCCCAATTCTCAGCGTAGAAACTGTACTTGACCACATAACTTTGTGCCACCTTTCCTCTGTTAGAACGAGTCGGATTGCATGGCTTCTCAGGGATGCCTTATATGTGACCCATTTGTCTTAATAATCTATCTGGGTTGTATGACTCTATATCTCCAAAATATTTGATGGTTCTCATGTAGAAAGCGACCTCGACAATGTCCTCATTATCGATCTTAATACTTGCAATACGGGTCTCACGTAACCTTAAAAATACATGTAATAAACAATTTCACAAAACTAACAAAATTAATAACAATCTAGTGAAAATGTTGATAGTACACATATTGTTCGGTGGTTTTGGACCGATAATAATTTCGAAGCTCAGTCTCCCACGACCGAACAGTAGGTGTTCGGTCGGTCCTCCACGACCGAACAGTAGGTGTTCGATCGATCCTGCACGACTAAATAGTATGTATTCGGTCAGTCCTCCACGATCAGCCAAGGTCATTTGTAATAAATTTTTTATGTTTAACTTTGCAAAAACGGAAATATTCAAACAAAGGGCACACCTGGTTCGATCGTGCATTATCGAGTGCTCTGCGAAGCCTTTGAACACGATCTATATTAAGGCCCTGCTCCGACTTGACGTCCCACCTGAACACACACGGGAGGGTCGAAACATAACTCGTGTTCAAGTGTGCTTCACGAATAATTCTATCAAAATGCTCGTACACCCATCCTTGCAAATGAACCTAAAAAAATTCGTTACAAGTAAAAGCGACTAATTTCAAATGAAATGAAATATATTAAACAAACCTATAGCAACGTCAGATACCCAGCTATCTGATAGACACCAACCCGGTAGCCGATCCAAGTTGTCGATACAAGTACGCTAGAGCTATAGTATCCCAAGCATATGTATAGATCTCATCCAACTTATGTACCAGCTTTAGAAGATGAACAGGGACATGCATAGAAGCCTTGTCAATAAATAGAGTGCATCCCAACATGTACCAAAACTACGCCCGGGTAGTGCACTCGACGTTGGGATATACCACTACTGCCTTTTTTTGCTTGCCTTTTTGGTACGACTTTGGTTTACGTCCCCACGTAGACTTCAGCCATGCTTTCTTTACTTTCAGATCCTTGTTCAACTGCTTGTTTGCCTCAGCCTCCCCCACACCAAGTAAGTTAGACACCAACTTAATTGCTTCATTCCGGGACAGGGCGACACAATCTACAACTTTTCCCATCACGGGTGTGACGAACCCAGTTCCACAACCTAAATTAGGCCCCGCCCGGCCTAGACTTACGTGGACCCCAAGTCAATCTTCGCGACGTCAACGCAAGCCTAGTCAGCCTTCCTAACCTTTTATCATTACATTTTTAGTGAGTTATTCAAATTTGTAAGTTATCAAAGTTTATGCGGAAGTGATTTCAACTTAAACAAATCTAAACAACTCTACACAAATCAGTTAAGACACCCTAAAGTGTGGAAACCCCGTATAAACTCCATGTAAATATCTCACAAAACCCATATATCCCATGTGTCAAAAATAATATACATAAGTAATACAAAACCTACACAAAAATGTGAGAGGGAAAGTCGCTCCAAAGTCCTCACAATAAACCTCCAGACACTGGCCCCTTTCCCTTACTCGATTGCAGATCTGCACTCAGTCAAACACAAGAATGATGAGCCCAGGTAAGTAACGTCAGTAGGATACTAAACAACATTTCGAAATAAAGAAAATAGTCTACATTCATGTAGAGAGAAAGAAAGGTATAAAGAACGCATGAATAAATAAAAGACTGTAAATCAAGCAAAAGCAATCGATATATGAGCGTCCAGGAATGCAAACAGAGAGGCGCAAGTAGTCCCGACCAATGGGTCGTTGAGTCTTGGCAAAACATCAAGACTCGGGTTCTAGGACTCGGTACACTCACAAGCCCTAAACCCACGAGATAATGAGACTTCCTGGAACAACCACGTTAAGAACTCACACCCCGTCAAAATCAGTAACCAGTGCAGTGCATCCCGAGGTCATGACTCTGGTATGTTACCTCAGCCAGCCACTCCTTCAGAGGATCATCGTTGACTCACTTGCCCTCGGACAACTCAATTACAAGTAGAATGAAATTTCCAATGATAGATATCAAAGCAATGAACAACAATATTCAATAGCTTAAAATGAAATTAATGTACATGTCACGGCCCAAATAATTAACACACGTTTAATTCTTTAAGCAGGACCAAATGACCCATGACGTGGGACCCGTAGCGAGATACGTGTCACTACCGAGGCACAGTGGCCGAGGTAAATATTATATTTGTGTGTTGTATGCCTAGAGTATTGTATATGTGTAGACTACTAAGTCATTTACGGGTATGCAGATACCGAGACGAGTGGGGACGCGCCTCGAGTCGCGTGCCGACGTGGGCCCGAGGCAGCAGCTCGTGGGGTAAGATTAAGTAATTTCAATTAAATGTGATTTAATGTTGGCTTAATAAGTGGTCCATATGTGGCTACATCTAATTATATAATAAATGGGCCAAAGTAAAGATAAAAAAAAACATATACCCTTAGATAGGCATTTAGCTACACACATACACATCCCTAGAAAGGGTGTCAAGTATTGATGTCACTTAAGAGTGACACAGGGGACAAGTGGTGTGAGCAAGACCACATGATGTGCCTCGAGATACGTGTGTGGTTGGAGATGTGTGGCTCACAAACACACCAACCCAAAGCATATATAAATAGGGGTCAAATGCAACCCCATTAGTCAATCTCTATCTCATAACTCTTAAAACAAAGAAAAAACAAAACAAAACTGCGAAGAGAGGATGAAGAAAACCGAGGAGAGAGAGAGAGAGAGAGAGAGAGAGAGCTTGAGGAAGAAGGCAAGGTGAGTTGAGTGTTCTTGTTGATTTTCGTTGTTGTCGTTATTGTTGTTCGGGTGGCAGTTCGTCCGAGCTCAAGGAGGGCAGGGGAGTGGTCTCCCCTACATAGGAAACCCAACCTGGAGTTGGGGATGGACGCCCAACCCCAGTGAAGCAGAAAGAAAAATTACAGAGTAGTTGTCGCGAGGAAGAAGATGGGGATAGCCCAGGTCGGGCAACCCCATGTGGGTCAGGTCGGGCCGACCCTGACCCGAGGGGAGCGGGTCAGACCGACCCGAGGGGAGCGAGTCAGATCGACCCGGCTCGCTTGGTCCGGGTCGGGTGGACCCGAACCCACCCTAATAAAAAATAATAATAATAAAACTATATATATATATATAATTATTTAATTAAATGAAACTGATTTTTAATAAAATAAATTCCAAAAAATAGATAAAATATGGAAAAATTCAGGAAAATTCCAGAAAAATAGGGAAAAATATATTTGTGACTCAAATCAATAGAAATTTGATATTTTCTTAAAAAGTGAAGAATTCGGAAGTCGATTGAGACGTTATAACGAGGTTTTTACCTCGAAAAACGCGAAATCGGTAAATCGGTCTCGAATTCAATTTTGACCAATTTCGACCAATTTAGGAATTTTAAATAATTAAGCTTGAATCTAAATTGATAAATTGTCAAATGTTAGGACCCTAAAGGAGCTATTACGGGGTATTGGGTGCGTACATTAACGCGACGGGAAGCCGGATAGCTTAGGACTTGTGTTGTATGTAAGTAAACTGAGTGAGATATTTATTTACATTTCATTCCATTTATTTATTCATTCTCCGTTATTCGAACTGAATTGCCTTTGAAATCCATATGCTATGAGTTGTTTGTTTCTCATTTTATGATGTTGCTTATAGCATACTCTGTTGTGTATATCATTTATTCTAATTCCTCTACTTTGTCATGTTGATTGTTGTGTTTGGAAGTCAGTGATATAGCATGCTATTAGGTTAGTTTGTTTATTTTGACTCTAATCCTTTGTGCATTAGTATGCAGTTACATCTCTTGGATTCTATTCCGAGTCATTATTTGTGGTTAGGGTCATTTGATGATAGAAATTCAGCTTTCATATGGGGTCACTAGACTTTCGGGATGTTAGGGAATTTCTCAACTACCTTGCATGACACACGGGGTAACGTGCCTCGAACGGGGTAACCAGACCTCGTGGTTTGTTGGCGCAAGAATAACTTGGGTGAACATGACGAGTTTTAAAACTCGGGTATGTTAGCAAGTATACATTCCGGTGACGACTAATTCACTTGGAATAGAAAAGGCGTAATCGTAAGTACGACCTTTTGAAATGAGATAGAGCTCAATTTGTAGTGGACAGGATGATGTGATGAAGATCACACCGAACCCACCCTAATCCATTACTACTTAGCCTTGAGTCGGTTTCATATTTGGTTAACTCAAGTATCTCTTTGCATGATATTTCTTTCAGCATAGTTGCTATTTAAATTATGCCATTTGATACTTGTTGCCTATTTGGGAATGTGGATCAATGTCTCTCAGTATTACTTACATATTTTCATGTACTCACCGTCTAGTTTGTGACGGTGGGTGCAGATCAGCCGAGTAGCAGACCAGGCAAAGAGAAGATTGGTGACTACCTCTGAGCCAGTGAAGGACTACTACGACATATTTTTGTACATGTTGCATTCTTTTGTATTACATTTTCTATATACATGATATTTTTACTTTTGGGTTGAGTGATAGGAACATCTGACCAGACACATGTTATATATATCACCACTTTTGTTTATATATGCATGTGATCACTATTTCCTGGTTTTTCCACAATAGGTTGGGCCTTATGGTGTAATGTCCACCAGTAACTTAAAAGATTTCCGCTGAATAATTTGTTAGATAGAAAAATTTAAATTAACTCTTATTTATAGACAACCATAAGTTAGTTAGTTGAACTAGCTAGTTAATTGTAGGTGGTATCATAAGTGGTAGGTGGTTAGGTGTTTAAATAAGGCTGACTAGTTCCTTATTAGGTCCTATAGGGGAGATTAGGGCTTAATTAAGGGATTAGGCCGGGCGGTGCCCTTATTTGGAGAAGGGGTCGTCACAGTTGGTATCAAAGCCATGGTTTAGAGACTTCGATGGTTTAAGGCCATATGATACCAACACAGTTGGTATCAGAGCCAGAGTTAGAGAACTATATGGCAATATGATACCAACACAGTTGGTATCAGAGCCATGGTTTTTAGAAGTCATGGTTTACATAAGCTTGAGATTGTAGAAACTGGAGATTCTACAATATGATACCATAACTACAAGATGTAGTGAACAGCCTACCTTGTTCAGCCAGAAACAACTAAAAGATGTAAGAAATGTAGAAGTTAGAAAACCTTAGTTAGATGTGGAACACCACATGATCCTTGCCTAGAAACTATTAGTTGGGAAGTGAGTGAATGTGAGTTGGGGATTTGATATATCTATATACATGTTAATTTTGTTATGTGTATTTATACGTTATCCAAGTAGTAGCTGATTCGCGTTCGTTACCCATTTGCAGTCAGAGATGGCGGATTCACGCGATATAATGCGTAATGCCGCGGCAACGGCACCTTCCTTCGATACCATCAATGAGGATTTCCAGAGGCTTTCAGATTGAGTAGCTGCTCGGGGTCAGCAGTTGGCGGACTTCATTGCATTAATGACTTCCCGATTTGCTCCACCAGCACAGCCACTCAGACATCAGGTCCTACTGCGACTACAGTACCGACCGTAGTGCCGGTCGTACCTGCGACACCAATTATAGCAGCTCCAGCAGTAGAGACAGTGTCTACACCATCTTCCACACCCCCATCAGCTAGTTCGACAGCGGTAGTTCAGTTTGTGAAAGCTTTCATCAGACTGAAACTGGTATACTTTGACGGTTAGATAGATTTTGAGAAGATCGAGAAGTAGGTCCTGTCGCAGGAGAATTTACATAGAGTCTTGCAGATTGATGATAGACTCTGAGCGGAGATCTCGTCGTACACCTTACAGCGAGACACCGATGTGTGGCGACGTGCGACGATAGCTGCTGAGGGAGAGTTTGAGTCTTGGGATGCCTTCAAGACTAAGTTCTATCAGCAGTACTTCCCACATGCGGTGATGAAGAGGTTGAGGAAGGAATTCATGAATCTAAGACAGGGAGCCGACGAGACAGTGATGAGTTACGGAGACAGATACGGCTATCTAAGGCAGTTTGCCGGAGATCTTGTGAAGGAAAATGCCGATGATGTGTATTATTTTGGCGACGGACTAAGGCTGGATATTGGGTTTTATGTGGTCACTTCAGGTGCCAGGACACTGGGAGAGATATTCGAGCGTGCACTTGCTCATGAGACTTATTATTTGGGCAGAGTGGCTGACGGGACACCCTTAGTACCCGAACTGACACCTGATCATATTGCGGAGAATGAGCGGAGGAGACATAGGAGCAAAGGACTGAGGAGATGAGATAGAGGTGTTCAGGGGGCAATTGTGCCTTATGTAGCATCTCCTACACCTTTGCAGACTATTGTGGGTAGACCTCCCATACCACCACCAGTCAGACCTGCATTGCCAGTTCCTGCTACGTCTACTTTACCAGCGTTACCAGCACCACCAGCTTCACGTCAGCAGCACGGTTGTAGAGGCAGAGGTAGAGGTAGAGGACGAGGATGAGATAGTTCCATACCAGGGCAGAGACAGGCATCTGCACGGGCCCAGGATCGGACGCAGGGTCAATCTAGAGCAGTCACTTATTTTCGATGTTGCCCGGTTGGACCTGTGATTCGAGACTATCCACAGCCAGCGATAGTGATTCCACCACAACGTCGAGAGGTTGTTCATGTGGTTACACAGCCTGACGCAGACGCTACCCGGAAACTCATTGAGGGTATGGTTTCCATTTATGGTCATCAAGCTTATGTTTTATTTGATTCGGGCTTTACAGTTTCTTTCATTTGTGGTCGCATGGTCGGCATGTTAAGGTTGAAACCGGTTAGTGTCGGAGTCCATTTGATTTTGAGTACTGCAGCCGGAGATAGAGTGTACCCTAATTCTCTGGTGGAGAGATGCCCAGTAGAGATCGACGGGGTCGAGTTACCTGCAGACTACAGGGTGCTAGAATTCCTGGAATTTGATACGTTGCTAGGGATGGATTGGCTAGCATCATATCATGCTCATATCGACTGTTTAACGAAAACAGTGATATTTGAGATTCCAGGGCGTCTAATGTTCATGTATAGCAGTAGTACACCGAGAGCCGATGGCACTCGAGGTCGGCTTGCGACTAGCGGAGAGATGGAGACTTTGGTATCTGTATATATCGTTGCAGAGAGTCATGGACCTAAACTTGAAGAGATTCCGGTTGTGTGAGAGTTTTCGAACGTGTTTCCGATAGATTTGCCTGAATTACCACCACCGAGGGAGATCGATTTCATTATTAAGTTGACACCTGGTACGAAACCGATATCTATACCACCATACTACATGGCTCCACAAGAATTGGAAGAATTGAGGAAACAGTTGCAAGAATTGAGCGAGAAGGGATTCATCACACTTTTGATATCACCATGGGGAGCGCCAGTCATGTTTGTGAAGAAGAAGGATGGTACTTTGAGACTGTGTATTGATTACAGACAATTGAACAAGGTCACAGTCAAGAACAAATATCCATTACCGCGTATTGATGATTTATTTGATCAGTTGAGAGGAGTGCAGTTTTTCTCCAAGATAGATCTACGATCAGGGTATCATCAGCTGAGGATCAGGGAGGATGATAGATACATAACAGCGTTTAGTACGAGGTATGGACACTATCAGTTCACAGTCATGCCGTTCAGTTTGACTAATGTTCCTGCCATGTTTATGGATTTGATGCACCGAGTGATGAGACCATTTCTTGACCGCTTTGTGATCGTGTTTATTGATGATATATTGGTGTACTCGAAGACTCGAGAAAATCACAAGCAGCACCTCAGGGAGACGTTGTAGACGTTGAGGGAGCACATATTATATGCCAAATTCAGTAAGTGTGAATTTTGGTTGTCTGAGGTCAAATTTTTTGGTCATGTTGTTAGAGCAGCAGGTACTGCTGTAGATCCAACAAAGATTCAGACGATTTTGGATTTACTAGCGCCGACGTTAGTGACTGAGATTAGGAGTTTTCTGGGGTTAGCAGGCTAATCCTGAAGGTTCGTGAAGGATTTTTCGAAGATCGCTTCACCAATAACCAAGTTGACCCAGAAAGACGTTAAGTTTCATTGGTCTGAGGAATGGGAGGAGGCATTTGCTCAATTGAAGAGATTTTTAACTACAGCACCAGTGCTGATATTGCCAGAGGCTGGAAAAGGTTTCACGGTGTACACAGATGCTTCTCATATGGGTTTAGGTTGTGTGTTGATGCAAGAGAAAGGTACAGTGGCCTATGCATCAAGACAGTTGAAAAGACATGAGAAGAATTATCCAACTCATGACTTAGAGTTGGCGGCGGTAGTGTTTGCTCTGAAGATATGGATACATTATCTGTATGAAGAGAAGTTCACTTTATATACTGGCCATAAGAGTTTGAAATATCTCTTCACACAGAAAGAACTGAACATGAGACAGCGCAGATGGTTAGAATTTTTGAAAGACTGACTTTTCTCTAGAATATCATTTGGGAAAAGATAATGTCGTTGCAGATGCGTTGAGTAGGATTCCGACTGAGATGCCGAGAAGTTTAGTTGTCATATGACGCACGAGTATGGTTTACTCGAGGCGACGCCGATGATGAGTCGGTTAGATATTCCTAACAACACGGAGATCCTAATTTGTGCTCAAGTGAGGCTTCAGACAGTGTCGACTCAGAGAGTGTCAGAGGATCAGAAAAATGACATCCTATATCCGAGATTCAGTGAGTTAGCCCAGACTCCCGAGTGTACTGACTAGACTGAGATGGCATATCAATGTCTCAGATTTCGAGGCAGATTGTGGATACCGACAGTGGCAGAGCTGAGAGATGAGATTCTTCAGGATTCACATCGTTCCCGGTTCACTGCTCATCTAGGAAGGACCAAAAGGTACCATGATATGAAGAGACATTTTTGGTGGCCTGGGATGAAAGCGGACATATCGGAGTTTATCCGGAACTGTGGGATCTGCCAACAGGTGAAGGCAGAGCATTGTAGACATGGAGGATTACTATAGCCGCTTCCCATTCCACGATGGAAGTGGGAAGACATAGCCATGGATTTTGTTCGAGGACTGTCGAGGATTGTTCATCGACATGATTCCATCTGGGTGATTGTGGACAGATTGACGAAATCTGCCCATTTCATACCAGTTGCAGCTCATTACACATTTGACCAGATGAGTGTATTGTTCGAGATAGAGATTATAAGGCTGCATGGAGTACCTTTGACTATTACGTCATACAGAGATGCTATGTATACATCCAGGATGTGGCGGAGTATGCAGGAGCAGTATGGTACGGGCTTACAGTTTAGCATAACCTTTCACCCTTAGACTGATGGGCAAATTGAGAGGTTGATTCAAACTCTCGAAAATATGCTCAGGGCGTGTGTACTTGAGTTTGGCGGATCGTGGGAAGAGTATTTACCGTTGTTTGAATTTGCATACAACAATAGTTATCAGGCGAGCATTGAAATGGCGCCATTTGAGGCGTTATATGACAGACCGTGTCGCTCACCATCTTGTTGGGCAGAGCCAGAAGATCGGGATTTGTTAGGGCCTGAAATTGTTGTCGATCACACAGAAAAGGTAAGACTGATTCGCCATAAGCTTAAGGGAGCCCAGAAGAGGCAAAAGAAGTATGCAGACATGTATCACAGCGATCTCACGTACGATGAGTGAGCTTTAGTGTATATGAAGGTTTTTCCTCGTAAGGGTCATCATCGATTAGGTTTGAAAGGCAAATTAGCACCGGGATTCATCGGGCCTTTCAAGATCAAAAAACGAGTTGGAAAAGTTGCATATGAGCTAGAATTACCTCCACAAATGTCGGGAATTCATCCAATGTTTCATATATTGATGCTTCGACTAGCTAAGTCAAAGGCAGGCGAAAGACCGACAATGGATTTGAGTCAGATTGATTTGAGTGAAGATATCTCATATGAAGAGCAACCAATTCAGATCTTTGATCGAATGGTACAGCAGTTAAGAAGCAAGTCTATCCCGAAGGTATTAGTCAAGTGGCAGTTTCATGGAGATTCAGAACTCACTTGGGAACGGGAAGACTATATGCGAGATAGATTTCCGTACCTCTTCGAGTCAAGTATATTTTTAAATTCGTTTAGTTTAAGTTCGATGACGAACTTTCCTATTAGTTGGGAAATATTGTCACGACCCAAATAATTAATACACGTTTAATTCTTTAAGCAGGACCAAATGACCCATTACGTGAGACCCGCAGCGAGATACGTGTCACTACCAAGGCACAGTGGCCGAGGTAAATGTTATATTTGTGTGTTGTATGCCTAGTGTACTGTATATGTGTAGACTACTAAGTCATTTATGGGTATGCAGATACCGAGAAGAGTGAGGACGCGCCTCGAGTCGCTTGCCGATGTGGGCCCGAGGCAGCAGCTCGTGGGGTAAGATTAAGTAATTTCAATTAAACGTGATTTAATGTTGGCTTAAGAAGTGTTCCATATGTGGCCACATCTAATTATATAATAAATGGGCCAAAGTAAAGATAAAAAAAAACATATACCCTTAGATAGGCATTTAGCTACACACACACATCCCTAGAAAGGGTGTCAAGTATTGGTGTCACTTGAGAGTGACACAAGGGACAAGTGGTGTGAGCAAGACCACATGATGTGCCTCGAGATACGTGTATGGTTGGAGATGTGTGGCTCACAAACACACCAACCCAAAGCATATATAATTAGGGTCAAATGCAACCCCTTTAGTCAATCTCTATCTCATAACTCTAAAAAAAAACAAAAAAAAACAAAACAGCGAAGAGAGGAGGAAGAAAACCGAGGAGAGGAAGAAGGAGAAGGAAAGAGAGAGAGAGAGAGAGAGAGAGAGAGAGAGCTTGAGGAAGAAGGCAAGGGGAGTTGAGTGTTCTTGTTGATTTTCGTTGTTGTTGTTGCAGTCGTTGTTGTGGTTTAGGTGGCGACCTCGGACGAACTGCCATGACAGTTCGTATGAGCTCTTGGAGGGCAAGGGAGTGGTCTCCCCTGCATAGGAAACCCAACCTGGGGTTGGGGATGCCCAACCCCAATGAAGCAGAAAAAAAAATACAGAGTAGCTGTCGCGAGGAAGAAAATGGGGGGGTTGCCCGGGTCGGGCAACCCCATGTGGGTTGGGTCGGGCCGACCCGAAGGGAGCGGGTCAGACCGACCCGAGTCCGCTTGGACCTGGTCGGGTTGACTCGGGTCCGGCTGGACCGGGTCGGGTTGACCCGGACCCACCCTAATAAAAATAATAATAATAAAACTATATATATATATATATATTTAATTATTTAATTAAATGAAACTGATTTTTAATAAAATAAATTCTAGAAAATAGATAAACATATGGAAAAATTCTGGAAAATTTCGAAAAAATAGGGAAAAACATATTTGTGACTCAAATCAATAGAAATTCAATATTTCCATAAAAAGTGAAGAATTCGGAAGTCGGTTGAGACGTTATACCGGGGTTTTTACCTCGAAAAATGCGAAATCGACAAATTGGTCTCGAATTCAATTTTGACCGATTTCGACCAATTTAGGAATTTTAAATAATTAAGCTTGAATCTAAATTGATAAATTGTCAAATGTTAGGACTAAATGAGCTATTACGGGTTATTGGGTGCGTACATCAACGCGTTGAGAAGCCAGATAGCGTAGGACTTGTGTTGTATGTAAGTAAACTGAGTGAGATATTTATTTACATATCATTCCATTTATTTATTCATTCTCAGTTATTCGAACTGAATTGCCTTTGAAATCCATATGCTATGACTTGTTTGTTTCTCATTTTATGATGTTGATTATAGCATACTCTGTTGTGTATATCATTGATTCTAATTCCTCTACTTTGTCATGTTGATTGTTTTGTTTGGAAGTCAGTGATATAGCATGCTATTAGGTTAGTTTGTTTATTTTGACTCTAATCCTTTGTGCATTAGTATGCAGTTACATCTCTTGGATTCTATTCCGAGTCATTATTGAAAGTGAAAGTGGTTCTTGTGGTTAGGGTCATTTGATGATAGAAATTCAGCTTTCATATGGGGTCACTAGACTTTTCGGGATGTTAGGGAATTTCTCAACTACCTTGCATGACACACGGGGTAACGTGCCTCGAACGGGGTAACCGGACCTCGTGGTTTGTTAGCGCAAGAATAACTTGGGTGAACATGACGAGTTTTAAAACTCGGGTATGTTAGCAAGTATACATTTTGGTGACGACTAATTCACTTGGAATAGAAAAGGCGTAATCGTAAGTACGACCTTTTGAAATGAGATAGAGCTCAATTTGTAATGAAATGATATAGAGCATAGCTCAAATTGTAGTGGATAGGCTGATGTGATGAAGATCACGGCCGACCGACCCTAATCCATTACTACTTAGCCTTGAGTCAGTTTCATATTTGGTTAACTCAAGTATCTATTTGCATGATGTTTCTTTCAGCATAGTTGCTATTTAAATTATGTCATTTGATACTTGTTGCCTATTTGGGAATGTGGATCAATGTCTCTCAGTATTACTTAAATATTTTCATGTACTCACCGTCTAGTTTGTGACGGTGGGTGCAGATCAGCCGAGTAGCAGACCAGACAAAGAGAAAATTGTAACTACCTCTGAGCCAGTGAAGGACTGCTACGACATATTTTTGTACGTTTTACATTCTTTTGTATTACATTTTCTATATACATGATATTTTTACTTTTGGGTTGAGTGATAGGAACATCTGACCAGACACATGTTATATATATCACCACTTTTGTTTATATATGCATGTGATCACTATTTTCTGGTTTTTCCACAATAGGTTGGGCCTTATGGTGTAATGTCCACCAGTAACTTAAGAAGACTTCCTCTGAATAATTTGTTAGATAGAAAAACTTAAATTAACTCTGATTTATAGACAACCATATGTTAGTTAGTTGAACTATCTAATTAACTGTAGGTGGTATCATAAGTGGTTGGTGGTTAGGTGTTTAAATAAGGCTGACTAGTTCCTTGTTAGGTACTATAGGGGAGATTAGGGCTTAATTAAGGGATTAGGCCGGACGGTGCCCTTATTTGGAGAAGGGGTCATCACAATATAATTTCCTAGCTGGTTTACTTACCTCGATCCACGCGCTTATTCCTAACATATCCGGCCTCCCAACAGTCCAAACTCGTTCTCGAACCTCCGTATCTCTTCCTTAAGTTTTCTAATATCATTTAGTATCAATTCAAGTCCAATATCCGTGGTTTAGAACTCTTAAACCATACAATATTGCGACCAAAGTACGTTCGAGAGTTATTTCTAAATAATACTTTATAATAATTTCAAAGTATTATCAACTAGCCATCTAGAGTTACGATTTTAACTCTTAAAACCTCATAATTTATCATGACAACCAAGAAGGAACTTGTAGTACTCATGACGTACTTTCCATAGACTCTAAGAATACTCAAATCGGATCACAAATGGAGAAGTTACGAATTTTCTAATATAGCATGTCAACTTAACAAACTTTATTTATTTCCAACCAGAAAATGTCTCCAAATCAGTATTTTGGCAATTAAATCCTGAAAACTCAATAATAAATGCCACGAAATCACTCGATACCAACACCAAAATATTTCTACAACTCGTGGAGTCAAATTGTATTAAAACATAAATCAATATCAAGTATAAAAACGTCTCCAAAACAGTTATCAACTGAATTGCATTAATTCAAATCATAAAAACCCTAGCCCACGTCGGTGAAATTTATCCCAATTTGACATAAATCAATCCAATACACCAATTAACGACAATTCATACCCATTTCTATCGAAACCACGCGAAAAAAATAGAAAAATTACGATAATTCAAATTGAATTGAGGAAAAATGTCCGACCTTGAGAATTTACCAAATTGCGGGCTAAATACCTCGTTTCTGCCACAGAAATTTAGCTCGAATTGACCGTCTTGCGATCCTCTATGATTTTGCGGAAAGAAATCGGGCAAAAATCAGACGTCGGGAGCTCCGTGAGCAAAGTAATAGGCGGAAGGGTTAGGGAAACAACGTTCGATTGAACGTTCTGTTAAAAAATAAATCAAATGAGTTTTTTATTTTCATTTCATATTTTATATATATTTATATATGTATTTAAAATGTCCAAAATACTGGTTTTGGTCATGCCAAAACCCCAAAAATCAAAACTTCGTCCATGACATACCCAACTCTCACAAACCAATTCTCTTGTCATATTTAACCAATCTTACACCAAATTAAACCCAATCTCAACCTCGACTACTGTCAACTGACACGAAACTCGAGGTAAGATCTTACCTACATATTTCCAAAATTAATTATTTTAAAGTGTTTGAGCTTTTGTATAATAAATAATACGAGCATAACACAAAAATAGCATACTTCGGTGTCTACACCCGATATTTGGACATACGAATCACGACAAGTAGGTCTCACATACGACCCTAACATGGCACGTGGCACGAGTTAGATTTTTAGGGTCGTTACAACGGGAATACACAACAACCTTCCGACATCCTTTAGTGTTATCGTCATTTCTCCGAAAGGAAGGTGAAATGTGTTGGTCTCCGGCTGCCACCTTTCCACAAAAGTCGCGATCAGAGTCCTGACTTAGCCTTATTTGTGGACCCACCAGGAAGAGGTTCATTGGAATTGTCGTCGACTGCCTCTTTGCATGATGGTCCTGACTTGGCCTTACCACGACCTTTAGCACTGGACCTTGCTTCCAAAACTTCTTTTACATCTTCCTCCTCATTTTCTTCTTCTTCATCATTTTTTACTTCAGTTTCCTCTTCATCTCCACTTTCACTTTCTTCTGAGTTTTCTCCATTTTCACCTCATTTCTCTTCTTCTTCATTCCCACCTTCACTTTTACTACCTTCCTCATCTGTTTCATCGCTTTCTTCTTTACTTTCACTTCCTTCAAAATCGACCTCTTCTCTTTTTTCTTCACTTTCTTCTTCGCTTCCATCTTCACTTCCGGCTTCGCTTTCGTCTTCCCGATCCTTTTAGTTTGACTCAGGTGAGGATACTTTAGTCGAACTTACTTGGCTCTTACGAATTGCCAATTCCTGCCCTTCCTCAGCCTGTGTTTCGGATGCCTCATCCTGTAACTCACTATACCCCTTAGCCTTCCCAACTCCTTCAATTTCCTATAAGATGCAGTTTGAGCTATCATGCCAACACGCTCGCCCTTCTCCCCAGTCTTCTTCTTGACATCCTTACTCTTCCTTGCCTCCTCAGTCTTCTTGACCTCCTCGGTCCTCTTTGTACGAGACATACCTGTAAAAATGAAACAAATATGCACCAAATATTAACACCCAATTCATAATAATTAAAAATAATCATAAAATTATTCTAATCGATTGGAAAAAAATCAAACAATACTATACTGTTCGGTGAGTGTTGACCGACTTATGACATTCTCATCGGTAAACTGTCACCGAGTGATTCTTTGTCACTCGGTTATGTCCAACCGAATGAATCTTGAACAACAACTAACAAAAATTCATATGCTAAAATTCGATTTAACACTATAAAAACTCATACACAACAATGAAAATTGGTTGAGACCATTTATCAACCCAATAAACAACACATACACAATAAATCTTCATTTTCCTGAAACAACTGTTCGGTAAGCTTGTACTGAATGAATCTATGTTTCTCAGCCAGTTGAAACCGAATTATACTATTTCAATTGGTCATGCGTGACCGATTAAACTTTAAACCATGATTAAACCACACACCGACATACAAAATTGATCAAAATAATAACCAACACATACACAACAAACAAAATAGATTAAAACAATAACCAACACATAAACAACTTATGCACAAAACTATGTCATTCGATCATCAAAGACCAATTACCATTCACTCTTCGGTCACCTACAAGCGAACAATGCATTATCCGCCAGTCCTGTGTCACCGACTGAGTGTCGACCTTCAAAATTCACTAATCGACTAGAACATTAAACCCATAAAACTTGCCAAAGCATACAAAAACACCAAGATTTCTCAAGAATAATCAAAATTTTGAAAAAAAAAATACATACAATTGCAAACAACCTTAAGTCGACCAAGTTTTCAAATACATTTTTGAAATACAAAACACAAAACGACCTTCAAATTCAACCATATACCACAACCACAAACCCAAGTACAATATCGACTAATAATCTGAACATCTTACCTTACAAATTCGCGTTGAACCCGAAAAATATGCGAAAATTCGACCGCATGTCCCCTTCAACCACTGCATGGTAGCAAGACCTAGTGTGAGAGCGAAGATGAACAAAGGTGAAACGAAGCTCGTCGATGTGAAGTGGGGTGAACGCGAAGATCAACAAACAACTTGAGTTTTTTCACCTTTCTTCTTTTTCCTCGCTGTAAGACCAAATGATGCAAGCAAGATCAAAATTAGGGGTGCAGAAAGCCAAGGGCATTTTGGGAAAGAATTTGTTGATTGGGGGTGCCCACATCGTTTGGTTTGCCCATAGTAAAAAATGGTTGGCACATAGTCGGGCCGATCATATTCAAACCATAAACCATGTAAATGTGTAAAAAACAATTATGCAATTTAGAAACATCATGGAGTACACATGAGCTAAATAGGCACTTGCCTTCTTTTGATTTTTTAGAAAGATCATTAAGTTTCGACTTTCCAATTTTCCTAAATATAAAGAGATAGACTTATATAAACTTTAAAGGGCCCATAATGTTGAAGAAGGTTTGGGTCACGTAGAATGTAAAATAGATACTACCTTTTGTTAAAATTTATTCCAAGTTTATCCTGATCTTAGTAGAACAATCCAGGTCCACTATTGATCCTTACAGCTATACGGAGTGGTCGGGTCCATTTGACGCCACTCACTTAGGTTTTATGGGTTTGTTATGACCCACTGCACCTAAGTTTTATATAGGTATACTATGATCAATTAGGTCCATCCACTAAACGTAAAAAAGTTTGGAATTGCCTCTCGTAAGCTTATAATTGAGATAAGATGACTTCTTAAGTGGACGATGTTGCTCCTCGCGAGCTTGTTACAAACAAAGGGGCTCCATATTCGTGTTTTGCCCTGACCCCTAATACGTTGGACCGACCCTGATTCGAGTAATAAGAGACTCATTCGCATGTCTCCAATTTAAGTCTTGTGAATAAAAAAAATTGAGTTGCAAAAACTGCTCCCTTACTGTGACCGATAATGCTCGAATGCCAGAGTACGTAATGCGGTTGATGCCAGACGCGGAATAGGAATCCAAAAAAAAAAAAATAGTGAAGTTCTATAAATTCTGTTTAAATCTGTCAGAAAACAAATCACAGAACGGTCAGAACCCAAACAGATCTTAAAAAGATGGGTGTTCCCTTGTGCTAGATTTTGGCCAACTTTCAGCCATTTCCTAACTACCCTTTCTCAGTTCTCGAGTGGAGGGAGGGAAAAATGATTTCTCTGCAATTCTTCTATCCAACCTCCTCTCCTTCTTCTTCTTCCTTCATAAACCCTAATTCCTCCGAAACCCAACCTTTCAACCTTATCACCTCAAAACCCCCTCTTTTCAACCAAACCCACCTCTCCAATTCCTTCAAACACTCTGCCTGTCGAGTCTTCAAGCCCTTCCTCCTCTCTCGGAGGCTCAAATCCAATGGACTCAAGGACCCCACTGAGGAACCCCAGCCAGTTCTGCAGTGGCAGAGCGGCAGCGGCGGAAATGGCGGTGGTGGCAACGGAGACGATAAGGGAGAGGAAGAAGAAGCTAGTGGGAACCAAGAAATGGGTGAGACCCAAAATGGGTTGCTTCCAGAGTGGCTGAATTTGACCTCAGACGACGCGAAAACGGTTTTCGCGGCGCTTGCTCTGTCTTTGGCTTTCAGATCGTTTGTGGCGGAGCCTAGGTTCATTCCTTCTTTGTCTATGTACCCTACATTTGATGTTGGGGACAGAATTGTTGCTGAGAAGGTAAAATGAATGATCTTTGTTTTGATTTTATTGAATTTCAATGACTTTTTTTGGTGTGGAAGATTGAATTTGAGGTTTAACGGTACGGATTGAATGAAATTTGGGTGTTTTTGATTCTGATTGTCAGGTTTCATATTACTTTAGAGAGCCATGTAGAAATGATATTGTGATATTCAAAAGCCCTCCAGTGTTGCAGGTGAAATATACATTTTTTTTTATAAAGGTTGCAAGCATTTTGTATTGCATTCTGCACTTGTTATTAGCTTCAATGGTTTGCTTTGCAGGAAGTGGGATATACAGATGGAGATGTATTTATTAAACGAGTTGTGGCGAAGGAAGGCGATGTTGTTGAAGTGAGTTCGCCAGACTCAAAACCTTATTGGTGTCCAGGGAGTGACTATTAGCACTCTTATACCTTATATCAGCCCCCCATTTAATTTAATGTTATTTATAGCCCCCAATAAGTTAGTTCATGTTCTAAGCACCCCTTAATTGTTAGTGAACTCCCCAATGTACCCCTAGCTTATATTTGCCCCTCACTTCCAAAAGAAAACCATCTTTTCATCTTTGTGATTCTCAACCTCCAACCCCTTGTTGCACGTCATATTTTTCTCCCCAATTTGCTTCATGTTAGTGAACTCAATTTGCTCCATCTTTCAAAGATTGATTTTCTAATCCTTAAAAGTTAAGATTCAACACAAATAAATGTTCCAACCATTCAAAAATGTGAATCAAATCTCAACCAAATACTATATCAAAATGCGGTATTTGGTGGCAAGTTGTTGAGTGAATGGACAAAGAAGAGATAGGAGGGGTGTAGAGATTAAAAAGTAATAGAGAAAATAAGATGAGTTTATGGTTTAATTTGGGTGGGATGTAAAAAGTGAAATTTAAGTAGAAGAGATAAGGTGAGTGTAGTGAGTGGGATAAGAGTCGGATATGAGTTTAATGTTTCATTTAAGGAGGGGTGTAGAGAGTGAAAAATAAAGTTGAAGAGGGGTGTAGATAAGGGGAAAAAGGAAATGGGTTCATGATTTAGAGTGAGATTATTTATGTAATTTCATCTAAAGACATTTTAGTTTAAAAATGTATTAAATTAAATGGGGAGCTGATATAAGGCAGTGGAGGGCTAATACTCGCTCCCTAATTTTAATCTTTCTTAGTAAGTGGGATTAGAATTTGTACTCGGTTACTGGTTTATAACATCATAAAATGGTGCTTAATGCAGTCCGAGATATTCTTTTTCGGGAAAGATGTCACAGAAAGTTTTGTGGTAAAATCGTTGTTTATTACCACCTAATGAGCTGCGTATAAGGTAGAAATGAAGTTCTATCACTTTATAACATCATCCATACTGCTCCGGAAAGAATACCTGTGGTTAGAAAGATAAATCCGAAACTAATGACACAACTCCAACGATTCAATTGTTGAATCAATTGTAGAGCTATATTCCCCACCAAGGGATTGTCGTCCTAGTTCCTATCATGTTTTCTTGTTGATATTCCTCTTATTTTGAATATCTAAAGGCATAAGCTGTATACGAAAAAGTGATTCTCGACAGTGTTAACACATTGTTCTTATTTGAGCTGTTAATTTCCTCAGTTGGCACTTGACAATATCATCTTAGGAAAACACTAACCAGCTACTAGAATTCACTCATTCATAATCTCGTCTAATACAACAACATAGCCTCAGTCCCAAATTAATAATCTCGTCTAATAATCTATTATAAAACTGAAGTCTTGTTTTAAAAAATTAATCTTTTCTTTTGATAACTATGGGTGTCCGAACCTTTTTCAGCCTTTCCTTACTTTGGTTCGACTAATCCCATGGGAGTTAGTCCTGCGCCTCAACCCCATAATCTTGTTTCTCCTTCTAGACTTTCTTTAAGATAATGGAATCTGTCTCGGTTTTTTTTACTTAAAAGTTTCTCCGACATCACACTTCCTTTCAAATCTTATACACTAATCTTGTTAATTCATCTTAAATCATAGTGACGCAAACCAGTGCAGTGTTAATTTTATTTGCCACAGTTCATTCTTTCCTTGTTATTTTTTCAAACTATGCATTGTCTTATCCAAAATGTGCATATTTTCCACCCCTTGGTTGGTACTTCTGGTTGTCAGCGTTGTATTTAATTATATAATCCATTAATCCAGAAAGGTTTTGCTGCAATTCAGAAACTTCAGTGTTTCCCCCTTTATCTCTTGCAATTGCAGGTTCATGATGGAAAGCTGATGGTGAATGGGGTTGCAAGAAACGAAGATTATATCTTGGAGCCACCTTCTTATGAAATGACGCCCATCGTATGATATTCTTTTTACCTGATTTCTTTTTATCAGTAATAGCAAGTGACACTTAGCATTCCTCTACGCCAACATTTTAACTGAGCTGATTATTGTGAGTTCGCCCAACTTGCAGGTTGTACCAGACAACTATGTCTTCGTCATGGGTGACAACCGCAATAACAGTTATGATTCTCACATATGGTAACCCATTGTAAAGGTCTTGGGAGAGTTAATTTACTTTGGATGATGACCCTTTGTTCTACTTAGCTTGATTGGTTATTTGTTTGTTTTCTGTTCAGGGGTCCTCTTCCTGCAAAGAATATTATAGGAAGATCTGTTTTTCGGTATTGGCCACCAAAAAGGATTGGTAGCACTGTATCTGAGAAGGGCTGTGAAGAATTGAGCAACAAGAAAATGGTGCGGCAACATAACAACTCTTTAGGTTGAAAACTGACATGAAATATCTCGAGCTCGAACAATTTCTTGCTAATTGATGAGAAGTTTGTAGTCAGTGCTGTGGATAAACAGATGCAGCTTCTATTGTATCCTTTCGTGGCCATGATATTTCGCGTTGGAGGAGAACAATTGAGAAACCATTTTTTGAATTGGTTTCTTATCTGAAATCATCTATTGTATTCTACATTTGTTGTACAATCTGGAAACAAGGGTGATTAATGAAAACGCCATCTTTATTTCAGTTGTTTCACCACTTTACACAGCTTTTGCAGAAATGGATCAATCTAACAAAACTATAATTTCTTAAGCATCAACAAAACTATAAAATTCCCAACTCATTGTTTCAATTGGAGGCTACACTTCATAATTAAACACAAGTTTTATAATACTAATTTGATCATCTTTGGATCGGTAAAGAAACAAGGTATTCCTAAAAAGAACAGGTAGGAATCTGCTTAATTCCAACCAACTACAAATTTTTCCCAAAAAAAAAGGACAATTTATAACTCATCATTTGAGCCCTTTCAACAACCTTGCAAAGCTGATGTTTGGCTTCACTCTTTGATAAAAAAGTCTCAAAGTTCATCTCTAATAGTTTGGTCATGAGTTGAGATTCCTCTGTCATCAGAAGCTTGGACATTTTTCTTGATGAACGTCGCCAACTCCTTTAGACTTGATTTGTTGGAGAGTTTAATCTGCGCAACGTTTGCGTTTTTATGAAGGGCTCAAGAGCACAAAGGAAATAGAAATTGAACCACAACAAGAAAAATCTCACTTACCGGATTCAATTTATCATTGGCTGGATAAAAGAGGAGCGATGGGTAGTCATCGACCTGGAAGAAACATAAATAAAAAATGTTAAGCAATAAGCAATGGAAATGAAAATCATGCTGACTTCCCAGCCATCTAACAAAACCTGTCATGTACTTCGTATGACGACAAGAGATGAATTTGACTAGAAAGGACATGATTAAAGATGTTTGGTTTCATCTATCGGAGAAGCCTGATCAAGAACTGCTGATTTCATGGTATAAATGAAGAGCCAATTCATTCATTTCATAAAGTGCTGGTAACAATGATTGGACACTTTCCTGTTCCATTTCATAAAATGGAAAATGCCCAAACTGCGATATTATTTCATAATGTTCTCAGAGTTGAGTTTCTTTTTGATTGTATTGCTATGGGATTGTGTGATGGCAATGGTTGAAAATCAGATACTTTACCTGCAGTTTTGGATGTTCATTCACAGAAGCATCAATTCTAGCAATAATCAAATCATTCAACCCTTTGAAGTGCTTAGCCAGCTTCTCTACTTGCTTGCTCATTTCTTCACACTTGATGCACCATGGCGCATGCACCTAGCATATAAATAAATACAATTTTGTTGGGTGAGAAGGGGAAAAAAGTGAAGACCATAATCTATAAAGCTTAAATCTAATGAAGGACAAGGGCCAAGTATTAGCTGAATAAAGTCAATGAAGTACAAACCTCAAGAAGTACATTCTGGGAACTCTTCAACACCACGTCATCAAATGTTTTGCCAACAACAGTTCGAACAACAGCCACATTCTGCAATTTGTGGCACATGCAAAGATTCACATAAACAAGTAATTAGTACAAAACGTGAAACAAATACAAAAGAAATTCACTCATATCCAAGGAATCAAACATCAAGGGAAAGAAAAATGACAAATTAAAGGATAGAAAGAATAAAGAAAATGATAAAATATGATAGTCAGGAAACTTTAGACGGACGAGTTATACGTAATGTTCATATGGTTGGAGAAACAGGAAAATCTTTCAGTTCAAGATATTTATGACCAGTTTTTTAGAAACAAAAGAGAAAGTAAAACCATTATAGAAGCCTCATTCAAAATACTAATTTGCATACCCAACACATGTAGTACTTAACAAAATAGATCTCAAAAGTACAATAGAAACTATAGTAAATCATTTCTACTTACATTGTCTGGAATAGCCTGAGACTTGTAATATTGTGACAGAGTACCTCGTTCAAGGCCCAAGCAGAAATTCTACAGGAGCAATCCAACCTAACTTAGCCATACAAGAAATGTGAAACTGAAAACTTAAAAGCACACAGGATAAAGAAGTTACCTCTAAATTGCTAGGTGTTGGATCAGACTCCAACAGGTACTTTGAATTAGCTTTGTTGTCAAAAGCGGCCACAATCTGATCAAAGAAATATCACATTAGTCGATTATCACAACACTCCGGGAGAACTGAAAACTGAAGCAAGCCAAATAAAATTAATCATCAAGAACACTTACAACAGCCTCGTCTGATTCTTCAAGTCCAAATAAAGTCAAAAATGGCTTTGCCAAGTTATCCTCTTTAATGTCAACATATATTAGCATTACCTACAGACATGAGCAATCAGATCGTCAGTTGAAAGTGTAGCTACCAAGAGACCGCAGTCAGGACAAAAAATATTAAGATACCTTTGACTTGAACTTTGCCGCAACCTCTTGAAGAGTTGAGCGAATGTTCTTGAATTCATCGGCCTCTGCAAAGACAAAAACCTGGACCAATGTTGGATGGTAGTCAAGAAATGGCAAAGGATTGTGCTATATGCGCTTCAATAGAATTACACCCAAATTTAAGTTATTGGAAGGGTAGAATCATAAGAATCAAAGTCAAAGGGATAAATGAGTCCATAAATGAAAGGCTTCTCTTCATTATTTCCTATTCATTTCAGAAGAGCATACTCATCTTTTGATCCGAGAACGCAAAACATTTCCAAAACATTTCTGCCCAAGCCGTTAAGAGTCAGAAAACTCAAAATTCGATAAGAAATCTATAGGAACAAATTAAATACACAATTGAAATAATAAGCTTTAATACCCAGTCATAGATCATAGAAAAACTAAATTTAACTGCCAAGTTGGAATCGTAAAGTAAGCTCAATCCTATCAAAGAAAAGAGTAAGGTCAAGCAATCAGTCTCAAGTTTTCAGCATTACAGCCTGTGAGGGAAACATGTACCGACCTGGAGTTTTACAGGGCCGGAATATACTTTGACAGAATTAAGTTCAGTCAGCACATTGACAAGTGGAAGCTTGTTATACTCCAGAAAATTCAATATCTTGTCCTTTTCAAAGTGCTCTTCTGCAGAAATAATAAACAACAGAATGAGGAACATTTCAACAATAAGTTTAACTAACAAATAACTAATTGAAACAGCCAAAACATGCATATGCATGAACAAATATACCAAACGCCACATATTTCTCCGGCTCGCTTTTGACAATGCCAAGGAATTGATTCGGGCTCTTAAGATCCGGATAAAGAACTCTGGCAACTTCAATGTCACTAGTTTCCACAAACTGAATTTCATTGTCAGCGACTGCTGCTTTCCTAAATTCTTCATAATCAGTTCCCTACACCAGTTAAACTAGAAACTAAGAACCCCGGAAAAACCGATAATTTGTTAACATCAAATGTGATACTTTACACTAGTTTCATAGAAATGCCAAGCACAAAAAGTGATTTTTACCTCATATTTCTCAAAGAGACCAACTAAAAAAGTCCGGTAGTTCGCGGTGAACTCCTTGGTCTCATCAACAGAACTCAATCTAATAACAGGAACACCAGTTCTCTTTCGCGCCCAAATCACCAATTCCTCCCTAAACTCCACAAACAACACAACAAAACAAATTCAATTCAACACCCATCACTTATACCACAATTAGGAAAATCTAGAAACCACAATTTTTTAAAATAAATGAATTTCTTACGCAGAAAACCCTCCATTGTACGCTTGAGAGGTGCCATTGACGAACAGGAGCAAAGTAGGGAACCCCTTGATCCCAAGAGCAGACGCCGCTTTCGGGTACCTTTCGGCGTCGATTTTCGCCAGCAAAAGAGGGCTTCCCGTCTCTTTAAGAGCATTTGCAGTCTCAGCAAACTTGGGCATCATCTCAGCACTCCTAACGCACCAAGGAGCGTAACCCAATACAAGAACAAACTCATTACCATCAATCACTCTCCTAGTGTTCTCACTGTTGAGCTCAATCACAATTCTCTGGGCTTTGGTCACCACATCTGCGGCCTCTGTTGTTCTAGACCCGCCTTGGCCTTCGGCTTCGGCTTCTTCGTCGATCGCCAATAGCTCCTCGAGATCACCCAATTCATCTTCTTCGGAGGCAATTGCGTGAATCGAAAGAGAGAGTATAAGGAGGAGAGTGAGAGTGAGAGTGAGACAAGTGAGTGTCCAAATGGGTGTTGGTTTAGACATGGTAGTGAGCAGAGAAATCGAAGTGGGGATCGAAATGTTGAAGATCTGACCGATTGGGGAAATGGGTGTTGTGGAATTGTGATTTTGATTTTTGGATGGGAAGAAAAATTGGAGCTTGGATTGTAAAATGAAAAGCCCCAAATTTGAGAGAAGAAGATCTATGTTGAGGTGAGGAGAGTACAGACAGAGATCTAGTTTAGTAATTTAGGGCGGAAATTGAGCTAATCTGCCATTAAATAAGTTGCTATTGAGTCCTCAAAAGCGTCTGTTACCATAATTGGCTCATATGATCGTTGTGATGAATATATTTCCTTGTTGCGCTATAGCCACCCCGCAAATACCCTACGGCCCAAAACACATAAATATATATATGGGTTTTGCTCAACTCTCGCCTAGACCTATATTTAAGTGTCGATCTATACTAATCGACATTCAAATAAGGTGGTCAGACACCCAACTCAATGTGTGACCACCAAGACTATATGAGTGGTCTTGTGTCGATACATGTGTGTATGCCTCGGTTGACACCGATCGACACAACAACCTATGTCTTAGTCTTGTGTGTCCGAGAGTTTAGGTTCAGTTACTCCCTACTAAGAACTGAAACGTAGTATCGATTATCATCAACCGATAAAACAGCTTATGTTTGAAAATTAGTGTCACGCTATAGGCACCCAACCTTGTATAAGAGTACCCAATTATTTGAGAAGGCAAATATGTAACTTCCATTGAGAAAAAACACTAATTCAAACAAATGGGGCACCTTTAGTAATCGATGGGGGTGCCTATTGCGTGACTCTTTTCGTTAACATGTTGTCCTTTGAACACATATCGAAAAACGCGTGTGGCAATCTAAATGCACAGTGAAAGGAAAAACCAACAATATATCACGTAAGGACTCGAAATATGCATATGCACCAAAGTAGAGCCATAAGCCCTCGATAATTTGTGAGTTACTCGATTCGCATACCTACTAACATAAACAATTTTTATTTGAATAGTCGAGGGTATATGAACCATCGCTGATAACATCGAATTGATGGCGGATTAGACTAATCCTTCATGGGTCCTTAGTTGTCCCACACCAAGGAACCTAAAGAAAAAATTGAAGGGAGAAATGAGTGGATAAGTTTCAAACTCAACACATCCATCTTAGACTCTGTTTGGCAAAATTAACTGATAGGCTCTATTTGGCAACATCAGCTGATAATCTAGGTGATAGTTGATAATCTAACTGATAATCTAGCTGTTAACTGATAATCTAGTAGTTGGTAGCGAAAAATTGATAATCCAACTGATCAAACTATGACTGTTTGGAAGAATAGCTGATTGACTAAGTGAGAAATGCAAAATGACATAAAAGGATATATGACACGATTAAGTGTATTATTTTTAAAAAATAATAAAGTGTAATAATTATATAATCATATAATTAATTTTTATAAAAAAATTAAATCAATTATGTGTAAAAAACGCTTAAATAGATTATACGTAAAAAAATTTACAAATGTTTTTATATTTTTATTGCAGTTCTGAAGTCAATTTTTTCTTAACATAAGCATTACAAAACAAAAAATGTATATGCGCTGATTTTTTTTCCTTTTGAAAATATATGTACTGATTATATTCTCTTATTATATATCATACATGTGACGTAATATATATTTTTATCTTAGCACTGTGTGGACAACAAATGGGTATGAGCGAGTTTCTTTTATTTGCACGCACCCACGTGTAGCTAGCTAGTCAATGGATATTGATAAAATTAACCGCGATTATCATTGCCGCATAAGAAAGGAAGGGCAAAACGAGGAATAAAAATTTTAGTCCGTCATATTTCTTGCAAAACGCTAAGTGGCGTTTAAAATTTCAGATGATATGGCTCTGATAATCGATCTGATAACTAATAATAATCTAGTAGCTGATAACTGATAATCTGATAATTTATCTGATCAATTAAAATCTTTTAGAAAAATTAATTGATTAAGTTCTTGATAAATGTAAAATCACATAAAAGGACAACATTATATGAATTGAGTTATTTATTTACTCACATCTTAATTCTATAATGTACTTATACATTTTTTTTTATAAATGTACTTATACAATATTATTTAAGGGAGCGGCCAAAAGGACCCCAATTTTTACTTAGATGACCTCTCCTTAATGAAATGACACAACTGTCCTTTTATATAAAAGGGTTTTTACTCACTCATACCTCACTCACCCCACTCACCCTATCTCAAATCGCACACTCATCTCCGACCAAAGTCCGACGAAATCCGAACAAAACCACATCAATTCGACGTCGTAAGTGCATTCCTCATCTCTTTTAATTTCGATTTCGAAGTTTTTAAGGGTATTTTTTTAATTTTTTAAGTCGATATTGTTTGTGGGATTGTTGTTGAGTTTATGACTTTGATTAGGGGGTCGAATCTTGCATTTTGGGTGCAAAGTTTTGATGGAATCGAAAATATTAAGCGATTCCGAGCAAAACTCACTGTTGTTTTGGTCATTTTCATGTATTTTTTTGGAGTTTTGAAAACTTTTGTTCGTTCTTGTTGCCCTGTGGGTGTCGGAGACACAGAGCCGACACTTCTAAAGAAGTGTCGGTTACACAGAGCTGACACCTTTAAAAAGGTATCGGATTGTCAGCCCCCTCGTCCTTAAGACAACCAAATGGCCTATATTATCTTAATCTTATGATAATCTAGTCAGCCTAATCAATTCTTTCAACTTTGACCTCAAAATAATAATAAGTTTTTTTGGTGAAAAAATTATTTCAAAATTCCTCAACGAAACTCAATTCATGATTTATTCAATTGGAGCAAATTAGGAAATCATACAGATTATTCTTCATATTTTGTAAAAATCTCGGCAGCACTTCCTCTAAAAGTGGTCTGTCGGAAAACTTTCATCTAATAGACAATAGAATTGGGAAAAGGTCTAGAAGGACTCATAACTCCCCGCAGTTCACAATATATATCAAGTTCAAACTTATAAACAAACTTAGAGTATCCGATAGCTTAATTATAACTTTACAATCCCATATAAACCAAAATTGAAGCATAAACCTGTCAACGTACTTTGAACTAACTTAGGAAACTCTTATAACCATTCAATGAAACTTCACGTCCTACCCTCACCAAAAAAATATATATAATATATATAAACAATTTAAAACAAGAATTTACTTTAAATTTTGAAAACAATCACTACAATTAATCTTCGAGTCTTGTCCATTCTTCCTTGTTTTCATATAGAATCTGAAATCATAAAAGACAACTTGAAGATATCAGGCAAATAAACATTTACACTGATCCGTACTCCTGCAATTATTAGTCTAATACATGGAGACATGTAATTGCATTTCTAAATAATTAATAAAATATATACATCAACGTGACATGCAATCCACTATGTTTCTGTCTCCTAACTATAACCAAATGTCGACTTCCAGAAATAGTACGAAGATAGTATTAAAAGATCATGAAATGCAGAGATAACTTGTCGGCGTTTGACTCCGCAACTAGTCTCACTAACCGATGTTTAAGGTATGATTGAAATCTAATTTCAAGCAAACTAAACATCGAAATAAGATTATCCTCCTCTCCCCGTGCATGCATGACCAAGAATGATGAAATATAATGCAGACTATGATGCAATTACAGGTACAAGATATTCAATAAATAGTAAAGATCATTGTAGGGTTTACTTACCACCAAACCAACTCAAAGTTGGTTGCGAAGCCTCACACAACGTTCTCGGCTTTCACGTACTTTGGACCTATTCCCCGAGGTGTTCTTCAAATGGTTTGAGATCTTTGACGTTACCTAAAACCACTGAGAAACCCGGATATGTCTCCTACTCGAGTTTCGTAAGTTTACGACCAATTTCCGAGTTATTTTGATCTTTTCAAGTTCTAAAAACTCAAAATCACTCCAAATCAGCTCTTCGGAAGTTCGAATCCCAATTTCGACTTCAAATTGTGGTTCGACATCAAAAATTAATGTTGACTAGGTTTTAAAACAATTTCCCGAATTTCCAAAAAATTTCGGGTATCGTAACACGTATTACAAGGGAAACCTCGGTATAAATCTTCAATAAAATTCCAAAATCCTCATTTTCATAAAAATCCACAATTTCAATTAATTTGTCCAAAATATAACTTTTTTCATATTTTCTGAGATTTTTCATGAGTTTCCATATTTTCTTTTTTAAAGTGAGGTTTAACCCCTGAACCGGACCTGGTTCGGTTCGTTCTGGGGATCAAACCCCACTTCTTCCTCATGACTCCTCTATTTTTGCCTCTGCTGATGTTCGTCCTTTATCATTTCATTTTTTTTATCGATCGGGGTTGGGTTTGGCCCGACCCCAAGACGAGTTTGGGAAGAGGAGATGATTCCCCTGCCATCTCCTACCTCGGACAATCCAGCCTCCTAATCTCTGTCCATCGTTGTCAACAACAACACCACCGTCATCGACAACACGTAACAACCCAATAACAACGAACAACATAATAACATAACCTCACCTTAACCCTCGATCTCGATCCCTCCATCTCTCCTCCAATTTCGAATTTGACCTCCTTCCTCATTGTTTCGATTCGAATAGACGCGGCGGTGTTCATTTGGGATAAATATTAGATTTTCTCGAGATGCGTATCACACGAATCTCGAGATAGATTTGATTATTCAGTTCTTTTCTTTTTATATTTTTGATAATTTTCGATGTACATGTTGCATATCTCGAGGTCGATCTTGTGGCTATTAACGAACTCATCACCTCTTGACCGACTTAGATTATAATCAATACAAATTTCTCTCGAGATTCATGCATGCATGAATATTCTTGAGGACAATCCAAATAACATGAAATAAAATAACATTTCTTTAAAGTGACACCGGATTTGACACATGCACACACATTGATTTTCCTAAATATATGGTTGCACGTATCTCGAGATGTGGACAACCTAACATTCAACACCATTCATCCCCTTGATGCCCATGCTATGCGTATCTCGAGGCAAATCCAATAGTTTAACATTTAATTTGATTTAAACTATAGGACTCACTTTTTTATATATTTATATATATAAACTATGTATATACACCTATGCATTTTTGAGGCTATAAATTCACCACCACCCTCGGACGTGCACAATATTGTACATTCGACGCGTGTCACCCTCGACCTTGCTTGTCACTAGGTGCCCACCAATTTATTAATTATTTTATTTAATTTCATGACTATTTCTTATCTTTAGGTCTAAATTAAATCTCAAAAAATACCCCAATATGTCAGTGGCGCGCAAAGATAATATTTAGACTTATGATCTCTGGTCCATAATGCGTGGGTCCCACCTTAAATACTTAAAACCCTAAATCTCAAAATAATTAATTAGCATCCTAATCAAGTTTATGAAATTCTTGGATGTCACACGGACACAGGGGCGACACCAGTGAAAAGGTCTCGGTTGGATCCCTCCGTCACCCATTGAGACCTAGTTCTTTTTGCAGTCTCAGTTAACATGTGTGTTCGACGACTTTGTGTGTCTGTCACTTGTGGGTGAGGGTGAGGGTGAGGGTGAGGGGGTGAGTAAGGGCATTTTTGAGATTTTGAGTAAATAAGTGGGGTGCACTAGGTAAAAAATGGGGTATGATAAAGTAAAAAATTCAAAAATGGGGTCCTATAAGCAAAAATGGAGGTCCATCTAACCACTCCCTTTTATAGTAATTAGATTAACAATATACTTGCCTGAGCAATATATGAACATGTTAGACCCTAGTTTACTGTGTTTGGGTCATCTATATTTGTTGGCAGTATATTGTCAAAACAGAAGATAAGTTAGTTAGGTAAATGCTGCAATGAAGATGGAAGCATGGCTAAGCAAGATGTCCGAGTGTAGATACAACTCATAGATATACTACAATGCAAGTTCTAGTGAAGATTACAGTATCAAGGTCAGAGTTGAAGACGGAGATAATTGAAGTCGAAGCATGAATTGAATAAGAGTTGGATAGTACAACATAGCAACTGTTAGTATTTGTCTACAACAGTGAAGAAGTTCGATAAAACAATGAGAGAACTTCAAGATAGATTACAACTACAAAATCTAAGAAAAGGTGCATAAAGAACTGAAGAGTTTTATGGGAACGATGAGTCAAGATTCTTGAAGGAATAGAAAACATAGTTATTGAACGTTAGATGATTCCAATAGAAATTACAATTAGAGATCGAGGAGGTTTTTCAAGTTGTATTTTATTTAGGCTGAATTCCTAGATATAGTATATAGATTTAGTCTATAAATACTTAAGATAGCCATTGTGTGGATCATCGTTCATGACTTATGTGGCGGCCTTAATTCCCCACAAACTAGGCCCAGCCCAACCTAAGCCTACGTAGACCCCCGAATCAGCCTTCGCGAGGTCAACGCAAGCTTAGTCAACCTTCCAATCCATCATTATTAGTTAATTCGTAATTTTAAGTTGATTTGTTAATATTTTTGCAAGTTTTATAAGTTAGCGAAAGCAATTAACTGTGTAAATAACTCAATAATAAAGTAAAGCTGTCGGACAACCTAAATGTGGAACCTTGTAAACATATCGAACCTATATATCAAGTGAGTAGTGTAGAGAGTGTGCAAAAGTGATATACAAGTCCTAAGTATCTCTCAACCCATCAAAGTATCCCAAGTGTTACAAAAACAACATATATATATATATATATATATATATGGAATACATAAAGCCAAAAACCTACAAAAGTGAGTAAGGGAGGGCCGCTTCGATGTCCTCATAGTAAATCGCCAAGTACCAGCGCCTTGCCCTTGCTCGACTGTAGATCTGCACTCGATCAAACACAAGAATGATGAGTCTAGTAAGTAAATCCCAGTAGGATATAAACAATACTTCAAAAATAAATAAAACAGTCTAAATTCATGCGGATAGAAAGAAAAGCTATAAGGAGTGCATGAATAATAATAAGGCTGTAAATAATGGAAATAAGACAAGAAATAAGTGTTAATAGAAGCAGTAAAGAGAGGCGCCCAAGTAGTCTAAGACCACCGAGTGTGGGTGTCATAGGGTCGGGGCAATGCTAAGCAGAGTTGGGTCATAACACGCAGCATCATCCTTAGTACCTAAATCATCGTAAATGAAGGATATCAACGGTGCCTCAGATAAAGCACATCTCATTCTGAACAAACAATCCAGTGAATCAAGGTCATGACACCGGTAGCTAACCGAGAACCACTCCATCAGATACACTTTCTTGACTCACTTGGTCCTTGTACACTCATAACATAATAGGATTTCCAAGAAAGGATAATAAAGAAATATCAAAAACATTTAAAGCTTAATGAAGCACGCTAATACATGCACTTTCGCGGCTCCAACACGCTCCCCAAACCAACCCCAACTCTCAAACTAGTATGATAAGTCCCTGGTTATCATTTTGATCAGTTTATATTGTGTTAGAGTCCGTTTGTCTTACTAATCCTCTATTAAATATAATTCAGTCCATAGTATGATTTACTTTATATTATTATTCTTATATTATACATATAGGTGTAGGCAAGGTTATACAAATACACCTAATGTCTTAAATACACACACACACACACACATACATGCATAACCACTTAATGCATTAATAGATCTCTACAAACTTATTTTAGGAATCTTATTATTATTATTATTATTATTATTATTATTATTATTATTATTATTATTATTATTATTATTATTATTATTATTATTATTATTATTATTATTATTATTATTATTATTATTATTATTATTATAACACTAGATTAATCTTTGGTCACATAAAACTCCATTTTTACTTAGGTATAATAGTAAATTCTTTGATTAGCTTACTTAGACACATCAAACTAGCTTATATACCCATTTTTGTCTTAAAATCAATTTAGGCTTTTTATTTCAATTAAATTCTAGCCCTCCTAATTTATTTAAATGATTCAACTGTAATTATCCCATTAACTTATTAAAAGTCATTAATTTATACAAGTAAATTAATTCATTTGTCTTTAGGCCTAATTGTCTTTATTTCACAACTTAGGCATATTAGATGAATAGAATTAGCTTATTTTATATATTTGACTTAGGCACTTAAGTATATCTAATTAATACCTAAGTTATTAGCTAACTCAATGTTGTACTCAAATTTTCAATTCTCAAATAACTCAATCTTAGCTAATGAATATGCCCTCCATCTATGCACCAGTTCTTTAGTAATGCACTTTATTATTATAATTATTATTTTCATTCTTCTTAGCCATATTCATACCAAGGTTCCAATACATTTAGGCCAACCCAACAATGAGTTGTAGCCACTAATTTGGATCAACCTTAAACACTCAAAGAATTCATGCATCAATTTAGTTGATCAATATATGTGTGTGTGTATGTGTGTGTGTGTGTGTGTGTGTGTGTGTGTGTGTGTGTGTGTGTGTGTGTGTGTGTGTGTGTGTGTGTGTTGTTGATTAATTAATGGGGATGGAAGCAAGATTAGGGAAATGAGAGTATGAAGAAGAAGTAGCTTGCACGAATAAAATCATCATAAAAAATAAACAAATCAATAGGAATCAAAAGCATAGATCAAAATTCAAATAGGAGAAAGTAGTAAGGAGAAAGTGTAGAACATGCCTTGAGACCATATGAATTTTTAACTCATTGTTGTCTTCAAGCTTTCTCCAGCTCCATTAATAGTGGGATTCCTGTTAGACCCCACCTAATTAGGGCATATGACTGGCCTAAATTACCTTAATCCATGATAATCTAGCAGCATTAACCTCTCAATCAATAAATAAATAAGATTAATATCTATCATCAAATATAAAACTTTATTAACTATAAATGATTCTAAAAGTGAATCTTAAACCTCAAAGCTTATTTAGATTGATTACACTATCCCCAAATTCCGTAATAAAATCTTGACAGCATCTCCTCTATTTTTTAAACCTACACCGAAAAACCTGGCATTCAAAAGTCTTCAACAAAATCTGCTCAGCTTGGTAGAAGTGTCGAAGGACTCACAATCCACTCATAACAATATACATTGCAATAACAAAAATTATTTATTCATTCTAACCTATTTTAGGTTTTCAAAATCCTTAAACTAACATTACCTTAACTCCACGGTATCCCAATCCGTCTCAAAACCATTATAAGCATTCCAAAGGAAATCCTAACCACACACGAACCCAAAAACTTATTTATACAATATAGTATATCAAAAACAAAACATACATAGAGAAAAGGAAACTGAATAATTCATAAGGAGTTGGAAAGCTTTTCCTTTCCCTTGTTGCCGCTTGAACCTGTCATTACCCAATTATAAAAATTCGATAATGTCAGATCTCACACTATCCACTACACATGTAATAATCAAATGAATAATAATCCAAGAGATTAAACAAATAATATAATCCAAAGAGTTTAAATACAACTATGAATCCATCCCATTTCTGTTATTCGACCACAATCCGATGACGTCCTCTAAAAGTGGTAAGTAAACAGTAATAAGGACTCATTCATAGAGAGGATAACCAAACGAGTCTCATTCCTCTAGACTATTAGAGTATGATCTAGTTCAACGTGATCTCATGATAACCACGTGATGCAAAGTACCAGTGACTCCAACCTCTCAAGTATAATATAGGGTTGTCCCCTATAACCACGGTATAGTAAAGACTATAAGGAGACTCAAATCGCCCTTATCCTCCCCACCCGTGTATGCATGTACAACAAATAATGCAATATCAAGGATCAGTGCAATTTATACGAAATTTATATTCATATAATGTAAAGGTTACTATGGGATTTACTTAACCTTACAAACGCGATACCGCAATTCCCTTGCGCTCCGAGTCGGTAAGCTAGTCCACACAGGATTTCAATTGCGGTCCTACAATTCATTTATTGGTCCTGTAAGTTTCAATAACGATTCAATAATCTTTTTCCAATTAGTTGCAGTTTAACTGACCCAATTGCATCCCGAAACCCCTAAAATACTACCCAAATAAATTCTCCGATGGCCGGATTTTATTTTTGTTAAGTTTCTAATGACTTCTACCCCTTTATACATTTATTTGAAATTCATTAGTGACATATTAATTAAGCTAATCTAGCTTAATTAAGTCTAAATCCGAGCTCTCCATCTCATTTCTACATATGTCAAGGGTCCTACAAAATGTAAAATGACAATTTTGCCCTTAGTTCATCCATGTATTTTCCATGCAACCAAGGCATTTACCTAGATTAAGTGACCTTATTTTTCAACATATTTACCAAGCATACTATAGGCCTTTGAATTTAATATTAGTTCCTTAATATGAATGAAAGAGAGTTTACATTAATTTCAATCTTCCATAGTACGCCTCTCAAGGTACATCAAATGTCTTATTTCATTTCTACACTATAATTGTAAGTTACTTAAATGTGCATTGTAATGGTATAGTAATGTGGTAATCTAAATAAAAATTCCAACTTAGATTATTCTCTTAATCAAATAACATTCTACAACTATTTTTGTCCTATCTTACCGCCTATTCGTATTTGGGTACCCATGATATACACGCATACCAACCATCGAACCTTACTCACATTTCGATGCAATCGAACCAATAATTAACTGAAATTCGATATTTTTAGTATAAAATAAATACTACACACACCATATACAAATAATATATCTCAGTGTCGACTCTCGATGGTTGACCAATTACGCCACGTCAGATAAAGTCCCCGTTAGAGTCCTATGGTGACACATGGCACGAGTTAGATTATTTAGGTCATTACAACCTTCTTAACTAATAAGAATCTCATCCTCGAAATTAAAATAACTTAAAGTAGAAGTTAAAGGAATCAAAATAGGCCAGGGAAGTGCTCGCGCATATAGGACTCCAACTCCCAAGTTAGTTCCTTGTCTCTGTGATGCTGCCACTTGACGAGGGCTGATGAGATTTTCGTATTCCTCAACACTTTCACCTTACTGTCCAATATCTCAATCGGCTATTCCTCGTAGGTGATGTCCTATCTCAAGTCTATCTGGCTCTAATCAGCCATCGGTCGCCTGCCTCCTCTTAACTTATTGAATCTAAGCATCGATATATGAAATACGAGGTGAATCTCGGCTAACTGTAGCGGCAGCTCCAACTCGTATGCGACCTTGCCAACTCTCCTTTTGATCATGAATGGACCGATGAACCTAGGCACGAGCTTTCTTTTGATTCTAAATTTCTTGTGACCCTTCAAAGGTAATACCTTCGTCGAGAATATTAACGGTAATTATTAGGATTGTTATTTAGTATATTTATTCTATTTGTAATTAATTAGAATTAGAAGTAATTAGTTTGTATAATCGCTTTTTAATAGTCAGTAAATATGTTTTGATAAGATAGGATCAATTAGGATCAATTAGGATCAATTAGTTGCTAATTTTATGTAAAGCATTTACTCTGTAATTTTCTATTTAAACACGCCAAAATGGCTGAATAAAATTATTCCATTCTGTCATTCTTTTCTGACTTTATGGTATCAAAGCCTAAATGGCTAAACCCTCTGATGATACCTCTGGTATCGATTCTATGAGCTCTATTCGCTCACCCTCAATTCCCTTCACCACTGAATCTTTCCAAAACCTTTCCATCACTTCTCACAAGCCGAATGGAAACAATTTCCTACAAAGGGTCCCAATCGGTGAAATTGTTCATTCGAGGCCGTGGAAAATTCGACTATCTTACAGTACCAATGCGAGACCCACTGAGAAAGATGAAGGTTCTCAAAAATGGGAGGCGAGAGAATTCGATGATCATGTCTTGGCTCATAAATTCTATGGACTCGAGTGTAGGAAGAACCTATCTCTTCCTACCTACTCGCTCATGACATTTGAATTTCTTTGTGAACGAGACTTATTCGATCTCGGGAATGCAGATGCTGGTTTGAGCTAAAAACTCGGCTATGGAGGCTAAAACAAGGTGAGAAAACCGTCACTCAATATTATATCGACTTAAAAACCTTGTGGCAAGAGGTAGATATGTTCAGCGATTATGAGTGGAGCTGTGCGAAGGACAGGGCTTTGTTTCAGAAAATGGTGGAAAAAGAACGTGTCTTCGAATTCCTCGTCGGCCTTAATAAGGAATTAGATGAAGTGAGAGGACGCATTCTTGGTCGTGATCCACCGCCGAGTACTAGAGAAGTCTTTGCCGAGGTCGAAGAGAGGAGAGCGGCGGGACCGTCATGCTCGGAGGACACTCACCAGCTCCCACCGAGCCTTCTGCCCTGTTCTCTAGTCAGCCACCACGCCGCAACGACCGTCGCAGCGATAAAGACCGGCCAATCTGCGAGCATTGCAACAAGCCAGGGCATGTTAAGGCCAAATGTTGGAAGCTCGCATGGAAAGCCAATGAGAACCCTTCATCTAACCTAATCCTCGTGATTCAAAGGGTTTTCATGCCTCATCCGAAGACACTTCCAAAGAGCCGAAATCGCCTCGAGACGTCGCCTTTCAAGAAAGAACACTAGAGCAATTGTATCAACTAATGAGTTCTCATTCAATTGTATCCAACACTCCTAACTCATCATCTTACATTGCCTCTTCCTCTTTAGCTAAAAAAGGTACTTACCCTACAACTTTCACAAATGGCTCAAAATTAAACCCTTGGATCATAGATTCAGGGGCAACCGATCATATGACCGGTAGTTCCTCCATATTCTCTTCATATTATCCTTTATCTGGAAATTTGAAAGTTAAAATTGCCGATGGTTCTCTAACCTCTATTGCTGGAAAAGGCTCTATTATTATGTCTCCATCTCTTACATTACTAAATGTCCTACATGTTCCAAAGATTTCTTGCAATCTCATCTCTCGTTAGTCGTATTATTCATGATTGCAAATGTATTGCTACAATAACATTTCTTTGGATTTGAATTTCAGGACCCTTGTTCGGGGAAGATGATTGGCAATGCTAAGGAAGTTGATGGACTCTATCACTTGGTTTGGAAAAATCCTTCGATGAACAAGTTCGAAACCAAGATGTTTAACTACCTTGTCTTGCGAGAATGACATAATGTTGTGGCATTATAGGTTAGGCCATCCCAGCTTTAATTACTTGAAATATTTGTTTCCAAATCTTTTTAAAAATAAAGACATTTCATCTTTTTGTTGTGAAGTTTGTGAGTTGGCAAAACATCATAGATCTGTTTATCCTTCTTTGAAGTATATGCCATCAAAACCTTTTTCACTCGTGCATAGTGATATTTGGGGTCCTTCAAGAGTAAAAATTGCCTCGGGCTCTAGATGGTTCATCACATTCATTGATGATCACACTAGAGTCACATGGATTTATCTTCTAAAGGAAAAATGCTGAGGCCGCAAATGTTTTCAAAAATTTTCACTCTTTGATTAATACTCCTTTCATACTAATATTCAAGCTCTTAGAACCGATAATGGCCAGAATATTTTAATGCAATCTTAGGTGATTTTTTGAAAGAAAAGGAATTATTCATCACAGTTCTTGCGTTGATACTCCCCAACAAAATGGAGTGGTGAGAGGAAAAATAGGCATTTATTAGAGGTGTCTAGGCGTTATTATTTGCTATGAATGTTCCTAATCGTTTTTGGAATGAAGCGCTCTTAACTCGCAGACTTATCGATTAATCGAATGCCTACAAGAGTTCTTAATTACATCACTCCTTTGCAAGCACTAAAGAATATGTTTCCGAAAATAGATCGTTCACCGATTTAACACCTAAAATTTTTGGTTGCATTGCTTTTGTTCATATACACGGCCATAATAGAGGAAAGCTTGATCCCCGGCACATAAATGCATATTTCTTGGTTTTTCACCAACACAAAAAGGGTATAAATGTTTTGATCCTAAATCGGAAAATATTACGTGAGTATGGATGTCACTTTTTTTGAAAAACAACATTTTTTTGAAAAAAACTCAATTCCGGGGGAGAATGATTCTAAAATGAGTTTTTGGGAACAAATATCTTTGCCAAAATCGGTTGAAAATAGTTCAGTGGAATCAATTATTTCTGTAACTAATCCTAGGATTTCACAACCTATAAATTCACAACCTCGTGAGACCCAGGTAGAAAACAACTTGGAACCACCTACTGAACTTCGTGTTTATTCTAAAAGGAGGACTCAACCAAGTAATATTCCACCAGGCTCCCGAGGTGGGCCAATCATCGGACTCGACCGAGGTCCAAGGTACGACCGTTCTTTCTCCTACTTCTCTTCCAAATTTAGAACCTTCTACAGATTTCTTTGAACCCATAGCCTTACGCAAAGGTGTCGATCATGTACCACAAAACATCCAATATCCAATTTCGTATCTTATCATAAGCTCTCACCGATTTCAAAGCCTTTTCCACCAGGATTATGGATGATGAACTACCTAAGTCGATACATGAAGCTCTAAAGGTTCCGAGATGGAGAGAGGCGGTCTTTGAGGAGTTGAAGGCCCCGAAGAAGAATGACACGTGGGATCTTACCTCTTTACCCGAAGGAAAAAATGTGTAGGCAAAGCAAGTGGGTGTTTACCATAAAATACAATGGTGATGGCTCGGTTGAGAGATACAAGGCTTGACTCGTAGCACGAGGCTTCACTCGACATACGGCCTTGACTACGAGGAAACCTTCGCTCTCCGTGGCCAAACTAAACACCGTACGTGTTCTTCTCTCGTTAGCCGCTAATCTGGATTGGCCTATCGACAGCTTTGATGTGAAGAACGCGTTCTTAAACTACGAGCTAGAGGAGGAGGTGTATATGGAAGCTCCACCAAAGCTTTGATGAGCTAAAGAAGGATGGCGAGTATGTAAACTAAAGAAATCCATATATGGATTGAAACAATCTCCGAGGGCATGGTTCGAAAGATTCACGAGAACCGTGAAACAATGTGGTTACACTCAAGCTCATTCGAGATCATACGATGTTCTACAAACACAATCATGGTAAAATTGCTATTTTAATTGTGTATGTAGATGACATTGTGATGACAGGAGATGACATAGTAGAGTTGGAGTCACTCAAGAACTTCTTATCCAACCGCTTTGAAGTCAAAGATCTAGGACGACTCAAATATTTTCTTCGAATGGAGGTGGCTAGATCCTCAAAAGGAATAGTTATCTCACAAAGAAAATATGTTCTTGATCTCTTGAAAGAGACTGGATTACTCGGATGTAAACCAATGGCAACTCCCGTCGATCCGAATCGAAACTCGAAAAAGAAGATGGTGCTTGAGGTTTGTGGACAAGAACCGGTATCGTGTTCGGTGGGGAAGCTAATTTATTTGGCGCATACAAGGCCGATATTGCGTTTGCGGTGAGCTTGTTAGTCGGTTTATGCATTGTCCATCGAGAAAAACACTCAAAGGCTGGTCATCGGATTCTTCATTACTTGAAAGGAAGCCGGGTAAAGGAATTATGTTTTCAAAGAATGGGAGTCGAAGAGTGGAGATCTTCACCGATGCGATTGGGGCGGAAGTTCTACGAGACAGAGATCTACCACCGCTATTGCTCCTTTATCTCTGGGCAACTTAGTTACTTGAGGAGCAAGAAACAACCAGCTTGTTTCTCGAAGCGATCGAGTCCGAGTTCGAGCTATGGCTCAAGGAGTATGTGAGTTGTTATGGCTTCGGAAGATCTTAGAGGAGCCGAAGGTTGAAGGAGATAAACCGATGAGGTTGTATGCTGCGACAACAAATCGGCAATCAATATTGCTCGAATCCTGCGCGCAAAGATGACGGATAAAACATGTCGAAATAGATCGACATTTCATCAAGGAGAAACTGGAAAACGGCGATATCTCGCATACCCTTTGTTCCATCATCCGAGCGCTCGCGATGTTCTTACTAAGGAACTTTTTATCGCTATGTTCGAAGGGTTTCTATCCAAGTGGGAATGATCATATCTATTCTCCAAATTGAGGAGGGTGTCGAGAATATTAACGGTAATTATTAGGATTGTTATTTAGTATATTTATTCTATTTGTAATTAATTAGAATTAGAAGTAATTAGTCAGTATAATCGCTTTTTAATAGTCAGTAATCTGTTTTGATAAGATAGGATCAATTAGTATCAATTAGGATCAATTAGGATCAATTAGGATCAATTAGTTGCTAATTTTATGTAAAGCATTTACTCTGTAATTTTCTATTTAAACACGCCAAAATGGCTGAATAAAATTATTCCATTCTGTCATTCTTTTCTGACTTTACCTTCAAATACACAGGATCCTTCGTCATGCTCTAACTCGTTATGGTACTTGTAGTAGTATTTCTTCTATCTCTCATGTGCATCTTTCAGATCTAGTCTGACCTGTCGTATTTGTAATGACCCGTTAAATTAAGCAGATGATTTATGTTAATTCAAATTTTAATTAACTCGAGTTAGGCTCGAGGTTAAGCCCATGTTGTCTTGAATAATGTGTGAGTGGGTTGATGTGATGTATGGTGTTTGTTTAGCATGGAAATTGATTAATTGAATTATAAGCAATTAATATATATTAATATAATACCTTTAATGGTGAAATAAATAAATGATTAGTCACTCGAAACCTCATAAATCAAGTGTTAAGTATCACATGAAGATTTTGCCTCGATTTGCATGCAAGTTGGGTTTAGTGGCAGTGTAAAATGAGAACAAAGTTTTGCAAGACGTTGCCTCGAGTTTCATGTCAGTTGGTAGTAGTCGAGGTCGAGATTGGGTCTAATTTGGTGCAAGATTGGTTAAATATGGCAAGGGAATTGGTCTATGAAAGTTTGATAGTTAATGGACAAAGTCATTATTTTTATGGACTATTTTGTCAAGAGTTTTGCTCAATTTGGTAAAAAATATGATCTGAAACAAGCACCGGATGTTAAAGCACGTTAAAATAGGGATTTTATAAACTAATAAATAAAAAAATTAAGCTATTGACAAGCAGCTGAGAGTTTATATATATATAAATCAAGTCAAAATGTTTGTTTTGATTTCAACACAACAAACAATTCATTCGTTCCATAAACCTCTCAACTCGGTCTCTCGCTCCACGAGCTCTCGACGTCCGATTTTGGCTCGATTTCTTGTCACAAAACTGTAGAGCATTGCGAGACGGTCAGGTCAGCTAAGTTCGTGCGGTGGAAATGAGGTATTCGACTCGCAATTTGGTAAATATACAATTTAGGGCATTCTCCTCGATTCAATTTGAATTCTCGCGATTTCTCGATTTCTTTCGTGGGGTTTCAATAAAAATTGGTAAAATTTATTGTGAATTGATATATCGGGTTAATTTGCACCAATTAGGGATAAATTCAACCGTCGTGGGTTATAATTTTTATGAGTTGAATTGATGCGACTCAGTTGATAACTGTTTCAAAGATGTTTTATAGTTGATACTGATTTAAATTGGGATTTTGAATAAATTGGATCATTGGTTTTTGTCCAAATTGACTCCACGCACTGTGAAAATATTTTGAATGTGCTATTGAGCAATTTCCTGGTATTGGGTGTCGAGTTGTGATGATATAAATGCAAAAATGTTGATTCAGAGAAGTTTTGTTAGTTCTAAATTAATAAAGTTTGCCTATTCAACAAGCTATATTGGAAAATTCATAACTTCTCCACTTGTGATCCGATTTGAATGTTCTTGGAGTTTATGGAAAGTAAGACATGAGTACTAAAACTTCCTTTTTGGTCATCATGATAAATATTGAGTTTTTAAGGTTAAAAAGTTAACCCTAGGTGACTAGTTGATAGCATTTTGAAATTGTTATAAAGTATGATTTTTGTAAATAGCTCTCGAGCGTACTTTGGTCGCAGTTTTTGTGTGGTCCCAAAATTTTGGATTCAAATGGGACCAGTTTAAGGTTCTAACCAATGAGTATTAGACTCAAATTGATGATAATCAATTTATTTTAGGTTCTTGATCGATGAGGAAAAGTGTATAGATTCCGAGAGTTCTGTAAGTCGATATAAAGTTAGGAAAGCTTGGTACAGGTAAGTGAGACTCAATTACATTTATCATTTGTGCTATATATCGTAGTATATCTAGTTCATGTAGTTATGGACTGGGAATGGGAGCTCTGCATTGTGACAAGCATAACACATTAAAAAATAAATGAGGAAATAAGTAGACTTATGTCTCCAATATGGGTCGACGCGACAGGTGAGCCATAATGGAACCTCTCCCTGTGATGACAGGTGGTAGTTAGGCCATGTTTTCCCTGTCTCCTCATACGGCCATCGACCGATATATATATTACTCATTGTCCTAAGAGTGCAAAAACTTAGTTATTCTTGAATACACTGAAGAAATCACACATTCGACCAGTGTGTGGATTTCGGTAGTGGTATTTTTGGACAACTGAGAGAACACTCTTGTATATCAAAATGTAATTAAAGTTACTTGTGCAAGGGCTATGGAACTATGGCTTTTCATATGTTTATCTAGTGTTTATATTATTTATCATGCCCTGATAGATATTGTTAGATTCATATTGTTATTCAAATTCCTTAATTATTAGATATACTCTTAATATCGTAATTGTGAGTTACGTACTGAGCAAGTTGGAGCGCTTATCCCAATTAACATTTTAAGAATATCGACGTGCGTTTCGATTCAAGAACGGAGAAGATTAGGAGTCTATAGTCTTCTCTACGGTGAATTGATTTCTCTATTGTTTTATATATTTGAATTGAAACACATTCTGTATTAACACAGGGTTTAGGGTTGTTTCGTAAATCGAGGTTGATACCAATTTTAGACTTTGATTAATATAGTTTATTATATCGTTTGCCTTATCAAAAAATTTTTAATTCCGCTGCGTGTTCAATTGTTTATTTGATACATGATATACTATATTGTGATTATCATGTATGAAGGACGACTATACTGTTACTCTAATTGAGTTCTACTGGTGTACTGAGGCTTAATTAGGGTTTCAGGCAGGGCAATCTCTTAATTTGGATAGGGGATGTTACATTATCTTCTCCATGTGATCTACTACAATCTCTGGCCCAATAGCTACCATATACTCAGGCTCGCTTAACATGATAGAGATTTGCACAGTTTATCGTAGAGTGCCTCAAATGATGCCATTCCAATATTTGCCTGATAACTGTTATTGCAAGAAAACTCACACAAATGAAGATACTCTATAAACCATCGTACTCTAGTACACACATCCTCAACATGTTCTCAAGCACCTAGATCAGTCGCTCAGACTATCCATCAATTTGTGGATGGTAAGATGTACTCATATCCAACTGCTTGCCGAACTGTGCATGCATGCCCTGCCAAATCTGTAATGTAAACTATGGCCCCTGTCTAACATAATCGATAACGAAACTCCGTGAAATCGAACTATCTCTCGCTCATACAAAGTGGCCAACCTATCCACTCGATGTGTAGTAGAGATCAGTATGAAGTGCGCAGACTTAGTCAATCAGTCCATAATCACCCAGATGATATTATGACCACGCTTAGATCGAGGTAATCTACTGACAAAATTCATAGCTATATGATGTCACTTCCATCGAGGATTGGAAAATGGATGCGGTAATCTTATGGGTGTCCGATGCTCAGGCATACCTCGCTGGCATATCTCGCACGCTCGAGCGAAGTCACTAATATTGGTCTTCATCCCCGACCACCAGAAGAAACTTAGCATATCTATATACTTCTTGGTCCGACTCGGATGAACCGTAAAACTTGAGCAGTGAGCCTCCTAAAGTATCTGATCCCGTATCTTAACCATTGATGGAATCCATATTCTCCCTCTAAACCTCATGCATAATATGTCGATTGACTCAAATCCAGATAATTGGGACTCTGAGCGAACTCACTGAACCTCTGGTACTGCTCGTCTGCTTGTTGATCCTCGAGTACATTCTGAATGGACATTATCAAAATCCTCATATGTCTACGAATCAACACTCAAGTAGTGGTCGGTATATCAACTGCATGCATCAACTCCACTGCCTCGAGTAACTCATACTCGTATGTCATATGACAAGTCGCTATCTCTGGGTCTACTCCTATCCGGATTAATGCATCTGCCACGACATTAGCCTTCCTTGGGTGATCATCTAAACAAAAGTCGTAATCCTTCAGGAACTTTAGCCAACTCATGTGTCTCATATTCAACTCCTTCTGAGTGAAAAGGTACTTCAGGCAGTTATGGTCAATAAGCAAGGTGAATCTCGCTCCGTAGAGGTACTGGAGCCAAATTTTTAGTGCAAATATCACTACTGCTAACTCTAAGTCGTGAGTAAGGTAGTTCTTCTAATGAATCTTTAGCTGTCGCGATGTGTATACTATCATTCTACCGTTCTCCATCAAGACATAGCCCAAACCAACATTAGAAGCATCGATATTCACCTCAAAACCCTTCCTTGACTCTGGTAACACCAAAACTGGCACGGTAGTCCGTCATTCCTTCAAAATCTCGAAAGCCTAGTCACAACTGTCATTTCACTGAAAAACTAACTTTCTTATTTATCAATTGAGTCATCAGTGCGGCGATCTTGGAGAAATCCTGAACAAATCGCTTGTAATGACCTACTAATCTCAAAAAATTACGGATGTTCTTCACTAATCTTGATATAGGCCAGTCAATCACTGCTCTAATCTTAGTGGGATCCACTTACACTCCACTGGTTCTGACTATATGTCCTTCGAATCCAATCTTGTAAGCCAAAACTCGCAGTTACTGAATTTGGCGTACAATCTGTGCTCCCTCAGAGTCTGCAAAATCATCATGAGGTGTCCCTCGTGATCCTCACGAGTCTTGGAATAAATGAGAATATCGTTGATGAATATAATCACAAATCTATCTAACTATCCCCTCAATACTCTATGCATGAGATCCATGAACATCGCTAGGACATTTTTCAGCCCAAAAGGCATGACGGTGAACTGGTAGTGCCCATATCGGGTGTGAAAAATAGTCTTCTCCTATTTTCTGCCCTAATCCTCAACCGGTAGTAGCCTGACCTCAAGTCAATCTTTAAGAACCATTGTGATCCTTTAAGCTGGTCGAATAAGTCATCCATGCGTGGGAAATGATACTTGTTCTTCACGTAATCCGGTTGAGCTATCGGTAATCAATGCAGAGTTTCAGTCCATCGTCCTTCTTCTTGACGAACAGTATTGGTGTGCCTCGAGGTGACATGCTCGAGCGAATGAATCCTAACTCCAATAACTCATCCAACTAGGTCCTCAGATCCTCTAGTTCCTCAGGAGCCATCGATACGGCGAAATTGATATGGGTTTGGTCCTCGGGACCAAATCTTTGGTGAATTCGATTTCTCAAGGTGGTGGAAATGCTGGTAGCTCCATAGGGAAAACATTCAAAAACTCAATAATAATTGGTACCTCCTCAATCCTAGTCTCAACTATCCCTATCGTACTCATGATGCTGGCAAATATCTCAACATCTAAGCTCGAAGCTACTTTTCCTCGGGTGATCGGTAATATGTTCAAAGTCCCCTGAAATCTGAACTATACCCGATTTGTAAGTCAAAACATCACAACTTTATCGAAACACCCTATCTGTGCGTGAAAACTGGCTAACCAATCCATGCCTAATAAGGCATCAACATTTAAGAACTCCAACACCCTCAAATTTGTCGACATCTCATGAACATCTATCTTTACTGGAACGTCTATGCAAAGTAGGTTTGGGTATATTTTGTCCCTAGTAGCAGTGTTTGGGATCGAGGGTCTCTCTAACCTAATGGGTCTCAACCCCAACTCGTCAACCATCAGAACAGAAATGAAAGATACTATAGAACCCAAATCAAACATAATATGCATAAACCGATGACAAATGTAAACTATACCTACCCTCAATCAAATTGCGTGTAGCAGGTGAGTCTGGTGCGAAAATGGCGTGAACTTGCTCCTTATTCTGATGTGTGTGGGCAAGTGCTCTCAAAATGTGATATCTAGCCGCACTCAAAACAAGCTCTATGTAGACCCGGCTCTGGCAGAATCCTCTGACCTTGTCCCTGCTGACAAGAACTCTGTCCCTAGCCTGGGCTATATCTTGTATCCTTGGCCATATCTCTATCCTTGCCTTTGACCACTACCTCTACCCTTGCCTCTACCCTCAGTCCGCTAATGCTACTGTTGTGACCCTGACTGAGTAGGTGTTGAGAACTAGCATAACTCTGTGCTGTTTCAGATGGTACTGACGCAGTGCGCGCTGTATGTACTGGAATCCCTCGACCTCAGCTGTTGGTATCTCTTCCTCTTCCTGTTACCACTAGATCTAAAGTCTAATTGTGCTGATGCTGGGCCGCAATGACCTCATCGGGGTGTATGCTCGGATATGTCTCTCTGGTCATGCTCCTCTCATATGCCGCCTGTACAGTCTTTGGCTGAGTAGTCACCACAGTGCCCCCAATATCTCTCAATAATCAATGAAGTAATGGGCCAGGTCGGCGTCCATGTCAGCTATGCCCCCAACATACTTCAACAACTGTAAATATTTACCCATATACTTCATCACTAACTCCCCGGTGTACTGTCGAATGCTCTGAAACTTGGCCCTCTTCATCTCAAAATTGTAGGCGAAAAATACTTCTGATTGTACCATTGCTTGAACTTCGCCCAATCATTGGGCTTACCCTAGGTAGCCACCATGATACGCCACCAAGCATCAGCCTCTCCAAACATCAATCTTGATGATATGTTCGGTCTCATATGTTTTGGGGTGGCCAAAATATCACGGATCTTCTCGTGGCCCTTCATAAAGTCCTCAAATGCCTCAAGATATGTGACCCCATAAAACTAGATTGGATGATGTCTCTGGAATTCGCGAGTATGTCTTGCCTCAGCTGTCACCCTAGTACTCATCTTTGTGGGCTTAGTCGGTGTAGTCTCGGCCGGAGTAGAGGGTGTAGGAGGCACTATCTCAGTTAGTAATGGCACTATCTCAGCAATATTGGGTGACGTAGGAGCCATTGGAAAGCCCTGAGCTGGCGGGACACTCCCCTCTTGAGCAAAGAGCGTTGTATATGTAGAAGGTGTCGGTATATGTAGGAGCAACTTGAATATCTCCTTAAGCTGATGACTATGAGATGACACCAGCTGGGACATCTCATCTAGCCGCCCCTGTACATCAGGCGTGCCACTGGTATCGATGGCTCATGTCTGATTGGCCATCATGATCTGAAAAATATAGCAAGTTCTCGATCAGTATATAGGTATCGATAGTAGTATAATACAATACATCAAATAGCACATATAGTTCAAATTTTAATTTCTCAACTCTCCTCACTTCCCAAAATAAGACTCTAAGTAAAGATCATAGGGCTCCGCTCTAAGTTCAACAATCTCCTAACTTTACTATTTATACGTGTCCTATGTTGGTCGTAGGTTATTCCTCAGCTAGGTGTAAAACCTTAAGCTCTAATAACAACTGTGGCGGCCCTAGTTCCCTACAAACTGGGCCCCGCCCAACCTAAGCTTAAGTGGACCCCCAAGTCAACCTCCGCAGGTCAACGCAACCTTAGTCAGCCTTTCAATCCATCATTATTAGTTAATTCAAAATTTCAAGTTGAGTTATTAATATTTTTGCAAGTTTTACAAGTTAGCAGAAAGAATTAACTATGTAAATAACTCAACAATAAAGTAAAGGAGCCGGATAACCTAAATGTGGAACCCTGTAAACAAATCAAACATGTATATCAAGTAGACATATTCAACGCATAGGCCTGGGCGGGCAAAGGTCGGGCTTAGGCGGGCTTTTTTTTCAAGACCTTATCCAAGCCCGCTCAGGCTCGCCTTTTGATGGGGCGGGCTCAAGCCCGCCTAGGCCCGGTATGGGCCGGGCTTAAGCGGGCCTAATTAGGCTTATTATGACTTTTAAAAAATAAAATATATTTATTAAGTGTCAAGTGTTAGTCAAAAAAATGGGTAGTGATGTGGTTAGAATGTATTCAAATGAGTGTGAGGGTATAGCTTTGAACCTCACAACCTCAGATCTAGCATTACTTTTTCTATAAAGTATTAATTTTCATAAAAGGTATTTATAAAAAAAATACCTTTCTTATCCAAAGCGGGCGAGTCTGGGCTAAAAGCACAAACCTAAGCCCGCCCATTGAATTGGCGGGCTTTGGCAGGCTAAGGCCCGGGCCAGACCCATATTCAATTTGTAAGATCAAGCCCGGCCCATGTAAGGCTGGCCTGGGCAGGCCTGGCGGGCCCTCGACCTAGTAAACAAGTCTAATATCAAGTGAGTAGTGTAGAGAGTGTGCAAAAGTGATATACAAGTCCTAAGTATCTCTCAACCCATCAAAGTGTCCCAAGTGTTACAAAAACAACATATATATGGAATACATAAAGCCAAAAACCTACAAAAGTGAGTAAGGGAGGGCCGCTCCGATGTCCTCAAAGTAAATCGTCAAGTACCAGCGCATTGCCCTTGCTCGACTACGGATATGCACTCGATCAAAAACAAGAATAACGAGTCCAGTTAGTAAAACCCAGTAAAATCTAAGCAGTACTTCAAAAGTAAATAATGCAATTTAAATTCATACGGATAGAAAGAAAAGGTATAAGGAGTGCATGAATAATAATAAGACTGTAAATAATGGGAATACGACAAGAAATAAGTGTTAATAGAAGCAATAAAGATAGGCACCTAAGTAGTTTAAGATCACCGAGTGCGGGTGCCACATGGTCGGGATCATAGAGTCGCGGCAATGCCAAGCAGACTCGAGTCATGGGACGCGACATCACCCATAGTACCAAGACCATCGCGAATGTGGGATATCAACAGTAATCTGAATAAAGCACATCTCATTCCGACCAAACAATCTAGTGAATCAAGGTCATGACACCGGTAGGTAACTGGGAACCACTCCATCAGAGACACTTTCTTGACTCACTTAGTCCTCGGACACTCATAAAGGAATATGATTTCTAAGAAATGGTAATAAAGCAATGTCAATAACATTTAAAGCTCAATGAATTATTGCGCATTTCCTAGCTGGTTTTACTTACCTCAGATCATGCTAATACACCCACTCTCACGGCTTGAACACGCTCCCCAAACCAATCCCGACACTCAAGCTAGTATGCTTATTCTTATATTATATATAGGTGCATGAAATGTTATATAAATACACCTAATGTCTTATACATACATATGTATACGATATATAAATATATATAACCACTTAATGCATCAATAAATTTCTACAAACTTATTTTAGGAATCTTATTATTATTATTATTATTATTATAACATTAGATTAATTTTTGGTCACATAAAAATCCACTTTTACTTAGGTACCATAGCAAATTCTTTGATTAGTTTAATTATGTGATGGCCCGAATTAATTACACTGAGATTATAGTCTAATTAGGGATTGACGACCTATAATTCTAGTTGATGTGTTGAACTCGATCGATGCCTCGTGCTCAAAGTTGACGTAAAGTTGTTATTTTTGTGTGATTCGTGCTATTTTGATGTGTTATTTATTTATAAATCGCATAGCACTAGTTAGTTTCCATTATCGCGTTGTACGTGTGTCCGTTACGAGCATGGGATACCTTATTTTGTGCGTAGCGCGGGTATGGGACGGTTAGGACTTAGCCAATAAAAGCTAGGTTGAACTAGTAAAGCTACTACTAATTTTTCCCTAAACTAAGGTTTATAGAATTTATCGAAATAAGGCTAAGTTACTAAATTAAACAAAATTAAATTAAATAAAAACTTCAAATGTCTCTCGAGATGCGCATTGGCGCGAGGCGCCAGGTAATCGAGTAGTCGGTAGCTTAGTTAGACAATGGAGATAATTAAATGTGATGTCTAGAAACTAAGCTATTTATTTTGATGTGCCTAGAGTTATAAAAACTTAGGCTAAGTGAAATAAAAATAATAATAAGGCTAAAGGTTGGAGTTATTTATTTACAAGCCTATGTATTGTCCTATAGATGATGAGAACTTGAGAAATTCTAGGACAAGTTAGTGGACATCTAAGGATGAATGGGTGTTTCTAATGTAGACCTTAGATGAGTTTTGGAGATGACCAAGTAAGGAGGATTAAAGGATGAGATTAATAGATCAAGACTATATAAACATGCCTTAATTTATTTATTCTTACAAGAACAAAACTAGTAGTGCTAAAAATTTTATGTAGTAAGGAAAATAGAGGAATTGAGGTTTGTTCTACTAAAAATTTTCAAGTTTTCAAGAGGGATTTATAGACAAGTTCAAAGGAGGATCAAGCTAGGAAGTAGAATCAAGCCCTAGGTAACAAATATAAACCCTTTCTACTTGGTTTTCCTTGCTTTCAATACATCAAAATTGGGGTTTTTTGTTAAAAACATGATTTCTATGAATTTATTGAACTCAAATTGTGTAAGGACACCATTAATTTAATTAACAAACTAATTTTTGAGTTTTTGTTGGTGTTCTTGAGTTTTTCCTAAAAATGCAACTAATTTTAAGTTTAGTTCATAAGAAGTTGTTGTTGATGATTAGTTATTGTCGTTAGTTGGTTAGTTGTTGTTGATTTGTTGTTATTGTTTCTTAAGACAAAAAAAAGAGTTAAAAATAGCAGTACAATTCGTCTATGCCGAAGACGATTCAAGGGGGGTTGCACGCATGCAAGCATGCGTGCGTGCGAGCCCTTAGCCGGGCCGAATCGGGCCCAACAAATCGAGCCCGGTTCGGGTAGGCCCAACCCCGTATTATAATATTAAATTTTCTTAAAAGATAAAATAAATAAAATACAATTTAAAATGCAATAAATTAAAGAAAAATAAGAAAATAGATAAAAAATTATGAAAAAATCTCAGAAAATTAGAAAAAGTAGGAAATTGAATTTTTAGGAAGTTTTGGGGGTTTCATACTAGGTGTATAACTCGTAAAGCGCACCGCCACTAATATTTGAACTAAAAATATTTATTTTTGGTCACACACTATAAAATCAACTAATTTGACCTAAAATATCTAAAATAATATATTTGGACACCAGGGACTTAGGAGACTACAATCGGGTGTCAGGTGCGTACTTCGAGGTGTGAACAGGACATTTTGGAGAGTTATTTGCGATCTTGAGGTTTTCTTAAACCATTAGAATTTCGGCTTGCATTCATTTATATCATTTTTTATTTCCACTTGATATTTGTGCTATTATTCCCATACATATTGTATTCTCTTCTCATGAGTGTTGTGTTGCTCGTCGATGGGGTCGGGCATGGCATATCCTCGCACTCGGGGCTCACTACCCCGGGGTTTGCTTATGTAGTGTGCATATGTTGGCAACCGCGGTTGAGGTTACTCCCGCAAATGTCGTGTACGATTCGGAAGGTTTGGCGGTGAGTCTACTCCTGTCATCGACCCCTTCCCGAAAGGGATTAGACGGCAGTTTGACTATCGACCGCCGGATAACTCTCATTCGACCGTGTGGAGCTGGTGTAAGTCACTCACCAGTACGGCCCACTTGGTTTAGTGACTTCGACCCCGATTCAGCGCGATGTGACCCCACACTCATGTTCCTTTGCTTCAATTGTGACTTGTCTTCATGCGATTTACTTATTTCCTATCCTGTAAATTACTAGCATTACTTATAGCCGCTTTATTGAATATCTTGAATATCGGCCGAAATTATCTGGATTTTACTTACTAGAATTTCCCTCATCCAGATCTGCAGTCGAGATGGGGAAAAAATGTACTTGGTGATTATTTCTGAGGCAGCAGGACCCCGCCATATTTTGTGTAGGTGGTTGTATATATTTATTTATTGTTTTTATGGGGTTTGGGGAGGAATTATGTACTCGATACATGCATATTAACATTCTTTTGTATATTTTGTCATTTCTTACATGATATGCATGGTATCTTTAATGGGTTTCCACACCATAGATTGTTTGTTGATGCTTAAGTCTTCTAAATTATTATATGTGTGTTTTAAGACTTCTGCTTAAATTCATCAACTGATATTAACTTATCAAGTTGTAGAAAACATCTAATTTGTAAATTTTTGAACCAAATGACTTAACTCGAAAATCACTAAGTTAGGCTAACTAAAGTTTCGAATAAAGGATAAGCTCGCGGGCGTCATCGATAAGCGCACGGTAATGTGATGTCTTAGTGACATGTCCGGCGACGTGGTGGTGCCTGATTTGCATTGAAATTAATACACTTAGGCACATCAAACTAGCTTATATACCCATTTTTGTCTTAAAATCAACTTAGGCTTTTTATTTCAATTGAATTCAAGCCCTCTAATTTATTTAAATGATTCAAGTGTAATTATTAGGGCTGGCAATTTGGGTCATGAAACGTTTAACACAACACGACACGTCATAAACATGTCGTGGGTTTGGCATAAGTGGGTCTGGGTCATAAACAGGTTAACCTGTTTATACACTGTTAATAAACGAGTCATTAACATGTTAACCTGTGTGAATCCTTTATGACTCGCTTAATTATATACATATATAACTTATAATTTACATATAATTAATCACTCATATAAATACAACTTTTTATTTCTCTTTAACTCTTTTCAAAACCATAACATAAACCACTTCCACCTCTTCCTCTTCCACCTTGAGTCCTTGACATAGCCGCTGTGACTGTGAGCCTGTGGTGCTCGCTCAATTCGATGACGACGAGGAAGAGCAAGAGCTCCACTGTAACTTCTCAAACTCAACAAGGAAAAAGGAAATTGCCTCAGCTTCAACATCAGGTAACAAAATCTCTCACTCTCTCTCTCTCTCTCTCACTCTCAATGATGATGATGATGATGATGATGCATCAGATCAGACAACCATCTCCATCTTCACTGTTCGACTATTCTTCTAGACGAGGAAGTGCAAGAGCTCTCCGCCGCCGCTCATCCACCCATCTCCGCCTCCGATCCCCCACCCATCTCGGCCTCCAGTGTCCAGTCCCACATCCATCCGCCCTCGGTCCCCCACCCATCTCCACTTCAGTAGATCTCGGCCCCCTTCAGACGTCACCATCGACGTCCTCCAGTCCCCACATCCATCTTCGGTTCCTCATTCCAGCGGCTCCAGCCATCCCCCATACATATCTCGCCTCCGGTCCCTCACCTATCTCCGCCCCCTGCCCCTCTTTTCTAACCACACCACTGCCTTCGTCCTTCTTCCCTAACCCCCAACCTCACTGACAGTTTGATGAGCTCATCAATGAGAATCACGCCATTGTCTCTTCTTCTCTAACTCAATTGGGCTTCCTTTTTGGTTTTTTTTTTGTTTTTCCTACCAACTATTTTTTAATTAGGGATTTAGGGTTTCATGAATTATTGTGATGTGCTGTTGATTTTGATTTTGACTAATTTTTATAAATATTGTGTTTGTGTTGTTGATTTTGATAAGCTGCAGTTGGACAACATTCTTGATGAGGTCAATGATGATGAGTTCAACACCAACACTATTGATGATGTTGAACTTGAACATACTAATGATGATGATGATGATGATGATGATGATGATGATGATGATACTTGTGATAAAGATACAAAGCTCCAGCGAAAGAGAAAGAAAACTTCTATTGTATGACGTCATTTTGAAGAACTTCCAAAAGGCATAGATGGGAGGAAAAGGGCAAAGTGCAACTACTGTAAATTGGAGTACATCCATGATAGTAGATTCGCACAGGTAACTTGCAAAGACACACTGCATCTTGTCTTAAAAGAAAGCATCATGATATTAGTCAGTTGTTCCTTTTACAAGATAGTGGTTCTATTTTTTTTTGTTCATCTAAATTTGATCCTGAAAGGTTTCGTGAGTTGTTAACTGAAGCGATAGTGATGCATGATTTGCCTTTTAATTTTGTTGATTATGAGGGCATAAAGAGGTTGTTTATTTATTTGTATAAGGATGTACAACTTGTGACAAGAAACATTGCGAAGGCTGATATAATTAATAGGTATAAAAAGGAGAAGGAAATAGTAAAGTCTTTGTTGGATGACGCTCCTGGGAGGATATCTTTTACTTCAGATTTATGGACTTCTTTGACCACTGATGGATATATGTGTTTGACATGTCATTTTATTGATAATAATTGGACTTTGCAAAAGAGAATCTTAAGTTATACGTTCATGCCTCCTCCTCATTCAGGACTTGCATTGTCTACAAAAATTCATAATTTGTTGTGTGAATAGGGGCTTGAAGGGAGAGTTTTTAGTATCACATTAGACAATGCTTATACTAATGATCTTTCGGTTGACACTTTAAGATATGAATTGAATCTTAAAGACTTACTTGTATGAAAAGGCGATCATTTTCATATGAGATGTTGTGCCCACATTCTTAACTTGATTGTTCAAGAAGGAATGAAAGAAGTTGATCCATCAATTGTCAAAATTCGAGAGAGTGTTAAATATGTGAAGGGATCTCAAGCACGAAAACAAAAGTTTCTTGAATGTGTTAGCTTGGTATCGAGTGGCAATAAATGATTAAGTCAAGATGTGTCAACTAGGTGGAACTCAACTTATCTTATGCTCCAAAGTGTTATTCATCATCGTCGGGCATTCCAACACTTGGATTTAATTGATTCAAACTATAAGTATTGTCCTTCAAAAGTGGAGTGGGAAAAATAGAACAATTTTGTTCTTTTCTCAAAGTGTTATATGATTCCACATTAATGTTTTCTGGCACCAATTATCCTACAACGAATTTGCATTTTCCTGCCGTATATTTGTGTTACATAGAATTGAAAAAACAAATAGAAGGGGATAATGAGCACTTGAAAGTTATGGCAAGTAAGATGTGGTTGAAATTTGAGAAGTATTGGTCTGAATTTTGTGCAACTTTGGCTATTGCATGTGTGTTGGATCCGCGTTATAAGATGACTTTTATCAACTTTGTCTACACGAAGATTTATGGGGAAGGTTCTCTTGAATTTCATCGATTCAACACCAAGTTGCAAAGTTTATTTGAGGCTTACAAGTCAAGCCCTTCTCTTCAACCTTCAAGTTCCAATGCATTAGGTAATGACCTTAATGTTAGGAACGATGACATATTTGACACTATGGAAGCATTCAAGGTTAGAATCTTATTTTATTTATTTTATATAGTATGTTTTATCAATGTAGTAAGACCCCAATTAATTTGATATTAGAGCTATATTGTTGTATTTCTTTTTAAAATGTTATTTGTTATGTGATTTAGGAATTCGATGAAATGTCATCCAACGAATTTAGATGCAATTCACAAAAGTGTCAATTGGAACTTTACTTAGATGAACCAAAGATGCCAAGACATGTGAAGTTGGATATCCTTGACTTTTGGAAGTCAAATCAATTCCGTTATCATAATCTAGCTTCAATGGCTCGAGATATATTGAGCATCCCGGTGTCTACTGTCGCTTTAGAAGCTTCTTTTAGTGTTGGGGGACGTGTACTTGACCAATATCGATATTCTCTTAAGCCGGAGAATGCAGAAGAAATTATTTGCTTGCGAGATTGGATATGTGCAGATTAAAAGGTTATATTAATTTTGACATTTTTACTTATATTTATCTTTAGTATCTTAAGCTTTATAATTATTAATAAACTCCACTTTTTTATTTGTTGTAGGGCAAGATGGCAAGCTGGATTTGGAGAGTATTACAAAAGATGTACTTAACTTGAGTGTGAGTGATGATCCACGGTCAACTACTTGCTCGAACTCTGTTGGAAACTAGAGAACTCGAAGCCTTTTTTGCTCATTAAACTTGAATATATCTCTTACTTCTATGTTAACTTCATATACCCTTATAGTTGGGTTATTAAACTTGAACTTAACTATTTGAGAACTTGTATTTTTCCTTGTTAAACTTAGATTTTGTCCATTTCTATGTGATAACATTGATATAACTTGGTAGGTGGGTTTATATTTTATGTTGTTTGTATTGATTTTGTAGTGAGATATCATTAATCGTTTAATCTAGTAGCATGTTTAACAGGTTGATAAACAAGTACATAAACGAGTCGAGTTAAACAGGTTAAACGCGACCTGTTTAATAAACGTGTCATATACAGGTTACATGTTTATTAAACGTGTCGTGTGTCGTGTTTGCAAATAGTGACTCGTTTAATAAACGTGTCGTGTCCGTGTTTAGGATAATTAGGTCGTGACTCGTTTACGACACGACACGTTTACGACTAGCTGACACGAATTGCCAGCCCTAGTAATTATTCCATTAACTTATTAAAATTCATTAATTTATACAAGTAAATTAATTCATTTGCCTTTAGGCCTTATTGTCTTTATTTCTTAACTTAGGCATATTAGATAAATAGAATTAGCTTACTTTATTTATTTGACTTAGGTACTTAAGTATTTCTAATTAATACCTAAGTTATTAGCTAACTCAATGTTGTATTCAAATTTTCAATTCTCAAATAATTCAATTTTAGCTAATGAATATGCCTTCCACCTATGCACCATTTCTTTTATTAATACACATTATTATTATTATTATTATTATTATTATTATTATTATTATTATTATTATTATTATTATTATTATTATTATTATTATTATTATTATTATTATTATTTTCATTCTTCTTAGCCATATTCATATCAAGGTTCCAATACATTTAGGCCAACCCAACAATGAGTTGTAGCCATTAATTTGGATCAACCTTAAATACTTAAGGAAGTCGTGCATGAATTTAGTTGATCAATATACATATGTATGTGTTGTTGATTAATTAAAGGGGATGCAAGCAAGACTAGGGAAATGAGAGTATGAAGAAGAAGTGGCTTGCATGAATAAGATCATCATAAAAAAAAACAAATCAATAGGAATCAAAAGCATGGATAAGAATTCAAATAAGAGAAAGTATTAAGGAGAAGGAGTAGAACATGCCTTAAGACCATATGAATTTTTAACTCCTTGTTGTCTTTAAGCCTTCTCTAACTCCAACTCCATTAATGGTGGGATTCCTTCCAATTTCCTCTCTAAAGCTCTTAGAAATGAATTTGAATTAAGTCCCTAATGACTTCTACCCCTTTATACATTTATTTGAAATTCATTAGTGATGGATTAATTAAGCTAACCTAGATTAATTAAGTTTAAATCCAAGCTCTCCATCTCATTTCTACATATGTCAAGTATCCTACAAAGTATAAAATGATAATTTTGCCCTTAGTTCATTCATGTATTTTCCAAGCAACCAAGACATTTACATTGATTAAGTGACCTTATTTTTTGACATATTTACCAAGCACACCATAGGCCTTTGAATTTAATATTGGTTGCATAATATAAATGAAGGATGATTTTACATTAATTTCAATCTTCCATAGTACGCCTCTTGAGGTACATCATATACCTTATTTCATCTATAATCATAAGTTACTTAGGTGTGCATTGTAATGGTATAGTAATGTGGTAATCTAAATAAAAGTGTGACGACCCCTTCTCAAATTAGGGCACCGCCCCGCTTAATCCCTTTATTAAGTCCTAACCTCACCATATAGGGCCTAACAAGGAATTATTCAGCCTCTTCAAAACCTTATTACCTATCAATTATTCATTGTTCAAATAGATATAAACATATACCTATCATATGTAAATTCATAAATCAGAGTTAATTAAAATTTTCTAACTTAAATTTTTTTCAGCTGAAGTCTTAACAATTCAATTAGCGGAAACTTATAACATATAGCCAAACATTTGTGGAAAAATCAGGAAATAGAGATCACATGCGTATATATAATGAAATGGCGATATATAACAACATGTATATGGTCAAAGTACCTATCACTTATCCCATAATATACAACCCCCTAAAGAATATCATATACATATGAAAGTAATACATCAAAACAAAACCTACAAAATCTGGTGAAGCACCACTCCACTGGCTTAGAGGTAGTCGCCGATCTTCTCTTTGCCTGGCCTGTTACTCGATGGATCTGCACCCACCGTCACAAACTAGACGGTGAGTACTTGAAAATAGAAAGTAATACTGAGAGACATTTTTTCACATTCTCAATTATGCAACAAGTATCAAAAAACATAATAATAATAGCAACTATGCTGAAAGATTATCATGCAAAGAGATACTTTAGTTAAACATAATGAAACTGACACTAGGCTAAGTAGTAATGATCTACGGTCGGTCGGCCGTAATCTTCATCTCATCAGCCTTTCCACTATATATGGATGGAGTTGTGCTCTACATCTCTTTTGAAGGTCCTACTTACACGATACAATGCGCCTTTATAATTATTCCAAATGTCAGTCACTGGGATGTATGCTTGACAATAACCCCTAGTTCCATACACCATGTATTGCGCAAGATAGTGGAGAAATCCCGATCACCCTGGAAAGTCTAGTGACCCCCGTATGTCAGACGGGTTTCTATCATAAAATGACCCTAAATACAAGAACCACTTTCATATTCAAGAACAACACGACATTGGAATCCAACAATACAATTGCATAACTAATGCACAAAGGATATAGATTCACAACACTATATAAAAACTACCTAATAGCATGCTATGTCACTGACTACTATTAATAACAGTCAATAATGACATAGCACATGAATTGGAGTCAATGAAATCATTTTATCAACAAACTATGTCATGAAACAACCTCATGTAATTAGAAATGAAAACAAATCATGGCATATAGAGTACAAATGCAATTCAGTCCAAATGACTGAGAATGAATAATCCAATAGGAATTAAATGTAAAGAAATATCTCACTTAGTTTACTTATATACACGCGCGATTTCCTATGCTACTCCGGCCACGTAACGCCTTGAAACTCGTGTTTGAGCTCCCAAAACAATTCCTTAGGTTCTTGACATTACATTAGATATTTTTGAGTGTGTTTGGACCTCCACTAAGTGTTTTAGAACCATTTATAGTGTTTAAGTCTGAGAATTGATGATTTTTGTGCTGTCACAACAAATTAGCGCGCTAATTTTCAACTTAGCGCACTATCCAGCCTTATCTAACGCGCTAATTTTCAACTTAGCGCGTTATCCAGCTTTATCTAGCGTGATAATCAATACCTAGCGTGCTATGTGCAGTAAAACTCAGAATTTCGTCAACTGAATTCTGAATTTTATCAACACATAGGCTATGTTAATGCCTTGGGAACCCTCATACACACCTCTAGAGTTCCAATACACCATTTACAAAATAAATCAACAACTCACAACATCAAATACATGAATCCATGGATTTGAGCTATGTTAATGGAGTAGAGAAGTTTGCTTCTCAACTAAGTAATTGAACGAAAGAGTGTGAGGTGCTTTTGTTGATCATAAGCTTTATATAGTTGAATTGGATATGGTTGAATGATAGCCCTTGATCATTTGTGCACACGTATCTCGAGACTTAACAAGTAGACCTCCTACACACACATGTCCCACAAGTTCATGCTTAAGTGACACCAAACCATAACTCCATTGGTGTTGAAGCATGTCAACTCGTGTCTCGAGACATATCAAGTGGCTTATGTTTTAACTTACTAACTTAGGTATGTCACACCTAATCAACCATAATCCATATAACTCACTTAATAAAACCATATAATGCTTATACCAACTTACCTTATCACTCTCTACCTCGGTCCTACGTCGGCACGCTTATCGAGATAAGTCCCTACTCACGTCTCGACACCTATCAACACGTAAGCATGACTTAGTAGTCTACACATATGCAATACACTAAGCACACATCACCATAAATATAACATTTACCTCGGCTACCTAGCCTCGGTAATGACACGAATCTCGTTGCGGGTCCTACGTCAAGAGTCATTTGATCTTGATTAACACAATAAACTAAGATTAGCTATTTGGGTCGTGACAAAAAGCTTCAACTTAGGTTATTCTCTTAATCAAATAGCATTATAGTCCTATAACTATTTTTGTCATATCTTATCGCCTACTCGTACCCGGGTACCCATAATATACACGCATACCAACCATCGAACCTTACTCGTATTTTGTAACGACTCGTTACCTTAAGCTAGTGATTAGTACTAATCCAAATCCTAATTAACCGGGTTATGCTCGTAGTTAAGTTCGGCGTACCTCAATTAGCGTGTGCGTGCATTTGCATGATGAATGGTGTTTGTTTGGATTGTTAAAGTTTGAATTCATAGTGATGATCAAAATTTGTTGAATTGAGGTTGTTGTTGATTTGAAACGGTTTATAAACTCATTATAGGTATTCCCTGGTGATTTGGGAGTGTAATTGTTAAGTTTGGATGAGTTTTGGATCGAATTGGATCAGCGAGAGGTATGCTGTTGTTGCAGGTCTGGTGTGTATAGCGCGCTAAGCACTGGCCATAGTGCGTCACGCGTATTGGGGAAGATGACTGACTTGTGGATAGCGTAATATCCATGTCATGTAGCGCGCTATCAGACCCCTGAAACCAGCAATTGTGTTGTGTTTTATGAATGATTTTTGGGGGACTTAGGGACTGGTCCAGGGGATCAAAATTTAGTATAATGAACCTATATTGATCCTAATTGATTGGTGATAGGTTGAAGAACATCGAGGAAGAGTGAGATGACCGAAAAGTTAAGGAGTTTGAGAAACAGAGACTTAGACCGAGGTAAGTACGGATTTTCTTATTTATCAATATTATCTGGCTATTTAGTATATATAGCTCATGTAGTTATTAGATTGAAATGGGGGATTATGTACACCATGGTGGTTTTCTAATGAACAAAAAACAGTGTTTACTGTGATTCATGAGAGTAAGATCCTGGAATTGAGACGAGGTGATATAGGAGATGGGTTAGCTTCCCGGCCTATATGTAACATCCTACTCAGTTTATAGGTGGCGTGGATTACATTTACACTAGAGGGTTTGTGATAGAACCATTAGGCATTAATGGATGGGCTAGAGAGCATATGAGCGCGATGTGTTGGTCTAGCAATCGCATTAATGGCGCCGGTGGGTAATCGGCCCTAGTTTTATAAATAAAATGGGGGTCACAGTATAATAGTCCAAAGACATTTGCTTTGCATTCGTGTATTTATTGATTTATATGATTTCCATATTCTCGTTAGATATCATTGGTGCATGTTGTTACTGCATGATATCCTTGTTTATTATATGGAATGTTGATGATTAGTGTGAATCCCTACTAACTGAGCAAGTTGGAGCACTCACCCCAATTAACATTACAGGTAGATCCGACGAACGCTACAACTACGAGATGGAGAGATTATAGGAGTTTTGAAATTCTCTTCGATGTAATGACTTTCCTTGGTTTTATATATTTGTATTGAATTACAGTTTTGTAATATCACATGAGATTGGTGATTATATAACCGAGGTTTATTCCGGTTTGTTTTTAATATTGTATATCTTGTTTTGGTTATCGAAAAAGGTTTTAAATATTCGTTGTATATATGATTTGTCTTATTTCGATAATCGATATACATTAGTGTTTATCAAGTGTAGGTGGTAAGGCTGTTGGCTCTAGTTAAGTCTAGTAAATGTAATCTGGGCTTAATTAGGGTTTCAAGCTGGGTATTGCCCTAATCAGGTTAGGGGATGCTACATATTTCGACTCAATCGGGCTAATAATTAATTGAGATTCGACATTTTTTAGTATAAAATAAATGCTACACGCACCATACATAAATAATATACCTCAGTGTCGACTCCCGAGGGTTGACCAATTACACCACATCAGATAAAGTCCCCGTCAGAGTCCTGCAATGACACATGACACAAGTTAGATTATTCAGGTCATTACAAATTGAGTTTTGTAAGAACAAGATATCATTATAATGGTTGTACACATTATCAATTTGATTAATTGATTGTTTAGGCTGAACCTAAGCAGATGAAGATATTCAAGTCTTACTGCGATATTAATTCTTGTTTAGTTTTGATGTGTGTTTATCAGTTCATCACTAATGCGCTAATCTCCTTAGTTCCTCTGGTTTCCAAAACTTTAATAGAACATATTAAAGAATAATGTTTGTATTGTACTGAATAAATATGTATATTAATTTCTACCAAAAAAATAATAAATATGTATTTATATTATTAAACCAATGAAAAAAGTAATTAAATGATAAATATTAATGACGTGATAAAAAAGATATAACATACAATTAATACATATGATTATCTATTTATCTTCACAAAAATGCATAATTGACTGGTATATGTCAAATGTAAGAATCAATTATACATTACTTTGATACTAAATGGATGGACAATATTAGCAAGTGACATAATCGATTTGTCGTTTTTTAACATCTAGCATATATTTTACCTAATAATTAATTTATTCAATCAAAAAATGTACACAATTGATAAAAGTGTTGTAAACTAAGTTGGGACTTGCTAGAAGCTAGAGAAAGAAAGTAGAAGACAAAAACCTACTGCTATAAAAGAGAAGAGAAGAAATGAAAGTGTTGAAATGAGAAGTTCTTAATTCAACTTGGTGTGTTCTTTACAAGTGAAGAAACCCTCTTATATAGGCCCTTAGTCATGATGAAAATGTGTACTTGCACAAAGTGTGCAAGTTACACTAAAGTATCATGTCATACAAGATTGCGAGTTAAATAAAAATACATAAACAAGTGTATGTACATTGAAGATGAATAGAAGTTACATAGAGTGTACAAGTAACATTCAATGTGGAATTCATACTTGATGTTACAATTCAATGTGAGAGACATGCTTAACAATGTAATCACTCATAAGCTTTGTTAAGTAGTTGTCATCCATATCACAACGCTCCCCCTTGAATAATACTTGCTGAGATCATGTGTCTCATTAAAACTTCTACTAAGAAAAAACCTTGTAGGAAAGAAATCTAGCAAAAGAAAAAGTGTACACCATTCTCATTAATCTTAAGATGGGTATAATATTATTAGGTTGCCTCATTAAAAACCTTGATAGGAAGATCCAATGGAATAAAATCATAGCCAAGGGAAAAAATGCAATACATTAATCAATAACTCCCTCTCATGTGAACATAGGTGAAACTTATTTCGTTTTCTTCCTTGCAATATCCTTAAGTTTACACAAGCCAATACCATATGTAAGCCTCTTAAATGTTGTAGTTGATAAGGTTTTTGTAAATAAATCAACAAGATTATCACTCGACCGGATTTGCTTAACGTCGATTTCACCATTCTTCTTAAGCCCATGTGCATAGAAGAATTTTGGTGAAATATGTTTTTTTCCCTTTATGTATCATTCACTTAATTGCGCGATACATGCTACATTATCTTCATATAATATGGTTGGAGAATCTCTTATTGATGGTAATCCACATGATTTATGAATATGTTCAATCATGTTTCTCAACCATGCATACACAATCACGTCTTGCTTCGTCCATTGCAAATACTTCTAAATAATTGGAGGAAGTAGCAAACATAGTTTGTTTTACTGACTTCCATGACACAACGATATCACCACATGTGAATACATATCCTGTTTGAGAACGGGCTTTATGGGGATTAGACAAATATCCAACATCAGCATAACCTTTGAGATTCAGTTTTACTCCTCTCAACTAAACAAATTCGAAGATAACGAAAAATGTGTTTAACACCATTCCAATGTCTTCAAGTAGGTGAAGAGATGTATCTTACAAGTAGGTTGATAGCAAAAGCAATGTCAAATCTTGTGCAATTTGTAAGATATATAAATGCACCAATCACACTTAAATATGGTATCTCTGGACAAAATAGCACTTCATCACTTTCATGAGTTCGAAATGGATCCTTATCCACTTCAAGTGACCCGACAACCATTGGAGAGCTCGATGGATGTGCATCTCAAATTTTTAATATAACTTGATTGATGGACAAGTACTCCACTTGGAAAATGTCCAATTTGCAAATCAATACAAAATTTTATTTATCTAAGTTCTTTCATCTCGAATTCTTTTTTAACTATTCGGATGTTCCGACGATGTCATCATGGTTTCTTAGTATATTTAAGTCATCAGCATATACAACGATAATCACGAATCATGTTGATAATATTTTAATGAAGAAATATGGGCAAATTATATTATTTACATATCTTTCTTTAAGTAAACAATCACTAAGGCGTTTGTACCTCATTCGTTCGGATTATTTCAATTCGTACAAAGACCTTTGTAATTTTATAGACTGCATGTCATGAGATTTTGATTTTATTTCTTGAGATATTTCAAATCTTTTAAGGATTCTTATATATATCTCACTGTCTAGAGATCCGTACAGATATCTTATCAAGAATCGAAATGTGATTGCATATATAACAGAGACTATGTTTCCTCATAATCAATGTTAGGTCTTTGTGAGAAGCCTTGAGCTATAAGTCTTGCTTTGTACCTCGTAATCTTATTCTTTTCGTTTCTCTTTCATATAAATACACATTTATATCCAACATGCTTTACGTAATTTTTGGACAATCGGTCCAAAAACCTCTCATTTCTTCAACGAGTCTAGCTCTACTTGGATAACCTCTTGCCATTTTTGTCAATCAGGTTTTTTTTTGAAATTCAATAACTGATCATGATTCTGGATCATCATCATTTTCACATATTTCAAACGACACGTTGAAAGTAAATATATCATCAAGAACAATATTATTTAGATCTAAAATCTTACCATAGTTTAAATAACTTATTGAGATCTCATTATTTTTATCTCTTCCCTTTTTTTCTTGAGGTAGTTGTTCCTCATCAGAATCAACTTGTTTAATAAATCTCTATCAAAGGATTCTTGTACTTTTTCATGAGTATTTTGATTTGCATTTTTTTACTCTCATTTTGACCTTTCACACTTTATGTATTTTGTTTGTTCTTGTGCATTTTGTTGTATGGAGACATTAATTCTCAAAAGAACATTTATAGCTAGAATATGTGATTTTGTCACTCGTTTTGCATCATTAAAAGCATCAGGTAATTGATTTGCAATTTGCTACAAATAAATGATCTTTTGAACTTCAAATTCACACCGATTTGTGCGTGGATCATAATGTGATAAAGATGATGCATTCCAATCAACTTCACGTCATTCCTTTTGAATTGAGTTCTTATCACCCCTTAATGATGGGAAAATTGCTTCATCAAAGTGACAATCAACAAAATGTGCAACAAATAAAATCCATGTTAGGGGCTCAAGGTATCTTATAATGGACGATAAGTTAAGTCCAATATAAATCCTAAGTTTTCATTATGGATCCATCTTATTTCTATTGGGAGGTGATATAGGAACATACAATGCTTAATCAAAAATCCTCAAGTATGAGATATTTGGTTGAAAAATAAGTTGCATGGGGGAATGTTCATGGTATGCAGTAGGCCTAAAACGAATGATAGATGTTGCATCAAGGACTACATGTCCCCAAAGTGAAGTTGGTAACTTCGTTCTCATAATTAATGGTCTAGCAATTAATTGAATGTGTTCGATCAGAGATTTAGTCAAACCATTTTGAATATGCACATGTGGAACAAAATGTTCAATGGTAATTCATATAGACATGCAATAATCTCTAAATGCTTAAGATTGAGATTCTCCAGCATTATCACGACGGATGGTTTGATTGAGTTGTAAGGGAACTGTGCTCTTAACTTAATGATTTGAACTAAAAGTCTAGCAAATGCAACATTTCGGGTTGAAAGCAAACAAACATGTGACCACCTAGTTGATGCATTTATTAATACTATGAAATATCTAAACGGTCCACAATGAGGATAAATATGTCTATATATGTCTCCCTGAATGCGTTCTAAGAAAATCGAAGATTCCAAAACAATTTTACTTAGGGATGGTTTAACTATTAATTTACCTTGAGAACAACTAGCACAATTATAATCACCAACTGAAAGTATTTTATAACTTCTTAAAGGATGTCCATGCAAATTATCAATTATTCTTTACATCATTGATAATCCTGGATGACCAAGTCAGTCATGCCATAAAATGAATGTCTTTGTTTCAATATGATATCCATTTTGTCGAATATCTTTAAAGCTAAATAAATTCTTTTTGAGTTTTTTGCAATATAAGACATTATCAACATGAATTGTTGTACCCCACATAACATAATATTTGCTCTTCTAGAGCCATTAATCAAATTAGAGATGCTAGCGTTGGCTTAGTTTAAGTTAGAGAAATATTCTCTCATTTCAAAGATTGTGTGCGTTGTAGTACAATCAGCAAGACAAATATCGTTCTTATCTGATTCATAATTTGAACACATGATTTGATGATCAATTTAAATAAATAATGTTTGATAAATCAGAAAAAAAAAACATTTCATTTATAATAAGAAACTAGTACATAAACATTAAAAAACATAACAAAAAAACCTAGTGCATAGAATTGTAGAAATTGAAAAGCATTACATATGATCATTAAAAACATCAAGGCTCGTATTTTGATCATCACGAAAATTTGGGACATTCATATAATTAATGTTTGATGAGCCATCTCCGATAGTGAAATTCATCTCAACTATTTTGTTTTTCTCCTTCAAGGAAGCTTGATAAAGATCAATAAAATAGACGTACGACATACATTAGCTCAATGACCTTTTAGACCACATATGTAACATGGCTGGTCACCATTACAAGCATGCCCATTTTCGGTAGTATTTTCTCTTTCTTTTTTTTTTTCGATTCGCGTCATTTATGTTCCATTTGTTTTGGAACTTATCACTACAGAATTAGTGATATTGCTTGCCACGAACTTTGTCAATCGATCCTTTCTCCTTTCCACGTCCTTAGTTTTTCTTTTCTTGACCATTTTTGTGGTCATTATAGGATGCAACATTTGCTTCATGAACTGAAGCGGGACTAGTTGGACGAGAGTTGTGGTTCTTCAACAAAAACCCATTGTTTTGTTCAACCACCATGAGATAAGAAATTAATTTCGAGTACTTTCTAAATTGACACACTCAATATTGTTGTTGCAACAACAGATTCGAAGCATGAAAAGTACTGAATATTTTTTCCATCATTGCCTCATCATATATATTTTCTCCACATAGCCTCAAACGAGAGGTAATATTAAATATGGTGGAGTTATAATCACTAACTGTTTTAAAATATTGCAGCATAAGATTCAGCTAGTCGTTTGAGCTTTGGTAATATCACCATCTTTTGGTGATCAGATCGCTTTTTACAAGCTTAACCACAGGGTGAGACGATATTTTGCAGTGAGATATTCTCTTTTCAGACCTTCATGAAGATGATGGCGAAAGAATATATGTGCTTCTGCACAGTCTTGCATTGATATTTTCCTTCAATAATGGTGCATTTCAAGTCTTTAGCTTGAAAGTGTATCTCGACATCCAATTTTCATGACAAATAATTGTTGCCAGTGATATCAAGGGCAATAAATTCAATGTTTTGAAGGTTTTCCATAATTTGAGAATATGTAATGAAATTAAAATTGAGTAAATAGTTTTTCACTTTTTATATAAAATTAGATAATATAAGATTAATTAAATATATGTTCACAACTGATTATTAATACGCCAAATGTCTACTTGTACAAGTTGGTAGGACAACCTCCAAGTTGAGTGGCGAGACGAAATCTACTTAAAACCATGCCTCCTCAAATGGGATACCACGTCTCCCTTTCAATGTTTAGTTTTACCAGGGATAAGGCTGACCCACTATCAACCCAAACTCATAGAACTATTTGCATTATAAAATCAAGAATAAATCATAACTAATTTTTATAGTATAGAGAATAAAAAGCTATTTATATTCATTGACTCTTGATCTCTGATGTAGAAGATCGTCCAAGACGCAACTACAGTGCATACTTTTGTAGTCGATGACATTATAATGCATAGTGTATGAATAAAACACGTATACATAAATCATGCATGTAACAAAGAAAAAGATTAGCCATGATAACATGGAAATGAATCGAACTTATTTAAATTAACAAAAATTATACATTCCTAGCTTTGTCTCCTTAGCAAGTCTTCTTAAACTTTAAAATCTCTTTTGTGCAACAGCAAGCTCGTGCTGATAACGCGTTGTCAACTAAGTTAGGACTTGCTAGAAACTAAAGAAGGAAAGTAGAAGACTAAGAACTATTACTACAAAAGTGAAGAGAAGAAATGAAAGAGTTGGAATGAGAAGTTCTTCGTTCAACTTGGTGTGTTCTTTACAAGTGAAGGAACCCCCTTATATATATAGGTACTTAGTCATCATGAGAATGAGTACTTGCACAAAGTGTGCAAGTTACACCAAAGTCTCATGTCATACAAGATTGCAAGTTACATGACAATACATAGACAAGTGTATGTACATTGAAGATGAATACAAGTTGCATGCATGGAGTGTACAAGTTACATTCAATGTGGAAGTCATGCTTGATATTATAATTTAATTTGAGAGTCGTGCTTGACAATGAGATCATCCATAAGCTTGGTTAAGTCGTGGTCATCCGTATCACAACAAAAAGCAGCCCATGCGCCTGTGAGATTGTGCAAATCATGTGCCTCAGATGAGGTGAAAGATCTTTTGCACATTTTTCGCAGAAAGAAATGACAAAAATGGAAGATAAAAGATAATTTGACGTATTTAATTCTAAACGCTACTCCTACTGGCGTTTGAATCTGAAAATGACCATCTAGATTATTTTGTAAATAATAAAATAATCTACTAACCAAACACAGCTTAATAAACAAACTAGCTTATAAGCTACCTTATAATCTAGCTTATAAGTTAGTTTGTGTTTACCAAAAAAAAACCTACGTACTTAAAATCGTATGGGATAATTAGCTGATAGAGTAGCTGATAAATGCAAAATGACTTAAAAGGGCACATTTCTGATGATTGAATATATATTACTTATTTCAATTAATTCTAACTGCATAATGTACTCATACAATATTATATATAACATATTATTATTATCATTTAATATTTATGCCTCGAAAAATGTATTAAATATTAAAATAATTAATAATTATTTATGCATTATGTACCAGAAAAGAATGATTTTTGTATTTCTACTTATAATATTAAATATTAATGTCGAGAAACATATTAATACTATTTAATAATTATATTTGTATTATGTGCCCAAAAAAGTAATATTTGTACTTCCACGTATAATTTTAAATATTAATGTTTAATTTGCTTATACAAACATATTAATATTATTATTAAATAACATTAGCAACGTCCACTTTTGAGTTAGTAAATATGCATGTACTTTTGTTATACATTATTAAATATCAATATATTGAAGCGTTTTGATTAAAAAAAAAAGTTACTCAATCGCAATCTTTCACAATTTCAAACAGGCCTAATGATACAAAAATATCCTAACTTTTTTAAGTTATGTCAATTATATCCCAATCTTTGAGATTTATCAATTATATGCTAACCTTTCAAATTCAGTACCAATTATATCCTCAATTAATTTGGGACACTTTTTTTTTAAAAAAAATCAACTTAAATCTTCTAACTTTTCTTTTAATAATCATCCACATTGATCAATTTACATCAAAATCTTTTAAACCCCAAATTTAAATAAAATTTATGAAGACTCACAAAAATAATAATTTGTAAATCAGTATATGATACATGAATACACTAAGTCAAATTTAGTTATTCATACATAACTTAAGAATTATGTGTAGATATTCATATGATAATGACAAAAATTAACTTATTAAAAGGTCAAACATAGTTGTTTAATTCGATAAAAGAACTAAGTACCTAAAGTATATATGTGATTGAGTAGGCATATGTACAATTAACTATGTATATTGTACACATGAAGACATATATATTTATCATAAATATTGAACTCTAATGCATATGTATGAATAAATTTTAAAAGAGTGTTACAAGAAAGTTCAAGAGAATGATGTGTGGGAACATATTATGAAGGAAAAATGGGGTCAAATTAGTTGATGATAGAATTGATACTAAATCAAAAAGATTAGGATATAATTGAGACAAGTTGTAAAGGTTATGATATTTTCGATCATTTGACTTTTTAACAATAACAGTTTTGACTTTACTAATTTTTTGCCCAACCTCCATAATTATAATGATAAAAGTAGCAATAACAAGAGGGACAGAAATTGAGTAACCTACTTTTTTTAGGCTATTGAGTAACCTATATGCTTCTACTACACCTTTTTGCTACACAATTGTTGAGATCCAGATCCCTTAGACATACATGAAAATACATGCGATATTTGTTTTTTAGGTTAGTTTTTTGTTTATTAATTACAAATTAAAATGTTTCATAAATAGTAGAAGTTTTAATTATTTTTAAAAATTTCTTTTATCGTCTTCTTAATTACAAAGATTAAAGTAACGATAATAAGAGGGATAGTCATGGGTTACCACTTCTACTACAACTTTTTGTTACACAACTGTTGAGGTCTCTTAGACATACATGAAAATGTGTACCCGGTATGTCTTATCTCAATGAAAAAATAAGGGTTCATAACAACATTGTAACAAAAGGTTAGCAAAAGGATATATGCCACCCTAATATTTTCTAATAACATACAAAAACAACTCTATGCTGCTACTATTTGAATGTTCAATCTTGTTGTAAATTGAATGTAAATTGATCGTAAGAAGAAGATAACAACAATAGTAATGACACATATCAAAATCATGCACATTAATTTGATAAGAAAATAAAATTCATATATATCAAAAGATATGACAATTCTGTGGATCAGACTAATATGAGATAGGGATTTTTGATGATGTATATATATATATATCACGATAAAAAAGTAGCGAACTTTTTTTTTGTTTGGTGTGGTAAGAGCTTCTTCAACAGTGTTCATGCTATACAGTATTCGCTAGTGAAGTAGTGAACAATATTGAAAAATTTACCAAAGTACACATGTTTTTAGTTTTAATGAGGAAAATAGGGTGAACTTTTTTTTTTTCCGGAAGTAGGCAATAACGCCTAATGGGAAGGCGCCATCTACGTGGCAAAATTTTTTTTCTGATGTGGACACATGGATAGCGCCTTTTCAAAAGGCGCTATCCATGTGTCCGGACAACGTGGCATGGAGGACACTGATAGCGCCTTCGCAGAAGGCGCTATCACTGTACATGTCCACGTCGACATGTCCACGTGGACCGACGTGGACACATTACACTGATAGCGCCTTCTGCGAAGGCGCTATCCATGTCCACGTGGGAAAAATAGGGTTTTCCCGGTCCACGTGGATCCACGTGGACCCGGAAACCCGTGACATACTGATAGCGCCTTCTGCGAAGGCGCTATCAGTGTCCACGTGGAAAAAAAAATTTTCCCACGTGTATCCACGCTGACCGACAACCCGTGACATAGGGCGCGATAGCGCCTTCTCAAAAGGCGCTATCTGCACCCCACTGTCGGTTTCGGCTTTACAGTGGTAGGTTAGGGGTAGGGGTGGTAGGTCACGGGTACACTGTGGATAGTGGGGTGGGTCGGCTACTTAAGGAGGGGAGGGGGGGAGCGATCCGTGGAGAGAGACAGAGGAGGGAGGAAGAAGGAGGGCGACCACGACGACGCACGGAGAGAGAGTGGGCGAGTGTGACGTGCGGCGGAGACGAGTAGAGCTTGGCGGGGGCACCGAGCAAGGAGCGGCGTCTCTCAAGAAGCGAAAGCGCGCAGTGGTACGTGGAGGAATTCGCGTTGCGGTGGTGAGGCGAATACGGCCGAAGGCAAATGGAGGAGGATCTCCGGCGACGAGAGGAGGAAGGAGCAACGACGCATGCCATGCATCAGATCAAAGCAGAATAGAAAATGAGTGAGTGGAAGGAGGAGAAGGAGGAGTTATGTGTAGTTGAGTTAGTTTAGTTAGTTAAATAAGTTTGTTTAAGTTAGTTTGATTAAGTTAGTTTAAGTTTGTTTAAGTGAGTTTAGTTAATCAAGTTGGTTTAAGTTAGTTTAAGTTTGTTTAAGTAAGTTTAGTTAGTTTGTTTTAGTTTAGTTAGTTAATTAAGTTTGTTTAAGTTTGTTTGTTTAAGTTAGTTTTAAGTTTGTTTAAGTGAGTTTAGTTAATTAATTTTGTTTAAGTTAGTTTAAGTTTGTTTAAGTTAATTAAGTTTGTTTTAGTTAGTTTAGTTAGTTAATTAAGTTTGTTTAAGTTAGTTAAGTTTAGTTTAGTGAGGTTGTTTAAGTTAGTTTAGTTAATTAAGTTTGTTTAAGTTAGTTTAGTTAATTAAGTTTAGTTAATTAAGTTTGTTTAAGGTATTTTAGTTAATTTACCGAAGGAGGAGGTATGTTTAGTTAATTAAGTTTGTTTAAGTTAGTTTAGTTAGTTTAGGTTAGATGTTTAGTTTAGGTTAGATGTTTAGTTTAGGTATTGGTGGTTAGTTTAGTTAGTTAAGTATGTTTAGTTAGTTAAGTTTGTTTAGTTTAGTTTAGTTTAGTTTAGTATATGTATTTATGTTTGTTAAGGTTAGTTAGTTTAGTTTGTTAGTTTAGTTTAGTTAGTTTGTTTAGTTAGGTTAGGTTTGTTAGTTCGTACATATGTTGCTTTTGAGCATTTTCGTCGTGTGTTTTTGTGTGAACATTTATTAAATCAGTTGCCGTTTGGTTTCGTACAACACTCATTTTCTTTTTCTAACATTCTTTCTAGTTGTACTGCAATGGATCCAGGGCCTTCAGATCCATCACTATTGCAACTCCAATCTACCCATAGATCAACGCGAACCTGGAGGGGCGAGGTAACCTTTTTTACATCAATACGTCAAATTTACAGCAATAATGTATCAAAAACATACATTAATACATTATCAATTACAAGGTGTACGAAACAATGCGCGTACGTCGAAGACATGGGGTCGTTGATCGAACGATGCAATATCATTCTAGGATGATCCTATATCTTCGTTCCAGTGTGTTCTATGGGATATCTCGGGTAGCATTTTTCAGCCTTGATTGGGCTTTGATTATCGTTTGTAGAGAGATGGCACCCTGAGACGTATACATTTCACATGCATTGTGGGGAGTGCACCATTACACTTCAAGACGTGCAGGTACAGCTTGGATTACCTATCGAAGGTATGCCTGTGATGGGAACGACGGACGCAGACTATGCTGATGTCTGCGAGAGGCTACTTGGACGAACTCCTGGTGGAGATGACGTCGTTGGATGTAAACTTAAGGTCGATTGGCTTGAGCGTAACGTACCAGCAATAGATGATGATAGCGATGAGGAGTCGGTCCAACGTTACGTTCGATCGTACATACTCAACTCATCGGTGGTTGTCTTTTCGCCGACAAGTCCAATCGATTCGTACATTTGATGTTCCTACCATTGCTGGAGGATTTCCAAGTAGCTGGACAATATAGTTGGGGGAGTGCATGTTTGGCTTATTTGTACAGGGAGTTGTGTCGCGGATCTCGCGCAGGGGCACATGAGGTTGCTGGCGCGTCAATTCTTGTACAACTGTGGGCATGGGACAAATTTCCATTCATAGCACCGCGACGCCTGCGTGTTTCTAGAGCTCAACCGAGAACGGTGGATGGCCAAAATATGCTTATGGACGTTCCACTGGGACACAGGTGTTAAAGTCGATTTGTCATTAATTTGCTGAAAATTCTTGTCCAATTTCATTTATCTTAACTTATTGTTTTCTACGCAGATGGCTCGATGCAATTTCGATTTCACAAAGTGTGACGCACGTCGTATCGGCTTACCGTGATGCACTCGACTCGCAAAGGCATGAGGATGATGTGGTATGGCAACCATATACTAAACTCATGGGGTCTGTTCCCGATTTCTGTACAAATGGTCACGGGAGTTGGCTTTCGACGTGTCCCCTTATTTGTTTCCACATTGTGGAGTGGCATCGACCAAGGGTTATGAGACAATTCGGCATGGTACAAATGGTGCCACCTAATTGTTGTTAGAACAAAGGGACTTGCAATGACTTCAAAGCGTGTAACACTGCCACTTTCCTAAAGGAAATTTTGCTCTCTATACTGCAAGAGTCGGCAAATATCCTAAAGGATACGATGAAGTAAAACCCAACTTTCACTTGCAGTAGTGAAAGATGAAAACAAGAGCAATTGCTGGTGAATTTCGAGATGATTTCTTCCTTCTCAAACCTCTCCTCTTATAGAGCATTGGTCATGACCAGTTGGAGAAGTGGAACAGTCAAGCATTGATGCAATGGAGTAATGGAGCAGCCAAGCATTGATGCAATGGAGTAGTGGAGCAAGAATTCCTTAATGGAGAGCGCTTTCAACTCGCACCCACTCACCACTCTACTAACTACCCATTTAATCTCGAAAATGGTAAAAATTAATGGTAAAAAGTTTTACCCATGGTTAGCTTGCACACATATAGACACACACGCACGTGCCTCGTGCCAAGTGCTAAGTGCGCCTATAAAAGCGCCTAAAATGCGCCATATGCGCCGCACATGCGCATACAAGCGCGTGTGGCTCACTTTGCATAGCACTTGTATTTTATTTTACACACACTATGGTGCAAGAGTACATATATACTCTTTAAACTTGAAGTTCCTAACCAATGTGGGATTAAACATTTATTTTGAAAATGTTCAACAATCCCCCAAGCATTTTCAAAATAATCGATTATTCAATCCACGAAATCTCAAACATTATATGCATAACTAATGGTATCTTGCGATTTGAACCACTAACTTGTGAAAAGTTCATTACATCATATCGAATTACATGGTAGATAAACTTTGAACCAATGATTCTATTCGATATGTAGCATAAACATATCACGCATATAACTTACACCAAAGAAAAAGCCATAAATATCCCGACACATTCAACATTGGCCTTGTGTCCCGTATCTTCTTGTGAATGTCTTTGGAGCCAAGCCCTTGAACTCCTTGAAGCGCCGCACTTCACATCCACATAGGTAGTCTCCATTCTAGTACCCCCGCAATTTAAGTACTTTTAGAAGACTATTAAGAGATCATCTCAACCTCTTCTCTTTACATGCAGGTACCGAGCACTAACAACCTTGGGATGGTTATAAAAATATAGTGCTCACAATCACTCTTATAATGAAATTGACTGCATTGAACTCAAGACTTAACGTAATGTTAGGAGTCGAGTTGAGTTTCCACTATTGGTGACATGTAATTTATGGGCTTGAGATCCCTCTTGATGTTTTATTCACCAAGTCTCTTGGCAATCCTTTAGTAAGGGGATCTGCCAAGTTTTGACTAGATTTCACATAGTCAATCGTGATAACTCCTCTTGTTATCAATTCTCTGACACAACTATGTCTCAGTCCAATATGTCTGGACTTACCGTTGTACATTTGGCTATAAGCCCTTGCCAATGTGGCCTGACTATCACAATGGATAGAGATTGGAGCTACCGGTTTAGGCCACAATGGTATCTCGTGTAATAATTCACGTAGCCATTCAAATTTCTTTTGAAGTTGAGGCCAATGCAATAAACTCGATTCCATGGTAGAACCAAACCATTAAAGTTTGCTTCTTTGAAGCCCACGAGATTGCACCTCCAAAGAAGTGTGAAAATCCACCCACTTGTGGATGCATGATTTTGATCTTTCACAATCCAACTTGCATCTGAAAATCCTTCTAAGACCGAAGGATATCCACTATAGCATAAACCATAGTTAATTGTTTTCTTCGGATATTTCAAAACTCTTCGAATTGCAAACCAATGCAACTCGCTTGGATTAATTGTAAATCTACTCAACTTGCCTACTGCCAAGGCAATATCCGGCCTAGTGCATGTCATTGCATACATTAAGCATCCAATTAATCTAGAATACTCCAGTTGTGAAACTGGATTGCCTGTATTTTTCACTAGCTCAATACTTGAATCTAGTGGGGTAGAAACAGGGGCACAATTCAAGTGATTGAATCTATTGAGAATTTTCTCAATATAATGAGATTGAGTTAGAGTAATACTCCCTCATCTCTTACAATCTGAATTTCGAGTATGACATCACTTGCCCCATATCTTTCATTTCAAACCGGCTTGAAAGAAACCTTTTGGTCAATCGAACTTGTTCCAAGTCGGTTCCCAAAATCGCATGTCATCTACGTAAAGACGATAATGACACCATTGCCCTTTTCATCAAACTTGCTATATGCGCATTTATCGATTCATTTATTTTGAATCCAAAAGCAAGTACAACCTGGTCAAATTTTTGGTGCCACTGTTTTGGTGCTTGCTTTAAACCATACAATGATTTCCGCAATGCACACTTTATTCTCATGACCGGCATTATAAACCCTTCAGTTGTTCCATGTATATTTCCTCATCCAATTCTCCATTTAGGAACGATGTTTTAACGTCCATTTGATGGATGACCAGCTTGTTTATAGCTGCAATTGCAATAAGCAATCTGATAGTAGCAATTCTAGCTACTGGTGAATAGGTATCGAAATAGTATATTCCATGCTTTTGGGTGAAACCCTTAGCAACCAGTCTCACTTTGTGTTTTTCAATGGATCCATCAACTCTTCTTTTCCTTTTGAAGAGAAATTTGCATTTAATGGGTTTACACCCAGGAGGTAGATCAACTAGCTCCCAAGTGTTATTTCCCATTATTGAATCCATCTCATCATTTAATGCCTCTTTCCAGAAAGTTGCATCCCTTTCTTTCATTGCCTCCTCTACTATTTGAGGATCAGCTTCCGTATTAAAACAATACGGAATTTGTCTAGTTATTGTTTCTCTGCTTCCTTCAACTAGGAATGTATAGAAATCAGAACCAAATGACTTAATTTTTCGAGCTCGTTTGCTCCTTCGAAATTCAGGAACTTCTACTAATTCTTTGTCATTTTCAATTTCTATGACTTCCTTCCCTTTTTGGTTTTCTTCAGGAATACTTTTGGTGACAGATTTAAATCTTGTCTCATCAAAGATTGCATCCCTTGATTCAATTACGTTGTTTATCGAAACCAATTATTAGGCTCAATTACCATGAACCTATATGCCTTATCGTGTTGTGCATATCCAATAAATATGCACTCCACTCCCTTTCACCCAATTTTCTCTTTTGGGTTCTGTACTTTTACTATTGCTTACACAGCCCCAAACTCTTAAATAATTAAGATTTGGTTTTCGCTTATTCCAAAGCTCATATGGGGTGACTTTATTCCTCTTTTGTGGAATTCTGTTCAAAATATGGCATGCAACAAGAATGCCTCTCCCCAAAAACCACTACTCAAACCAGAGTTTGATAGCATAGCATTAACCATTTCTGGTTAAAACACGATTTTTACGCTCACCACACCATTTTGTTGTGGTGTGTAAGAAGGCGATAGTCTCATGGACTATTCCAAAGGATTCAAAGTACTTTGGATCATAGTACTCTCCTCCCCCTATCGGACCTTAAACATTTTATAAAGGTCTCACATTGCAATTCGCCGCCTTATAGGCCCGAAACTTAACCATTGCCTCATCTTTGGAATGCAACAAATAAACATAACAAAACTTGCTATAATCATCAATAAATGTTATAAAATATTTATTGCCTCCTATTGAGGGTGTACTATGTATGTCACAGACATCAGAATGTATCAAGTCTAGCAACTTTGAATTTCTTTCAACATTAGGAAATGGATTTCTAGTTATTTTTGTTTTCATGCATGTATTGCAATTTCCTTCATATTTATCAAAATAAGGCAGTAATTCCAGATTGACCATATCATATAATTTTCTGAAATGAACATGTCATAATCTATGATGCCATAAAAATGAAGGAGACTCCACAAGATACGCGAAACAACATTCTTATTAGATAAAGCGATTACATTGAGCTTAAACATGCCCTCATAAGCATACCCCTTCCCTACAAATACCCCTCCTTGGAGAGTACAAACTTGTCACCTCAAAGACAAGCCTAAATCCAAACTTATTCAACAGACCACCCGACACAAGATTCTTCCTCACTTCGGTGCATAATACACGTTAGTGAGTGTTACAACTTTGCCGAAGTAAACTTCGATCAACACTACCTATGCCTTTAACAGGACAAGTAGCATCATTTCCCATGTACAAGACATTATTTTCATCTATCGCCTCCATGGTTTTGAAGAACCTCTTGTTCTTGCAGACATGTCGAGTAGCACCAAAATCTACCCACCAAGCCATATCATTTTCAACGACGTTGATTTCGATATCATAGCAATGAGATCATCATTGTCGTTACCGCACTTTTGCGCGCTGTAGGAAGCATGATTTTTTCCTTGCTTCCTCTTCCAATGATAACATTCGGACTTGAGGTGGCCATCTTTCCCGAGAACCAACAAGTGAGTTTCTGCTTCTTTTGATTCTAATTTTGGTTGTTCGGTTTTCCCGAACCAGCAGGCTTTTTGAAGCCACCAGGCTTGTTAGGCTGTTCGGAAGGGCTTTTTGAACTTAGTGCTTCCATCACATGCACCTTTGAAATCTCCCGAGCATTCTCGCTCTTTTTCATTTTCCCGCATGCATGCGACAATCCTCTTCTACACGCAAGATGGTTAGCAAGTTCATCAAGATATGTCCTCTTTTTTATGCTTAAGAGTTCGTTTGAACTCCTTCCAGGATGGGGCGGTTTATCAATAATAGAAGACACAACAATTGTTTCATCCATGACAAGATTGTGTTGAGAGAAATTATTTCTAATCCTCTCAACTTCACGAAATTGTTCCATGACAGACCTTTCATCAACCATTTTAAAATTAATAAACTTTGATATAAGGAATTTCTTACTTGTCGCATCCTCCTTATGGTACCTTGCCTCCAATTTCTCCCACAGCTCCTTGGCAGAGGGGACGTCATGGTAGAGGTCGAACAGTGAGTCCTTCATGGCGTTCAGAATATGACCTCTGCAGGTGTGGCCATCTGTCTCCCATTTCTGCCTCTTCCTGATCTGCTCGACAGTTTCATCATCGGACTCCATAGGTTTCGGTGTATCTAGAACATACACCAGATGAAGCGCCACCAACAGGAAATGCACTCGCTTCTTCCACCTCAGAAAATCGCCTCCATCAAAGCGATCCAGCTTCACAATGTTAGCCGACAGTTCTTTGATTGAAGCCATTGCAACGACAGCAAAAAATTTCCTTTAGATTGTTAGAACAGAGGGACTTGCAATGACTTCAAAGCGTGTAACACCGCCACTTTCCTAAAGGAAATTTTGCTCTCTATACTGCAAGAGTCAGCAAATGTCCTAAAGGATACGATGAAGTAAAACCCAAATTTCACTTGCAGTAGTGAAAGATGAAAACAAGAGCAATTGCTGGTGAATTTCGAGATGATTTCTTCCTTCTCAAACCTCTCCTCTTATAGAGCATTGGTCATGACCAGTTGGAGAAGTGGAACATTCAAGCATTGATGCAATGGAGTAATGGAGCAGCCAAGCATTGATGCAATGGAGTAGTGGAGCAGTAATTCCTTAATGGAGAGCAGCTTTCAATCGCACCCACTCACCACTCTACTAACTACCCATTTAATCTCGAAAATGGTAAAAATTAATGGTAAAAAGTTTTACCCATGGTTAGCTTGCACACATATAGACACACACCACGTGCCTCGTGCCAAGTGCTAAGTGCGCCTATAAAAGCGCCTAAAATGCGCCATATGCGCCGCGCCGCACGCGCGCGCGCGTGTGTCTCACTTTGCATAGCACTTGTATTTTATTTTACACACACTATGGTGCAAGAGTACATATATACTCTTTAAACTTGAAGTTCCTAACCAATGTGAGATTAAACATTTATTTTGAAAATGTTCAACAATTGTGCTTACGACGCCCAACTGCATCGCCTCGAATTGCGTGGACATCATCATGAAAATTGGGTGACTTTTCACGCAAGCTACATACACATGTGGGAGAATCGTGGGGACACCATTGCCACAGCGGCACTTAATGAAGGCCACGATCATGAACACTACATGACGTGGTATCGCTCGGTCACTAGGAGATTCATTGGACACGACGGGGCGTTACGTGACTACTCGGTAATCTCTTAACTCTTTCTTTTCCTCGAACATCCAATATCTTATATTGCGTGCTTTGACCTCTTATATTTTGTATATCAGCGTAACTTGGTGCATCGACTGAGGTGAGTGTTTATCGAGGATGGGTACGAGCAAGGTCTTGTAGCGCTTGATGAAGGGATTAAAATTTTAGACGAAGATGAAAAGCAACGGTCTAATTTTTCGCATGACGAAAATGACGTCGAACAAGGCATAAATGAGGATATTGAACAGGAAGATGAAGAAGACGATCAGGGCGAACCAAACATAGAGGTGAGAAGAAGACGAACACGACCGAGACCGTGCGGGAACGCACCAGACGTCCTCGTCCACCACGTCCATCTACTCGGACTGAGATTGCTGCAGAGAGTAGCAGACGTTCTCCTCCAGCACGTACATCTCGTTCGAGAGTGAGTAGAACAGAGACTGTTGGCGAGAGTAGCCAACGATCATCCCCACCAACTCATTCTTCTCATGGGTACATTCCTGCATCGTCCACACCCCAACCAGAACCTCAAATGTTTGTACCTAGGACGCCGAGCGTGAATCTTCCTCTTTACCATTTTGATCCTTACGCACCTGGGCCGTCGTCTTCATATGTGGTCCATGGAATGCCTCATCATCAAATGTATCCGTCACTGCCTCAATACATGCCTAGTCCATATACTCCTACTCCTTATAATTACAATATGCCATATAGTGGAGATCCCTCATTCATGAACTTGTTGACCATGCCACAGCCTCATGTTCCTTTCCCCCAACCCCATACAGGAAGCCAATATTTTGGGATGGTTCCACCTCCTATTTTTGGGAGCATCAGTAGCAGAGGTGAGTCGAGTGAAGCACCAGAGGAAACGCATCAATCTACTCGACGTGATTCAATGCAAGACCAGCTACCTCAACAACCTCAACCGGATGTACAAACACATCGTCCAACTAGACAAAGAGTACGTCCGGTTTGCATCACTAAGCAACAACGTCAACGTAACCGCCGGAATAGACCTGCATGATGAGTTTTCTTGATGTCATGGTGATTTGTAGATAACTTATATATTGGGTTCACGGAGTGCGTGTATACAACCTTCTCATTGAAAAAACTTATTTCTCATGTTTTCCATATTATTGTAATGTCGTATCTGTGATTACTCTTCAATAGTTAGTTTAGTTTGTTAAGTTAGTTTAGATTATATGTTTAATTTAACTTAAGTGGTTAGCTTAGTTAGTTAGGTGTAGGTGGTTAGGTTATATTAGTTTAGTTTGGTTAGGTTAATTAGCTTAGTTAGTTAAGTTAGTTTAGTCTAGGTGTTGAGGTTAATTTAGTTTAGTGTTGTTGAGTTAGGGTATGTTCCTTAGTGTAGTTTAGTTAATTTAGTTTACATAGTTAGGTTAGGTTAGGTTAGTCGAGTTTAGTTCACATAGTTACGTTAGGTTAGGTTGTTAACAAGTAACTCTCGAGCTACTTGGTTGTTTGTTTAGTTTCGTTTGGTAGTTTAGTTAATCGTTTCTTGGTTGTTTGTTTAGCTAGTTAAGTTAGTTATTTTAGTTTACTTAGTTTGTATTGTTTAGGTGGTTAGGTTAGTTAAGGTTAGTTAGTTTAGTTTGGTTAGTTCCATTTAGTTAGTATGTTTAGTTTGCAATTAAGTTAGTTTATTTTTTGTTGTTTGTGTGAGAATCGTCACGGTCTTCATTGAACTTCAACACAAAACACACCACAATGTCATGCACAAAGTTAGGTATGCATCACACGTGGTACTTTTGATTAATTTACTTCAGTTCTGTTGTTGGGCAATTTTAGGTTAGTATAGTTAGTTAGGTTACGTTTGTTAGTTGACTTAGGTTAGGTCAGGTTATGACTCATTATTTGGGTAATGATTTATTTTTTTTGGTTGTTTGTTTAGTTAGTTAAGTTAGTCATTTTAGTTTACCTAGTTTGTATTGTTTAGGTGGTTAGGTTAGTTAAGGTTAGTTAGTTTAGTTTGTTAGTTAGTTTAGTTTGGTTATGTTAGTTAGTTAGTTAGTTAGTTTAGTTAAGGTTAGTTAGTTACTTAGTTTAGTTTGGTTTGGTTATGTTAGTTAAGGTTAGTTAGTTAGTTTAGTTAAGGTTAGTTAGTTAGTTTAGTTTAGTTTGGTTTGGTTTGGTTAGGTTAGTTAGTTAGTTAGTTTAGTTTAGTTTAGTTTAGTTAGTTAGTTAGTTAGTTAGTTAGTTAGTTAGTTAGTTAGTTAGTTTAGTTTGGTTAGGTTAGTTAAGGTTAGTTAGTTTAGTTTAGTTTGTTTAGTTAAAGTTAGTTAAGGTTAGTTATTTTAGTTTACTTTGGTTAGTTAGTTAGTTAGTTAGTTAGTTAGTTAGTTAGTTAGTTAGTTAAGTTAGTAAGTTAGTTTAGTTTAGTTAAGGTTAGTTAGTTAGTTAGTTTAGTTTGGTTAGGTTAGGTTAGTTAAGGTTAGTTAGTTTAGTTTAGTTTAGTTAGTTAGTTAGTTAGTTAGTTAGTTTAGTTTGGTTAGGTTAGTTAAGGTTAGTTAGTTTAGTTTAGTTTGGTTAGTTAATGTTAGTTAAAGTTAGTTAGTTAAGGTTAGTTAGTTAAGGTTAGTTAGTTTAGTTTGTTAGTTAGTTTAGTTTGGTTAGGTTAGCTAAGGTTAGTTAGTTTAGTTTACTTTGGTTAGTTTGTTAGTTAGTTCAGGTTTGGTTATGTTAGTTAGTTAGTTATTTAGTTTAGTTAAGGTTAGTTAGTTATTTAGTTTAGTTTGGTTTGGTTAGGTTAGTTAAGGTTAGTTAGTTTTAGTTAGTTAGTTAGTTAGTTAGTTAGTTAGTTAGTTTAGTTTGGTTAGGTTAGTTAATGTTAGTTAGTTTAGAAAAGAGAGTTCAAGGTTGGAACCAATGTATATATATATATTCAAAATTGGTTTTTTTTATAACCAATGTATATATATTCAAAATTGATTTTTTTTTTAGTCGAGATCGCTTAACTACGATGACGACGACGACGCCAGCAGCGGCGAGTGGCCGAGCGCGGCCAGAGGACGACGATGGCCGATCCAGCGCGAGGACGCGGGCCGATTGCGGCAGGATTTGGGCCGAGGACGACGCAGTCCAAAGAATTCATGTGATGCGCTAGCGCAGCCGACGCAGCCAAGCAGAAACGCCCATTAGGAGGTCGCGGACCAACGGCGCGGCGTTAGCGTGCGATCGGCGAGTCCGAGGTGACGCGGTGACGTGGCGGTGGCGTGGCGGCGGAATTGTACAAATAGCGCCTTTTGAAAAGGCGTTATCTGTACATTTGGCCGCCACCTCACCGCCACGTCACTGCCAACAAACTAAACCAATAACGCCTTTTGAAAAGGCGTTATTCGAGGTTAGTGAGGTGGCGGTTAGGTGGCGGCCAAATGTACAGATAGCGCCTTTTCAAAATGCGCTATCTGTACAAATCGTCGCCACATCACCGCCACATCACCGCCACAGAACCAACATCACACAATAACGCCTTTTCAAAAGGCGTTATTGCCTAATTTCGTTATTTCAAAGTACACCACCCTATTTTGTGAAATAAATTGTAAACCCCCCCTAGTTTTAGAAAAACACCGAACAATATTAGCAATGTGGCGCTCAGTATTGGCTGGTGAAGCAGTGAACAGTATTGGCAATTTGGCGCTCCAATATTGGAGCGTCGAATTCCAATATTGTGGCACTGTTCACTCATATCAACACCGTTCATGCTGTTTTTTATTTCTTTTATTTTTCTTTTTATTTTTTATTTTTTGTATTCTTTATCTTTAATGAAATTAGAATAAAATAACGAAATAAAGTAAAACACTGTAAAAGATAGTATTGATGGGTTGTAGAGATAAATAGTGTTAGTGTCACTGTTTACATCAAAATAGTGTGAGTGTTACTCTATTTTAGAGTTGATGGGTTGGAGATGCCCTAAAGTAGCAACTTTATGCGGGAAAGATAATTATATATTTACATATTATTTTTCATAAAACATGAACGAATAATTAGGGATAAAATTGGGACAAATAATACATCAGCGCTTTAATAATGAGAAGCTACCCATTACAAAAAAAGGTTAGCATTACCGACGGGGGATAGCGACGGGTTATCTCCGTCGCTATCTCCCGTCGCTAATTAGTGAGGGATTGGCGACGGGGGTCGAGATTGACCGTTTGACCAATTTAGTGACGGGGATTGCGCGGGTCCTCGTCGCTAAAGTTTGAGCGGAAAAATTCCCGCTCGTTTGCGCCACGTGGCGTTTCATACGCCACGTGGCCGAGCATTACCAGGCGAAGCCCGTCGCTAATCCTGTCGCTAATTGTGCAAACCGAAAACACGTCCATCCCTCTCCCTCCTCTTCTGGTTCTCTGCTTCTCTTCTCTTCGTTTCTCTTCCCTTCTCTTCGATCTCTTGTGCTCTCTCTCTCTCTCTCTCTCTCTCTCTCTCTCTCTCTCTCTTACTTGCGCTCTCGCCCGTACGCCTTCATTGCGCCTCCACCCTAGATCCAGCAAAGGCGCCCTCGCCTCGGGTCCCCGGGCCCTCCCCCCAGTCCGCAACCTCCAACCCCAACTGTTGCACGGTGCCGCATTCCGCAGGCCGTAGGTATATTTTTTAATTATTTTTTAAAATTTTTGAATGTATTTATTTAATTTATTTAGGTTTTATGTTAAAATTTGTTGTGTGTAATTTATTTTTTTGGGAAAATTTGTGTAAAAGGTATTTTTTAGATTTATTTTTAATATTTATGAATAAAATTTGTTTAAAATGAATTTTTAGATTTTTTGTTATGGTGATATAATATGTATAAATAAAACTTGTTTAAAATGAATAATTTTTACGAATTTTTGTTGTGGTGATATATTATATATTCATGAGGAAACATTGTTTAAAATGATTTTTGGTATTTTTATTAATATTTTTGTTTAAAATTATATTGTTTGGATAAAATTGTTTAAATAGAAATTGTATTAATATAGTTGTATCAAATTTTTAAGATTTATGGTGAAAATTTTATTTATTTTTAAATTTTTTTGTGTGGTGATGATATGTAGGTTTTTTATGAAAATATATGTTTGTATGAATTTATTATGGTGATATGTGTAATTGTAATGCCATTTTCGTTTTGATTATTTAATTTTTGATTTTTGTATATAATTTGATTGAGAAAAAGTAAAATAATATATAAAGCATGTTAATTAGTTAAAGAACAATTATTGTTAAAAAGGTAAAATGAAAATATTAATTAATAGTGTACACTTTATTAATAAAATCTTATTTAAATGATAATTTACATTTCAATTAGGAGAAAAAGTAAAGGACTAATATATTATATTAAATATATATGTTTTATACTACATGTATGAGTTTTTTAATGTACTTTATACTATATGTAAAAGAGAAGCACCTAGAAAAGCACTTAAAATTTTAAACTGAAACTAAACAGCATGTTTTTGAAGCATAAAATAGTACTTACCGTTGTTCAATTAATCTCGTATAATATTCGACTAAAGAAAATATATAGTACATAAAGTACGTACAAATGAAACCAATTAAATTGTTAAGTACAAATAACATTCGGCTAAAAATGAATGATAAATATTACGCAAAGAATGTGCAAATGTAACCAAGTCGACTAATTACGGTTAAAATTTGACTCAAAATTTATAGTAAATATTATGCAAAGTATGTGCAAATGCAACCAATTCGACCAAACACAGTTAACATTTGACAAAAACGTGTATATTTGTTAGAGTATAAGTCTGTTTAACTATGGTTGTTTAGGTCTTTCGAGATGTATACGTCGCGAGATTGAATGTACAACCGCATAGAAGGCGATTACACTCGATTGGGATTTGTGGCTGGCGTGAACGAATTTATAAAATTTTCCATGCAACACTGCACCACTTACTTGAACAAAGCGAAAATTCGATGTCCTTGTCGAAAATGTCGCAACGACAAATACTACGATTTAGACACAGTAGAGCTTCATCTGGTGAGGGGTGAATTCTTTCCTGATTACTATTGTTGGACCGCGTATGGAGAGGAAGAAATAGTAAGCGATGAGGACGATGGAGGTGACGATCCAATGGATGAATATCCGACATCGTATCATAATATGATACACGATATTGCGGGCCCCAGTTTCAATTGGAATCGTGAAGAGGAGCGAACCCTGAAGCGAAGCATTTCTTTGAAATGATTGACACGGCGAATCAACCGTTTTGGTCGGGTTGGCAAGCTACGTGCAGACTTCAACAAAAATTCATCGATGAACAAAACTTAGTCGAAAACGTTGACAGTGCGCCTATAGAACAAGACATTTTTCAGGAGCAGCTACCTGAGTATGATACTAAGGAAGATATTGGCAACAATATTCCAACTTCACTAGCTGATCCTAGTGGCACGCACATGTCAGACGTCGACGAAGAAGACGATGAAAGCGATAACTCCGAGTTTTCATCGAATGATGAGGACGGTGACGACGAACCATGATACTATCTTGTTAAGTTGGTAAATGATGCAATTATATTTTTTTACTGTTATGTAATATTTCAAATGTTGGAGGTTCATGCGTATCTAACTTGGTCTTTATTTTTTTATAAAGTTATGTCGTCAGGCAGAAGTTACGACCCATATTCTGGCGAGGGATCTGGTGGACGATTCGGTGGACGATCTAGGACTTGATCCAGCTGACAATCCAGCGCTACTAGAGATCGACGATCAGGTGGATCACACCGACATTCTAATAATGATGCTACTCCACCTGCACAGGCTAGTCAAGGTCACCAGAGTCTGCATCCATACCCATACCACCCTTCTCAGCAGACTCCATTTCTCCATCAGACGCTTCCCCCTCATTATGCACATCCATCACATCCTTCTACATTTTTCATGTCTTTGCCATCTGTTTTTTGTGATGATCTCACCTCTATGCAGATGTATTCAACTTTACTTTCTTCCCTACCCACTCCACCCGTTGATGGTCGTGGTACGTTTAGGCAAGGTGTCGGGCCTACTTTTTCATCAGGGGGATCAACATCTCCCTCACATCTTCATGATCGTACGCACGACCACCGTACAGCCCCACCACCACTCCATCCTGATTTGCATGCCTCGCCCTCTCCGAATCAGCAGGTAGAGCAGTCTCCGAGTTCTTCGGCACAGCGTTCGAGTGACTCATCCATAGGTACGGCCCCACGTGGACGACGACAAAGAAGTACTACTAGCAACCCTCAAGGTGGATATTATTGGTCGTGAAAGATGACAGATAATAATTATACGTACGAAGTTTTACATTTACTTATTTCTTATAAACTTGGTCTAACGCCTCGTTTTCAATTTAGTGGACGAAAATTTCACCCGTCTGACATAGCTGCCCGGGAGATGACTAGGGCATACAAACACTCCATGCACAAGGACGGTTATTCTTGGGAGCATGTTCCGTAGCACATGCAAGATATGTACTAGAATCAATGGAAAAAGTTGTTTAAGTTAAAGTTATTTCATTTACCTAGGATTTACAAACAATAATTAAAAATTATTTATAGTTAAACTTAAAATTTTATTATTTTTTGCCTATTGTTGTCATTCGACTAGGTGCCATCGGATGATGCAGCTATTAGAGAGGTGTACGATAGGCATATTGCCACTCGATACGCCGATTTTATTAGCAAGATGTGCTCGAAAGATAAGAAGCCTGCATATGTATCTACTGAGATCTTCGACCACTATAAGAAGATGCGGTCCACCCCTGATTTTAAGAAGAAGTCAGAGTGAGCAAGTAAGAATCGGAGAACTGAGATAGGGGGCCCGGGACAGGGATTACAGTGCATATCGGTGGCTCAATATCCATTTATCAGCACGCGGAGAGGCTGGTAAGTTATGTTATAACAAGTTTATATATATAAATAATATACATGGATTTAGTCTCAAACTTAATCCTCTTTAAATATATGTTTTGTAGGCGGAGAAGTTGGGTCGACCTCCGACTGCTTTGGAGTTATGCCTATACTTCCATACGAAAGATCATGACGGCATAACTTTCCTCGATTCGAGAGTAGAGAAGATCGTCGTAAGTAAATAGTTTTGTTTTTTTTTTTAATTTTGTTTAGTTAATTAATGATATGTATCAATGACTTGTAAATGTTTTAATTCTTAATTTAGACGGCGATCCAGCGCAGATGGATTGAGCTGACACAATCGCAGCCTGACACCTCGATAGATGAGACCGAGCTATATTTGTCCGTCGTTGAGCGTGACGACAAAGGACAGACATATAGACTAGGCTGGACACCGTCGGGGTCGCGGCGCAGACATGGTACAGCTGGAGGAGCAGCTGGAGGTGGAGATGGAGTTGGATCTTTTCGGCCTATTTCTTCTCCTAATGAGCCCATCGAGCTTTTGCGGAGGGACTTTCAGGAGATGCGGACACACATTCTTTAGGTTATGCAAGATCACACTCTAACCCAAGATCAATTGCAAGAGGTCCAAGGTTAGTTGCGTCGCATGGAGCAGGCTCTAATGGACAGACTTGGGATTTCATTCGCGTTAGCGCCTCCAAGAGATGTTCCAGCTGATGACTCAGAGACCGACGACGATCTCGACGATTGAGTTGACTTCCTTGTATATTTAGCCTTAGGTTGTTCATATCTTGTTTTGTACATTTCGTACTTGTAATTAACTTTTTTTGTTGTATTTAATTCATTTTGGTTTATGTACTTCAGTTATTAACTTTAATTTCCTTTAATTTTCATGTCCATACATTATTCCGAATAAATTATATAGTATAGATTAAAATATATTATTTTATTAAAGTTTTATAAAGAATTTTTAAATTTAAATATTATTTATAAATAATATTATTTTGAAACATTTCATTTAAAATTTAATTTTAATTGAATTAAAAAAACTTAATGAAATTTTTAAATATTATATATAATAGTTTTTGCATTTATATAAAAATATATATTTTATATATTAAATTAATTATATTTTAAATTTTAAATTTTAAATTTTTAAATATTATATTATATATAATAGTTTTTGCATTTTATAAATATTAAATATTATATATAATATCAAACTTTTTTTAAAACTTTTTTTCACAATTTAGCGACGGCCCCCGTCGCTTACCCCCAATCCACGTGGTTGCCAACCAACCACGTGGACAATTGGCGACAAGATTTTAGCGACAGCCCCCGTCGCTAACCCGGTTGCGGCATGGTCAACGAGTTTCGACCAAAACTACGTGACACATTTGCGACGGAGAGTGGCGACAGGATTAGTGACGGGATCTCATCGCCAAACCTGACACATCGTCGTTAAAAAAATTAGCGGCGACCAAGTTAGCGACGGAAAACACCGGATTAGCGACGGGTTTCCTCGTTGCTAATCCAGTATCATTTTGTAGTGACCTCAGCTAGCGTCCAAAAATTTGAAATTTCATTTAGCTTATTTTGAAAATAAGTTTTTAACCAAACACAACTTATTTGTTCAAGTAGCTTATAAGCTATTATAAGCTAGCTGATAAGCCATATTTGTGCTTACCATACAAAGTTAATTAGTGTGTCAGAGAACAAAACTTACCAATTTGATCAACGCCCCTGTGGAACTAACCAACACAAACAATTGAAAGACTTGCAATCCCCTTTGCTATTGTTAAACAGTCACCTATGAATATATGATTATACTCCAGCTAAAATAATCTACTTTTCCCTTTAATAGATTCTCTTTTATCCAACTCAAGATTCCCTATTAGTATCATTGCTTCTGTTCTCAATGAAGATTATTTATTTATTTATTTATTTATTTTCGAGGACCAATAGTCTTCACACGTAGGGTAACAACAAAATGATAATTGTTAATTTCTGAAAGAGACAATCTTTATTGTGTATCTTTCTTGAATACAAATCACCTATTTATATAGGTAACCGAATGATCTCAAGGCTTAACATCAAATTTTAACACCAAATTTTAACACATTCCCTCAAACTCAAGATGAGTTTGTCAAAAATCAACTTAAATTTGCTAAACAAATCAATGTAGTGTGCAGGCGGGAACACAAGAACAAATTCAAGTGAACAAATGACAAAAAAACAAATCTAGAATTCGTTGTAAAGGAAATTAATCATCGACAACCCACAGAACAGAAACATACATATATCGTAACCTACGACATATAGGCAGAGGATCGATTGATGAGCAAATATGAAGTGTGCATGCACGCGGACAAAGCGATTCGTAGATGAACAAACGAACATATTGTCTTGAGATGGCCTCAAAGGTAGATGCATAAAGGGTGCATGGACAGATGACGGGCTTGAGGAAGCAGATCAAACTGATGAACTTCTTCTTTTCTAAAAATAAAAATAAAGAAAAAAAATCAAAGATGACCGAATGATGAGGAGGCATGATGAATACACAGATGGACGAGGATGACATATCAAATGGGTGCATTACAGCGGCAAAGCACGATATGCACGAGGCAATTTGGTACACAGTGGCAAATGAAGAAGCATGGGTGTTTAATGGCAATTATGGCGGGTTACAGAACATATGTACTACTAGTCGTTGAACAGATAAGTGAGACGAAACACATGCAACAGGGGAAGAGGCACACAGGGATATCGCACAAAATATAGAGGCACTAAATACCTAAATATCGAAATGATAACAAAGGCAAAAACCACAAAGTGATCAGTCAACTTTCGTTGACCAACCCAAAATTAAAGACCTAGCTCAGATATCATGTTAATTTCTGAAAGATAATTTTTATTGTGTATCTTTCTTGAATACAAACAACCTACTTGTACAAGTAACAACTATAACCACAATATATTTTGGTTACAACCGAATGATCTCAAATCTTAACATCAAATCTTAACCCCAAATCTTAACAATAATGAAGAGAGTTGGCCATGTATAGTGAGATTATCACCACGTCCATTGCCCTCGCCTTCCTCGTGAAGATTGATGCATCAAAATTAACCTTCAAAGCTCCTAATCCGAGTTCTTTGGGTCACCGATTAGCGTTGATGTGTGTTTGCCTCTAAACATTAGAATTATTGCCTTCATGATACTATACCTTACTTTTCTTTTGTAACTATTCACTATAAAACGTGCAAGTATAGCAACAAAAATGCCCACAAAATATGATTTGTCATTAATTCTAATTAGCGACAAAAATCTTGTTCCTGATTCTAATTAGCGACAAACCTTTTTGCGACAAACCTCTCATCGCAGATCCGTTGCTAATAGATTTAGCGACAATGATAGTGATTTTTCGCGACTAATTTATTGATCGGTAAATTGCTTTTTTGTAGTGACTATTACCTTATCTTATTACTTTTGGCTACTGAGGTTATCAAAATACCCCAAAGTTCGTCCATAATCGCAACCGATGGTTGGAGGAGGAGGTCCCAATGTAAGCTTTTTCATTCCTAATGCCTAAACTTGATAGCAACATGCCACTTTTAGTCATGCATTAACCATTTGTTGGTAATACTATACCTTAACTTAATTCAAATAAAAAAAACTTAATATCAAGACATGAACCTTTTAACTTTTAAAAATATATTCAAGCCAACCCCAACCCTACTCGACCCGAGCTTGGGGAGGGGATTTCTTAAAGTTAGGAATGTGAAGTTGGTACACACAATCAATAGCTTCATATGTTCTAAAAAGTAAAAGTGGATAGGGCAAAAGTGTAAAGGCACATTGTATAATGTATTAAGATGATAAAGGGCTATCAATTCGGGTTAATAGCAAAATAAAAAGTGAAATATTGAGTTTTTTGCAAATCTAAATTAAACAACCTTTGTATTATTTCATATCTACCACAAACTTTATATATTTTTTTTCAAATCTGTCACACATGCTAATTTGAGCATGATTAAGATACTTACCAATTAACTTAAGTTTAACTTGTGAATCATCAAGTAAAAAAAAGTGCAAAAAATTAAGAATCTGATGATGCATATCCACAATATTTCATAATGACAACTTGACCTATGTTTTTTTTCTTCTTCAATCTCATTGTCTTGTGTTCTTCAACTACAAAAAAAAAAAAAAAAAAAAGAAAGGCTAAGTGCAAGATCATTTAATAAGACTTTGATCGAACTTGTTGATTCGATTAATAAAACTTTGATGCCTCTAGTGGGATAATAGTGCATGCTATGAGTTTTGTGTGAATTAAAGAGAAGTGCGATAAATAACAAAAGAAGACGGCAAATAAAGAGATTTGCAATTTTCCTTTTTTCAATTGAGAACACACTAATTAGGTTGAGTTAGATTGATTATATATTTTAAATAAACTCAAATTAAGATGTATACTCCCTCCAATCAAAAATATAAATTTCTCTAGCAAAAAATTTTTGGTCAAAATTACAATTATTTTTTGAATTCAAAAGTGTATTTATTATTTTCTTACCAATTATACCCTTATACAATTCAAATATCTATGATTTTTCATTTCGTTTAATGTCAAGACATAATATAAATTACACTTGTAATTAAGATCGTCTTAATCCTTATGTCTTTACCTTAAAAGACTTAAATTTAAAACTTATATTTATGGTCAAAGGGAGTAAATTTGAAAAAATAAATAAAGTTTGTAATAAAGTTAAAAAAAGCAAAACACATTTTTTGGTCCTCGAACTTTGAGACTTTTATACTTTTAGTCTCTGAACTTTCATTTTTGTACATTTGATCCCTGAACTTTTGAATATTTTATGCTTATGGTCCTTGAACTTTAAAGTTTTTACATTTTTGAAGGAAAATTATTTTTTCTTTTCGACTTTTATTGATCGATGTGAGTCGTTCGGCTTAGTAGTATGAACCACTTTACTCTTTTTGATTAGTCACACGTTACTTTTATTACCCGCATTTTCGAAATTTAACACTTTAAATGGTGAAATGACTAAATGTAAATCTTTGTGAAAGTTCAAGGACCAAATACGTAGCAATAAAAATTTAGGGACCAAAAGCATAAAAAACACAAAGTTTAAGGACCAAATGATGAATTTTTCCTTAAAAAAACATAAAGTTTATTCGAAACTTACAAAAACTCAATATTCCGAGTTTTTCGGCTATTAATCCTATCACCGAATGTAATTGATTTCAATTTTGGGCTTGAATATTATATTTTTCAATTCAAAATGTCAATGAAATCCAAAATATCAAACAATTTCTACCTTCACGAATAAGTAACATTTCCAAGTATTTTTTAGGCGATTCTCATGGCCTTTCTGAAGTTTCAAATTGTTTTTTGTTATTTCTCAAGATTTTTTTTTATGTCTCAAAAATTTTTGTTCGTGGGTTTTGATCACATAGAGAGGTCTTGATAAGAGGTGACTAAAGCCCCCTTCAAAGGTGAATGAATCCAACTGTTACAAGTTTACTAAAAATAAGCAAGGTCAGTTCACCGGCTCACTTTGTTTATGAAGTTGCTACAAATTGAATTGTTAACAATTTTGAATGGAGGCTTATAAATTTGACAAACCCTTTCTGAAAGCTTTTTCCAATAAAAAAAAAAAAATTTTTATCATGCAAAGAGTTAGGGTCACACCCAAACTTTTTTGTAAATCTGTATAGGTAAGGGTAGTGAGCAGCCTCAATTTGCTTTAATAATTCTTATGCCACTTTGCAAAAACAATAAACCTAATCTTCTAACAAGCCATGGGCAATTAAAATTGAGAGCTATCACTCAAAAGTCTCACTCGGCTTTGGATCAAAATATGCACTAGACAAAGCTATGTTGGTCTTTCAACGACTTCTTTAGGACCTATCATAAGGAAGTAATTATATTCCGTGCCACCGTTTAAAGTTATGCTTCAAACATTTTTAATGGTGCCCTCTATGCAAGTATAGCCTACAAGATCTCTCTAGAAGAACAACAATAAGTTGAAAAACAATGAAACAAAACAACACAAGCATGGCATGTAAAACCACTTTGTTCTTCATTAACAGACACAAAAACTTACAAAAACAAGCAAAAATTGTGATGGACTAGATAACGAAAGAGGGAGACATCAGATAGGAGCGAAAGACATGAAAAAGGTAAAATCAGAGATTTATGATCAAAATCTCATTTGAACTATGCATTCCAATCATCATTTGACACTCTCCTCCCATCTATCGTCCATCAACCAAAACCATAAAAAAAACGATTGACTTCTAAAACAAAAACAAAGCAAGTACAGAGGCTCAGAAGGAAGGCAGTAGAGATATGAATGTAATCACATTGGTTAATCATACATTAAGCGCAATACATACCATTCTCATCATCGACTCTTTTTCAAACAATTCTAAACCACAAACATAACAAAATTGAGCATCAAAGAGGTGTGAAAGTGCCTCATAGAGAAGATTAGGTTGTCAACATAAGTTGATTCAGACATATGCTTGTCATCGATTAATATCTTTAATCATAGGCCCTCCAATCACAAAAAAATTAATAATAAAAAATAAACCATAATCTATTCATAATAAAAAAAAGGAATTGGTAGGAATGGTGGAGACTCAGAATATGGGTAGTGGTATATCAGGTTGGTTGGCAAGGCGGAATCCGCCAATTACGACGAACGAGACCTTTTATAATAGTCGTCACTGCCTCCACCACCAACACAAACACAACAATATTGGACATCAAACCCTAAATTGCGCACAAGCCAAACACAAAAGAAAATCAAGCCCTAAATCTACGAAGATCTCACAAGCCATATACAATAAGAAATCACAAATCAACGATTCTAAATACAAGAAACAACCCTATAATCGAAACAATTTGGCGAGAGCAGGAAAATTGGGTAAGCGTTGTTGGTATTTATAAAGGATTGGAAGGGTGTTTATCACATTAGGGTTTCCGCTTTCTTCGAATTGGGCTGGGCTCCGTCACCAGAAAAAAAAATGCTGATAGAACCTTAGCGCAGGTGCAAAGCACGTGCGCCTCTTTTTCCTTTTTTTTAATTATTATTATTATTATTATTATTATTATTATTATTATTATTATTATTATTATTATTATTATTATTAATAGATGTAACATTTTTTAGTTTTCGTTGATTTAGTTATTATCGAAACGTTTTTTAATTTATTAGTATAACTAGCAGCATATGAAGATCCAAAGAAATATTATATGAGATGGGAGAAAAGAAAGGTTGTAATGTGATTATTATGAGTTTAATCCTCATGTCATCAAAGCAATTGCTTGTTTGCTTTGGATATGACTTTTAGGCCCCGTTTAGTTCAAGAATTAGTGAAAACATTCTTCACTTGCTTACCTAACACAAGTGATAGGTTAAATAATCATTTGTTTACTTCCATTCTCATTGTATTATGTAAGATTTAGTTTTTAATTGTTATGTCTTTCCCATCAACAGTGTTCCCAACCTCAGCAATCATCTTCACCGCCTCTAAATCGTCTCGCAAATTTCATTCTCTCATCGCCAAAAACCCCATAATTAGAAATGCTTCAATTCAAGACCATCAAGAAGAAAATGTAGGCCTGGGTGTCCATCTCCCATTTTGAAAATAAGAGGTACCCACATCGCCATTTCGATGAAAAACCAAGTATGGTGAAGAACACTCGAGATCTAAATATGTAAACATACAGGGTATGGAACTAGAGCAAACACAACACAAAAAGTGTGTGTGTGTGTGTGTGTGTGTGCGCGCGTGTGCGCGTGTATGTGTGTGTGTGTGATTGAGAGTTTCGAAAACATGCGAAGATGGGTGAAGTGGGGATCTCCAGATCTGGGTTGAGAGATCGATCGAATCCATCACTCCATCTCCTTCGTCATTAGTGTAGCATCCCCTATCCTGATTAGAGCGATACCCGGCCTGAAACCCTAATTAAGCCCTGGTACATCAGTCGGACTAAATTAAAATAACAGTACAACCGTCCTTCATACCTGATAATCATAATTACAATATATCTTATATCGAATAAATAATTAAAAACACTGCAGAATTTAAAACTTTATTGATAAAACATACGATATACAAAAACCGACATAAACTTTGGTCGTAACACCATATCCCCACCCTATTTATTACAAAATAGTAATTCAATATTCATTAATTAGAACCCTTAAACTGGTCCTAATCGAATTTGAAACTAATTTATCAAATTTTAGGCCAATGTGACCATTTCACGTTTTTCGAGGTAAAATCTCAATATAAAGTCTCGCACGAATCCCGAATTCTTCATTTTTCAAAGAAATGCATCAATTTCTATTTATTTATCAAAATATTATTTTTTCAGGATTTTTCCTCAAATTTCTGAAATTTTTCTCCATTTTTTCAGCTTTTTCCTTTTTTTATTTGAAAATGGTTTGGGCCTGAACCGAGCCGAACCGGACCGGTTTAGGAACCCAAACCTTTCATCCTCATCGCTTCCCCTGTATCAAAATCGATACCTTTGTTTTTTTTCTAACTGGGGTTGGAGACCGGATCCCAACTCTATTTGGGAGGGGAGACGACTCCTCTGGGTCGTCTCCCTCCTCGGACGAACTGCAAAAGCAATTTGTCCGAGCCTCCCTCAACCTCACCTACAACAACAACAACCCAACAACACAACTAGAGGCGGAACTAGAAAATCTTGCTAGGGAGTTGAACTTTAGGCGGAACCACAAAAGGTCTTGAGGTTTAGGGGAGCGACCGTATAAAAAATTAAGCATAAAAAATCGACTATACGTAGGGGTATTATAGGGGGTCTCGGGGGTTAAGGGGGGCAGCTGCCCCCTTGCCTCCTAGGTCCGCTACTGAACACAACAACCAACAACAATGATAAATGCCATCAACGACACCATTAATCAACTCAACAACTTAATCCCATCATCATCGCCTCCATCGAATCTCTCCCTCTCGATCTCTCCATGTTTTGATTTCGATCTCTTTGTCGAAATGAATTACAGAATAGACGCTTCTTCTTGTTTGAAATATATATTATTTTTTCTCAAGATTCGTACCCCACGAATTTTGAGGCAAATATAATGTTTTTATTAATTTATTTCTTATTTTGATTTTTCTTGAGATATATAACATGTATCTCGAGGCCGATCTTATGACTATTAACAAAGCAATAAATCTTGATCACATCCTAACCACCATACTTACGATCAAATATATATTGATTTTCTCGAGATACGTATCGCATATCTCGAGGTAAATCTATAGCTTTTATTTTGACATACATACTTATGTATGACCACTTGATTGTCCTTTTGATGTGGTCGCATGACGTGGAAAACCTCTCCAAACTAACCAACGTTCAGACCATACACTTCCTCGACTCTCACACTATGCGTATCTCGAGGCAAATCCAAGATTAAACATTTAATTTGATTCAAACTATATAACTCATTTATATATATTTATATATAAACTATATATATAAATATATAGCTAACTTTGTATTTCCGCGCCTATAAATTCACCACGCGCACCAACGATCACTTTCAGGCGTGCATATCATTGTACATCCCACGCATACAACCTTCGACCCCGCGTATCACTAGGCGCCTACCAATTATTAATTATTTATTTATTCTCAATATCTATCAAATATATAAAGGAGCGAATTTCCAAATTCAGAGTCGTAATTACCCTCTCCAAATCGATCAACAACTCTCCTCCCCTTCCCCCTCCTACGTCCAAGTCGTCAACGACTCTCCTTCATCTTCAAATCGATCAACAACTCAAACTCCCCTCCTACATCATCGATCGCGTTATTTATTGCTCTGCCCCTTCGATTCAATCACTGTTTTCGTTTTCGTTGACCCTCATTCGACGACGCTCTTCGTCTTCGGTGAGTTAATCCACCTTTCTTTTCTACCATAATATGTTCTTGACATTGTTTTATTTTTCATTTTCTACCATAATATGTTCTTGACATTGTTTACCTGCAAGATTCTCTTCTTGTCACCTCCTGATTGTTTACCATAATATGTTCTATTAATAATATATCAAAGCTAATTATAGGCCATGTGCTTTCACTTTTCTTCATCATGTGTGCTTTTATATACACTTAATGAGTAGTTTGAGCCTATGTATATAATCTATCTAGATTTTGCAATAGATTTTATTGTTTTAGAAGCATCGATCATGTATTATTCACACTGTATTGTTAAGGGAATTATTCGTTGTTAATTAAGTGTAACTATTTTACCTTGCATTAGCGAGTTGCCAATTGCTTAAATAAATGTCAAGTCAATCTAGATTTTGGTTACAACTATCCAACTTAAAAGTACTGAATAAAAATGACCACCAAGTGTTTGAATAAATGTCACACCAAAAGGTTAGGAAATTCAAACAAAATTAAACAAAGCTACCAATACAACTCACACTTGAAGTATGGATTGGATAATTTATATACTTAGTAGCTATAACCTCGACTTATGAAACTTTACCAACAATCACCCTCTCAATTGAATAATGGTAGGTGCTAACAACATATATAACTCTAACATGGTCTCAAGGAGTTTGTCTTATTTCTTTTTTAGTCATTTGCGAAAATTAAACTAGAGTCATTTTAGTGTTTCTTTTTGATGAAGTTAATTACAATCATTTTCTATATATACTCTTTAAGAATCATCATCTTCTTAGAATTCAAACTATCATTAAATTGTAGTTTTTCTCAATATCTTCATAAAATCTCATGTTTCATTAGATTTTAGTTTATATTAGTTTTAATTAGTACTCTTATGTTTGTTTCATTGGATTGTAGTTTTATCAGTCTCATCTAAAAATTCATTAAGTGTAACCATTTTACTTTACATTAGCGAGTTACCATGGTTAAAAATTTAGGAGTTGTCAACAATAGTGAAGACGCTGTAAAGAAAACAATAAATAGTAATCGTAGAGAGGTGGATACATTAGATTGCAATTTTTCTCAATATCATCATAAAATCTCATGTTTCATTAGATTTTAGTTTATCTAAGTTTTAATTAGTACTCTTATGTTTGTTTCATTGAATTGTAGTTTTATCAGTCTCGTCCAAAAACTCATTAAGTGTAACCATTTTACCTTGCATTAGCGAGTTACTATGGTTAAAAACTTAAGAGTTGTCAACAATAATGAAGACGCTGTAAGGAAAGTAATAAATACTAATCGTAGGGAAGTGGATAGTTTGAAACGTAAATTTGCAACGGAGGAAGAAAAAGAAATGAAGCGGGTGTCAGCCCCCTCGTCATTAAGACGACTAACCGACCTAGATTATCTTAATCATCTGATAATCTAGTTAGTCTAATCCATTCTTTACAACTTTGACCTTAAAATAACAATTATTCTATCTTTTATAAGTCTCCAAACTAAATATATATCCTCAATTAAACACATTTCATGATTTATTCAATCGGAGCAAATTCAGAAATAATATCCATATTTCATAAAAATTTCGGCAGCACCTCCCCTAAAGGTTGCATGCCGAAAAACTTCCACCTAATAGACAATAGAATGGGGAAATGCCTCGAATGACACATAACTCCCCGCAATTAATAATACATATCAAAATCAAACTTCTAAACTAACTTAGAGTCTTCGATAACTTAATTTCAACTTTACACTCCAAAATACACCCAAAACTATAATATAAGTCTTTCAACATAATTTAAGCTGACTTAGGAGACTCTTATAACCATTCAATGAAAGTTACACCCTACACTCATCCCAAGAATCCCAAAATAATATATATAAAAAATTTACAACAAGAATTTAGTTTAACTTTTGAAAACAATTACCACAATCTTCGAGTCTTGTCCATTCATCCATTGTCTTCATATAAAATCTGACATCATCAAAAACAACTCTAAGATATCAGGCAAGTAAATTCTTACATTGATCTGTACTCCTGCAATTATTAGTCTGATACTAGGATACATGTAATTGCATTACCAAAAAAATCAACAAGATATATGCTTCAACATGACATGCAATCTACTATGTCGATGTCTCATAACTATAATCAGACGTCGACTTCCAAAAATAGTTATGAGACAATATTAAGAGATCATGAAATGTAGAGATAACTTGTCGGCTTTAGACTCCGCTAGTCTCACTAGACGATGTAGAGGTAGGATTGAAACCTAGTTTCAATCAAACCAGACTCCGAAACAAGCTTATCCCCCTCACTCACTCTATGAATAAATGACCAAGAAGATAAAATGCAATGCAGACTATGATACAATCACAGGTACTGAAGCGCACCGAACACGTCAATAAAATAAAGTTTTCTAAACCAACTATTTTGAAGAATAGTGGCAAATGATCGATATCACATAGATTGGTGGTCTTTCTAAGGTTAAAAACAACGAAAAGGAAAAATTGGGCGTTTTAAATAAATAATTTAACTAACTACTCTAACTAAACTAAATAAATAAAATAACTAAAACAACTTTGAAAACGAACACCTAAGTAACACCTAGGTCTACAGTTCCACAAACCAGGATCAAGATTCAATGGCAATCACGGTCTTCAATCTTTCCCAAAAAGTCATTAATCACTACAAGGAAAATGAAATTTAGAAACGGAATTAGAAACGGAATTAAGTTCCGTTTCTAAAAATAAAAGTTAGCGACGGAATTGAGACGGAAACATTCAGAGACGGAATTGAGACGGATCAGAGGCGGAATTAGAGACGAAATTAGAGACGGAATTAAATTCCGTCTCTAAAAAATGGCGCCAACATTCCCACCAAAACTTTATTTTGTTATACCCGTTCATCAAATCTCGAGATTTCCCCTTTACCCCCTCCAACACCACCTCTCGTCCTCCCCACCACCGAAAGCCCTAACTCCCACCGCGAGAAAACCTCGTCTTCGTCGTCTCTCCTCTATACTCTCGTCTCTCCTCTAGACTCTGGTCTCTCCGTCTCTCCGGTCACCGGCCCCCAAATCTCCAACCCCCAACAAATCTCTCGTCTCTGTTCCGTTGCTCTCAACTCTCTCTCTCGCCCGGCCTTCTCTCTCGCCCGGTCACCGCTCTGCCTTCTCTCTCTCCCGGGCCCGGCCTTCTCTCTCGCCCGGTCACCGCTCTGCCTTCTCTCTCGCCCGGCCTTCTCTCTCGCCCGGTCACCGCTCTGCCTTCTCTCTCGCCCGGTCACCGCTCTGCCTTCTCTCTCGCCTGGCCTTCTCTCTCGCCCGGTCACCGCTCTGCCTTCTCTCTCGCCCGGCCTTCTCTCTCGCCCGGTCACCGCTCTGCCTTCTCTCTCGCCCGGTCACCGCTCTGCCTTCTCTCTCGCCCGGCGGCCCTCGCTGTGTCCTCTTCGCCGTTTCGAGAAGGTTCGATCTATCTCTCTCTAGAATTTCGTCGATAAGGTTGGGAAGTGGTTTCAGCTCTGTCCTTCACTCACTTGGAAAATCTCGTTTAGGTTGAAGATAAGGTTGGGGTGCAGGGGAAGGTTAGGGTTTTGATTTTTTTTGTTGAATACTTGAACTTTCAGTGATTTCTATGTGTTTTGGTGGAATTGGTGGTTCTTTAAACGTTCTCCGTATCTCTATCATTGAAGACCTAACTTTCGCTGCTTCTAATCATCTAAATTTGGAGATTCTCACGTGTGTTTTGTTTTGTGTCTCAATTTTTGGTATTCCGAGAATCTTCTGTAGTTTGTCTTAGCAATTTGTGCACTTTGAATTTCTTCAGATTGCACAGCGATGGCGAAAAGGTTTGGTAAGCAATTGATGCAAAGAAGGCTCTATATGCGACGAAGTGCATCGACTGCTCTTGTGAAGTACGTAATGCTTCTTCACCTTCAGTTCCTTTGATTTTCAATTTTTTCTTCAATAGTTTAAGCTTTGGTATTTAGGTTTGAAATCCATTTGATAATCTTTGTTGATCGAGTATTGTGTTGTTGTTCAATATGGCTTAAATTGAGGGCTGGATTTGTGTGATTAGTGAGTTGGCTAAATTTGGTTAGCCTTAAATTGAGGGCTGGATTTGTGTGATTAGTGATTAGTGAGTTGGCTAAATTTGTGGATTTGTGTGATTTGTGTGATTTTCAATATAGACAGTAAAAGTTTCCATGTATAAATCTAAAAAAATAGTTTCCATGTATAGTGATACTGTATAAATCCCATAAGATTTCTAATATGAAAACCTACTAGTAGGCTTTCTTACTTACAAAGTAATTGGTGATTAATCTTATGGGATATATGGTTGTGAATCTAAATTTCTTATGGATCTTGCTACACATGCATGTGAGGTTATATTAATTGAATATGCTGAACTTGCAGTCTTTAGGTATATGTCCTATTATTTCTCAATTTGTTACCGTATGTATTTGAGGTTTTTTTTTTTTTTTCAACCCTTCTTTGCTTCATAGTAGGTCCTTCATTTACCTTCGAAAGGCCTTGTGAGGTCATTTAGACATCCAATTTTAGTTTGCTTATATTCTATGGTTCTACCTCAATGTTCATTGAGTCTTTTGTTTTCCTCATGTGGCGGACTTTATTCAAATTGATAAATGTATACTTTGGTTTTAAGAAAAGTAGTAGGTTATTGAATAAATTTATGGATGCTTGATACATCTTGACTTTGGTAGATCTTGTGTTGAGTTTTTCGAATGTTGTGTAAGTTTAGCCGATCGCTACGCAATGAACAGATCCTATTAGATGAGTATCGTATATACCTTGACTTTAGAAGTTTCCAATGCAAGTGGTGCATAATAAGTGATGTAAAAATCAAGAAAAACCTTAGGTGGATTCCATGTTTTTGAACGAATCCGACGATTCAACAGATCTTGTTCCATTTAAGACACTTTGGTTCAAACGCCCTATTGCATTGTCATATTTGCTCTATATGGTATCTTGCCTCATCTGGTGCAATGGTGAGTTTTTTCTCCAAAAAAAAAATAAAAAATGATAAGACTGGCACTTGTTTGTTGATTAAATCGTTCAATGCATGACCATTATTGTGATGAGACAGTCTACTCCGGTGAGGGTAAAGTTTTGTTCAAGTTGTTGCATGTTTGTGCGAGGATCACTACAGTTCCGACGCCAAGTAAATTTTCTTTCATTTTCTTTCTTTCGTTTTTGCAAATTAGTAACACTTCTCCAAATATTGTGCTCTAAACCATGTTTTGAGCTCATGTCTCATTATGTCAATCCTTTAATTTTTAATGCCATTTGAAATTGTTGTCCTTCAAGTGGGAAACTATATTCCAATTTCGCCAAGACGGGATGATGTAGCGGTGCAGACAAGAAGGGAATGGAATGGAAAGCCAAGAAAATGCTTCTCCCATACAAGCAACTTTGTAGTGAGAAAAAGGTAAAGTTTTCTATGTTAACCTTCAAGCCTATTAAAAAAAGCATATTATGAAAGAGAAAAAAAAAGAAAAGAAAAAAAAATGAACTCACTCTAATGCGATACATGAAGGTGGAAGCGGAGATTGTACAAATTGAAGCGAGATGATGTACCAGTTGCAATATCTAATGAAGTGTCTAAGTCCCAAATCAGCATGCTTGTTATTGGAGCTTCGTCGGTGGGCGCTTTCACAAGGTAAGAGTAAGAGATATGATATCGATTAACGAGCTTTGATCTATTTGCATAGTTCCATTACTCCGATTAATTGGATAGAATAGCAATGTGGATTTACCATTTAGTTCTCTTTCCTTCGTTTCATCTCATGGTTTTTACATGCGTTGGACCTTATATGCCCTCATAGTTGTTCCTTGTTTCCAATTGTTCCTAGTTCTATTTGAGGTTTTAAACCACATCTTGTGAAAACAAGGTCTCTAGTGATACATCGACATCCATGGTTTTGGTCGTGATTTCTAAAAGTTGTAAACAAGTCTTAATTTTATTTTATTTTTATAAGAATAAACTAGTCGACTCTAATTAATTAATTTGCAATTTAGGTTTTATTTTCTTTGTTGTCGAGCATAAATATTTTTCTTTTAATTTTAATTCTTAAACGTAATCATGCATGATAGCTTGTGTATGTTGCGCTTAAATATTGATCATGAAACATCAAGACTATATATATAAGCATCACAAACCATTGCTATGTTATAGTTTGGAGCGAGAGATAATTTGCTAAATAACACCATGTTCCTTCTGGATAATGATGAATTTCTTTTTCTTTATTACATTATTTATGTTGTGTTTGGCTCATACACTTGTGCTTGCGATGATACGTAGTTCTCCCATAATATTGTTTATATTCCTATTATTGTTTGTATAATTTAGTGATTTTTTCTTTTTGATCTTTTTTCGTGTGTTTTGTACGAAGTCAAGTATTATTTGAAGCACAATCAATTTTATATAATCTCTAACACACTTCATTTTTTTATTTTTTTTTCATTTAGAACAATTTTTGCTTTTACTTTTGTAGAAAGATACGATATAGAAACTTTTTAGATTGTTTTTGTTGTTTCGTGCATTGAGAAAAGATAATGTTAAGGATATGTTAAGTTTATATAAATTGTGTAATATCAATATATTATTTAGCTATGATTTTTATTATATATTGGCAGGTTAAATGTGCTTGGATTGAGACCTATATATATAAGACTTTAAAAACTAAACAAAAATGAAAATTAGAGACGGAAATAGCAACGAAATCTTTGGATTCTGTTGCTATTTCCGTCTCTAATTTTCGTTTTTGTTAGATACATGAATCAGAAACGGATCAAATTCCGTCTCTGATTAGCAACGGATCAGAGACGGAAATAATCAGAATCAGAAACGGAATTAGAGACGGAATAAATTTCGTCTCTGATCAGAAACGGAATTTATTCCGTTTCTGATCCGTCTCTAAATCAGAAACGGAATCGCATTTCCGTTTCGATTGAATTAGCAACGACGTTTTTAGATACGGAATTGATTCCGTCTCTGTTCCGTTTCTGACTGCAATTAGAGACGGAATTTTTGCAAATCAGAGACGGAAATTTCCGTTTCTGATTTGCTGTTTTTTTGTAGTGAATTTATATTCTCCTAGATTAGCTATAAAAAATCGACATCCGCAAGAAATTCCTCATTCCCCTAATCTCGATAGCTAGGACGCCTGCCACTAACTACTTCCCTAATTAATGCATAACCCTAGACATTCGCTAATCGGGTTTAACACATTAACCGAAGTAATATGGATCTATGGGAACACTAATCATAAATAACCGGATAGCATCCGCTTTCGATTTAACCTAAATTCAATTGTTGCACACTCAAGAACCGAAAAGGTTTTACGGCAAACGGGTGAGTGTTCGTCACTTTATTGGTCCAAAAGTACAATTACACGGATACTAATGGTCCATATAACTATAGGTTGTCTCCCTAAAAGCATGCACTGGCCACATACATACCATATATCTAAACCATATTAATTAAAATCAACAACGATGAAATATGAGAATTAAATTAAATTAAATAATAAAATAAGAGATCTCACATAATATGCCATGAATCCATAATCCCGATTTGTTTCCCCGCCGACCTAGGCAATCGTCGAGAGAAGTCGATGTTAAAAATATAATAATCGGTGTTCTCCAATAATACCATAAGTTCATAATATATAAAACTACTAAAAATCGGTCCCGGGAGGTGAAAGAAACTAATTTTGAGGGTTGGGGAGGTGACTCGTGCGTCAAGGAGCATCGTATGGCTGTTTTTGGGCTTGAAATCACGTTCTGTCCACGTGTCGCGTGCTGATTGGTCATTTAGTCTCGCACACAGACGTGGCGTTCTCCCATTGGTCCAGAGCTGCTGCCGTGACGTGGTGTTGTGTGGTGTGTGTGACACGTGGTGGGCAAAGAGGCGCTGGTGAGAATCGCGCGAACTCGGCCGAAATTCTGGGAGACGGTGTTGACATGCATCCCGAGGAAATCGAAGAGCTACTGATCGAGGAGAAGAAATGGTTTCTGACGTTGTGTACTGTGATGGTGACGTGGCAATGTCTGATTGGTGGAGAAAATGAGACCGCTGACGTGGCGGCTTCCTATTGAAGGAGAGTTGGAGTATGAAGCTGTGGTGCATGGAAAGCCCGCCACGTGGCGAGCGGTGGTTGGTGGAAAACGCTTGAAATGACATGCTTATCCAATGACAAAGTGACATGTGGCGGCCTACTGCTGCTGTCTCCTATTCTCCTTGCTGTGTAGCACGTAATTCGAGGCAAATAGTCCGGCGTCCGATCAATGCATATAAATACTTCATTTTGAGTATTTTGACGCCACGAATTCAACTGCGCACTCCGTTTCACTTGAAAATGACCAATAAATATAACTAAATATATATTTTAGAGACTTTCTATATTTAAATATATTAAATATAAAGTACTAAATATGTATAAATACTGACTTATCAAATACCCCCAAACTTAAGACTTTGCACGTCCCTAGCAAAGGTGTAGATGATAACACAAACTAAATTAGACTCATAATATAATAATGCACCGACTCACTAATCATATATTATACCCGATTCAAAATTCATGGAGTTCCTTTAATTTACGTAGCCACCAAGTTAACAAGCAACTCAAAGAAATTTCAGAGTTATGATAGATCAAGACTCGCAACCCAAACACAATTAAGATCCCATTTTCAAGACAAAGACTCGGTCAAAACAAATGTCATCAACTACTCATAAGTTTTCTTGGTCTATACATTATAGCACACAAGTTAAAATTACACTTATTCTAGTGAAAGCACTCGAACTAAATCTTTTATGTGAGGAGTTCCACAACTTTCGCCTTTATTTATTATATATTTTATTTTTATATTTTTTTCTCCAAATCTTTTTTCAATTAATATGTTCCCTGCTCTATTTCCTATGGACCACTTTTCTCACTTTTTCCCACCACAAGTTTCCCTGCTCCATTTCCTATGGAAACTTGTAGGACACTCTACACTAAGAAAACTCATGTTAGTACTTCTCAATTTCACTATAATCAAGCAAATCCCCCAATATGGGTTGAAATATTATTACTCGAACAAATTTGACCGTCTACTCATTTTTGTTATTTAGCATAAAGCTTAACCATCAACTAAGTTAGATCATAAAAATGCAGAGCTACAAACTCGATTGAGTGTTTCTCCTAATTTTCCCTAATTTTCAAGTTAAAAAGGCAACTGTAAATTACTCATCCACAACCAAAGGCATGAACAAAGTCTCGGGTGACTCTAAATACTATAAAAATATAAAAACTTATAATAAATATATATATGGATGAAAGTGTATCAAATCCTAGTGAAATAAGAAAGAAATATAAAGGGACAAGAAATGAAAGAAATGATATAAAACACCACCATTACCATCCATCAATCACATATAACCGCATAAGAAAATTAAACGATCTCACCTGCGGTCTTTCGCAAAGAATCCATCCAAAGTCCAACCACAATCCCTAAAATATCCTCAAACTTATTCCGAACCTTGTCCTTAAGGTTCAAAACAAGTCAAGACGTCCATATAACAAAAAGAAAAAGATAGTGGTGAAGAAGAACATTGATAAATAAATAAGAAGATGATACAAATGCATGCATAAATGAAAGTCGCTAAAAACTAGTGAACGCACAAAATCTCTCATGTGTAGGTGACTAGGGAAACTATGAAAGAACAATCATAACATGAGCAAGAACTAGTAAACATATGAGTTAACTGAAAAGATTCCTATCAAATCTTGCGAGCCCGAAGTCTGTCAACTAAGGGTGAAATCAACAAGATGATGGAATGAAGTCTAGGGTTTGGATCTACTTAACGACCCGCTACTAATGCGGCTACTTAAGTTGGTCATGTCCCAACCAAGTCTCAAAACACCTAAAATTCTATAAACATGTTAATTTCGAAAAGATGCTTAAATTATGCTAAAAAAATATAATCCATAGTCAAACCTAACAAAACTCACGGGGTGCATCAATTTATTAAAATAAATAATAATAATAATAATAATGATAATAAATAAAAATACCAAAGAAAGAAAATCAATCCCCGTCAACGGCGCCAAAAATTGACGCGCGCCGAACGCGTCAATAAAATAAAGTTTCCTAGACCAACTATTTTGTAGAATAGTGGCAAAGAGTCGATCTCACAGAGATTGATGGTCTTTCTAATGTTAAAAACAACGAAAAAAAAAATTGGGGGTTTAAAATAAATAATTTAACTAACTACTCTAACTAAACTAAATAAATAAACTAACTAAAATAACTTTGAAAACAATTAATGAACACTTAAGTAACACCTAGGTCTACAGTTCCACAAATCATGATCAAGATTCAATGGCAATCATGGTCTTCAATCTTTCCCAAAAAGTCGTTAATTTATATTCTCCTAGATTTGCTATAGAAAATCACGTTTTGTCTACGTGTTGCATGTCGATTGGTCATTTGGTCTGCCCACGCTAACATGGTGTTCTCCCATTGGTCCAGAGCTGCTGCCATGACGTGGTGTTGTGTGGTGTGCGTGACACGTAGCGGGCAAAAAGACGGTGGTGAGAATCGCGCGAACTTGGCGAAATTCTGGGAGATGGTGCTGACGCGCATCTCGAGGAAATCGAAGAGCTGCTGAACGATGAGAAGAAATGGTTTGTGACGTTGCGTACTGTGATGGTGACGTGGCAACGTCTGATTGGTGGAGAAAATGAGACCGCTGACATGGCGGCTTCCTATTTGAGGAGAGCTGGAGTATGAAGTTGTGGTGCATGGAAAGCCCGCCACGTGGCGAGCGGTGGTTGGTGGAAAACGCTAAAAATGACGTGCTTATCCAATGGCAAAGTGACATGTGGCGGCCTACTGTTGCTATCTCTTATTCTACCCGTTGCGCAGCACGTAACTCGAGGCAAATAGTCCGGCGTCCGATCAATGCATGTAAATTCTCCATTTTGAGTATTTTTCGCCACGAACTCAACCGCGCACTCCGTTTCACCTGAAAATAACCAATAAATATAATTAAATATATATTTTAGAGACTTTCTATATTTAAATATACTAAATATAAAGTACTAAATATGTATAAATACTGACTTCTCAGGTACAAAAATATTCAATCAATAGTAAAGATCACTGTAGGGTTGACTTACAACCAAACCAACTTTGAGCTTAATTTTAGGGGTCCCCGAAGCGTCGGATCACCTTGAAGATGGTTCCAATAGCTTCCCTGCATATCTAATTATATTATGGGTCATGCTTTAAGTGAAACCAAATCACGAAACCCAATGAAAACTGCGGCCAAAATACTCTTGAGAACAATTTCCAAAAACATTAATTTATATAACTATTTCAATTAACTTTTAACTAGCCAACTTGGGGTAGCTTTTTAACCTTGAAAACCCAATATTTGTCATGATGACCTAAAAGGAACTTGTAGTACGCATTTCATACTTTCCATAGAATCCAAGAACACTTAATGATCCGATGGATAAGTTATGAATTTTCCAATATGATATGTCATCTAGGCAAACTTTATTTATTTTGAACTAAAAAAACTTCTCAAAATTAGTATTTTCGCAATTAATTCATCAAAACTCGACAACAAATGCCACGAAACCACCCAATACTAACACCAAAATAATTTCACAACCCGTGGAGTCAAATTGGATTAAAACCAATAATCAATATCAACTATTAAAACATCTCCAAAATAGTTATCAACTGAATTGCATTAGTTCACCTCATCAAAACCCTAACCCATGTTGGTGGAATTTATCCCAAATTGACACAAATTAATCCAATATATCAATTAACAATAATTCCTACCAATTTCTATCAAAACCCCATGAGATAAATTGAAAAATCATGAGAATTCAAATTGAATTGAGAAAAAATGTATGACATTGAGAATTTACCAAATTGCGGGCCGAATACCTCGTTTCCACCATGGAGATTTAGCTCGAATAGACCACATCGAGATGCCCTACTGTTTTGGTGAAAAAAATCGGGTGAAAATTGGACGTAGGGAGCTCTATGAGCGAATGAATCAGTGGAAGGGTTTATGGAACGTTCGAACAGAACGTTCTGTTGAAATGTATAAAATGAATCCATTGATTTTTTTCTTTTTTTTATTTATATATAAAATGTTAGCTGCTGATAGCTTAATTTCTTTTTATGTATTACTTCCAAAAATCCCTACTTTGACGTGTTTTGACTTTTGACGCCCATTTTTTGATCCGATTTTTCACCAAATTGAACCAAACTCTCGATAAAACAGTCCATCTTCATGAAAGGTTCATAAAACATGTCCCAAAAATCTTAATTTTGTCCATGACTTACGGAACACTTATAGACCAATCTTCTCGTCATACTTAACCAAACTTGCACCAGTTTGGACCCAATTTCAACTTCAACCACTGTCAACCGATACGAAACTCGAAACAAGATCTCGCTCAAACTTCGTCTCATTTCACACTACCTGCGATCCCGACTTACATGCATCGAGACGTGTATACACCTCACCAATCGCCACCAAATCATCAAACAATTTTAACTCCTCGATGATCATTCTACGCGTATCTCGAGTCGCGTCCAATGTATATTTTTATTTGATTTTAAACTCTAGTATTCGTTTATATATAATTATATATAAACTATATTATATATAAATATATACACACCTATATATTTTCGCGGCTATAACTTCGCCACACGCGCCAACGACCAACCTCGGGCATGCACACTATTGTATATCCCACGCGTCACCCTCGACCTCGAGTGTCACTAGGCATCCACCAATTTATTTATTATTTTATTTAATTTCGTGATTATCTTTTCAATTTACGTCCAAATAAATCCCCGAGAAATACCTCAATTTCGCCAAAAGTTGGAAAATTTACTAAAGCGCTCCAAAACTTTCAAACAACTAGTCTCGCACGCGAATCAAGGTGTGGGACCCACGTCGGTTCATTTAGTCTATTTAAAGTCCAAAATTTGAATTTTCAAACTTACTTGTAAATATATTTTTTGCGAAACTTGAAACAGTTGCTCGGGTGGACATTTAAACTTCCACGAACTCGTGTTGACATGTATCTCGAGACAAAACCACAAAATTACAAAAATTGGAGAAAATTCTCCAACGCGCTCCAGAACTTACGAACAGCGCGTATACATTCCACTTAACCCTATTTCACATCGAAATAGTGTATAATACACCAGATAGACACACAACACACAAAAATAATATTAAAATTTATGATCTATGATCCGTAACACGTGGGTCCCACCTCGGATACCTAAATTCCAAATTAAATCTGAAAATACTTAATTAGCTGCCTAATTAAGTTTATAAAATTTTCGGATGTCACAGCGGGCTCGCCAAAGACAACTGAGGAGTGAAAAGAAAGAGTTGAATGATCACGGTATGAATTTGAAACTTCACAAAATATTGTATGAAATATTGAGTAGGGTAAATGCTATAAAATGAAATGAATGCTTTTAATTAATAATTTTGAAATGAAGTTGATTTTACTTTTTTTAATATATAGGTCCCCGGAATGCAAAACCACGTTATGTCGCTATGGGTTTGAGCATGTTGCAAATTCAGCATATGTGTTACCATCTATAAACTCTTGTCGAATTTGCAGTGCGAAAAAGTTTTTTCATGAATCTAATAGTTTCTGTTGTTCAAACTGTCAAATAACCCTCGTCCCTAATGTTGTCCTTGAATAAATGTTCGATCTATTCACTTCAAACATTGAAGAGACACGTGAGTTTTTGATATACATCCTTACTTATAACACAAATTTTGGTTTTACATTTGTGGTGTAAAGTGCGAGAAAAAGTATGCCAAAAGTAATATGGGTGTATATACATTTAGAGTGCAGGGCCAAATTCATCATTTTATAAATAATTTAGTTCGTGACAAGGAGCATCCTTCTTTTTTGCAACTGTACTTTTATGATACTGATCATGAAATGCACAATCGAATGCATTGCTCGGATAGGATGAAAGAGATAATTTTGGCAAGGTTAATTAGTACGCTTGCCAAAAATCCATATGCAAGTTTTTTCGCACTTTAGAAAATAAAGAAGATTTAGAGCATCATGTTGTTCAATTAATTTCAAGCGTTAGTCTAAATCAAAGAGTATTTAATATGCCCACTACTTCTCAAGTTGCTGCTGTTTGGATAAATGATAATACAAGTACTCAGCCAACGAAGAAGGATATCCTTGTCTATAGTCGCTCCAAAAGTAGCCATAGAATCAATTACTACTACGGTTGTTATGATACTTTACAATACCCTTTGTTATTCTTGTATGGAGATGTGGGTTGGCGCGATGGAATTCAGAGAAAAATTACCACTGGATCACATAGAAATTACAACACAGAGCCCATTCTTGATCTCAATTTAGTCAATTCTACTGAAGAGTTGCTTGACAATGAAAATGAAAGTAAATGTTTTCATTTCCTTCGTTAATAAATAATTTGGTTGGTTTATAACTATTTTTTTCATATTGAAGTGAAATATTTGTCTCATAGTATATTCTAGACGCAAGAGGAATTGTGTATCTTGCCGCGAATATTATTATTATAAACTTCAGATTAGGGACGTGAGGAATTCTATTCTATTACATTTTGGTAGACTTTTGCAGCAGTACGTCATTGATATGTATGTCAAATTAGAGACATCTAGGTTAGATTTTATTCGTCATAAACAAGATGAGATACGTTCAGAGTTTTACCAAGTGGTTATAAATTCTATTGATATAGGTGAAAGCGTTGGTTCAAATATTGGAGGTAGGATTGTTCTTCCAACATCTTTTATAGGTGGGTAAAGAGACATGCGAAAGAGGTATATGGATGTTATGGCATTGGTTCAACATTTTGGCAAACCTGACATCTTCATCACTATCACTTGCAATCCTTATTGGCCAGAAATACAACAAGAGCTTCGATTTAATGATGACGCTCAAAACATACCTGATCTTGTTGCTCGTGTTTTTAAATCAAAGTTGGAGTGCTTGAAAAATGAAATAATGAAAAAGCAAGTATTTGGTCTAGTTGCAACATATGTCTATGTCATTGAATTTAAAAACAAGGTCTTCCCTATGCACATTTTCTTATTATCTTATAACCAGTGGCGAAATTAATAGAAGTTGAAGCTTTTGATTCATTCGTATGTGCTGAGCTTCCGGATGAATCAATTCACCGCTACTTATGTACCGCTGTTGTGAAACATATGATGCATGGTCCATGCGGTAGTTTGAACCCAAATAATGTGTGCATGGAGATGGTAAATGCAAGAATAACTTTCCAAAGGCCTTTCGTGATTGTACTTCACATGGGAAAGGCTCATATCCCAAATATCGGAGACGTAATGATGGGAAAACTGTAGTTGTTAGGAAACGCAATTTGGACAATCGTTGGGTGGTTCCGTACAATCCTTAGTTACTTACTAAATTTGATTGTCATCTAAATGTTGCGGTTTGTTCTACTATCAAGGTTATTAAATACATGTAGAAGTACATATATAAAGGTCATGATCGCATTGTGATTCGATGCACTAACAATAATAAAAAGGCTGACATTGATGAGACCGAAAGCTTCCAATCAGCACATTGGGTAGCAACACCAGAGGCAATGTGACGCATATATGGCTTTGAATGAAATATATCCACCACTCATCACGCTGCAACTACATTTGGAGGGAAAACTTTATTTTTTTATAGATGGTCCAGGTGGTACAGGGAAAACCTTCTTATGCTGAGCAATATTGACAAATGTTAGATATGAAAGAATGATTGCATTGACAACTACATCATCAGGTGTTGTGGCTTCATTGTTACCTGGAGGTCGAATAGCCCATTCGAGGTTCAAATTGCCAATAAATCTTGATGGGATCAAGACATGTAACGTTAACAAATAATCAATGTTGGCAAAATTATTATTGAAAACACATTTGGTCATTTGGGACGAAACACCGATGTCAAATAAATAAAATATTGAAGCATTAGATTTGATGCTTAGGGATGTCCAATAAAGACATGCCATTTGGGGAAAAATGGTAGTTTTTTGTAGTGATTTTAGATAAGTACTTCCTGTAATTCCTAAAGGTCATAGACAAGATGTAATGAAGTCGACGCTGGCAACATCATATATTTGGCCTTTGATGGAAAAAATCAAGTTAGTCGAAAATATGAGAGCAAGACTTAATCCAGAGTTTTCAAACTTCATACTTTGAGTTGGTAATGGTACAGAAGATGAACTTCCAGGCAATATGGTTTGCATGCCTTCTCGTATCACCTTGCCATATGTGGATGAACTAATCTCCTTGGAAAATTTAATTACAGTCGTGTACCCCAATTTGAATAAATATGGTGAGGAAATAGATGCAATGTCAAGTCGTGCTATATTAACGACAAAGAATGAATTTGTAGATGAAGCTAATTCTCTACTTATTCATCGATTTCCTGGTGAAATTATTAGATACTACAGCTTTGATGAAATTCTTAATGAAAACATGAATTCAGTAAATCTCGAATTCTTGAATAGTTTATCATGTGGTTTTCCTCCACATGACTTGATGCTAAAGAAGAACTGTCATATTATTTTCCTGCGCAACAGTAATCCATCTGAGGGATTATGCAGCGGAACATAGTTGATTTGCCGAAGATTTGAGAAAAATTTCATTGACGCAGAGATAGCTACAGGTCATTACAAAGGGAAAATAGTTTTTTTTGTCTAGAATACCTTTCATTCCAAATGAAGAAGATAAAATGCCATTCAAAATCAAAAGGAGAAAACTCCTTATTTGGTTATGTTTTGCAATGACTATTAACAAGGCTCAAGGGTAAACACTACACTTAGTTGGGATTTATCTGAGAGAACCAATTTTTTCTCACGGTCAACTTTATGTTGCGCTTTCACGTGCTACCAATGCGAGTTGCATCAAAGTTCTTATTAAACCTTCTAATTACAATAACCAACCAAACACGACAAAGAACATTGTTTACAAAGAGTTGTTGTCACTCGTGGATGCTTCTTTTGTGGAATCACTTTAATTGAAATGTAAGTTTTTAACCATTTTACAATTAAAATGTTGTTTAAGTTTTCTTATTCTCTTTAGTCATTTCCTTAACAAAATTTTATGTTTTAAATATAACAGGAACAAACTCGTAAAGAAGCTAAAGAATTACTACCTATTGATTGTGTTTGTTTTTATTGATAAGGTGCATTATGTTATGGCTATTCTCATAATTACTCTCTTCAGAAGATTATCATTATAATCATTTGTAGTTTATCTTCCCATATTAGATATGTATAACAATTCTTATCAAGTATTTAATTTGTTTGTTTTGTTGTACTCCTTTATTTGCTATATTTGTTAAGCTGATTTAGCATTCTTCTTATAATGGAATTTATGAAAAAATTGCAAATATCTAACTCCATTTGTTCTTGTGTTTAATTTTGTATTAGAACTTTTAGAGTATTGCTTAACCCTTTTTTATGCCTTTATCAGATTCTCTGTTAAGTTTTAGGAAGTAGGAATATCAATCACCCTGCTCGTGACACAAAATAATAACAAACACATTAAATCTGCATTACCTTATGTTGGAGAAGTTCTATGAAACCTTCAATGTGGTAATATGTGAGTGTTCATCTAGTTCTCTTTAAAATTGGGATAAGTTGATTCCTCCGCCATCCAAGAGTTGAATATTTGTTACCCTCTCCATATAAATTATCTTAGTCCTGCTCGTTAAATATTAGGGTAAAAGTGCAACTTTCAACAATTAGTGTTGTAGGGAACCTTTATATCAGTCTTTTGTCTCAATTATTATGATAATAAATGAGTTGTTAGTTATATATGTTGTTGCTTTTTCTTTTATCAAATTGTGTTTTACTTTACTTTTCTTGGTTTCTTAGTCGGATTAAATGTTTTTTTCTAAAAAATACAGCTATCTTAATTAGTGTTTTATTTTCCCGATTACATGGAAGACGAACTTTATCAAATCTTCTCAAGGAATCAGAAAACCCCAAGCTCTATTCATTTTTTCTCGAGTAAGTATGCATATTTCTTTTTCTTAATTTCTTTCCTCGACTCTTTTTTTCTATCTTCTGATTATTTGTTTACAATCATCTATTATCATGTAGTATTACTCTAAAGCCATTCTGTAGAATTACCAGACGCGTAGATGAACTGTCTATCGCTTTCCAATCATTGTTTCAAAAGTACAGTAAACCATTAAGTGATTCAGGAATTGTTTCCACAGAGACATGAAGAGAATGCTATTTAAGGACATCAATCGCCACCTAGCTCCTTCTCTCAATGAGAGATTTTGTATTCCGTCTCATCTTTCTTCTAAAGATGAAGCAAATAAGGATAAAGTCAAGTAGAAGGTAAATATGAAGAACTTGGGGGCATGGAAAGGCTCTTGATGACATAGATTTTCATATGTCTGTCTCCGTAAAGTATCGTTTTATTTGTGCTTTCCTCGCTTCAAGAAATCAGGCCACTCTTGATGCCGCACTTTTTCATTCAACTGGAGGTGGTGATTACAGAAAACGCAAAAGGAGGTAAGTGATGTTATGATTGTTGTATGTTACAAATTGCTTGGTTGGACTTCTCATAAATAACAAGGATTTGAAGGACATATTTGTTGATTTTATGGTTTCAGAGAAAAATGATTGTAATACATATTAACTTTCTCTCTTATTTTTAACACTAATTAGGATCTCCGAGGCGTCCAAAGAGAAAAAGGAAATCGCGGAGGAAGAATTGCCTATGAAACGTCATGGCACATTCCCCTTGGAGAGACTACGCGCTATATTTCAGTGCATAACTTCAGTGATAGAAGATTCACTTGATGAAGGTGAGCAAGAAAGTAACAGTGATTTGGGAGCTGAATGTGGGAACGCAGAGCTTATGTTTGATGTTTTATTACAATTATCCACACTTTGCAATGCTAATTTTATCAGCAAGGGAGGAACCTGCCCGTTGGAAGCCTCAACTCAGTATCAATCAACAGTGACTGAAGAATTGAATTTGAAGGTTATGTTCCTCTTTTTTTGCTTATAATTCATTTCACAACTTTCCCTTAATGTTAGCTGGTAATCTGATTTGCATGCTCACTTCTATGAGTATTCACATGGTTGAAAATGGCTTTTAGGTTGCAAGGAGTGTGAAGTTTCCTCTCTCAACGTATTTGTATCAAAAGTGAAGATTATGGTGCTGAGAATTCTATATAACTGTTATATATAATGTAACTAAGCATTGTTTCTATAAAAGCTAAGAATATTTTATTGTGAGCTATACTAGGCCGACTATTCTAATTAGTCCTAACCGATTTTATATAAGTTTGATTTTGCTTTCTCAAAATCTTCAAATGCTTATTTATCCTTTGAAAGTCTTGCATTGTTTTAGGGGGATTTCCTAACGATTTTTTTAAGTCGGTCTACATTTCCAAACAAAAAGTATTTTAGAATGAAATGCTAAATGTCTTTCAGAGAAGTTCAACAAAATAAAGTTAACAGTTGAAAAATAATATTAATTTTTGTTCTCCACTCTCTTGATCAAGCATTGAGTTTCTATGTTGCTTTAAATTAATTTCGTTGCAGATTAAACCTTTGTGCAAGGTAATTTCAAGACAAGTAACAGCAGAAATCAAAAAAACTTTGGAAGAACTTATTACTCAGTGCAAGGAGATTGTTGAAGCTGAGGGTGAACGTATTAATGAGGAGAAGTATGGCAATGAGAGAGATCCGAGTATTATTGGTTCTTCTTCCTAGCAGGGAAGATGTTTGTGTTTTTGTTCATTTTGAGAGACTCGTGCACTGCAAACCTTGTAATTATATATGTATTGAATGACTATGGATCACGCTATATTCTATCTCTTACTTGGGTTTCTAAAATGCCAAGTTGTGTTGCTTTTATTTTGAACTAGGTTTATCATAAGAGAAGAACTTAAACAACCATGGCAAAATATGGAGTTGTGGGCTTCCTATAACTTCTAGACAAATGAGTTGTAACATATCCAAAGGACAGAGAGAGAAGGATATTGCATCCTTAGAAAAAAACTTCGTTAAGCAAGGAGTTTATATAAGGGAGATTGATGAGGTGTTTTATGGTCACTCAGTAGGAAAAACTGATAGGTTCTGCGCTTATGATGAAGATCCTGGTAACTTGGATCAATGTGACCCACATTCATCTGATGATTCTGAAATTGAACTGGCAATTGATGATAATGATGATTTTGATAATTATGGAGAGTTCTTTGATCTTAAAACTTTTGAAAAAGAAGGTGATCTTGTCGATCGTTTTAGAAATATTGTGAACCTTACTTCATTAAAGCCAATATTTGAAGCTTTGGCTGGACATTTAGAGAATGATTAACATATGTTTCATATTCCTTGCAGTAGTCGTTCCATCTTCGTTCAATTTTAATAAGAAACAGTAAAGTGAGATCGTCAAATTTAAATTTCAAGGATACATTTCTTCTTGAAGAACGATCGACGACATGGAGGTCCTTATGATCAGAGTAATCATATCAGCATTTACATGGGACTTCTGATCTTACTTGGCCTATATACATAATTAAACCATCATATCATATATCATATATGCTTTATGTACAATGTGTGGAGCCGTGTATAGCGTGTTAATACTCCAAAACCCATGTAATAAAGAGATGTGACATTGTGTATCTCAATTAATAAAGGGGATTAATTTCATACACTTTTGGCTTGTTCGTTTTTGAACTTAAAGACATGTGATGCACTTGTGCTAATGTGACGACCCCTCTCCTAATCTAGGGCACCGTCCAGCCTAATCCCGTAATTAATCTCTAATCTTATCCACGCATGACTCAACTACGTATTAGTCAGCCTTTACAACCTAAACGCCTCTTTTCTCGTATTCAGGATAAGTAATACACTAGTCCTACTAGTTTATAAAATTTAGAGTTAATTAAAACTTTTTATTAAATTAATTATTTAACAGAAGTCTTATTGATTATGTGGAAACAATTAGTAACTTATGCGGAAGCCATTTATAAAATCTTAAGTGTGGAAAACCAGAAAATGACATCACATATATAAAGTCCTCAAAATGTAGTGAAACAATAAAATAGTCTAAGTCAAGTCGGGGAACTAATGCCCAACCCAATATACAACCCCAAATAGTATCTGAAAGACATATATAACATATACAATAAAAATACTAAAAGAAGACCTACAATCGATGCAGTGACGCGCTACGGGCTCAGGGATAGTTTCCAATCTTCTCCTTACCCGGCCTGTTGGTAGACGGCTCTGCACCCATCGTCATAAAAAGGACGGTGATTACAAGAATAAAACAGTAATCCCCGATGACAAGCTTAATTTGCATTCCCAAATATCAAATGGTATTTAAAAGCACATAAATGGGAAAACTGGAAAATAAACCATATGAGAGTAAATACTAGAGTTAAACAAGTGATACTGACACTAGGCTAAGTAGTCGTGATTTAGGTCTGGGTGGCAGTGAAACATGTCACTCCGACTCAATAATCATATAGCACAAGGGACTCTAACCCAAGTGTTACCAGGGACTCTAACCCCGGTGTGTAGACCACCTAAGGGACTCTAACCCCGAGTGTCATACAGTGTCAGGTAACATGTGCTGACATCCCCATGGACTCTAACCCCGTGAGTCGCGCACACCTCGATCGAGTACGGGACCTAAATGAGAAAACTACTTTTTAAATTTCAAGAAATACCGAGTATGGATTGTCAAGGCATAGGCATATCTACACACCTAAACAAATAAGGAATGCAAGTCCTCTTAAACATTTATCATTCAATTCACATTTAAAACAACAAGAATAGACATAGCATGGGATAGAATCAATGAATCAAATCAAATGAATGGATATCATGCAAACTAGACTCATTAAGTGAGCATAGACACAAAGAACACATGATGTAAGAATACAAATGCAAAATAGTCAAAAGGAATATGCAAGGACAACAATTAATAGAAATGAAATGCCAAGTAAAGTTGCCATTGGGTATACTCACAACAACAAAGTAAAGTCCTAGCTTTATTGGCCTTCCGATACTCCAAATCTTGTATTCGCTCTTTCGTACCCTTTTCCTAGGTTCCTGAGTTTGGTGTCTCATTAGTTCAAATATAGTAGTTTTAAGCTCAATTTAGTGGTGTTTATTGTGTATTCGAATTGGTTCAATAGACTTTAAATCAATCTTCCTAAATCAGCCCCTAAAGACTAAATTAAGTTTCAATTTCAGTCATACATTTTAACGCACTTTTAGGCATGAAATGGTCTAAATATTGAAATCCTCCATAAGTACAACTATTGTTGGTCTCTCTCTTAGCTTTCTGGAAAGGTTTATTTTGCAAAATTCTGATTTAAAATGAAAGAGATATCATGATTTTACTAAACATAGGTCTAACTGAAATTTAATCCAACTAGCGAAATTAGAAAATCTATTTCTCCCAATCTATAGTTCATACAAATGTGATATTTTGTCACAAGGTAGAAAATATACCTAAATACAACATACTAAAATATTAGCTCATTTGGAGAAGTAGTTAGGGAGTTATGCCCTTAGCAAGTTTAGTTTCAAAACTTTCCTTTTTAATTCCAGCACCTATTTGTAGAGCATGTTTGGACATAAAAACATTTGAATCAAAATAACTTCGGTTAAGAAAAGTTATTCCCCTTTAAATAAGCTTTCAAATTCCACTAGTTTGGATCAATTTAGATATAAAATGAGCAGATTATGACCAAATTACCCAGGTTGATTCCTAATACAACATGCAGAATTCTAGTTTATGTGTTGCAACTTCAAGAATTCGTATCTTTATGATTTCAAAACCAAATTAAGAACTTAAATATAGTTGGATTATCATATTGAAATGAGGAATCCAAATATATAAATAAATTGCAAATACTCAATCATCTAGCATCTGAAATTAGCCTAAAACCATAACTTGTTATAATTTCAACTACAAAGATGTGTACCTAGTTGATGTAGCACCCTAACTTGAGAATTTCTCACCAGCTCCCATGGATTCCTTCAACACCTTGATGACTCACTCCTCTCCAGCAATTCCTTCTTCTTCTCCAGCAAAAATGAATGAGCGATTTGGTTTGCATGTTGTTTGATCACTAATGTTATATATTAAGGTAATGTTCCTTCCTAGCCCTTGATCTCCATGAATTTATGTATCCCGAGGAATATATAATGGTCCACCTCTTGCCATATATCCCGCTAACTCCAACTAACTCTACCTCAAGTGACACCATTTCATTACTCACCTAGTTCCTAGATGTGTCAATGTGTATCTCTAGACCAATCTTATGATTTCCATTTAATTTACTCAACTATAGACCTTTAATTTGATTTACATTAAAAAACACAACCATAGGATTATAAGTAATTCCTTATTTCATATTAGTATTAAATAAGACTTACCAAAATGCTAACTACCCGTTCCCTAGCTCGCACGCTACTCGAGGCGCGTCCCCGCTCTCATCTCGACGCCTACAACTGTATAAACCGACTTAGTAAGTCTATACAATACATAACACTAGGCATACATCAATACAAAAATATAATATACCTCGGCCACGTGCCTCGGTCGGTGCACGTATCACGGTGTAGGTCTCACGTCAAGGGTCAGTGATCCTGATTAAGGAATTTAAACGGGGGTTAGAGATTTGGACCGTGACAGCTAAGAAATTGAGGTAATAATGAAATTCAGTAAAGTCAGACAAACAAATTATATAAGAACTTGTCATGAAAATAGGGTAGAACAAATGCAACCTATTCAGTTATAAAGACCCTTTTAAGTTGTTTAACTGAAAGGAAATGTGATGCAATGAACTTGTACAGTCCCTTTCATTCAAGAAACTAACTACTTAGCTAGAGGCCCCTTAATTGTGGTTTTTTATTCCTCGAGTTCGGGATTAGTCGGAGCTATGTCTCAATACCTTGATGATGATGATGATAATAATAATAATAATAATAATAATAATAATAATAATAATAATAATAATAATAATAATAATAATAATAATAATAATAAAAGAAATCGACGACTTATTAGTTTATTTATCAATCAACTATTTCATAAAGAAGGATTAATTTAACTAAGTGATTCAATTGAAAATACTAATAAACCCAAATGTGAACAAGCCCATTTGTTTTTAAAGGCATTAATACGTTTACTAACAAGTCAATGAATGGAGGACTGAAGAGATGATCTGCCACTTATTAGTTTACTCAATTTACACACAAAGAATTAGTACATGTAATTAATATATACTAATTAAATGTATACATACATTTTAAGTAAGAAAAAATTATGTATCAAACTACAACCCGTACTCTTTTTTTATTTGTAATGAAGAAAGTCCTCTACTGGTTTTTTTATTTGTTCCAAAACAACCGACTCCTTACTCTCGACTTTTGAGCTATCCCAATTTGACGGCTACTCAAACAACCCTTGCATTTGATTCTTCAATCTCAACACAATATCCGACTTCGACAACAACTATGTAAGCTCTTATTCCTTATCTCCCTTCTTCGAAAACAACTCCAATAACTCTAATCTGTATCTATAAATATGAGATATCTTTATCGTCGCTTTATCTCTCTCAAAGTTCTCACTATTCTCAAGTACAATCACGTTCTCTTAGTGCTCTATCTCATCGAAATTACTCGATCTTCATTGCAGGTAATGTGCAAAATTTTAATTTAATGTAGGAATTGCTTGATTAGGTGAACATATACACCCCTCTGGTTATAGAAGTCTTTAAGATTCAAACGTAAATGTAACCTTCAAATCACACATTCACTAAGTAACAATCGGATGTGGACTTGCAATAAATATATGTTTTTGTATATGATGAAGCTAATTGATCATTAATCGAATGATTGAAGTGTATATGATGAACGATTGGAGTGTATATTAGTTTCTCTTGTAATACAAATAACATCTTATTAATGCTAGCTAACATTTTTTTCCTTTAACTTTTATGATAACTCCTTTTACTTAGTTATTAAAGATTTGCGATAATGACAACATCATTGACTCCAATAAGAGATATCTGTACAACAGAAGATACACTTAAGGTAAGAGCAAATATAACAAAGAAGTGGTATTCAACGAATCTCAACACGGACACTCTCATATCAATGGATATCCTTTTCCTCGATGAGAACGTGAGTTTATATTTCTATTTTTTTTAAATGCAATTATTTATTCTAAACTATGTCTTGCATTAGCAATTATATAACAAATTTTTTGTAGGACGACTATATACATGCAACCATACCCATCTATTTGGCTCTTGATTTTGAGTACCTCACGGAAGGTAAGGTATACAACATTTTGAACTTCAAAGTAGAAAGAAAAAAATTGCACAAAGTTGTAAGCCACGACTACGTGATACACTTAACAAGCAATACCTCTGTACAAGAACACACGGACATCGTACAAACTCGAAACCACAAATTCGAAATATTTCAATTCAAAGAATTAAAAAACGACAAAACATTTACATTCAATCATCAGGCAAGAAAAAAAAATCAATCAATAGCTAAAATACATGAATTACAATTTTTTATATAACTTCCAATATAACTAATTGTTTTGTTCTTTACAGATGTACTAGGACGTCTTGTTCTAATAGGCGAGCTTGTAGACCAAGAAGTTAAAGGAAAACAAAAAACGGTCAAAAAATTTGTTTTGTGTATTCAAATCGACAGGTATATATATATTTTGTTGAAATTACTTTTCACAAAAAAATGATCCATTGTGTTTAGCAATTTAATCCTACGTTTAATCTACAGAAACAAAGAATTAAACACAACATTTTGGGGCCAAAAACAATTGATACAAGTAGTAAGTTTATCAATTGCAAATCATCTGACTCATTGGTGATTATAATTACCTCGAATAATGTCAAGACTTATAGAGGTAATTGCTGCAAGTTTATTTATTAAAATACATGTACAAGGTCGCTTAATTTGTACATATGTTGTAAATTTAATGCTTAATCTACTTATACTTTTCGATCCACGCAAATATTAAAACTTTTATCAACAGGTGAACTAACACCTTCCTCAACAAATGCTACAAAGATCTACATAAGTCCATATATTGAAGAAATCGCATCATTCATGAAAGGATATAGAATTTATTTTAACCATGTGTTGTTTGCTAATGAGTAAATTACATTACATGACATATTCTTTTCCTTATCTTTTTCAATTGCAGAGAACCACCGAGTAAAAAAATTCAATTAGTTCGAGAAAAAAATGAAAATTTTAATATCAAGGCAGAAACTATGACTGTAGAGGAAGTCAAACGCGAAAGATCGACAACTACGGTAAACCATTATTTATTGTATTCAAAATAATAGTATATGACTTTGTTCATGATATTAAACTAATTGTTAATTTTTAACGCAAGTATTGTACGTTGTATGCAAAGTGAAAATCATATCAATTATTTCATGTGGTTCTTGGCATTACGATACTTGCCATTCACATTACATCAAGTTAAGAAAAACAGGGTCAAAATGTTATTGTGGTAGGTGCAAATGATTCGTTACAACGCCATATCGGAGGTACTTTAACATTATATTATACAAATACATGTCATTTTTATAAATTATGTATATCTCTTTAAAGTTCATCTTTCACACTTATCTGCATTACATTAAAACTATATATTATTATTTTTCAATTTCCTATATAAGATTCTTTGTTGTTGTATTGTATAAATATATCTTATCAAAACTCTAATTGATTACCATTTGATTTATTTTTAGGTCAAAGTGAATGTGCGCTCTGAAGACAATTCGAGGTCCACAACTTTTGTTCTATTCGATAGCATAGTGAAAAACATTATAGGTAAAGACAATGGGGAAAGAATTTTGACTGAAGCATCTTCGGTACGTCTTTTTAATTCATGCACATACAATATTCTATATAATCTATATTTTATTCATTTTTATACTCGTTTTATTGTAATTAATTTTTTGCTTTTGTTGCCATACATACGAAATAATGTGATCCTGATATCCCAGATTGTAAGAAGAAGTTTTACTTTTAAACTAAAACTTATTGATTACAATTTAGCCAATGGAAATGAAAATTTCATCGTTTCAACTATATGTGATGAAGAAAATGGAGATGATTTTCGTCTTAATGAGGTTTTTTTTTTATTTTACACTAACTTACATGATTACATTTGGACTCTAATTTAACTTTACATGTTTTCTTATTCTTGAAAATGATAGGGAAAGTTGTCAAATAACATTTTAACTCATAAATACGAAGTTGACAACGATCAAGAAGTCAACATGAAGAGAAAAAATATTGACAATGATTTGGGAAACAATAAACGTCCAAAAAGATATTGTTATGTTGAGTAAGTTATTTGAACTTACATATTATTAATTAGCTACTAATAATATTTATAAAAAAATAATATAATGTATTTCTTATGCAGTAACGACGAAGATGAACTATAGTCAACATCATCATAGATATTCTATAAAATACAAAAGAGACTTTTTATTTTTAATTTTAAGTAAACACTTTTAATTTTTTGCAATAGGCATTTGATATTTTCATTGTCATATTTTGAATTTATTTAACATTGTATATTTAGATTTAATATTTTAGATTTTATATTACATATTTGTTCAAACTCATACATATTATTTAATTGTAATTTATATTCAATTGTTTATTAAATTTACACTATTGTAATTATAATGCGTGGCTCATAAGCTATTTTTAATTTTATATTACATAGTTTGTTGAAATTATATTTTTTTGGTCGAAAAAATTTTATATTTATATTTATATATTTATAAGTAAATAACATTATTTATTTCTTTAATTTAATTCCCGCGAGCGAAGTGAACGGGCTTAGTTGTGCGTAGTACGATCATGAAACTAGTATATATATATTTGTATATTTATATATACAATTTATATATAAATGCATAAGCCTATATTAACACGTCTATGATTTCGTTGTACGCGCGAACGAGTTACTCGTACGCTACCCCACGACTTGTGTGTGTCACCCTTAACCCACACACGGTATTATGCGTCCCATTAATTTCTCAATTATTCAATTGTAAGCCAATTAATCTGATTATTTTGAATAAACACTAATACACATCATACAAACACCAAATGGCACGCAAATCCACACAAACGTTAATCGAGACAAGCCAAGCTTAACCACGGCCTAACTCGGGTCAATTAGAATTCAGATTAATATTAATCACCTGCTTAAGGTAAAGGGTCGTTATAGTCTCCCCAATTTAAGACAATTTCGTCATCGGAATTAAAGGAAACGTACAAGTTACCAGTAGTTCCGAAGGGAAATGGCAATTGCTCTTCCATGTATAACTCCTATTCTTAAGTAATTTTTTCATTTTAAACCTACTTTACTGTAATCCGAATCTACCGAGCCCTTTCATAGATGAGACTTTTAGAAGCACAACGAATTTGTCTTTTGAATTCTCCAATAATCTATGATGCTTATTTCCTGAACATTTTTTAACCAAATTGTAATTTTATATCACCTAGTCTGATATACCCTCTCTATGTAGCTCTTAATTATCACATTTTTCACCAAAGTTGTACCTCCAATCTTAGTTCTGTACATCAATGTACAATAAGATTGAGCATATTAAGTTTTATCATTCAACGATGTAATCCACTTGATTACCTTTGTTATTACAGAGCTCACACAAAGGAACATGTTTTCTTTCAATGGTTAAACATTATGAGACACAAGCTCAAAATATTTTTTCTTAAAAACCATGATTAGCAGCTTGGTTTCTTCATCAATACAAAGAAAATATTATGTATTCAGATTGAGAATATTTTTCAGCTATATCAATAACTTCTTCCACCGCTTGGAAGCAAGTCTTGGATCTCCGTCCGGGGAATCAAACACTGAAACACCATATAATCTCACATCTCTAAATACATATATTTGCTCAATCCATCAAAAGAATAACATAACCTCAATGACAAGAATCTGCAGATTTCGGTCAATCTATCAACTACAACTTCCATTATAATGTGTTGACACCAAAGTCTAGTTAATTGCATTACATAACCGCCTGTTATGTTATCTGTCTACCATCAAATATATACAAGAACTTACTTAACCTTTTAGGTTTTTATGCTTCTCAATTGTTTTCTAATGTTTCATCTAAGATTCTCTAATATTAAAGATAACTAAAAGACTCCCCAAAATCCTTTTCAATAATTATATCCGTATTTCAAACCATATAATGAATGAATCAATATGCGCCATCTATCCATTTCAATGCATTCAGAAATAAGTTGGGATCTATACCCATATTTTATAACCCTAAATCTCAGCTCTAGGATTTGTCTTTGCAACTCACTTCATTCTTTGTATGAAATACATCATAAGTTTTTACTCTATAAGCGATGCCTTAAAATGTTTGGTACGATTACCGAAACAATTATTTCGTAATAGTTCTTCTCAAACTTCATTGAACTATATAATATTATAAACTACAATCTCTTGCTTCATTGTGTCAACACATAGCTACCTGAAATAAAGTATTAGGCTAAATTATAACGGCCCCAAACTCCAAGGCAAACCGAGTACCGCCACGTTGCCAGACACGTCACCAAGCATGTCACGTCAACGTATACTTATCCTTGACGTCCTGCCACCTAAACCTTCGTACGTATCTTATTCACATTAACTTAGTATTTATGAATATTTACAATATGCAAACTAAGTTAAGTTATTCACGACTTATTAAATCATTATAAATTACATATATTATGGGAAGTTTTTAAAGCATGCAAGTATTTTATAAATCAATAGTTTGCATTAATAAGCAACTCTATAGTATGGAAACCTGGCATGAGATACCATGTATATCAAAAAGCGATAAAAATACAAAAGATGGTGATATACATGTATCGGGTACACAAGTCCTCCTAAAATCTCATAAAAGAAGTAAATAATATATACAAGCACTTACGCAAAAAGCCGATGGGGCTCTTGTAGATCAGAGGTAGTCACCTAAAACCCCATTGCCCCAGGTCGTCGAAGGATCTGCGATTTTTCAAAAAAACAATGAAAAATCCCAATGAGTAAATCCCTAATAACGTTAGCTAATATTCACGAAATCCAATAAAATAGCTATAATTCATGCAATTTAAATAATGAACAGGAAATAAAGTAATCGCATGAAAATAAGTCGCAGACAAGTCAAAACCGGACATGAGTGTAACGTGACAAAAACCCTGGTCAACATCCGGGAATCAACTTAACTAAACTGAGAGGAACCCATGATGATCATCTCGCCAAACATCTCACGATGAAATGAGAGGAACCCATGAACGGAAGAATCTCGTGCAAACATCTCTCGAGAGGAACCCATGACGGAGATTTAGGTCCCCATCAAATATCTCTCAACCTAATGGGTCTCGCGAGAAATAGTCACCACGTAGCCCCAACATGGGCAACTACTCGAACAGCGCGAGGTAGCTAGCCCCGGGGTGTGAGTCTATGTCATGCCCGACCCCGTCGACAAACACACATCCACACCTAAGAGTGGGTGGACAGTAAGTGGATAGCAATAAATAACACGATGGAATAATTGAGCATTAAAAAAAGCAAGTGCTATAAATGAATTTTAACTAATTTTCTCATGGGTTTACTTACCTGAAGCATTCACAATTCGCCTTTAAAACATTCCGTTCACACCTCAAAATGCGCACTCGACACCTGACTATAGTCTCCTAAGTCTCTAGTGTCCAATTATACCATTTTAATTATTTTATAGTCACATTAAGTGAGTTTATAATGTGTGACCAAAAACTTGAGATTTTATTCCCAAAAAGTTTAATTTTGGCATACTTTTTGAGTTATACCGGGGTGCCCAATGCCCAAAGTCTCGAAACACTTTTTCTTAGCTTTTTCTAATTTTTTATATTTTTTATATTTTTCTAGAATTTTCCATAATTTATATCTATTTATATCTATTTTCAGCAATTTATTTTATTTAAAAATCATTTTATTAAGTTTTTAATTAATTTTTAATTTAATTAATGGGCTGGGCCCAGTTCGGCCTAATCGCCTGGAACCGGGTCGGACCTACCTGGGCCAAGGTCGGTCCGACCCGACCCACTCGGGCCTGGGTCGGCCCAACCCGACTTGCTTGGGTAGCCAAGTCCGACCCGCCTGGCTACCCCCTCCTACCAATTTGTCTCGAGTTTTCACCAGAGACGAATTGCAATTTTTTTTTTCTTTTGTTTTTTTTTTCTTTCCTTTTCCATAAACTACATCAATCAACAATATTAACAACAAGAACAACCCAATCACCATTAATGGCTCCCAAATTTTTTCCACCAAATCAACAACCAAAGTTATCACTCACCTCGATCTAGGAAGGTCGCCGCCGGAGCCGCCAATAGGGACGGACTTCGGGAGAGAGGCGATGAGACCGTGGAGAAGTGAGGAGAGCTTAGTGATGGAGAAAATGGGAGGGGTAGATAAGGAAGAAGGTCGTTGGGGGGAGAGAAGGAAATTTGTGGGTTTTGTTTAGGGAGGAGAGAGAAAAATGAGGTATATGATGATGTGATGGGTAGGTGTAATGTGATAGGTGATGTGACATCTAAACCCTCGACTACCTCATACACCGCGTTATGCGCACCCCTCGACGTCATGCACTCTCGTTACTACACGTGCACAACACAACCAAATTAAATTTTCAACTAGCGCGACTTGAATTAAATAATAATACAACAACGCATCACACAAAAATAACTACTTATACCTTGGTTGGCATGCCTTAAACTTGTCGGCAGTATCCGCGTGGGTCCGAGCTACCGGTCCTGATGTGTAATTAATAAATTAATTACGATTAAATAATGCGGGCCGTTACAATCTTCTGAACTAAAAGGAATTTCATCTCGAAATTCAAACTTAAGTAAAGGATAAACCTCGAAACAGTTGGGGGTATCGCTCCCGCATGGTAGACTTTCGCTCCCAAGCAAGTCTTTCGTTCTTATGATACTGCCATTGAACGAGTACCAATGGTATTTCCTTCCTCCTGAGAGTCTGTATCATGCGACCCACTATCTCAATGGGGTGTTCCTCGTACGTAACATCTGGTCGAACCTTGATCCTAGTCATATCAACCATCGGTTTTGATCCTAATTTGACCAACCGTAACATCAAAATATGAAAAACATTATGAACTCCAGCCAATTGGCTTGACAATCTCAACTGATAGGCGACATCCCCTACTCATTTCTCGATCTGAAATGGCCAAATAAATCTTGGTGTCAGTATCCCCTTTATCACAAATCTCCGATGACCCTTCAAGAGGGAAACCTTCAAATATACCTTATCATTTACCTCGTAGCTCACTCCATCACGGTACTTATCTGTATATTTCTTATGTCTGTGTTGGGTAGCCTGCAACCGTTGAAGAGTCAATCATACCTTTTCAGTATGGTCCATAACAATTTCAAGCTCCACGGTTGTTGTGTCCTCGGGCTCTGCCCAACAAGTTGGAGATCTACATGGTCTACCGTACAACGCCTCAAACGGTGGCATCCCTATATTTGCCTAATAACTATTGTTGTAGGCAAACTTAGATAGCAGCAATTACTCCTCTCAAGACCCACCAAATTGTAACACACAGGCCCTGAGCATATCCTCGAGTATTTGTATCAATCTCTCTGACTGTTCGTCTGTCTAAGGATGGAATGTAGTGCTAAACTGTATAACCTAGTACTAAATTGCTCTTGCATAGCCTACCACAATGATGATGTGTGAAATCTGTCCTGATCCGAAACAATCGAAATCGAAACTCCGTGCAGCCATACAATCTCTCTCTTGAATAATGTGCTTAGCTGTGTGAAGGTATATTTCATAGAAATTGATAAGAAATGAGCTGATTTCGTCAACATATCCACGATCACCCATATTGCGTCGTGTTTTCGGGAATCCACTTAGGGATGGGCAACAGCTGCAATATCCCTCCATGCCTTCTTTGCTAAGCCTTAACCTGCTGACACACCTTACAACCCCTAAAGTAAGGGTGGACGTCTGCCTTTATCCTTAGCCACCAAAATAACCGTCGCATATCGTGATACATCTTGGTCCTGCTGGGATGCACTGTATACCGGGACCTGTGAGCCTCTGAAGTATCCTGTTGGAATCTCTACAATTGCCGGAATCCATAACTACCTTTATGCCTCAAACACTGATCCACAAACTCACTCCAATCTGGATGATCGGGACTGTGTGCCATCTCACTGAACCTCGAGTACATCTCATCAGCCCTCTGACACTCTAACACTTACGAAACAGAAACAGATGGTACCCCAATCTGTCCACAAATATGTGCGTCTGCTGTAGCAAGAATCTTAGTCAAACTTAATGTTGCCACCGCCTTAAGTAAATCATACTCGTGCATCATATGGCAAACAATTGTCTCAGAATTCGGTCATCTTATGCTCAATGCATCTGCTATGACATTTGTCTTCTCAAGCTGATATTCAATGGAGAAGACATAGTCCTTCATCAACTCTAGCCAATGTCATTGTCTCATGTTCAGATCCTTCTGAGTGAATAAGTACTTTAAACTCTTATAATTTGTAAACAATATGAACTACTCACCATAGAGGTAACGCCTCTACACCTTCAGTGCAAATACGACAGCTGCAAGCTCCAAGTCATGCACTGGATAATTCAACTCATGTGTCCTTAACTGTCGAGAAAGGTAGGCAATCATGTTGTCTCCCTACATCAACACACAACCTAGCCCTGTGCCACAAGCATCAGTATGAACTGTCAACCCTTTGCCTAGCTTTGGCAATACTAGTAACGGTGCGGTAGTGAGCCTCATCTTCAATTGTGCGAAGGCGTCCTCGTACTTCTTTGACCAATCAAAAGGTACGTCCTTCTTGGTTAATCTAGTCATCGGTGTGACGATCTTCAAGAATTCCTTCATAAATCATTGGTAGTATCTTGCTAACCCAAGGAAACTCCTGATATTAGTGACTATCTCTAATGTCGGCCAATCGATGACTGCATGAATCTTACTTGGGTCAACTAAAATACATATGTCACTGATCACATGTCCTAAGAACTCAACCTCTGACAACCAAAACTCACACTTACTGAACTTATCATACAATTTGTGCTCTCATAATGTCATCAATATATGTCTAAGATGTTGCCCGTGATCCTCACGAGTCTTGTTGTAGATCAATATGTCATCAATAAAGATTATGATGAATCTGACCAAGTACGACTTCAATACTCTGTGCATCAAGTCCATGAACATAGTCGGCACGTTTTTCAGTCTGAACAACATCACTGTTAACTCAAACAACCCATATCTGGTGTTGAATGTAGTCTTGTGTATGTCCATATCTTGAATCCTAAGCTGATGATAACCCGACCTCGAATCGATCTTAAAGAAAAAATGGGCTCCGGCCAACTAGTTAAACAAATTGTCGATCCTGGGCAAAGGGTAACGATTTCGTATTGTCACCAGGTTCAACTTTCTATAGTCAATGCACATCCTCAAGCCACCATCATTCTTCTTAACGAATATGATTGGTGCTCCCCATGGTGATTGGCTCGGGTGTATAAAACCCTTTTTTCCTAAGTCTTCAAGTTGAGTTTTTAACACACCCTTCTCCTTTCGTACCATCCGGTACGGTCTGCTAGTTATCGGTTGTGTACCTGGCACTAACTCAATAACTAACTCAATCTCTCTCTGTGGGGACAATTGTTGGGGCATGTGCCCTAGGTCAATCCATTAACTGTCTTTATGAATACTTTTAGTTAATAAAATAGAGGATTTCATTTGCTGTTTATTATAATTAATTTGCATGTTTACATTATAATAAGATCCATGTGTATTTACAGAAATATCTTAAATGTCCCTAGTCGATCATTATACTGAGAACTATAATGAATTAATACTAGTGTGAGTCTTAATTGATGATCATATGATGATTATACGTATAGGGATACGAATCAAGATCACGAGTACTTGTTAGGGAACAAAGTACTTGGACCCAGGCCGCTATGAGAACATCACATGGATTAAGTCATAGTTGTTTCTCATGATAGGTATATTTTTCAGTCCTCTGACACTAGATTACCAGAGACTTCAACATTAGGAACACAGTGATTTGACACAATCAAACGTTGCCTTTAACCGGACGATTATAAAGGTTGTGATTGGTTACTGTGTGAGCAATGTGATGAAGTTGTGTAATCAAGATAGAATTTGTCCCTCTCATATAAAGAGAGATATCCAGTGGATCCTCGATGTGTTAGACTCGTTAAAAGGCCTAGTCTAAGTGAATTGATATTGATCAATGTCACTTGGATGTTTTCAGATCTACCTAGAGATCGAGACTAGTACGATTGAACATGTTGGATGACAATTTCATGCCTTATGTTTGATCAAAAGGATATCGTGTGACAAAAGGATGTTATATACACTATTGATTAGGTTGTATCGATTTGATATTCGTACAACTTGGGTAGTCATAATGTCTTGCTAGGGGCCACTTATGACTTGTATACCAAAATGTGTTTTGGTACACTACCAACGTTGTACGAGCCTATTGGGTCGCACACTAAGAATGGTTTTGCGAGATTTTAAGATGGTTCAGAAAAACGAATTTTATATGATAAAATTCATGACAGAAACGTCTTTGTGGTGTATTACACTTATACTTCTTAAAGTAGGGGTATATGTGTAATTTACTTAACCGTCTATATACAAGGGTTGTATAAATAGACGCTTTAAGTTAGAACACGCAGAGGAAATATTAAGGGCAGAAACTCTATTTTCGTTTTAGAAACGAATTAGGGTTTTCTGGTACGCTCTGAATCGTTTTGGAGAGAAACAAAAGGTTTGGTATTCTCTCGAAGCTAGCACTTCGAATCTCGGCGCGCCGTTCGTGTGGATCGCCGGCTTGATAGAGGCGTTCGTCGTTAGCGGCGCCTTAGAGATCGATCAACCTTCGAGAAGGTATATTGCGACCGAGGTATGATTAAGTTTTCATGGTTTAAACATTTTTAATGGAATTAGATTCGGATCTGTTGGGGGGTTTTTGTCAAAATTGTTTTGTAATTTTATTTGCGTATGAACCCCAAAACCCAATAGTGGTATCAGAGCCATCGAGTTCGATTCCATTAAATTCATTGCATGTTTTCTTCTGATATATACATGATATATGATTGAAAGCATGTTAATAGTTGATGTATATGTGATATACATAAGTTTTATGTGAGATTTATTATCATGTTTTGTGTATATGATACATATATTCGTGATTTAATTGAAATCAGTTTCGTACATGCTAGTAACCATGTTAGGTTAATTCGAATAATTTTAATGAATTGAATTTCGTGTTCTGTGATCCATGACACCATTAGGTATAATCTTTATTTTTCATGTATTGATGCATGGATGAAATCTCTGTAATTCAGTATGCATATTTAGGTTACATTGTTTTAAGTTTCTTAAATTGTATAAGTCTGAATATTAATTCGAAACTAATATGATTAGGTTCAATTGGGATAGTAGTTCATGATTCAATTACATGTTTGTGATTATTTGGATGAGGACCGAAATTGCAAATAATTATTTTTTGAAATTATTTATTTATCTCGTTATATCTATTTTGTTATGAAATTTCTATTTGATAAGAGATAGATAACAAATTAGATTAGGAGATATTAGCAAAATCGGTTTCGTTATCCCTATTGGATAGGAGATAAATATCGAGAATTTTGTTATTGGTGATATGCTAGGATTCAAATATCTTAAGTCCTAATTGGATTAGGATAAGATGATTAGTTAGATGTGGGCCCGGGTTAATTAAAATGTTTTAATTGACTTAGTTTCGGATAAATTAAGGGGTTAATTTAGGATTATAAAATCAGCGAAAAATATGATTTTCTATAGCGAATTTTAATTTTCGAAATTGAGATTTGTCTCCTCAAAAAAAAAAAAAACAAAAAAAAAAAAAGGGGCGCTAAACTTACATGACGGGACCGCTTTAACTAATCCTAGCGCACGGAAATTCTTTTATTAGTGAACAGTATAAAAATTTCCAAATTGTTTAGTGATTGAACAAATCAATAAAATATACGATATTTCATTGTTTACATAAAATCACTAAAACTAAATAAAATCCCTCTATTAAATTTTAAGTCTCGAGCCATCCATTTTAAACACTTGTCAATGCCTCGGTCACACTAATATAGTTTCAGTCATAGCTGGGTGTATTGTGTTATCTTGGTAAGACAAGTTGGTAAGGGTTACCTAAATGTTTAAAAATGGTCCGACTTAATAAAGCTATCAAAATAATTTTGAGCTTTTAGGCACATGATGAGATAAAAAACATGCTAAGACATAAGATGTCCCGTATCTCATAAAAGTATTTAAAATTACATAAGATGTAATTGGTAACTGTTACCTACCTAAATAATCTAGTTCTGTGTTTCATGTCATAGCTGTCATAGAATTAGGTGAAATATGGATTTTAGTCCCCTAAATAAACGATGTTTTAGGATGGTTGTTAATTTAGTGAGAGTCTATTCCTCTATACTAAAATTAACTTTGCATAATCTTTATTGTAGATCAATGGCCTCTTCAAGTAACAATAATCCCTTGTCATCGCGATCCATCCTTGAAAATGATAAGCTATCTGGGACTAACTTTCTTGATCGGTTCGAAACTTGAGAATCGTTCTCAAGCATGAACGCAAGTTGTATGTCCTGGATACTCCAATCCAACCCACCACCAATGCTACGAAAGTTGTGAAGGATGCGCATAATAAGCATGTCAACGATTCTCTTGATGTTGCATGTATTATGTTTGCAAACTATGGTTCTAAACTTCGAATGACATGGAACTAATGGAAGCCTACGACATGGTCAGTAACATTGAAGGAAATGTTCCAACAAACAAGCTAGGCAAGAAAGGTTCGAGACATCAAGAACCCGCATTCTTGCAAGATGACTGAGGGTGCGTCAGTTAGTCCTCATGTTCTGAAGATGAAGGGCTATGTTGACCAGCTTGATAGACTCGGATTTCCTATAAGCCAAGAGTTGGCTACGGATTTGATCATGAATTCATTACCAGAGAGTTACTCACAATTTGTGATGAACTACAATATGAATAATATGGAGAAATCAATTTTAGAGTTGCATTTGATGCTCAAAACTGCTGAACAAAATATCAAGAAACCTCTAGTAATGTGTTGATGATCCAAAAGGGAAAGGGAATGAAGAAGAAAGGCAAAGGCAAGGCTAAAGTTGCCAAGTCTGCTGCTGCACCTTTGTCACAAAGCCTATGGAACAAGTCAAGCCCCAACCTGTTCCTGCTTCAAAACACCCAAAAGAAAAGGAGGGAAATTGTCATTTATGCCATGCACCTAGACATTGGTTTAGAAATTGCAAACTCTATCTGGAAGATCTAAAGAAGAAAAAAGGTAGTGCAACTACCACTACAGGTATTTATGTTATTGAAATTAATTTATCTACTAGTGGTTCCTGGGTATTAGATACTGGATGTGGATCTCACATTTGTATAAATGTGCAGGGACTCACCAGAAGTAGAAAGTTGAAGAAAGGAGAAGTCATCCTCCGCATAGGGAATGGAGCAAGAGTTGTTGCCCTGGCTGTTGGATCATATGACTTAGTCTTACCTAGTGGACTTATTTTAACTTTAAATAATTGTTATTTTGTGCATGCCTTGAGCAGAAACATCATTTCTGTTTCGTGTTTGGATATGGATGGTTTTGATTTTATTATTGCGAATAATAGATGTTCCATTTCTCGTAAAGGCATATTTTATGCAAATGCTTATTTGTGTGATGGTCTTTATATTCTAAGCATGAAAAGGTCCACTAATACTCCAGTCTTTAACATAAATACAAAGAGATTCAAGTCAAATGATTTGAATCAAACCTATCTTTGGCATTGTCGTCTCGGGCACATAAATGAGAAACGCATAACGAAGCTCCATAAAGATGGACTTCTAGATTCATTTGATTTAGAAACATATGAGACGTGCATATCTTGTTTACTAGGCAAGATGACTAAAAGACCCTTTACTGGACACAGTGAAAGGGCAAGTGATTTATTAGGTCTAATACATATTGATGTATGCGGTCCTATAAACACAATAGCTAGAGGAGGTTATCAGTACTTCATTACATTTACTGATGATTTCAGCAGATATGGTTATGTATATCTTATGAAACATACAGCTGAATCATTTGAGATGTTTCGAACGTTTCAAAATGAAATGCAGAATCAACTTGGTAAAACTATCAAAACACTTCGATCAGATCGAGGTGGTGAATATTTGACCCAAGAATTTGATGATCATCTTAAAAATTGTGGGATTGTCTCCCAATTGACTCCACCAGCAACTCCACAATGGAATGGAGTTTCTGAAAGGAGAAATCGAACCTTATTAGATATGGTTCGATCTATGATGAGTCATGCAGATCTTCCATTATCCTTTTGGGGTTATGCATTACAAACTGCAGCTTTCACTCTAAATCGAGTTCCTTCTAAAGCGGTTGATAAAACACCATATGAGATATGGTACGGAAAGAGACCTAGTTTGTCTTTCCTTAAGATTTGGGGTTGTGAGGCTTACGTAAAGCGACAAGTCTCAGATAAACTAGCACATAAATCTGACAAGTGTTTATTTGTGAGGTATCCTAGGAAACAAAAAGGATATTACTTTTATAATCCCGCTGAGAACAAAGTGTTTGTTGCTCGGTATGGTGCCTTTATGGAAATACAATTTATTTCAAAAGACACTAGTGGGAGAAAAATAAATCTTGAAGAAGTTCAAGAATCACTGATAAACACTTAACCGCTACTGGAAGTTCAACAACGTTCTGAACCAGTTGAACCTCCACAAGTGACACAAGGCCTACGTAAATCTGGTAGGGTAAGACATGAGCTAGAGAGATTCGGATTTCTCATTAGTGATAGTCGTGATGTGTTGCTTATGGATCAAAATGAGCCCACCACTTATCAGGAGGCTATGTCTAGACCAGACTCAGATAAATGGCTAAGTGCCATGAACTCTGAGATGCAATCCATGTATGATAACCAAGTTTGGAACTTGGTTGATTTACCTGAAGGTGGTAAGACCATTGGATGTAAATGGGTTTTCAAGAAGAAAACTGACATGGATGGCAAAGTCCATACTTTTAAAGCAAGACTTGTAGCAAAAGGTTTCGAGCGGACTCAAGGTGTTGATTATGATGAAACTTTTTCGCGCATAGCCATGCTTAAATCCATTAGAATTTTAATTGCCATTCTGCATATTATGACTATGAGATATAGCAAATGGATGTAAAAACAGCATTTCTTAATGGAAATCATTGAGGACGTGTATATGACACAACCTCGAAGGTTTTGTACATCCCGAGAATTCTAGGAAGGTATGCAAGCTTCAAAGATCCATTTATGGATTAAAGCAAGTTTCTCGGAGTTGGAATCTTCGTTTTGATGAAGCAATCAAGGATTTTGGTTTTATTAAGAACGAAGATGAGCCTCGTGTATACAAGAAGGTCGATGGGAGTGTAGTTGTTTTTCTGGTACTGTATGTTGATGATATATTACTCATTGGAAATGACATCCCAACATTGCAGAATGTCAAATCTTGGTTAGGGAAGTGTTTCTCAATGAAAGACTTAGGAGATGCAGCCTATATCCTAGGGATAAGGATCTATATGGATAGATCTAAGAGGCTAATCGGTCTAAGTCAGAGTGCTTACATAGACAAGGTGCTGAATAGGTTCAGTTTGCAAGAGTCTAAAAGAGGATTGTTGCCAATGTCTCATGGCATAAGTCTCAGCAAGATTCAATGTCCTAAGACAAATGATGAGCGAGACCGTATGAATAAGATTCCATATGCATCAGCTATTGGATCTATCATGTATGCCATGCTATGCACTCGACCTGATGTATCATATGCTTTGAGCACTACAAGCAGATATCAGTCAGATCCTGGTGAGAGTCACTGGATAGCAGTAAAGAACATTCTTAAATACTTAAGAAGGACTAAGGAAGTGTTCTTGGTCTATGGAGGTTTTGAAAATGATCTAGTTGTAAATGGTTACACATATGCAAGTTTTCAAACTGATATAGATGATTTTAGATCGCAGTCTGGATATGTGTTTACTTTGAATGGGGGTCCAGTGGTGGAAAAGTTTGAAGCAAGAGACTGTGGCAGATTCTACAACAGAAGCTGAGTATATTGCAGCGTCCGATGCAGCAAAGGAGGCAGTTTGGATCAAAAAGCTCATTTCTGAACTAGGTGTGGTTCCAAGTATTGCTAACCCTATTTGTTTGTATTGTGACAATAACGGGGCAATAGCACAGGCCAAAGAACCTAGATCACACCACAGATCCAAACATATACTCAGGCATTTTCATCTCATCAGAGAAATTATTGAGAGGGGAGACGTGAAGATTTGCAGAGTACCTACTAAAGACAACGTTGCGGATCCATTAACAAAAGTTCTTCCACAAGCAAAACATGATAGTCATGTTAGATCATTAGGCATTAGATGCATGTATGATTGGCCCTAGTGCAAGTGGGAGATGTTGGGGCATGTGCCCTAGGTCAATCCATTAACTGTCTTTATGAATACTTTTAGTTAATAAAATAGAGGATTTTATTTGTTGTTTATTATAATTAATTTGCATGTTTACATTATAATAAGATCCATGGGTATTTACTGAAATATCTTAAATGTCCCTATCGGTCATTATACTTGGAACTATAATGAATTAAGACTAATGTGAGTCATGATTGATGATCATATAATGATTATACGTATAGGGATACGAATCAAGATCACGAGTACTTGTTAGGGAACAAAGTCTTGGACCGACCCGCTATGAGAACATCACATGGATTAAGTCATAGTTATTTCTCATGATAGGTATATTTTTCAATCCTCGACTTAGATTACCAGAGAGACTTCAACATTAGGAACACAATGATTTGACACAATCAACCGTTGCCTTTAACCTGGACGATTATAAAGGTTGTGATTGGTTACTTGTGTGAGCAATGTGATGAAGTTGTGTAATCAAGATAGAATTTGTCCCTCTCATATAAAGAGAGATATCTAGTGGATCCTCGATGTGTTAGATCGTTAAAAGGCCTAGTCTAAGTGAATTGATATTGATCAATGTCACTTGGATGTTTTCATCTACTTAGAGATCGAGACTAGTACGATTGAACATGTTGGATGACAATTCCATGCCTTATGTTTGATCAAAAGGATATCGTGTGAGAAAAGGATGTTATATACATTATTGATTAGGTTGTATCGATTTGATATTCATACAACTTTGGTAGTCATAATGTCTTGCTAGAAGCCGCTTATGACTTGTATACCAAAATGTGTTTTGGAACACTACCAACGTTGTATGAGCCTATTGGGTCGCACACTAAGAATGGTTTTGCGAGATTTTAAGATGGTTCAGAAAAATGAATTTTATATGATAAAATTCATGACAGAAACGTCCTTGTGGTGTATTACACTTATACTTCTTAAAGTATGGGTATATGTGTAATTTACTTAACCGTCTATATACAAGGGTTGTATAAATAGACGCTTTAAGTTAGAACACACAGAGGAAATATTAAGGGCTGAAACTCTATTTTCGTTTTAGAAACGAATTAGGGTTTTCTGGTACGCTCTGAATCATTTTGGAGAGAAACAAAAGGTTTGGTATTCTCTCGAAGCTAGCACTTCGAATCTCGGCCGTCGTTCGTGTGTGGACTGCTGGTAGAGGGCGTTCGTCGTTGGCAGCGCCTTAGAGATCGATCAACCTTCAGAAAGGTATATTGCGACCGATGTATGATTAATGGAATTAGATTCGGATCCTGTTGGGGTTTTTGTCAAAATTGTTTTGTAATTTCCGCTGCGTATGAACCCCAAAACCCAACAACATCTTGGTAAATCCTCTGGAAAGACATTGGGAAACTCATTGACAATCGGGACATCCTCAAGTCTAACCTCTGGTATATTGGCCGACTCTACTATCCCTGCAAATACCTTTATATCTAGGGTCGTAGCCAATCTACCCTTAGTGGTCGGTAGTACACTCGCATTACCGATGAAACTTCTGAAACAGTCCACTTGGGCGTGATATGATGCTAGCCAATCCATGCCCAAAACCGCATCAAACTCTAAGAACTCTAAAATGAGTAGGTCAATAGGGAGCTTGTATCCGCAGATCTCTATCTTGCAACCCTCACAAATCATATTAGGGTAAACACTCTCCCCAGCTGTCGTGCTGAGAATCAGGAGAGTGCTAACTCTAATCGGTGGTAACCCTAACTCATCAACCATACGCCCAGAAATAAATGATACAGTGGAAGTAGAATCAAAAAGTGTATGCATAAAATGACAATAAATCGAAATCGTAACCTCGATAAGCTGTATGATAGCTTCGCGGTCTGGTTGTGCTATCACGTGTGCCCGCTTCCTGGCCTGAACTGGCAATGTTGCAATCAGTACTACTGAAGCTCTCGAACAATCTTTCTTATTGTATCCAAGCAGTTTGCATTTGAAAAAAGTAACATGCCTATGTCCTGACCCCTGACCTTCACCACTGGATTTGCTCATACCGAGACCCACGAAAAGTTGACTAACTGGGCCAGTTTCAGATAGGTCTTCTATGATCAGTACATATCGAGGGAGATACAGTTGCATATGAGACATGAGTTTTTGCGTTTTAGACAGGGTAGCTGCACAATTGTTCAGTATAAGAAGAGGTTCCGCTACTTATTACAGTTTGCTGGGGACTTGGCTTCTACGAATTGCGATCAGCTTCACTGCTTTGGAGTTGGACTTAGAGATGAAATAGCGAGCGTAGTAGTATCAGGTGGAGCTCATACACTGCAGGAAATCTATGAGAAGGTCTTAGCCCATAAGACATATCTTCTCAATCGCGCCGCGATGCTCATACCACAGCTGGCATCGGGGTCCTTCGAGCATGGCACCAAGTCTAACAGGAAGAGGAAGAGGATCATAGATCACATAAATAGACGGGGACAGAAGCCTAAACATCATGACCACAAAGTAGTTAGTGCTAATGTTATAGTACCTGCACATCCAGCGCATACGTCAAGTGGTGGTTATACACAATAGCAGAGATATAAACCTACTTAGGACCAAAGAGGCAGAGACCGAGGACATTATGGTCAAGGTTATGGCCAGAGGTCACCGAACAGTGTCCTCTTCTCGCAGCATATATCAAGATATCCTGACTCGAATGCTTTTGTGAATCCTTATAAGGTTATGTAGCTTCTCATATGCGAGAACCCATCTCGCGGCTGCCTTTGGGTCTCCGTCTCCAGTAAAACATCCCGGCTGAAATCTCACAAACTCCTTTGTCAGCTTAGCCTCAGCTGACAAGGAGGTCTCAAATGTGATCTCCTGTAGAGGCGTAGATGCCGGTGTGGTAACCTCAGTATGTGCCTCTAAAACTGTAGTCGGCGTGGTAGTCTCTGCCATAATTGCAGTCATTGGCGTACTCTGTACCATCGGAACGATTGCCTGACGCTCTGTGTAATGGCAGCAGTAAGCATCGCGATAGCCACTGTCTGGGCACGAAGCAAGGCCATCATTAACTGCTGATCGTGTGCCCCGATCCGATTAAGTACACTATGATTAGTTGCAACAAGTGTGGTAACAGTCGTCAGTCCACCATCCTCTGTAGGTGGAGTCGGCCGTCCGTCCATATCGTATCTGCAATAGCGAAGGTGTGTTCGTATAAGCCTCGTATACTTGTATATACTACTACAATCATAATATATAATGTATAAGCCCTAGTACTACCCGCCTCACGTTCGCTTCCAAGCTAACTTAGTATTTATGAATATTTCACCAATCGTCAAACATTCTCTTATTCGCATTAACTTAGTATTTATGAATATTTACAATACGCAAACTAAGTTAAGTTATTCAAGACTTATTAAATCATTATAAATTATATATATTAGGGGAAGTCTTTAAAGCATGCAAGTATTTTACAAATCAATAGTTTGCATTAATAAGTAACCCTATATTGTGGAAACCCGGCATGAAATACCATGTATATCAAAAAGCGATAAAAATACAAAAATTGTCATATGCATGCATCGGGTACACAAGTCCTCCCAAAATCTCATAAAAGAAGTAAATAATATATACAAGCACAAACGTTAAAAGCTGATGAGGCTCTCCTAGATCAGAGGTAGTCGCCTAAGACCCCCTTGCCCCGGCTCGTCGTAGGATCTGCAATTCGTCACAAAAACAATGAAAAATCCCAGTGAGTAAATCCCTGAGAACGTTAGCTAATATTCACAAAATACAATAAAATGGCTACAATTCATGCAATTTAAATAATGAACATAAAATAAAGTAATCGCATGAAAATAAGTCGCAGAGAAGTCGAGATTAGACACGAGTGTAGCGTGACAAAAAACCCTGGTCAACATCCGGGAATCAACTTAACTAAATCGAGAGGAACCCATGACGACCATCTCGCCAAACATCTCACGGTCGAATGAGAGGAACCCATGAACGGAATTATCTCGTTCAAACATCTCTCGAGAGGAACCCATGGTGGAGACTTAGGTCCCCATCAAACATCTCTCAACCTAACAGGTCTCACGAGAAATAGTCACCACGTAGTCCCGACATGGGTAACTACTCGAACAACGCGGGGTAGCTAGCCCCGGGGTGTGAGTCTATGCCATGCTCGACCCCATCGACAAACATACATACACACCTTAGAGTGGATGAACAGTAAGTGACTAGCAATAAATAACACAATGAAAAAACCGAGAGTTAAAATAAAGCAAGTGCTATAAATGAATTTTAACTAATTTTTCATGGGTTTACTTACCTGAAGCAATCACGATTCACTCTCAAACGTTCTGCTCATGCATCGAGATACGCACTCGACACCTTACTATAATCTCATAAGTCATTGGTGTCCAATTATACCACTTTAATTACTTTAGAGTCACATTAAATGAGTTTATAATATGTGACCACAATTTTGAGATTTTATTCCCCAAAAGTTTAGTTTTGACACAATTTTTGAGTTATACCGGGGTGGCAAACGCCTGAAAAATCCTCAAAACTTTTTTCTTAGCTTTTTCTAATTTCTCATATTTTTTTATTTTTTTGAAATTTTCCATAATTTATATCTATTTATATCTATTTTTGCAATTTATTTATTTAAAAATCATTTTCATTAAATTTTAAATTAATTTTTAATTTTATTAATGGGTTGAGCCTGAACCGGGCCCGGTTCGGCCTAACCGCCTAGACTCGAGTTGGCCCGACCTGATCCAACCAGACCTGGGTCGGTCCGACCTGGTCCACCCGGGCCTAGGTCGATCCGACCCGACCCACCCGGGCCTGGGTCAGCCCAACCCGACTTGCCTGAGGTAGCCAGGTCCGACCTGCCTTGCTACCCCCTCCCACCAATTCGTCTCTAGTTTTCACCAAAGACGAATTGCAATTTTTTTTTTCTTTTCCACAAACAACAACAATTAACAATCTACAATCAACAATATTATCAAAAAGAACAACCCAACCACCATTAATAGCTCCCAATTTTTTTCACCAAATCAACAACCAAAGTTACTACTCACCTCAGTCTAGTAAGGTCGCCGCTAAAGCCGCCAAGAGGGAGAGACTTCGCGAGAGGCGACGATACCGTAGATGAGTGTGGAAAGCTTTGTGAGGGAGTGCTTTTTGATGGAGAAAATGAAGGGTGGGATGAGGAAGAAGGTCGTCGGGGAGAGAGAGATAGAGAGAGAAATTTGTGGGTTTTGTTTGGGGATGAGAGAGAAAAAGTGAGGTATGAGATGATGTGATGGGTAGATGTGATGTAATGGGTGATGTGACATCTAAACCCTTGACTACCTCATACATCCGCGTTACGCGCATCGCGCTACGTCGTACACTCTTGTTACTACACGCGCACAATGCGACCAAATTAATTTTTTTACTAGCGCGACTCGAATCAAATAATAATACAACAAATAATAACACATCACACAAAAATAACTATTTATACCTTGGTTGGCGTGTCCTAAACTTGTCGGCAGTGTCTACGTGAGTCCGAGCTGCGGGTCATAATCTGTAATTAATAAATTAATTAAGATTAAATAATGCGGGCCGTTACATAAACCTTTAACTTTTTTCATATTTCAGGTATAACCAAGCAATTATTGTAGTTAAACCATATTTCAACTTCATCTCAAGACATCCTTGTATCACTTACGATTTATCTCACTTCCACTTTTAGATTAATTTAACATACAACCCAACGATACATAAATCTTTGTATACCTTGCTTGTATCATTCAATCATTCCAAGATAATAATACTTTTTTGATTATGTGTTGAATATAGAACAATTCTCTAATTGTCTCAATCTTAGTCAAGTTCATTGACTTCCAATTATCATTTAACACATATCCGAGTGATTTACATTTGAAGCTTAGTGTTTGCACTTGCAATCTTTGGTATAAACCAATTTATTGTTAGAGCTTACATAACTCTTCGATAATGCTTGTGCCTTTTTTAAGTCTTTAAACCATTTTTATTTTATCATTAATAACACAATAATACTCTTATTTTGATAGAGTTCAACAACTATACTTTTCCGTTTATGAATAAAGCTTGAGCTCAAGTGAGTTTTCATGGTTTTTCCCATGATTTTCAACATGAAGAAACTATTGAATAACATAATATTTGTATAGTTCCTAACTCGGTTCTTATTTTAATAAAAACCATATCTCAACTAATTATTTAGAACAACTGGTTTCCTATGCTAAATCCAAATGAGTTGTCGATTCTCGGCAATGAATATTCATCCTTGATTTGCTTAAAATTAACTCATCACTCGATTTGAGTTCTCAAACTCGTACAATTTCCATAATACACTAAGTAAAATGAAATTAATCATTGGTTCGATATTGAAAATCAACTAATTGATGAATTTCATTTCAAATTGTGTCAAAATTTTAAAAGAGTCTAATAAACAAACTTCTTGAAACTTTTGGAATCACAATTTTCATTCATCAAGCTTGAATTCTATTTATGGACTTATAACTATTCTAAAACGATTTCCACCTTAAAGTCTCGAGTGATAGTTTATTTATATGAATCATCATTCATAAAAATTTACAAATTAACACAGTTTTTAGGTAAATGTAGCAATAGTTAATACCAATTTCTTGATATACTGCTTACCTATTCACTACCAGTATCGTAAAATATTCCATGGATTCTTAAAATCCTCTGATTCATTGTCAACTCACTTTCCTCAATTTAGACTATTTCAGTCTAAGAGATCATATTAGAATATCTCACTAACTCACTACCATGTTCTAACTCAACTATACACATTTTTACAAGTTTTTCAACTTTAAATTCTTATTTGAAATTATCATAAAGTGATAAAAGTTCAATAGATAAGACAGAGTTGACTATCAATGTGGATTTTTCGTAATCCTTCAACTCTTATCTCTTGCTGTGAGTCTTCACTTTTGATGTAATTTCACCGTTAAGATCATTTTATTATTAATTTCCATTCTCCTAATATATGTCTCAAAGTCTAGGTCTAATCGATCCTCCACTGACTATTATTTATCAAATAATATCAGTGCGAATAAAAACGATTAGAGACTGTTCAATAGGAATAGAGTTCACTTTTCCTCTTTGTAATATTTCCTACGTCTTTCATTTCTACATATTCGATTGAGATTTAGGTTTCTAAAAATCATAAACCTCAACACTATCCCAAATTTTGAGATGTCGATGAATACAAACCATCTTATTACATTTTTACTGTCTTCATTTGTTGGAATATCCCCGAAGTTCAAGTTCCCAAGAACCCTCACCATCTCTGCATTGGATTCCAAAGATGTAGATGGGAGATAATACCTTCAGGATAACCTATAGGAAATACATTACTATTATATATATCGCATAGATACAATACATCACAACACATAACATAACTCAGTCTTTCATCTTTCATTACCCTCGTAAACATCAATAAAAACTATTTATAACGTCCTAAGCTTCTTCGTAACTCGAGACAACTCTTAAAGTCAGTAAACTTAGGTTATGGTACCAAGGTATATCAAAGCTAGTAACCTTATATTTCGATACCAAACTATATCCAAGTTACTACTCGTTTCCAAGTAATAAGGTTATAATCTGAAGTATGCTTTGATACCAACTGTAGCATCCCCTATCCTGATTAGGGCGATACCCGACTTGAAACCCTAATTAAGCCCTGGTACACCAGTCGGACTCAATTAAAGTAACGGTACAACCGTCCTTTCATACCTGATAATTACAATTACAGTATATCGCATATCGAATAAATTATTAAAAACGCAGCGAAATTAAAAAAAAAATTGATAAAACATACGATATACAAAAATCAGCATAAACCTCGGTCGTAACACCATATCCCCACCCTAGTAATGCAATACTCATTAATTAGAACCCCTAAACTAATCCTAATCGAATTTGAAGCAAATTTATCAAATTTTAGGCTAATGTGACTATTTCACGTTTTTCAAGATAAAAACCCCGATATAAAGTCTTGCACGAATCCCGAATTCTAAATTTTTCATAGAAATTCATCAATTTCTATTTATTTTATCAAAATATTATTTTTTAAGATTTTCCTTCATTTTCTGGAATTTTACTCCATTTTTTTCAATTTTTTCTCTTTTTTTATTTGAAAATGGTTTGGGCCTGAACCATGCCGAGCCGAGTTCGGCTCAACCAGACCAGTTCAAGAACCCAAACCTTTCTTCCTCATCGCCTCCCCTGAATCAAAATCTATACCTCTATTTTTATTTCTTTATTTGTTTTCGAACTGGGTTGGAGACCCCAGCTCGATTTTGGAGGGGAGACGACTCCCCTAGGTCGTCTACTCCTCGAACGAACTGCAACATAACAGCCAACAACAACGATAAACACCATCAACGACAACAACAACAACAACAACAACCCCACAACCCAACAAGCCTCCCTCAACCTCACCCACAACAACAACAACCCAACAACATAACAACAAACAACAACGATCAACACCATCAACGACACCAACAGTCAACTCAACAACTTACCCCATCATTATCGCCTCCATCGAATCTCTCCCTCTCGATCTCTCCATGTTTCGATTTCAATATCTTTGTTTAAATGAATTATAGAGGACGTGATTCTTCTTGTTTAAGATGTATATTAGATTTTCTTGAGATTCGTACTACACGAATCTCGAGGTAGATATAATGTTTTATTATTTTATTTTTTATTTTATTTTTCTCGAGATACGTAACACGTATCTCGAGGCTGATCTTATGGCTATTAACAAACCAATAAAACTTGATCACATCTTAACCGCCATACTTAGGATCAAATATATATTAATTTTCTCGAGTTGAGTATCGCGTATCTTGAGGTAAATCTATAGCCTTTATTTTGAGATACATACTTATGTATGCACCACTTGATTGTCCTTGTGATGTGGTCACACACATCTTCAGGCGTGAAAAACCTCTCCAAACTAACCAATGTATAGACCATACACTTTCTAGACTCTCACGCTACACGTATCTCGAGGCAAATCCAAGCTTTAACATTTAATTTGATTCAAACTATAGGACTCATTTATATTTATATATATAGCTAACTTTGTATTTATGCGCCTATAAATTTCCCACGCACGCCAACGACCACTTTTAGACGTGCACACCATTGTACATCCCACGTGTGTCACCCTCGACCTCAAGTATCACTAGGCGCCCTCCAATTATTAATTAATTATTTATTCTCATTATATATATTTATATATACAATTTATATATAAATATATAAGCCTATATTAACACACCTATGACTTCGCCGTGTGTGCCAACGAGTTCACTCGGGCGTGCACGCTACCTCACGACTCGCGTGTGTCACCCTTGACCCACACACGGTATTAGGCGTCCCATTAATTTCTCAATTATTCAATTATAGGTCAATTAATCTGATTATTTTCAATAAATACTAATACACATCATACAAACACCAAACAACACGCAAATCTACGCACACACTAATCGAGACATGTCGGGCATAACCACGAGCCTAACTCGGGTTAATTAAAGTTTATATTAACGTTAATCACCTGCTTATGGTAACGAGTCGTTACAATTAGATATATATATACGAGGGGTGGTGATCCGTGATTTTTTTATTATTTTTTATGCAGAAAAAAAAAAAAAAAAGAAAAAAAAAAGTTGAGTTGGTTTCAACCATTTTTAGTTAGTTCCCACTACGAACACATTTCCAGGGGTCGTCTCTTTCTCTGTATCTATGAAAACATGTGTAGAGAGAAAAAATACATAGAGAGATTTGTGAGAAAAAAAAAAAAAGAGATCATGAAATAGAGGGAATTTTGAGGAAGATAGTTTGATACCGAGACTTTCAATCGAATTCAGTACTGATTTGTAAACTTTCTTCATAGTGAATTCTTTAGCTCTACGGAGCCGTTGATGTTTCCAAATTAGGGTTTTACCACGTAAAAAGAAATTCTTGTCTCTTGTTTATTTTGATTCCGCAAAATTCTATTTCTTTTATTTTCTGTTCGTCGGGATATTGGGATCAAGTTTTTGGTATCAGAGCCATAGTTTTGCGATCCTTTATTTTTTCGAATATTTTTTGGTGGGGATTCGTTGAATGCATGGACTCTGATCAAAGGGGGAAATCGGCGAAAAAAAAGATCAACAATGTCCATTTCGTAAGATCCTCAAGGGGTGTCTGTTGAAAAGCTTGCAGAAGATATGAATAAGATGAAAAAAAATATGGAAAGGATGATGGAAATCATGAAAGTCTCTCAATGTCAACGGTAAAGGCTCCTCAAGTTTCTGAAGCACTAGAGGTGACATCCTCAAATATTCAGAATCAGAATACTAAAGTGGTGGATTAGACTCCGTTCAAAGTAGAAGCAAAAATTGAGATTCATGTCAGAATTAGATGTAGAACAACTCGAGGCTTGGTTGAAATCTCTAGAGGTATACTTCAGTACTAAGATATATTTAGATATGCATAAAATCGCTTTTACAAGATTGAGATTGGAAGGACATGCTCTTATTTGGTGGGAAGCACATACCACGAAGCTAGCTCTCAACAATGATCCTCTAGTTACTACTTGGGCTCAGTTTGTAACAACAGTCAAAAATTAGTTCTACCCTATTGGCTACAAGGAACGGCTACGTGAACGTTGGTTGTTTCTCAGACAAGGAAAATGGCAAAGTGTACAAGATTACACAGTAGAATTTTGGAAGCAAGCAATGGCTTTGAGTATTAATCTGCAAAATCCGCAAATCATAGATAAATATAAAGGGGGTTTGTTTTCAAGTCTTCACATAGAATTGTCCTTATTTCCAGCCACAAATATTGACAAGACTTCAAAAAAGGCAGTGTTTTTTTAGAAGAAGAACCGCCCTCAATTCAACATAAAACTAGAATATTCTCAACAGACCGAAAAATAAAAAAATGGTCATGAGAATAAATTTACAAAGGAAGCCAAGAAGAATCATGTGGTGGCTAACAAGGGGAAGTAGTATTGTGACAACTACAAGACAGATCGGCATGCCAAAGAAAAATGCTGGAAACTACACCTATAGTAGAAACCGAGTTGGTGGAAAGATCGCAAGAAAACAACGGCAATTGCCTGCGTTGAAAAAGAAGTGATTGAAGGTTCCTTAGAACCTAATAAGAAACCGGTATTTACCACTTGCAAAAGAGAGTAGAGCACCTTTAAGGAAGTAGCTGGTTCTCAAATTCATGTTGATGTACTAGAATCCTCCAAAGAAGAACTATTTTAGGTATATGCTCAAATTGGCAGAACTCTAGTAATCACTTTATTTGACAGCGGATCACAATGAAACCTGATTGCAGAACAACTTATGAAGCAGTTGAAATCGAAGACTTCGCCACATCCTCAATCTGACCCACTGAGATGGTTGAAGAAAGATTTGGAGTTGCAGGTAAAAAGCCAATGCAGTTTCAAGTTTGCAATTAATGAGAAATTTTATGATCAAGTGACTTGTGATGTTGTCCCGTTGGATGTATGCCAGATTATTTTTGGCAGTCCTTATTTGTGGGATCGAGATGCCACTTTTTATCGATAAGAGAATGTTTGGTGATTGGTGACAGATGGTAAAGGAGAAAAAGAAGCTGCAATTGATTACTTTTCAAAACTCTAGCATCATGGCAAGGCGTGTGTTTCACCTCGAGATACACATTGGGCGAGAAATACATAATTTATGCTAGTATCATGATCTACTATTAACTTGATTAAATTTGGCTTAAGTGGTGTATTAAATTTGAATAATATGCCTATGGTTTGATTGTAAATAAAATGAATTTCAAGGGCAACTTTTAAATTTGTGGAATTAGACTGCATTTAATTAATTTAAAAGGCCATGGGCAAAAATGGGAAATGTCTTATGACATGTGTAGGTAGACCAATAGAAAATAAGGTGCATGTTATGTGTCATGAAAAAAAAGACAAGTGGTAGTTTGATTTTGGCTAGTGGAATGTGATGGCTTAAATGTGAGCTTTTGATTCACCTAAAGATTTGTGAGTGATGTGAGATCTAAAGACAAATGACTATATAAAATTCATTATTCTTGTTCAACATGCAAAATAATCTCCAACACCATTAGAGAGCTCATGAGAAAAATAACTTGGAGATCAAAGAAGTTATAGAAAATCTTGCATTTCGTGTTGGGATTTTTGAAGATCCAAGAAGGTTGATGCTAAAGGTACGGATCTAACTTAGTGGAGTTCATGGAACAAAAGGGGACAACTCAATTAAATCTCTTGGTATGTTTTTCTTCACCAAATCTCTACAAAAATTATATTCCAAGTTATTTTGATTGATGAGTTTTTATACATGTGGGTTCGTAAGAGTAGATCAACATTTGATTAGTGAAAATCCCTTGATAGGATTGTTGTGGAGATCTTCAGGATTTATAATATGTGTTATGTGAAGAAGATGATGAATAATAACTTTACTTAATGATAGTTGGATATTTATTGCATGGAAATTGAGTATGAATGATTGCATGATGATGTTGGAGCTCAAAGAAGTTTTTAAGTCAATGGACCGAGTTTGAGGTGATTTGAATATTTTTGGACTCAAGAATCGAAAGCTTTAGAGTTGCATAAAATTCGTTCTGTGCAGTTTTGAGCAGACTCAAAGAGGATAAATTTTTAATGTGATCGATGATGATACGACGTTTACGAGTTTTGAGCTTGCTCAATATAAATAAAATTGTTATGGATTTTTTATCTTGCTTAATTGGATTAAGACTGTTTTAACTTAGTTTGAGTTTGCTCAGAGTTCAAATGTTAGTATTTTAAAGCATGTTGAACATTATTATTTAGAGCATACTAAATGTTAGAATTGAATATACTCAAAGATAGCTTGAAGCAACCTCAATAAAAGCAGTTAGCTAAAATTGTAATTTCTCACAAGTATTCAAATAAGATCCTAACATACCCAACTAATACAAAAAGATACCAATAACCGAGAGAACTAATCTCGGGTATCAAATGAACGGTTTGAGGTGAGTGGTGGCCTAAACGCGCGATGCCATGACAGTAAACTTAAAAATTTAATAAAACTTTAGGGTTTTCTCAAGACATGTGCATGGGGTTCCGAGGGTTTTGAGACCTCGATTTACGCACTAACAGCTACATATGTGGCTAGGGCTCGACGACAACTTGGTGAGGACATCGACACACACAATAAGGTACGAGACGCGCGGTTAGGCTCCGACACACCACACGCAAGGTTTATGAACACTGAGAATTTATAAACTTTATTACCCATCATATTATGATTGCATAAGTTAGGTGTGCATCGCGTCATGATTTTCTGTGACCATACGTATAGACATGATGACCTATAAGAGTCGTTTCCGAGAATTAGATGGGGTAGCTTCGACGACAAAGAGTCTCCCCCTTCGGCCAGTTGGGCAGCTTCGAAGGATGACTATATGACGATCTTCTACCCTCCAGCCAGTATGGCAGTTGGAGGAGGTTTTTTCCCTCCGGCCTTTCCTACAAAAGGGTTAGAGTATGTCGGTGTCGCTCGGGTTCACGAATTCGCGTGACGAGACCTCCCCCGATCGTTGATGTTGAACGTCGTTCGGCCGACGGGATTCAGGCTAGGTCCTTGATATGGGGTTCATGGGAACCGCCTGTTCATACGAGAAAAGGATTGAATCATGTTTAATTCCTGCAATTTGCTTATATTATTTCTTGTTGAATTACATTATGTTGTAACTTTTATAAAACCATATTGTTCACTTACTGGGGCCTTTGGAACCCAAATCCATCCTCCAGTGATCGAGGAAAGGGCAAGGCGCACCAGTGAGACGACGGCTTCAGACTGCCCGATCTTCACTATAGGATTGATAACTTTTGTGTATATATATTTTGTTTTATATATCAAACGCACTTTTGTTCACTTATGGCTTATGGGATACTTTTGGACATGTTCCTCGACTTGGATTTACAGTACTAATGACATGACATGTGTTTTCCCCACTTAGGTTCCTGTTACTTTCCAATATTTATTTATATGCTCACCGAATTCCGCACACACTTGAATTTAGATTAATGGTAAAAAAAAATGGATGAGCAAGTCTGGAACGTCTTTTGAGGTCGATGGTGTGACCAAATACCTTAGGAGACAATTCGTGCCGGTCAGACCGTCGATTCACGGTACGGGTGCTGACAATTTTAATATCAGAGCCTAGGCTACTGAAAATGCCTAAGACTCAAAGGAAAACTGGAAAAATCGAATAATTTGATGCCCGAGAACTTAGAAAAGTGGGAAACATGAGTTGAGAACTAAATTGGGAAGAATTGGGGAGTTGTAGTTGATTGATTATATTGACGTACTATGTTAATTTTAAACGTATATTATATAAATTTAACGGAAATATATAATGTGTGACACTCGAATCGTTATCTACGTGCAGTTATGATACATTATATATCATGGATTCAAGTGGGAGAGATTCGTCAGCTCCACGAGAAACAATGCCTTCTTCCTCTTCTACTATCATTGACGATATCATACGTGAGATGTGTGAGGAGATCGGGCATCAGCAGACGTCCTTGGAGGCCTTCGGGCATCGCTTTGAGACTCTCAAACGTCAAGAGAGAGGCCGACTCCACCAATACGAGAGGATTGACTGTGGTGGTAGCACACCTTGTAGACCAGTTGGTGGGACGACCAGAGATTTTGCTGCAGACACCGATACAAGTTCTAGTGGTGCCAACAGTGACAGTGACACAGACGGGTCCAGTCGAGCCTGTAGTAGTAGTCCATCTTCTACCCGCACCAGCAGAGACTCCAGTAGTATAGCAAGCTGCGACTGAGAGTAAGGTGGTTAGGCTTGATCATTTTTGAAAGAGCTTTGACAGATGTAAAACTCTAAAGTTTTACGGAGATAGAGATGGGGAGAAGGCAGAGCAGTGGGTCTGCAATTAGGAGAAGATTCACCGTTCGATCTGTGCGAACGAGGATTGTCGCATTGAGTTATCGACCATGCACTTAGAGGGAGCTATTGATGAGTGGTGCCAGGCTGTATATACCAGAGAGGGCCTAGCTGAGGATTCAGAGACTTTTTGACGACTGTTCTTTGAGAACTTCTTTACTCCGATGATGAGGAGTAGGAAGAGAGAGGAGTTTCTCGCACTGAGGCAGGGAGGCATGCCCGTATCTGAGTTCGCCGATCGGTACTCCCAATTATCGTCTATGGCAGGAGATCCATTAACACCATATAACTACTTGCAGTGATTTGTTATGTGTCTGAGGCATAAGATTAGCCAGATTATGAGTGCATTAGGTGTGATTGTGTTTAAGGATCTCATAGACCGAGCTATTGCTTTTGAGTTAATAGAGGAGTTCCAAGATGGGGACATCAAGGCGATACACCGATCAGGAGGATTCTCAAGTAGAGACTCAAAGAATAGGTCTAGTGGTTAGGGAGACAGGAGACGAGAATACCTTAAGAGGTCCCGTGATGACGGGTCAGGATCAACCACTTCGGCACGAACAGTTTCAGTTCAGCAGTCGTCCGCACCGAGGCAAAATAGACCGCTAGTTCCAAGGTTTGATCAAGGGCAGAGGCAATCGGATAGAGGCCGTGACAGAGAGCCGAGACAGACGCAGACGCAGACTCAGACTCAGGCACCGGCACAGTTCAATGGTCGAGGATCTCAGAGCAGATCATACATTACTTGTTGGGGTTATGGTCAAGACGAACATTTTCGTAATGAGTGCCCGAAACGCGTGTACGCAGTGCAGCTAGCGAGTTAGATTGAGCAGGTGCTTGTCGTGGCAACACCAGATAGTCAGGCCACCAGAGAGTTGATTACATGTATAATTTCTATTTGTGGATGGAGTAAGCACATACTCATAGATTCAGGGTCCACGATATCATTCATATCAGGAGGCATGATAGATACGTTAGGGTTATCACTAGTGAGAGCGGTTAAGTATTTCATACTTAGTACAACCGCGAGAGATAGATTTTACCTTAACCTTGTCTACGAGAGGTGCGTTATGACAGTTGAGGGTTACGATTTACCTATTGATCTTCGGGTACTCGAGTTCCTTGAGTTTGGTTCTTAGCTATGAACTAGATGGCAACATACCACGCCCATTGGACCGCCATTGAAAGGCAATGACCTTCCGTATTTCAGGACTTGCAAATTTTGAGTTTTGAGGCTCGTCGTCAGGGAGAATAGTACGATCTCCGACGTACGAGAGAGATAGAGGATCACCCAAGACTTTACAGAGCTTTGGAATCTTGAGGTCATAACGGTCATGCGAGACTTTTCTGACGTGTTTCCGGACGATCTCCCCAGGTTACCTCCATGCCGCGAGATCTACTTCATTATAGAAGTGAATGAGGGAACGAAGCCAATTTCGAAGGCTCCCTATAGGATGGCGAGATCAGAGTTGATTAAGCTAAAGAAGCAACTCGAGGAGTTATCCAACGTCAGATTTATACAGACGAGTATTTCGCCATGGGGCGCATTAGTTTGATTCATCTAGAAGAAAGACAAATATTTGATGCTTTGCATTGACTATAGGGAACTGAACAAGGTCACAATCCAGAACAAGTACCCGCTACCTCGGATTGATGAATTGTTTGATCAATTGAGTGGTGCTTGACACTTCTTAAAGATTGACTTGAGATTGGGCTACCATCAGTTGCGTGTCAGGGATGATGACATTGAGAAGACCGCGTTCCGCATGAGATATAGGTCTTTTTAGTTCACATTGATGTCGTTCGGGGTCATGAGCGCGCCGGCTACGTTTATGGACTCGATGCACCGTGTGTTCAGAGACTATTTAGACCAGTTTGTGATAGTGTTCATTGACGACATACTCATCTACTCACAGACAGTTGAGGACCACGAACGTCACTTGAGGATTACCTTGCAAACTTTGCGTAAACATAAACTATATGCAAAGTTTAGAAAGTGTAAGTTTTGGATAGACCAAGTCAGATTCTTGGGGCATTTAGTTAGGGCATACTGGATTTCAGTAGATCCAGTGAAGGTCAGAGCCATTGTTGACTAGCCCGCGCCTACTAAAACGACAGAGGTCCGGAGTTTCCTTGGATTGGCGGGCTACTACAAGTTGTTCGTTCAGAATTTCTCTAAGATAGTCGCGTCCATGACTGATTTGACCAGAAAGGACGTAAGGTTTGATTGGACCGAGTAGTGTGAGGATGCCTTCACAGAGCTGAAGGAGAGACTGACTACGACGCTAGTGTTGGTATTACCTGAGGATGGCAAGGAGTTGACAGTCTACACAGATGCTTCGGGGACGGGACTGGGAACAGTGTTGATGACGGAGGGCAAGGTGGTGGCCTATGCCTCTCGCCGGTGGAAGTGCATGAGAATAGCTACCCCGTCCACGACCTCGAGTTGGCAGCGGTAGTTTTTGCACTGAAGTTGTGGCGACACTATCTCTACAGAGAGAAGTTTACGTTATTTACGGATTACCAAAACTTAAGTATTTGTTCACTCAAACCGAGTTGAATATGAGACAAAGGAGGTGGCTTGAGTTGTTGAAAGACTGCAACTTCACGATCAAGTACCACCCCCGAAAGTCGAACGTTATTGCAGATGCATAGAGCTAGAGACAGTTAGCGCCGCAGATTCGACCATAGTTCGGGTTGTTAGAGGTCGCGCTTGTGATGTGTGTTTCAGAGATTTCGATAGACACAGGGGTTTATGCACAGTTGGGTTGTAGCCGATGCTTGTCCAGGCAATTATTGACAGACAAAGGCGATTCGAGCTACGAACGGCACTCATGATTAGGCCGACAGTCCAGGTTTCAGAGATTGGACAGTGGCAGTGGATTAAAGTTTGAGATTTCAGGGTAGAGTATGGATTCCAGCAGTACCAGAGTTGAGAGAGGATATTATTTGGGAGTCGTATCGATCGCGCTATAGAATTCACCCTATGTCTCACCAAGATGTACCAGGACGTATGACGAATGTACTGGTGGCAAGGCATGAAGGCAGATATAGCCAGGTATATCAGGAGATGCGAGATATGTCAGCAGGTTAAGGCTGAATATCGGAGATCCGTAGGACTACTCCAGCCATTACCCATTCCTCAGTGGAAGTGGGAGCATATTGTGATGGACATGGTGATAGGATTACCGACTACCCCGAGGAGACACGATACAATATGGGTTATCGTTGACAGATTGATGAAGGCAACACACTTCCTACCAATTCGACTCTTCGACTTTCTCACTAGCCTGAGCCGGATTTATGAGTGGGAGATAGTCAGGTTACATAAGGCGTTAGTGAGCATAATGTCTGATAGGGATCCTCGGTATACATTAAGGTTATGGCAGGGTATGCAGGATCAGCTAGGCACTCGGATTCACCTCAGTACGGCTTATCACCCGCAGATAGACGGACAGTCAAAGAGGCTGATCCAGGTTTTGAAAGACATGCTAAGGGCTTGTGTACTCGAGTTCGAGGGTCACGGGGAGGAGTATTTACACCTGTGTGAATTTTCTTATAATAATAGTTATCAATCGAGCACCGGGACGGCACCGTTTGAGGCTTTATACGGCAAGCCGTACAGGACGCCATCATGTTGGGCAGATGTGGCTGATACAGTGGTAGTTGGGCTTGAGTTTATACAGGATCAAATAAAGAAAGTGAGGCTGATTCATCAGAGATTACGAGCAGCACAGGATCGGCAAGAAAAATATGCCAATCTGAAACGTCAAGCAGTTGAGTTAGAGAATCGAGACTTTGCATACTTGAAGGTGTCGCCTATGAAGGGACACCAGAGATTTGGATTCAAGGGGATACTCGCATCGCATTATACAGGACCATTTGAGATCACTTAGAGACTTGGGAAGGTTTCGTACAGGTTAGCACTATCACCACATATGTCAGGGGTACACCCAATATTTCATGTTTCTATATTGAGGAGATGTGATGGTACAACACGAGATATAGTGGACTCGAACATATTAGTGGTCAGACCGGACATGACTTACGAGGAGCGACCGATTGAGATTATTGACCAGAAGGTACAGACTTTGAGACACATAGAAACTCCCCTTGTGAAGGTCAAGTGGTAGTTCCACGGTGATCAGGAGTTCACGTGGGAGCGCGAGAGCACATTCCCGAGTTTTTTGATTTAGGTATAATTTAAATTTCGAGGACAAAATCCCCTAAGTTGGAAAGATTGTGACATTTCGTCACCGACTAGACCGGACTCGGCCTGATCACACCGGATCAAAGGGTCGAACTCGGTTCGACCGCGTGACGCGGCCGTGCTTGACAATACTGTACCATAAGAAATAAAATAATATTTTTGGTGTGCATGTAATATTTAATAAATAATTCAATAAATACACACGTGACACAAGGCAAGGCGAGGTGAGTGTTTCACCTCGGGATATGCGTTAGGAGGGAAATACATAATTTAGGCTAGTATCAAGATCTGCTATTAACTTGATTAAATTTGGCTTAAGTGGTGCATTAAACTTGATTAATATGCCTATGGTTTGCTTGTAAATAAAATGAATTTCAAGAGCAACTTTTAAATTTGTGGAATTAGATTTGCATGTAATTAACTCAAAAGGCCATGGGCAAAAATGGAAAATCTCTTATGACATGTGTAAGTGGACCAATAGAAAATAAGGTGCATGTTATGTGTCATGGAAAAAAAAAAGACAAATGGTAATTTGATTTTGACTATGGAATGTGATGGCTTAAATGTGAGCCTTTGATTCACCTAAAGATTTGTGAGTGAGATGAGATCTAAAGACAAATGACTATATAAAATTTATTATTCTTGTTCAACGTGCAAAATAATCTCCAATACCATTAGAGAGCTCATGAGAAAAGTAATTTGAAGATCAAAGAATTTGTCGAAAATCTTGCATTTCGTGTTGGGATTTTTGAAGATCCAAGAAGGTTGATGCTAGAGGGTACGGATCTAACTTAGTGGAGCTCATAGAACAAAAGGGGACAACTTCATTAAAGATCTTGGTATGTTTTTCTTCACCAAATCTTTACAAAAATTATATTCCAAGTTATTTTGATTGATGAGTTTTGATACATGTGGGTTCATAAGAGTATATCAACCTTTGATTAGTGAAAATCCCTTGATCGGATTGTTGTGGATATTTTCATGATTTATAATATGTGTTATGTGAAGAAGATGATGAATAATAAATTTACTTCATGGTAATTGGATATTTATTGCATGGAAATTGAGTATGAATAATTGCATGATGATGTTGGAACTCAAAGAAGTTATTAAGCTAATGGACTGAGCTTGAGGTGATTTGAATACTTTTGGACTCAAGAATCGAAAGTTTTAGAGTTGCATAAAATTCATTCTGTACAGTTTTGAGCAGACTCAAAAAGGATAAATTTCTAATGTGCTCGATGATGCTACGACTGTTACGAGTTTTGAGCTTGCTCAATAGAAATAAAAATTGTTATCGATTTACGAGCTTGCTTAATTGGATTAAGACTATTTCGACTTAGTTTGAGTTTGCTCAAAGTTCAAATGTTAGTATTTTAAAGCACGCTGGACATTATTATTTAGAGCATACTAAATGTTAGAATTGAGTAGACACAAAGATAGCTTGAAGCAACCTCAATAAAAACAGTTAGCTAAAACTATAATTTCTCACAAGTATTCAAATAAGATTCTAACAAACCCAACTAATACAAAATGATACCAATAACCAAGAGAACTAATGTCGGGTATTAGACGAGCGGTTTAAGGCAAGTGGTGGCTTAAACGCGCGGCGCCATGACAGTAAACTTAAAAACTTAATAAAACTTTAGAGGTTTTCTCGAGACATGTGCACTGCGTATGGGGGTTTTTAGACCTCGATGTACGTACTAACAGCTACATATGTGGCTAAGGCTCGGCGACGACTTGGCGAGGACATCAACATGCACCACGAAGTACGAGACGCGTGGTCGAGCTACGGCACGCCGCACGCAAGGTTTTTGAACATTGGGAATTTATAAACCTTATTACACATCATATTATGACCGCATAAGTTAGGTGCGCATCGCATCATGACTTTCTATGGCCATTTATATAGACATGAGGACCTATAGGAGCCGTCTCCGAGAATTAGATAGGGCAGCTTCGACGTCGAAGAGTCTCCCCCTCCGGCCAGTCGGGCAGCTTCGAGGGATGACTATATGACGATTTTCTACCCTCCATCAAGTATGGCAGTTGGAGGAGGTTTTCGCCCTCTGGCCTTTCCTATGATGGGGTTAGAGTACGTTGGTGTCGTTCAGGTTCATGAGTTCATGTGCCGGGACCTCCCCCGATCGTCGATGCTAAATGCCGTCGGGCCGACGAGATCAGACTAGGCCTTTGCATATGGGGTTCATGGGAACCGTCTGTTCATACTAGAAAAGGATTGAATCCTGTTTAATTCCTGCAATTTACTTATATTATTTCTTCTCGAATTACATTATGTTGTAACTTTTATAAAACCATGTTGTTCACTTACTTGGGGCCTTTAACTTTTATAAAACCATGTTGTTCACTTACTTGGGGCCTTTTCGAACCCAGATCCATCATCCACTGATCGAGGAAAGGGCAAGGCACACCAGTGAGACGACGGCTTTAGACTGCCCTGATCTTCACTATAGGAGTGATCACTTTTATGTATATATATTTTGTTTTATATAACGAACGAACTTTTGTTCACATATGGCTTATGGGATACTTTTGGACATGTTCCTCGACTTGGATTCACAGTACTAATGACATGACATGTGTTTTCCCCACTTAGGTTCCCGTTTACTTTCCAGTATTTATTTATATGTTCACCGAGTTATGCACACACTTGAATTTAAATTAATGGTAAAAAGAATGGATGAGCGAGTGTAGAACATCTTTTGAGGTTAATGGTGTGACCAGACACCTCATGTGACATTCGGGCTGGTCAGGCCGCTGGTTCACTGTACGGGTGCTGGCAGTAATGGTGAAATCCGCATTGATCCGAGCAAGATTTCAGTTATAGTTTATTGGCCTCCACCAACAACTCAGACAGAGTTGCACAGTTTCGTTGGGGCTATAAAATATTTAAGAAAGATTATCAGGAATTATTCTGGTTTGGCGGCACCACTTTTGAGAATGCTCTCAAAGGATGAATCAATTACCTGGGAAGTTAAGAAGAAAGAAGCATTTAATGTTTTGAAGAAAATAATTTGTGAGGCACCAGTATTGGCACTACATGATATGCAGTTACCTTTTGAACTTGAGATAGATTCTTCTTGACATGCCATGGGAGCAGTTTTACTTCAGGAAGGTAAGACGATTTGTTATCATTCTGGGTTATTTTTTGGAGCTGTTCTTAATTATCCAAACTATGATAAAGAATTATATGTCATGGTTCAAGCAATCAAAAATTGGCTACATTATCGTTGGGGGAAAGAGACAGTCATTCATACTGATTATGAGCCTTTGAAATATCACCATACTCGGAACAAATTGTAGCAGACCATACACTTTAAGTGGATGGGTTGTCTACAGCAGTACAAATTGGTCATTAAATACAAGAAATGAGTTACAAACAAATTGGCATATTTCTTTTCTAGACCGCCTTCTAAATTAGCGGCAATGGTGATGCAAGTAGAACCTTCTGCAGTTGATTCTTATGGAAATAGCTATTTGGAGGAAGGAGATTTGAAGGATTTTTATCAAAAGTGTCTCAACATGTTAGGTATCACATTAAAGATGAGTTGTTATTCAAGGAAAATAAATTATGCATTCAGAATGAATATCGTCTACACTTGATTCGTGAGGCTCACACATCATTAGTTGCAGGACATTTTGGGGTGCAAAAAATTGTTGCAAATTTGCAGTGTTATGTATATTGGCCTGGGATGATAACAGATATTGACAGGTTCATCAAAGGTTGCACAGAATATTGCACGAGTAAGCCCAGTAATAGAAAACTGGGACTTTACACACCATTACCAGTTCCACAACGACATTGGGATAATATCTCTATGGATTTCTTAGGTGGTCTCTCAACTACTAAGAAATGTCATGACTATGTCTTTGTTGTGGTGGACCATTTCTGCAAGATGGAAATTATGTTACCATGCAAGAAAACTATCACATCTGAAGGTGCGACAAAAGCATTTTTAAAAAATGTTTTTATCCATTTCGAGTTGCCAAAAAGCATTATCAGTGATAGAGATAGTCGATTTCTGAGTAAGTTTTGGAAGTTACTCTAGAGCATGATGGATACCAAATTGAAAAGATCTACAGCATTCCATCCTTAAACTAATGAGCAGACCGAAGTTGTGAACATAACAATTTTTTAGTTACTACGGGGATTCAATCAACAAAGACCTCAGAGTTGGGATGAAAATCTTCCTTATATTTAGTACTGTTATAACATATCAATTCATAGTTCAACTGGGATGTCACCATTTGAGGTTTGCTATGGTTTTGTTCCTCAAAAACCTTTTGATTAGGAGTTTTCTACTAATATGCATGGTCAAAGTAGCAAATTAGAAGAGATGGATGCAATCAAATTTATCTAGAGGATTCAGCAAACTCACCAGAAATTTTGTGAGAACTTGGAGAAGGCTCAACAAAAATATAAAGAGCGGCATGATAAACATCGCGACCAACACTGGGAGATTTGGTGTGGCTTTTTTATTGAAAAAGCTCAAATGCAAGGGCCAGATCGAAAATTGAAGCCGTTGTGATATGGTCCGTTCAGAATATTGGAGTAATATGGAACTAATGCTTTCAAGCTAGATTTGCTGGGTTATATGCAGATGTATTCAGTTGCTAATTATGTAATTATTTATAGGATTATTTATATTTTTTATTGTTAAGTCTCTAAAATATTAGTCTAATTATATTTATTTGTTATTTTCAGGGTTAACAGCGTGCGCGGTTGAATCCGGGGTGAAAAACTACTCAAAGTAGTGTATTTACATGCAGTAGAACAGCTAACATAGATTTGCCTCGAGACACGCATTGCACAATTTGTTAATAAGTGACAACAGGCTAGGCGACGCAGCAGACAGACACACTTTAGTGACTCTCCATCCTAAGTCTTCGATCAAGCCTTGAGATTCATAGTATAGATCGTACCAGATGAGGAAATAAAGGGTTCACTCTACATCGGGATGCGTGTTGTGAGGTCTTCCAAATTTTTGGTCTATCTTGTGCTAGCTTCCCCCCATGTGCAGCAACCACGTGGTGCTCTGCTACACGTCCAGCATCTCTCCATGCATGTTTCTTCATTCGCTTCAGCAGCCCTTCAATGAGCCTCGGGATACGCGTAGTACATTCTCCCAAATATTTATTGTGTCTTTTGTGTGAGTTTCCTTGATCTCCAACAGCCATCGATGATCCTCGAGATCTGTTATATGCTCTCTCCCACGTCTTCGCACGAGTCGAGTTCGAGTTCTTTCACCCACCAGCCGCCATATGTCCTCGCTTCACCTGTCACCGGCGGTCTCCTCCTCCAATACCTACACGCCACGTCATCAACAGCAGTGAGCTCGGCTAATCGATGCCTGCCACGTGTCCTGACCCCCTGAACTCAAGCTCACAACAGCCACAGATCTTTTGTGGCAGACGTGTCAATAATGATACACGAAAATCCCATTCTTTTTACTCTAGAGATCAATTTTAATAGTTTTGATTAATTAGGAATGAGGTTATTGTTTAGAAGCTCTCGACTTCTATAATTTCACCTCCTTATAGCCGATTCGGCGATTCGACTCTCCCACCCACTTCCATTTTTCTTTAGTTTTGTGTTCTTTAACCATGAGAGACTAAACTCATGTCCTAGGCAATACTGCGAGGGAAGTTCAACAGCTAACAGAGGATTTGCCTCGAGACACGCATTGCACAATTTGTTAATAAGTGACAACAGGCCAAGCGACGCAGCAGACAGACACACTTTAGTGACTCTTCATCCTGAGTCTTCGATCAAGCCTCGAGATTCATAGTATAGATCGTACCAGATGACTCTGCATCGGGATACGTATTGTGAGGTCTTCCAGATTTTCGATCTATCTTGTGCTAGCTTCCCCCATGTGCAGCAACCACGTGGCGCTCTGCTACATGTCCAGCATCTATCCATGCATGTTTCTTCATTCGCTTCAGCAGCCCTTCAATGAGCCTCGGGATACGCGTAGTACATTCTCCCAGATATTCACTGTGTCTTTTGTGTGAGTTTCCTTGATCTCCAGCAGCCATCGATGATCCTCGAGATCTATTCCGTGCTCTCTCCCACGTCTTCGCACGAGTCGAGTTCGAGTTCTTTCACCCACCAACCGCCACATGTCCTCGCTTCACCTGTCACCGGCGGTCTCCTCCTCCAATACCTACACGCCACGTCATCAACATCAGTGAGATCGGCTAATCGATGCCTGCCACGTGTCCTGACCCCCTAAACTCAAGCTCACAACAGCCACAGATCTTCCGCGGAAGACGTGTCAATAATGATACACGAAAATCCCATTCTCTCTACTCCAGAGATCAATTTTAATAGTTTTGATTAATTAGGAATGAGGTTATTGTTTAGAAGGTATCGACTTCTATAATTTCACCTCCTTATAGCCGATTCGGCGATTCGACTCTCTCACCCACTTCCATTTTTCTTTAGTTTTGTGTTATTTAACCATGAAAGACTAAACTCATGGCCTAGACAATACTGCGAGGGAAGTTCAACTATGCTCATCTGTGGATTTGTGAGATTTATTTATTGTAATTGCATTGCTTTTCATTGTTATTTTATTTTCTTTGATATTAATTGAATAATTAGAGTTAAATTCATATTTAAATTCTGATTTAATCGCTAGTGAGTCGTAAGCATCCGTCCTTATGCAATAAGATCACACTTGTGGCAATTGACCCTACTAATTTGTGTAACGACCCAAATTTAATTAAACTAGTATTAGCGTTAATCTTGGGAATTAACGGTCGTAAGTCTGACGTTACGTGGACAACTCGGTTGACACGGACACGAGAACCGAGGGAAATATGTTATTTATGGATGATGGTTGTATATATGTGGTGTTTAAATTATTATTATTATATGGCACCGCATGTGTGTATGTTTCTATCGAGCGAGTTTGTGTGGCGGGTGTTCGCCTCGAAAGGTGTGTCAACACGGGTAGTGAGTAGGTAAACTACGGGGACACTAGGAAACTCGAGTAATTCACGTTAGGATGACTAGTTAATCGATTAAAGTGGGTAATGTAACCATAGACTAAGTTGATTCAATTAAAATAATAGGCTATGACGTACCTCGAAATGCATGGCGGGACGCGGGGGCACAGGATATCGGGTAGTCGAAGGTTAGTGAGACCATAAGTTGGTTAATTTTGATAAATAAAACACTAACTATATAGCTTGTTAAAGCTTAATGTAATGTGAGATAAATCAAATAAAGGAAAAGCTTATATTTTGAACTAAATAATGAGGATCATGGATGAACCTCAAGATGATCATAATGAGAAAGTCAAGGAAGGGAGTGTGCTACAGCATGTTTATGAACCACAAGATAATCCTCGGGATACGCTCGCACACTTGATCAAAACAAAAGTATAAATAGCTAAGTTAGTGGTTTTCTCTCATTTTCCGCTCACCATGAAAACCACTAAATGAATGATCAGCGAAAGAAGCTGAACTTGTGAGGATTTTGAAGGATTAATTTGGAGAATTCAAGATAGGAGATTGAGGATTTAATCAAACCAAGCAAGGTAATCTTCTTTTCCATGTCATACATTTTTAATGAACCAATTTTTATGGGTTTTCATGAAAACGAGTTTGATGATTAAACAGCTGATTTTCTGGGTTTTTATTTCTAAACCAAGGTGATTTTCATCAACTCGAATGTGCTTCAAAACTGATTTTTCAAATGAATTCATGAAACTAGGTTGTTGATGAAATATGGTGAATGCATGAAATTGATCTAATTGATGTTCTGAGGTTGATGTAAATGATGTTTTGAAGTCACTTTGGTGTGGAGATTATGCTTGTAAGGTCTAGTTAGCTAATTGGGGAGTTTGGGACAAAATGTTCGAGTTGAGAATTCTATCACAAAGGGCAATTAGCATGCTAACTAGGCTAGTTAGGGCGTTAATGATTCTGGGCACTTAACTGCTTTTCAAGATGAAGAACAATGGTGTGCTAGACGGATCCCCTAGTGCGCTAACTTCACCTAGAGCGCTAGGTAGATCCATTAGCGCGCTAATGCCAGATAGAAACTAAATTTAAAGGTCCGTTTTAGGATTTTTGACTTAAATACATACCCAAACACCTATAATCATACAAAATATGTAAAATTGGACTTCAAGGACTTAGGGGATCGTAGCTCAGGTATCGGGGAGCTAGTCGGGTCAGATTTCGAGAGTCCGGGGAAGTCGGAGCGCGGATTAAGGTGAGTAATCCAATTGGAATGCTTTACAAAATTCATGGTTGGTTTTAACGACATCGGATTACATGTGTGACTGCTGGTGGGCCCACATGGGGTTTTCTACTCCTATTTTGGTTTGCGTATATATTGGTTGTGGCTAAATCACTTGCACGGGTTACTTGTGTTTAGTGCTCGTGTCGACGGCAGTAGGATATACTTACGACCGTCGAGAGGGATTTAGGGTGTTCCCTTGACTTGAGATATTGTCTGGAAGGGTTCATCCGGTAATTGAAGTTGGGATTTAGTCACTGTAAGCCTGCAAATATATACGTTGTTCTTACTCGATTTTATCGATTACTGGCTGGTTTAGGTTAGGGTTTTCTCATGATTATATGGTCGTGTACTTATTAATTCTTTATTTCCAAACATATTTAGTTGGTATGTGTTGTTTATTTATTTCATGCTACTGATTTTCCTTATCGTGTGTTGCCTACATTCATGAGAATATGACGTGCTGTTGCCAGGTGTTATATTCGCATGTCTCGTAGTTTATTTGTAACGGCCCAAATTAATTAAACTAGGATTAACGTTAATCTCGAAGATTAACGGTCATAATTCGGGCGTTATGTGGACAACGCGGTTGACTTGGCACGAGAACCGAGGAAATATGTTATTTATGGATGGTGGTTGTGTATATGTGGTGTTTTAAAAAACTATTATTATATTGCACCGCATGTGTTTATGTTGCTATCGGGCGAGTTTGTGTAAATGTATTCGCTTCGAAAGGCGTGTCGGAAAGGCGAACTACGTGTACACTAGGAAACTCGACTAATCCATGTCAGGATGACTAGTTAATCAATTAAAATGGGTAATGTGACCATAGGCCAAGTAAAATTCAATTAAAACAATAGGCCATGGCGTACCTCGAATTGCGTGCCGAGATGCGAGGCATCGATTGCCGCCTGGTAGTCAAGGGTTAGTGGGATCACAAAATTTGTCAATTTGGTGAATAAAAACATTAACCATATATATTATAATGGGCCTAAGCTAATGTAATTGAATCAAATAAATCAATGCTTATAGTTTGGTTATTTAAATTAGAAACCACGAGATTGTCCCAGAGATACGTGTTGACACATCTATGAATCATGTGAGTAGCAAATTAGTGTTACTTTGATTGGGTTAGTGGAGTTAGTAGGATACATTTCAAGGTGTGGATCATTAGATGAGCTTCGAGATACGTAAATAAGTGGAGATCAATGGCTAGGAATCAATATTACTTTAATATATAAGATCAACACATGCAAGGACACCATTTTCATTTTCAACTTATGAATCAAGAGAACTTGCTGGAGAAGAAGGAGGTTGATAGGGAGAAGGAATCCATGGAAGATTGGTGAGAATTTCTCAAGCTAGGTGGTACATCGACTAGGTACATATCTATTTATGTCAGATTGAAATCATTTCTGGTATTTAGCTAATTTAGAGGGTAGATGATTGAGTATTTGCAATTGGTTTATATATTTGGATTTCTCATTTGAAGCTGATAATCCAGCTATATTTAAGTTCTTAATTTGTATTTGAAATCATAAAGATATGAATTTTTGAAATTGCACGACCAAAACTAGAATTCTGCATGTTATATTAGGAATTAGCTTATGTAATTTGGTCATAACTTGCTCATTTTAAATTCAAATGGATCCAAACTGATGGCATTTGAAAGCTTACTCAAAGGGTAACAACTTTACTTAACTAGAGATGTTGTAATTCAATTGTTTTCATGTCCAAAAGTGCTCTACAAATAGGTGCTGGAATTCAGAAGAAAAGTTTTAAAACTAAATTTGTTAAAAGCATAAATCCCTAACTACTTATCCAAATGAGCTGATATTTTAATATGTTGTATTTGGGTATGTTTCCTACATTTTGACCAAAAATTACCTTTTTTGAAAATATAGATTGGGAGGAATAGATTTTCTAAGTCCGTTGGTCGGATTAGGTTCCAATTAGAGCTATGTTTAGTATAATCATGATATCTCTTTCATTTTAAATCAGGATTTTGCAAATTAAACCTTTTCGGAAAGCTAAGATAGAGACCAACGATCTTTGTAGCAATGGAGAATTTCGAGATTTGGACCATTTCTTGCCTAAAAATGCGTTGTAACATAAGACTGAAATTGAGACTTAATTTAGTCTTTATGGCTGATTTGGGAAGATCAGTTTGAAACATTTTCAACCAATTTGAATACACAATAAACACACTTAACTGACTTCAGGGACTTAGGGGACCGTAGCTCGGGTATCGGGGAGCTCGTCGGGTCCGATTCGGTGTCCGAGGGAGTCGTAGCGTGTGTTGAGGTACGTAAACCCATTGGAATGCCTCACAGAATTCATGATTTGGTTTATCGATTTCTCTTTTCATGTGTGACTACTAGTGGGCACACATTGAGTTTTCACTCCTATTTCGGTGTGCGTATATATTGGTTGTGGTTAAATCGCATGCACGGGTTACTTGTGATAGTGCTCGTGTCAATGGCAATAGAATATATCTATGACTGTCGGGAGGGATTAGGGTGGTCTTGATGTGTAACAGCGTCGGGAAGGGACCATACTATGAGCTTGTAAATATATACGTGGTTCATATTCGATTTATCGATTACTGGCTTGTGTAGGTCAGGGTTTTCTCGTGATTATATGGATGTTTACTGATTAATGCTTTTTTTCAGAACTAGTTTAACTGGTATATGTTGTTTATTTTTTTCACGCTACTACTTTTGCCTGTCGTGTGCTGCTTACATTCATGGGAATATGACGTATTGTTGTCAGGTGTTATATTCGCATGTCTCGTACTTTGTCGATTTTATTTCATGAATATTGTGTAGACTTTTCTTGGGATTTTACTCACTGGACTCGTCACTGTATTTATTGGGTGACTGAGTGCAGACTTCGACGAACAAGGGCAAAGGCAAAGAGGTACTGGGCGACTACCTCTGAGATTGTGGAGCCAGCTCATGTGTGATTTCATTATGTATTTATTTTACTTTTGTTAGGTTTTGGGGACCATATAACACTATTACGTGTATATGGAACTTTTGTTATACTTAACTCGCCTTGATATATACATGGTATCTTTTGCCGGGTTTTTCACTACTTAGGATTGTTGAATACTGTATAACTTACTTAAATTAAGACTTCCTCTGCAAAATTTCATTATAACTTGATAAATTGATTAACTGGCTAATGAAATCATTAATAATTATATAGAAATTAATTAGCTAATTTAGGATTAAATGGAAAAGTGTAAGTAGTCAGGTAAGTCGCGGAACGTCAAGGATAAGCGGGCCATGACGTGGCAAGACTTAGTGAAGTGGGATGCGACGTGGCGGGTAGCAAGGCAGCCTAAAATTTTTTTGTCGCCACATTATTAGTTTTATTTCATGAATATTGTGTGGACTTCTCTTGGGATTTTACTCACCGGACTCGTCACTGTATTTGTTGGGTGACCGAGTACAGATCCCTCGACGAGCAAGGGTAAGGGCAAAGAGGTCTTAGGCGACTACCTCTGAGATTGTGGAGCCAGCTCGTGTGTGACTACAGTATGTATGTATATATTTACTTTTGTTAGGTTTTGGGGACTGTAGAACACTGATTACATGTATATGAATCTTTTGCTATACTTATCTCGCCTTGATTTATACATGGTATCTTTCTGTCGGGTTTTCCACTACTTAGGATTATTAAATATTGCATAAGTTACTCATTAAAAAACTTTTGCTATGTAAAATTGTAATATAAATTAATAAATCATTTAACTGGCTAATGAAATCATTAATATTTATATGGAGATTAATTAGCTAAGTTAAGGTTAAATGAAAAATTGTAAGCAACCAGTTAGGTCGCGAAGCGTCAAGGATAAGAGGGTCATGACGTGGCAGGGCTTGGTAACGTGAAATGCGACATGGTGGGTCCCAAGACGCGCCCGTAATTTGGGGTTGTCACAAATTGATTTGCCTCTTTTGAGACCGGTCAAGTACCTTATGAATCTAGGCTAAATTGGACACGCTGGTAATCCGGTTGTCTAGGTGTAGTGCCTTCACAAAACTCATTGCAATCATCGTGTTAAATCCGATGCGCTTGAGTATAGGGCTATATGATTGGCTAGGGAAATAGTCATTGTCGTACCTTGGCTATCGAGATTAGGAAGTGCGAGGAACCTCATACGTTATCTGGTCTATAGCTACACTAGGATACTTTTAATTTGCATATTTTACATAAATTGATGACCAAATCCAATCTTTTATCGAACCGAACTTGTATGTCTTGACCTAGATATTTTTTATTAATTGTTTTCAAAGCTATTTTCATTCCTTATTTATTTTCCCTAGCATTTAGATTAGTTAATTAAATTACTTTCTTAAACCCCCGATTTCCTTTTTGTTATTTTTGACCTTATAAAGATTACCAATCTCTGTGGGATCGACCTTTTGCCACTATTATGAAAAATAATTGGTTTAGATATATTTTATTGACACGTTCGGGGCGCGTCAATTTTTGGGCATGGGAGGGTGGGTGGTTTTACCAACACAGTGAAGCTATTTGAGTCGTCACCACTTGATGAACGTGAAGAATCATCAATGCTTCCAACAGTGCACGATTTAGTTCCAAGTGAAGCAGCTAGAGAAGACTTGGTTCTAGACACAAAGACTCGAAAGACCAAAAAAGGCAGTCAAGAATTCTTCTGGATCTGTGAAAAGGGTCAATTCCCAAATCGTGCGAAGTGTACTTTCAAGAACAAGTCAGAGATAAGTTTCCTCACTTAATTAGTGGAATGTTTTTGAGGGACCAAAAGCCTCTTATGGGGGAGGTTTAGTCCTTTAGTTAGTTCTCACTGTGAACACATTTCCGAGGGTTATCTCATTCTCCGTATCTATCAAAACATGTTTAGAGAGAGAAAAAAATACACAAAGAGATTTGTGAGAAAAAAAAAAGAGATCAGGAAGTAGAGGAAATTTCGAGGGAGAGAGTTTGATACCGAGGCTTTCAGTGGAATTCGGTTCTGATTTGTAAACTTTCTTCATAATGAGTTTTTCTGCTTTATGGAGCCGTGGATGTTTCCCAATTAGGGTTTTACCACGTAAAAAAAATTCTTGTCTCTTGTTTATTTTGATTCCGCAAAATTCTATTTCTTTTATTTTCTGTTCGTTGGGATATTGGGATTAGGTGGAGAGGGTGGTGAGATTCGGTGTTGCAACAGCGAATGAAGGGATATATATACATATAGATAGAGAGAGAGATACGAGGGGTGGAGAGGGTAATGAGATTCGGTGTTGCAACAACAAAGGAAGGGCAGAAGTGTTGAGAGGCATAGGTGGTAAGGGGAAGCGGTGGCCAACAGTCGCTAGTAGTGGTGGTAGGATTGGGAAGAGGAGAGAGAGAGAGAGAGAGAGAGAGAGAGATGGGTCACAGAATGGAGAAGATGATGTTGAAGATGAAAGGGTAAAAATGTAATTTTTTCTTGAGTTGGGTTTATCTAATGACAGGGGGGGCCCTTTCATTCGGTAAGCATGAATGTAAAGGTTTGTTAAGATTGAGTTTAGCTGGCACTTCAACCGAACACCAATCTTACAGGTAAGCCTGGGCTTAGCTAAGCTAACACTCCAATTAAACATGCCCTGAAGATATAAGGTGAACTTATGAACTACTTATTTAACATTTAAGGTCACGGAAACATTTCTTAAAAAATTTTCGTACACAAGTCTTTCTTTGATATTTAGCTCATTCAAATTATATGTACTTCTTGTAAACCAAAAAAAATATATGTATTTTGTTTTCCAACTCTACCCTACACAACACTCTGTCTCTCCATAAATACTCAAAATCATTTATAATATGAAGATGCTAGAGTAACCGGAATGGACATTCGGTTGTAGGTGTCTAATAGTCCATTCAATACATATCAATTTGCGTGTGCACAAACATCGATGCGAAAATGAATGGATACCAACAACTCCTGGTGTCCATGCTAAATCATCCTAATATTTTCCCTATAAATATTTGATTTTATATAGCTTCTGAAAAAAATGATATTTGTTCAGAAGAATAAGAGAGATGATAACTAATGTAGATTTCAATTCGTTGTGCCTGAAAAGTCAATGTACATTAAAGAATGGTATTGGCTGGTGGAAACGTACAACTAGACCTGTTCATTGGGAAATTCTTTGCCGAAAATTTAAAAAATAAAATAAAATCATAATAGTTGCAAATGAATAATAAACAGAGCCCTACAAACATTTGGCCATTCAATAGTTGTGATCCATCATTACAATATGCAATTTACACATTATTACTACAATCACCTGCCCAAACTGACTGAAAAAAATCCTCACCAATGCAAATAAATATAAGAACAGCCTTCATGAACCTCTCCTGTTTTATGAGAATAAATACAGGCTTACAGTAGAGGGGTTTACATATAGATATGATAATAAGCCCTTGCAGCTGTAATGAAGATAACAAAGCAAGCTGAGATACATACAACTGGATCCACTTGAAACATGAAATGAAAATGTAATGAAGACTCTAGTGAAAGGCAATTCAATCAAATGTACATACACTTTGTCTGAGCTTGATAGGTTTTGTTTTCGTTGAGTCGATCACTATAGGACAAGTGATGTGCATTCGATGCTTTGACCTCACCAACTTCCCCACCACGTACCCTTGAGTTCTAATTCCAAAATCTAATGTCAATGGAACTCCGCCGCTGCTGTCTGATACTGCAAAACTTGTGCCTGCTCCATATAGAGGGACCTTGTTTCCTTCTATGACAATAGAAACGATTCGCCTGCTTTTTCTAGGCTGGTAATATTTCTTCAACTGTAAGGACAAGTATAAAAATGAGACAAGATTATTTTTTTGCTGAACAACTGTTCCAAAGCAGCGAAACAATGATCGAAACCTCAACTTCTTTTCCTTGATCACAAGGAATGAAATGAACTACTACAATGAGGAAGGTGCCGATAGAGTTGGGGTTCTCACAGAAGTTTCTAATGGAGCCAAAACTATCTTAAGATATGGGTGTGACCAAGTTCAAAATCAAGAAGAATCTATAAATGTATGAGTAGAAGTATTTATAGTTCATAAACCATATCTCATATCAGAAGTTTCAAAAAATGACCAGGATTATGTCAATATTTGTCGGGTAAGTTGACATTTTCTCTCGACACTGAATCAAACTATGCACGTGGGATGGTGGTCATGATGTTACGTAAAGCATCGCAAGCACCAAAACATTGTTTCTGAAAAACTTACCTAACATCAAGGATGATTATATTAATCAGATGCATCAACAACAACAAGAACAACAACATAGCATCAATCCCAAATTAGTCGGGTTGACTACATAGATCAAACTCTTCCATTGCTCGCTCGATTTAATGCATTAATCAGACCGATAAGAGAGAACAAAAAAAGATATCCTATTTGAAGAATTAAGATGTTACCTGGCCACTTGCAACTGGAATCTCAGAATAGAAGAGATTAACAGGACTGGAGCTGACATGAATCCCAAAAAAGGTTGCCGGGTTGTATACACTCATCTTCAGTGAACAGTTCACAGTCAGCATCTTGGTTGGGACCCCTGTGCCGTCTGATCCTTCTCCAAAATAGAAGTTATCAACGGACAAGCTCTGCATTAACAGCATTCTATGGTTTTAAGTACATCATTGTTGCTAAATTAAAGAAGAGCACATGTAAGAGACTAAGCAGTTCCAGTTTTTTTATAGTGGTTGGAAGAAGCTACTGAATACTTCGTCGCTGAAAGTAACCAACTCAGTGATAGTTGCATTTCAAGAGAAGTAAACATGAAGCAAGAACAGCCAAGACACTATATATTCACAGGAACCGTTAATTTTAAAAGGGTATGAGGCATAGGACAAGACTCATCATTCAGTGATCAAAAGACAACAATCATAGGTACTAACTTTCTGAAATCATTCCGTCAAAATAATAATAATAAATAAATAAATAAAATAAACTTTCTCAAATCATGACAAAGAACAGGTGCACATTGTCAGATGGGTTTTTTTTTTTTTTTTTATCCATGAGCGTGACTATTCCTACCAGGCCCAACCCCGGTGGCCAGACAATCTTCACTCCGCGGGAATCAAACTTAATTGGGACCATGCTTTAACCCACACAATCCCATCATCAAATGCCTTTCTCTTAACCAAGCACAACAAACTTACAAATCCTAGAACAGTTGAAATTCAATCCAATTGTGCACCACCCATCATGACATAATTCACTTAATTTGCCTAACAATCAATCTAAAAAAACAATTAATTAAATCCACACACATACCTTCATAACAATTTCAGCCTTATAAGGCCTACTAGCCCCCCAAAGAATCAGCGAAAACACAGTAAAAAGCAACACGAACCCCAGCAAAGCAATCAGCGCCTGGCACCTCCTCGAGATCCCTCGATCCCCATCGAGATCACCATAGTCCCCCTCCTCCTGAATCACATTGCACTCCGGCCACCCCTTATCATTCCTCTTCCTACTACCCCCCTTCCTTCCCGACGACGAATTGAGCGGCCCCGAGAACCTGCTCGCCGACGAAGCCCTCGAGTGCCGCCCGTAAGACGGGTGCGACGGCGACTCCATTGGACTGTTGTTGTACACCGGCGTCGCCTGCATCGACGACGACTTGTCCCCGTCGTGTGAATCCCTCGACGGGCTCTGCACGTAGTAGACCGGTCGCTTTGGGGAGCGCGACGGCGACGAGGGCGCCAAGCTCGTGACGTCTGATTCGGACTTGGCGTGCATCATGGTTTCGGCGTTTGAAGGGACTGAATTGGTGATGGGTATTCGATGGTTTCGTCTAATTCTTCATCAGCGATTGTTGAATCATTGTGGTCGTACAATTGATTTGCTCTGTTTTGTGCTAGTCAGTGAGCGACTATTACAACTTTAAGAGTGGTAGGTTTGGGAGGAGGTTCGGGTGCGTCCGAGGCTGAGCAGAGCGACGGTTCGTGTGAGAGTGTTCACAACTGTCGGCAGCTTGTGTTGGTGAGGTGAAAAAGGTAACGCACTTGGTGTGACCGAGCACTGGGTGGGCCCACAGTGGGTTGGGATCATCCTCTGTTGAGCGTTTTGCATCAGAGACCTGTCAAGCGTTTCGCTGCCTGCCACGTCAGCTAGAGTTAAAGTGGTGTTGGAGAGAGTATTTTATTGAAGAGAACCTTGTGTTGTGTTGTGTTCTTCCATGGGCCACCCAACTGGGGTGTGTAACTGATTCGCTGGGTTCCCGGGTTTTGAATAACCTCGGGATGTGGAAACAAGTCTAAATGCACGATCTGAAGGACTAGAACAACTGTGCAAGGAATTGCGAATTAATGTGAATTAATACCGTTCACTCGTGCATTATTTGTGTTCCTAACGTTTCACAACTTTTATATCTTATTTAGTATTTGTTTAATTTATATATTAAACCACTTTAAATTTAGTGAGCGGCTAATGGCTCCTCACTACCCTATATTAGCTCCACTACCCTATATCAGCTCTCCATTTATTTATAGCCCCCAATAAGCCCCTCACTTTTTAAAAGATTTGACAACAATACCCCTATTGTACTATTCGCCCCCCACAACCTCCAAATCCCCGCCTACCCCTCATTAAACCCACGTTGTATCCTCTCAAACCTCTCATCCGCTGCATTACTTCCATTCTCCACGCACATCATCATCATCATCATTTATCCTAAAAAAAAAAAAAAATTGATGGAGATGGCGCCAATGGGTGGTGTGATTGGTTGTAGAGGATGATGATGGAGTTTGGGAGGAATGGATAATGTTGTGTATGAGCACAAGAAGATAATGAGGACGTGGCAGACTGTGATGATAGGTGTTTATGTGGGTGTAGTGTAGGTTGAAGACAATGATTAGGAGTGGGAGAAATGGAGAAGAAGACGAAGTGAGCAAATAGCAAAAGCTTTGTAGGGGTAGATTGGAGAGATGAGTATTTAGAGTTTAGTGGGGGCTGAAAATAAATGGGGGTTTGATATAGGGTAGTGGGGGGTCAATAGTCACTCCCTAAATATAATGATGTGTCACTTAAATAACAAATCTAAATCATAAAATTAATAATTATTTTATTCATTAAAGTTGACGAGGTGGCTTTTTAAACTCATAATTAAAATGTCACATCATCAAATTTTAAGATTAAAACAAAATTGGAATACAAATCAAACTATGTAGAAAGATTATAATATAATAACAAAAGACGTGATTTAGCCTCATAATCACTTAATTTGGACAGTGGTAAGGGTCGAATCGAGAGATATGGGAGAGAGGTGCATGGTTATGGGCTTTGGAGGTGGGGTATGAGTGAGTAAAAACTATTTTATATGAAAAATAATATGATCATTTTGTGCAAGGGCAAAACTAGAATGACCTAAAAAAATTTAAATGATGTATGTTCAATAAAAATAGGGGTTCATTTGGTAGCTCACTTTTTTTGGTCACAAACCCAATGTGGCCCTAGTTTTTATTCATACTCAATATATGATGCTATGAATACATTGAAATACAATTAAGAGTAGGAAAAAAATGAGGAAGTCACAACTCAATTTGATTGCTTCTTTTGCAAAATAAGCATTGTTAATGGGTGTCCAATCTCGCCTTAAAAAAGCGATCGACTATGTGACGGCTTCAGTCCTCACAAATTGGGCCCCATCCGACCTAAGTCTACATGGACCCCGATTCGGCCCTCGCAAAGTCGACACAAGCCTAGTCAGCCTCTCTTTCTATTATTATAAGTTATTTGGTGATTTAAAGTTGAATCGTTGTAATTTGCAAGTTTAATAGTTTAAAAGAGGAAGCAAAACTTAATCAAATATAAACAATTCAAAGATATAGAGTCGGACATCCTAATGGTGTGGAACCCTATAGTGTATAGATAACATGCATATATATGGTGACAGTAAGAGGGAAATCATGAATATACATGTATCAGTGTTGCTCAAATCCCTAAGAGATCCTCAAGTGTTATAAGAAAATGATATATATATATATATATATACACAATAAAAAGGGCAAAACCCTACAAATAAGCAAAAGGAGGAGAAGCCGTTTTGAGAGTCCTCAGAGGAAGTCGCCAATCATCGACCCCTTGCCTTTGCTCGTTTATGGATCTGCAATTGTCACTAAAGGAGACAATTCTAGTGAGTAAAATCAGTAGAGTTTCAATCACAATTCATAAATTCAAATAAATAAGGTCTAAATACCATGCGGGAATTAAAAAGACAGAAAAGTAAAAGAAAGTGCATGATGAATGGACTAGAAAGCAGTAACAACGAATAAATAGTGCCTATGAGTCAAGGAAATGTGCTAAGTGGACGAAATCCATCGAGAGCGAGTGCCACTACTCGACTTCCTAGAACAACAACTCTTCAAGGCGACAAGCTCAGTTCGATGTAGCGTAGGGGCATCAACAGTGCCCCAAATACCTCGTCCACGTCTAATACCTACGATCCAATACTCGGGGTGAGGTCACGTTTGTCCATCTAGCACCAAACCCTGAAGTACCTTCTTGACACACTCGAGCCTTAAACACTCACGATATAGACTAGATTCCAAGTAACTGGGATAACAATAAATAAATTCAAGAATATGATAAGAATTGGAATTAATTTTCTAGCTAGTTTACTTACTCTTATCAACGCTAACACGCGTTCTCGCAGCTTTGATACGCGTCCCAATCATCTCTCCGATGCTCGACTCTAGCTAGATACCTGGTGTCCATTTTGATTGGTTATATATGATGGGGCATGTGCCCTAGGTCATTCCATTAACTGTCTTTATGAATACTTTTAGTTAATAAAATTGAGGATTTCATTTGCTGTTTATTATAATTAATTTGCATGTTTACATTATAATAAGATCCATGGGTATTTACATAAATATCCTAAATGTCCCTAGTCGATCATTATACTGGGAACTATAATGAATTAAGACTAGTGTGAGTCTTGATTGATGATCATATGATGATTATACGTATAGGGATACGAATCAAGATCACGAGTACTTGTTAGGGAACAAAGTACTGGACCGACCCGCTATGAGAACATCACATGGATTAAGTCATAGTTGTTTCTCATGATAGGTATATTTTTCAGTCCTCTGACTTGAGATTGTCAGAGACTTCAACATTAGGAACACAATAATTTGACACAATCAAACGTTGTCTTTAACCGGACGATTATAAAGGTTGTGATTGGTTATCAAAGAGCAATATGATGAAGTTGTGTAATCGAGATAGAATTTGTCCCTCTCATATAAAGAGAGATATCTAGTGGATCCCTCGATGTGTTAGATCGTTAAAAGGCCTAGTCTAAGTGAATTGATATTGATCAATGTCACTTGGATGTTTTCGATCTACCTAGAGATCGAGACTAGTACGATTGAACATGTTGGATGACAATTCCATGCCTTATGTTTGATCAAAAGGATATCGTGTGACAAAAGGATGTTATATACACTATTGATTAGGTTATATCGATTTGATATTCGTACAACTTGGGTAGTCATAATGTCTTGCTAGAGATCGCTTATGACTTGTATACCAAAATGTGTTTTGGTACACGCCAACGTTGTATGAGCCTATTAGGGTCGCACACTAAGAATGGTTTTGCGAGATTTTAAGATGATTCGAGAAAAATGAATTTTATGTGATAAAATTCATGACAAACGTCCTTGTGGTGTATTACACTTATACTTCTTTAAGTAAGGGTATATGTGTAATTTACTTAACCGTCTATATACAAGGGTTGTATAAATAGACGCTTTAAGTTAGAACACGAGATACGAAAGAAAAAAGGCTTTGAAACTCTATTTTCGTTTTAGAAACGACTTAGGGTTTTTGGTATGCTCGGATCGTTTTGGAGAGAAACAAAAAGGTTTGGTATTCTCTCGAAGCTAGCACTTCAAATCTCGGCCGCCGTTCGTGTGTGGATCTTGATAGAGGCGTTCGTCGTTGGCAGCGCCTTAGAGATCGATTAACCTTCAGAAAGGTATATTGCGATTGAGGTATGATTAAGTTTTTCATGGTTTAAACATTTTTAATGGAATTAGATTCGGATCCTATTGGGGTTTTTGTCAAAACTGTTTTGTAATCTCCGCTGCGTATGAACCCCAAAACCCAACAATATACGTGTTAGAATCATTAAGTTGCATTTAGCGTCATTGTTGCTAATGTAGTTTAATTATAATCTAACTTGCACATTTGTAATTCTTACACTTGTGTGTTCTTGGTATTTTGCTATTAAGGGTTCTTATTGTGTGAGCAATATAAATTGACATATTGGTGCTAAACAATCCCATTAGGAAACCTACAAATCATTCCAAGTCAATTAAGGGTCTAATGACTTCTTTTATTCATTTCGAGTCCCCATTGGGCACTTAACTCGGTCAAAAGTATTCGGAATTGTTTAATATTGTTTAACACACTTTATTAAATTTTTTGGATGTTATTGAACTATTTAGGATCATTAGAAACCATTTCAAGTTGGTTTAAAGCATTTGTTTGCACAACAGTCCCTTAGGGACTTCAAAATAATTACTTGAAAGTTAGTTTTCCTACCACTTGAAAAATAGTTTAAAAATAAATAGAATTTCTTAAAATTCTCGAGGTTGGTTCCGTGAAGTTCAAACATGTGAAACCAAGGTTGTCAAGTAATAAAATCTCATTAATATGATCAATAACCAAATTTGAGACTCTAAGTAAAACTTTAAGTTTTAATTTGTAAATGTCAATCTCTTTTTGGAAACATGACTTGAAAACTTAGTTAAACACGCCGAGAAATTACGATACTCGGCGGACACCTTTACTATGATTCATTAACACATTCTGAAAATTCTGGTTTAATTTCGATATCATTTGATGCCCGGAATACCTTAAGTCAAAAATCAGCTCATTAAGTGAGCAAATTTCGCCTATTTCAAAACCCATTTGGAAAATCATTCAAAACACCTCAAAAAATTGCGAAAATCAGTGGACAAATTTCCAACAATATAAATATATGATCTGAAGATTTTGGTCCAATTGCGGCATCGTTTGTTGCCTAGGATGTATTCAAACAAAATTCATCTCAATTAGGAAATCGCATTTTTTCTATTTCAAAACCATTTTCGAAAATTATTCAAAACTCATCGGAATCGCTTGAAAATCTTGAAAAATTAAAATTTGTAGTATGTTGATGTTCTTTGCAAATTTTTGTTGATTTTTAAACTAGTGCAAACCCCCGAAAAAAGGTCCTAAAAATTCGCCAAAATCTACCCAAAATTGTCTATTTCTTTTAGTTAGTATTTTATCGAACACTAGAGATGCAACCTCTTGAACTTAACATCGATTTAATCTACACAAGTCCTGTCATAATTAACAAATCCATTTAAGAAACCCAAATAGGAGTAAAATCTCAATCATTAGACATCTAGAATACAAGGAATCAACACATCAATAATTTAAACTCATTCTATCATCATCATCATCAAGAACACCAAGAACATGAACATGAATTCATTCCAATTTTTTTCAGCACTACAAACCGACTTGAGACATAAAAGCATTGAGTTTATTGATAATTTTTTGACACCAACTTGAAACCACTATATTCTACATTAATATCTCACTAAGAGATGGGGAGTAAAACCCCTAAAAATTCAGCTCCTATGAATCAAATAAAACATCCAATTTTAGAATGAAAAAATGAAGAATAAGGTTTACCTAGGTTTGATTTCTTCTCCACCTAGCTTATGACTTTTGATTTCTAAGAAGTTCACCAAGTTTCACATTCTCTATAGGGGTTGGATTTTTTTTGTTTCTTGAATTGCATGTGAGCTCAAATGAGTTAAGTCTCACTTTTACACTATTTAATTTCATCCTCAATCATTTCCTAATCCCTATAACATCCAAGGCCCTTATTTAGTTCAGCCCTATACTTAATTGACACCATTTTTAACTAATCTTGCCTAGTAGGACACTTCCTAGGATCATCTCAAGAATGATCAAATGCCACAATAAATCATTCCCAACTATAGGCTTATGTAATTTCTTAGTTTTCTTTAGATAAGTTTAGGCACACCAACTTAATTGGATAGTCTATTAATGACTTATCACTGTGAATGTGACATCCGAGAATTTCGTAAATTTGATTAGGATGCTAATTAATTTTTTTTGGATTTAATTTGGGATTTAAGTATCTGAGATGGGACCCACGTATTACGGACTAGAGATCATAAGTCTAAATATTATTTTTGTGTGTCGCATGCCTTTTTGATTTATCATGTTCAATTCGACGCGAAATAAGTTGAGGTGTTTACGCAATGTCCGTAAGTTTCAGAACGCGTTAGGAATATTTTTCAAATTTTAGTGAAATTGAGGTGTTTTTCGGAATTTAATTTGGACATAAATTGAAGAGATAATCATGAAATTAAATAAAATAATTAATAAATTAGTGGGCGCATAGTGACACACGGGGTCGAGGGTGACACGTATGGGATGTACAATAGTGTACACGCTCGAGGATGGCCATTGGCACGCGTGGCGGATTTATAGCCGTGAAAATACATGTGTATATATATTTATACATATAGTTTATATATAAATATATAAAATCAATCCTATAGTTTAATTCAAATTAAAAATTATACATTAGATTCGCTTCAAGGTACGCGTAACATGAGCATCGAGAAAAGGAAATGGTTTGGACGATTAGTTTTTTAGAGGTGTATCCACGACTCGAGATACGTGTAACCTCATCTCAAGGAAAATCAAGTAATGAATGATTTGTTAAAAAATCATTTTGATCTACCTTGAGATACGCGATACATATCTCGAGGAGATCAATATAATTGATCTTTATAAATCAGTTAAGTAGTGATTATCATGTTAAAAGCCACAAGATCGACCCCGAGATACGCGTATCTTGAGGAAGATCAAATTATATAATGAAAATGAAATCATTAGATTTGTCTTGAGATTCGTGCGATGTGAATCTCGAGGAAATCTAATATATATCCCTAAACCTACACATCGCCTCCTCAATTATGCATTTCCAACCAGAGAGAGTTCGACAATAAGTCGAAATCGAAATCGGTGGAGAGAGAGATTAAGAAAAAGAGAGAGAGAGAGAAAAGTGAGAGAGAGAGAGAGAGAGAGAGAGAGAGAGTGTGTGTGTGTGTGTGTGTGTGTGTGTGTGTGTGTGTGTGTGTGTGTGTGTGTGTGTGTGTGTGTGTGTGTGTGTGTGTGTGTGTGTGTGTGTGTGTGTGTGTGTGTGTGTGTGTGTGTGTGTGTGTGTGTTTGTTATTGTTGTTATTGTTATTATTGTTGTTGTTGTTGTTATAGGTTGTTGTGATATTGTTAATGGAGGTTGAGATCAGTTAGGGATGGGAAGCTCGGCTCATCAAGGAAGGAGACGATAAGGGGTCGTCTCCCTTCCCAGAGAGCCTACAAACCCAACCCAATAACCCAACTAAATGAAAAAAAATAAAAAGAAAAAAATTCATTAATGTGAAACAAAGACCAGAACGTGATGAGGAAGAAGAGGGGGTTTGATCCCCAGACTGGACCGAATCGGGTCTAATTAAAAAAAAAATGCTAGAGTTTTGAAAAGATTCTAGAAAAATGGAAAAAATTCAGAAAAGTTATATTTTTGAACAAATAAATAGAAATGGGGGATTTCTATGAAAAATAGAGAATTTGAAATTTTCTCGAGGATTTATACTGGGTTTTTTCTCGTAATGTGTGTTTCGATACTCGAAAATGTCAAAAATTTGAAAAATTATTTAAAAGCCTAGTCAAGGTTAATTCTCGATTTTAAATCATAATTTACAGTCAAAATTGGGATCTGGACATTCGAGAAGTTCATTTTGGAGTGATTTCGAGTTTTTAGGACTTGAGAGTACCTAAATAACTTGATAATTGGTTGAAAACTTACAATATTCGAATATGGAACTTATCCAGATTTCTCAATGGTTTTAGGTAACGTCGATGATCCCAAAACTAATCAGAACGAAGCTCAAAAAATAGGTTCGAAGTACGTGAAAGTCGGGGAAACGTTGTGTAAGGCTTCGCAACCAACTTTGAGTTGGTTTGGTTGTAAGTAAACCCTATAATGATCTTTACTATCGATTAAATATCTTTGTACATGTAATTGTATCATAGTCTGCATTGCATTTTATCATTCTTGGTCATGCATACATAGAGAGACTGAGGGGGATAAGCTTGTTTCAGAGTTTGGTTTGCTTGAAACTAGGTTTCAATCCTGCCTCTACGCCGTCTAGTGAGACTAGCGGCGACTAACGCCGACAAGTTATCTATGTATTTCATGATCTCTTAATATTGTCTTTTTACTATTTTGAAAGTCGACATCTAATTATAGTTATGAGACATTAACAGAGTGGATTGCATATCATGTTGACGCATATATTTTATTGTTTATTTGGAAATGCAATTACATGTCTCCATGTATTAGACTAACAATTGCGGGAGTACAGATCAATGTAGAAATTTACTTACCTAGCATCTTCGAGTTGTTTTTTATGGTGTCAGATTCTATATGACGATAAGGGAAGAATAGACAAGACTCGGAGATTGTGGTAATAGTTTTCAAAATTTAAAGTAAATTCTTGTTGTAAATTGTTAATGTATATGTTTTGCGATTTTTGGGGCGAGTGTAGGGCGAGAAATTTTGTTGAAGGATTATAAGAGTCTCCTAAGTTAGATTAAAATACGTAGAAAGGGTTATGTATCAATTTTGGTCTATTTGGAATTCTTAAGTTATAATTAAGTTATCGAAGACTCTAAGTTTGTTTTTTAAAGTTGAATTTGATATCTATTATGATCTGTAGGGAGTTGTGAGTCCTTTTAGGCATTTCCCTATTCTGATGTCTATTAGGTGGAAGATTTATGGTAGGCCACTTTTAGGGGAGGTACTGCAAAAAAATTTACAATACGGATATGATTTCCTAATTTGCTCTAATTGAACAAATCATGAATTGAGTTTCATTAAGGATATAATTTAGTTTTGGAGCCTTATTAAGGGATTGCTTTGAGGTCAAAGTTGAAATAATGGTTTAGGCTGACTAGATTATCAGAGGATTAAGATAATCTAGGCTGGTTAGTCGTCTTAATGACGAGGGGGCTGACAGTGTATTGATCTCATACTGTTCCCGACTACCCGGAACCCAGTGCCTCGCGTCTAAACACGCATCTTGAGGCACGCCGCGTCCATATTCGGCCTATTGGCGTTTTATCTGACTTGGTAAAGTTTGTTAATTACTTAGCTTAGTATCTCGTTATATAAACTAGTAATTTGTACATTTAAGCTATTCCGTTCTAAATAGCTCTGTACCCACGTCACACTCATCTCGAGGAGTATTTTCACGTATTTTGATGCAATTGGACCAATAATTTATTGAAACTTAACATTTCTTGAGTATAAAATAGGTAGTACATACACCACACATAAATAATATACCTCGGTGTCAACTTTCGAGGATTGACCATGCTTGCTACGTCAGGTTGGATCCACGTCACTATCCTGAAATTGACACGTGGCACGAGTTAAAATTTTCAGGTCGTTATAGACTAGTTGTCAAATTTCCCGAACTAACGGATCTTGCTATTCGATTGGATATTAAGACAACAACGGAGTTTAATAGGGGCAGAGCTAGAATTTCAAGCTCTCTTAGGCTAGACCCATATATATTGCTCTGAGGGGTGGACTAGCCTAGTTATATTATTTTTTATAATTTTCTATTGATCAACTATATGAGTCGCATCACATGCACTCAAAAAAAAAAATACAAGGAGGTTGCATGCAAGTTGCCATGGGCTACAACCCATGATAGCCTTGGGCCCTTGTGTGGCTCCACACTTAATATTAGTACTTCTCTTGAGTCTACTTCCAATTAAAGCAAAACCTTTCTCCAAGACCTCTGTCAGAGCCATATAATTCAATATAGCTCTTAACGAGGAAAAAAGTCAAACTTGATTACATGAGAGGAACTGCAAGGGCAAAAGCCTAACCAATATTTAGTAGCTAGTCCATATCCATTATAGGACTCATTTGAATTTCGAGTTTATTTTGACTCACCTGTGCTCCTATCTACCAATAAAAATAAAATAAAATAAAATTGCTCCTTGAACCCTAAACTTTGACTCTTTTTTGTGATTTTAATTTTTGAGTCTTTGCCGATCTTCTCTTTTTATTAGCGGTGGCTCCAATAATATCACATTCTTTTTTGTTCGTCAAAAAAACATATCTAATTATATCTGAGATTGATGAATAGTTCATTTCGTATTGCGGTTATCAGATTCAACATTGGTAGAAGTAGAATATTTAAATCTAAATCTTCATTTACGCATGTGTGTGGATTTGCGCGTGCGACTATTGGGTTGATACTTTTTTTTAATATTTTTTAAAATAAGTAGTTTTACTCTCTCGTTGGAAGTTTTAAATTTTCTTCCCTAGTTGAAAATTTTAGATTTTCTTCATTTGTTAAAAGTTTTATATTTTGGGAGTTTAAAGTTTGTAGGCAAGCAAATGGATTTGCTCACGTAATGACACGACTTTCTCGTACATATACTAGTCAAATTGTCAAATGTATGAAACCATCATGTTGGTGATAAGGTAGTAATCTCATAGCATGTTTGGTTGGAGTGTTAGCTTAGCTAAGCCTAGGCTTAGCTTTAAGATTGGTGTTTGGTTGGAGTGCCAGTTAACACTCAGTCTTATCAAACCCTTACATCCATGCTTACCAAATGACGGGGGGACCCTGTCATCAGATAAGCGCATCTTAAATAAATGAAAGTTACTTTTTTTACCCTCATCTTCAACATAACCTTCTCCGTCTACTGAGTCTTGTTTCTTCCTTGGCGCTGCTACTGAACCCTCTCTCTCTCTCTCTCTCTCTCTCTCTCTCTCTCTCTCTCTTTCTCACACACACACACACACACACACACACACTCACTGTAACGGCCCAAAATTTCTAACCGTGTTTACTTCCTTAAACAGGATCAACGACCCGTACAGTGGGGCCCACACCGTGATATGTCCATTGACCGAGGCAAAGGCCGAGATATATGTTATATTTGTTGTTATGTATGCCTAGTGTATTATATGTGTGTCAACTATTAAGTCAATTTTATACGGGTGTATAGGTATCGAGATGAGTGGGGACGTACCTCGAGTCGCGTGTTGATGTGGGACCGAGGTGGCGGCTTACCGGGGTAAGCTTAATTAATGTGAGTTAAATGTGAATTTACTTACCGTCTAGTTTGTGACGATGGGTGTAGGTCCGTCGAGCAACAGCAAGACAAGGAAGGAGATGATCGGCGACTTTCTCTGAGCATCTCAGCGATGTTCCTATCTCATCATGTATGACTCGACTTTTGTTGTATGATTACTTTACATTTTGGGTTGTACATTGGGTCGAGTGTATAGTTCCCCATTTTTAAAACTCATACATATAAATGCATGTGATGTTTTGTATTCCTGGTTTCCCTCACTTAGGAATTTTGAGTAAAAAAAAGCTTCCGCATAATCTTTAAATTACAAGATAATATTAAAATGATAAAAAGTTTTAATTAACGCTGAAATCTAATAATATTTGAACATGTGTAAGGAAGACAATAGAGACGAAAGGCTGACTAATACGTAATTACGTCTTGCGTGGTTGGGATTAAGACTTGATTACTGGATTAGGCCGGGCGGTGCCCTGTTTCGTAGAAGGGGTCGTCACACTCATACACACACACGCACTCTCTCTCTCTCTCTATCTCTCTCTCTCTTCCCTCACGCGTCTCATTTCTTCGTTGCGAGGTCTGCCTTCGTAGCAGCGGCGCTTCTGGAACCCCATCAATAACGCCTCTCTTTGCAAACAGATGAGCAAAGAAGCCTCGCCGGAGGAAAGCGCGTCTGCTGCTGAACCTCGTCCAGTCAGAAGGTCTGGATCTGGGCGAGTTGGGTGGACAAGATTAAAGATATTAATCAATGACAAGCATATGTATGAATTAACTTGTGTTGACAACTTTTAATCTTCTCTATGAGGCCCTTCCCTTGATGTTTGATTTAATTTTCAAATTCAAAACTTGTTCTGTTTTACATTGATTGTGCTTTTGAATTTTCTTTTAGAATGTATAGTTCAAATGAGATTTTGATCTAATGATGATTGGACGTGACGAACTCGTCGGAGGAGTTGGGGAAGATTGTCGGAAAGTATCTGGTGGCAGACAAGGTGACATATCTGAAGGTGTTGGGGGTGGAGAAGGCGAGGGAGTTCGTTGATGAGTTGAATAGGGAGGCGAAGGAGCAGTTGAGGGGTTTGATGGTAAGGGTATAATAGTCAAAAATTAAATCTTACTTAACACTATGGGCGTGGAAGCAAACAAAGGATTATATAACCTATCGCTTGTGTTAGGTAAGCATGTGAGGAATGCTCCACTAATTCTTGAACTAAACGGGCCCTCAGTGTTTAATGACATATGAATACAACTTTTGTGTTAAAAAAAATGAATATTTTTCACAATTGACAAAAAGAATGGGCTTGCTACACTCACGCGCACTTTGCCCTTACACACACCATTTATCCGCACACACTGCATTTTTTCAATTTTGGATAATAATACCCTCACCCCTTACGCACACCACCTCCTTCACCATCTCCACCACCAGCATCACGGTCTATTACCACCAACGATGTCGGCGTCCGCCGCTTTCCCATTGCCTCTGTCCGCCAATACTCTCTCTTTTCCCCCTCCCCTTCATCCTTCTCTCTCCGACTAGATCTAGTGAATCTGACCGGATGCCAAGTCTGGTTTAGCTAAATCTGGCCAAATCAGCCGAGCTTGGCATCCGACCGAAGGGTGTGGAGGAGAAGGTGGAAAGCAACAACGAGACAACGGTGACGGCGGCGGACAGATGCGGCTACGGCGTTGGCGATGGTAGATACTGATGTCCGTGGGGTGATGGTAAAGGAGGTGGTGTGTACGAGGGATGAGGGTGGTATTGTCCAAAATTGAAAAAAAAATACGGTGTGTATAGATAAGTGGTGTGGGCAAGGGCAAAGCGTGTGTGCATTTGGAAAAATTACAAATGTACTGTAAAAAATAATATAAATGAGTAAAATAAGTTAGGTTTTTATTTAATTACAAAAGTAAGGTAAATCGTCTTTTTCAAATGTGTTTTTAGTTGTACAAAATTTATACACGAATGGTGCATTCTCCGAATGCGCCATTCGTGTATTGTGGAACAATCGACGTGGCGTCCACGTGGATTGGTCCCTTACACGAATGCGTCATTTGTATGTTGTGGAACAATCCACGTGGCGTCCACGTGGAGTGTTCCACAATACACGAATGACGCATTCTCCGAATGCGCCATTCGTGTATTGTGCACCCGTGACCGTTCTCGAGGAAGACAGGCTAGGTGAAGAGGGTCTAGGTAGGGGCATTAGATGAATCGGGCTTATTTATGGTGGTTGTTGGTGGGGTGTTGTTGGTGGGTGCGGGAGAGAGCAACAGAGAGAGCGACCGAGAGAGAGTTGGGTGCGGGAGAGACCAGCAAAGGGAGAGAGGAGAGAGCGGCAACAGAGACCGAGATGAGAGAGGAACAGCCCAAACCGAGAGGAAGGAGGAGCAACCGAGACCGAGAGGAAGGAGGAGCAGCCGAGCGAGAGAAAAGGGGAGGCAGTAATTGCGAGAGAGAGAGATAGAGAGATAGTTGGGTGATAGAGAGAGAGAGAGAGAGAGAGAGAGAGAGAGAGAGAGAGAGAGAGAGAGAGAGTTGGGACCAGAGTTGGAGGACCGAGAGGAAGGAGGAGCAAGGAGAGAGCTAGAGAGAGAGAGGGAGACCGGAGTACCGCGAGAGAGAAAGAGAGATAAGTAGGGTGACCAGAGAGAGAGAGAGAGTTGGGGAGACCGAGAGACCGAGATAGAGAGTTGGGTGACCAGAGAGAGAGTGGAGGGGGGTTAGGTTGGGTTGTGGGGTGGGTCATTTTTTTGGTGTGATAGAATTGGGTGAGTTGAGGGTTGGGTAGTGATAAAGTTGGATCAGTTGAGTTGTAAGAGAGTTGGATTCGTTGGGATTTTATGTTGAGGTTTGTTGTGGTTGAACAGGTTGTTAAAACTGAAGAGGATCAGATTTTTTTATTTTATTATTCAAGAATAGCATTGTAGTTAGTAATATTTATTTAAGTAAAAGGTAAATCTAATTTGTTTTTTTTCAGGGAATATCAAATAGAAGATAAACATTAATGAGTTTTTTTGTGGTTGAAGGTTGTTAAAAGGTTCGAAATTTTTTTTTTTTTTTTTTTTTTTTTTTTTTTTTACGTCATTTCATTGAAGTTATTAATATTTATATAAATAAAAGCTAACTTTTTTGTTTTTTTCAGGGATTATCAAATTGAAGAAGAAGAAAGAAAAGAGGGAAATAAGTAAGTACAAAAATTTATTTATTTAAGTTTTATTATGTTTGGTTTGGTGTTTTAGTTAAAAATTTAAAATTTATGTGGAGTTTGTTTGTTAAAAAAATAATATGTGGAGTTTGTTTGTTAAAACGCAAAAAATTTATGCTGAGTTGGTTTTTTTTTGTACATATGCCCTAATTTGATTGTGATTTAAATATTAGTTATTAATTGATACGTCATGCAGACTAATGAGTATGCTCTGTAGTTGCGATATTAAGGCGATCATCTACATCAGAAATTTGCTTGCGATTTAAATCCTCAATTTGATAAATGAACGACGTTTGATATATATGCAATTTTTTAACATCATCATTGTTAAATAAATCATGTAGGTCATGGAACATAAGAACATCTCATTTCTCTTTTATGCGAACGGTGAAATTGTAAATGGTAGGAATGACATTAGGTATAACGCACCCCCATCAGCAGTGTTGATGTTTAAGTTTGGGATGAGTAGACAACAATTGATGGATCACGTGTGTAACGCATTCAATATCTCATCTACGGAAACTACAGTAAGGATGACTTATCGGCACGCGATAATCATCACCGATGGTTCACGGTATTTCGTCCCCATATTGCTAGAAGACGCGACGCACTACGACTTGATGTGGGCGACAGTGACCAATCTACCATTAACTTCAAGGGTAGATATTTATTTAACATTTGAGCCAATCGACTATTTTCAAAATCATACAGTTCAATCGCAACTACTAGATGAAGATGTCAGCACGTCAGACACTAGATCGATGATGGAAAGATTGCATATGCAATCACCACATGGTGATGATGAACCCAACGACGATGATGGCATTAATGACGCAGACGAGGATGTGCGTCCCCCCGAGGATGTTGCACCATCTGTCGATTGGGAAAACCTAAATGTTGTGGCGGATGACCCAAGATATTAACCTCCAGGGGCGGAAAACGTACAAGATGATGAGCAGTTTGCTATCGATGAAGAGAATTTCATAGAGGAAGCAATCGATGATGAAGTTCACCAACCATTGTCGGTGTATAATGAAATTGATTGGGATGTGGCTAACTCCACTGCGACCCAACATTCTCATAAACAGACTGTGGGGACATGTCTAATTTTGATTTGAAAATTAGGGATGTGCTTTGACAACAAAAAAAGACTTACAACATGTCGTCAAAGTGTGACATATTAATAGACATTGTCAACATCATGTGATGGAGTCAACTACAACTTTTTGGGCGATCAAGTGCAGAACTGTGCAAGACGGGTGCATGTGGCGTCTTCGTGCTTGTTTGCGAAAGAAAACACAATTATGGGACACCACACAATTAGACGTGTCGCACAACTATATAATCCCGACATAGAACGCGGTCATGCCCAACTCGATGCCAACATGCTTGCGCGAGAAATCCAAAGCATTGTCCAGATAGATCAAGCAATAACTATCAAGGCATTAATACAAATAATTAAGGGAAAATACGGACACGAAGTAAACTACAAGCAAATGTAGGATGCCAAAAGGAAGGCAATTGCAAATGCATTTGGAGATTGGGATGAGTCATACGCTAGATTGCCAAGCTGGTTAGCGGCCGTGAATATTAAGAGTCCGAGGACAGCAATTGAATGGTCACATAGACAATGGGCTTCTGATGAGATAAGGACTGACTGTCATCAATTTCGTCATGTGTTTTTCGTATTCGAAGCATTAATACAAAGCTTTTAGGTTATGCAGGCCTCTGCTTCAAATTGACGCGACTTTCTTATATGGCAAATATAGTGGTAAGCTACTAATTGTCATCTCTTTTGATGGTAATGGGCACATACTACCGGTAGCATTTGCTGTTGCAGAAACCGAATCTACTGATTCGTGGGGATGGTTTTTGAGGATGTTGCGCAAACACGTGACGGATAGAGATGGTATTTGTATTATTTTTGATCGTCACCCTGGCATTATGGAGGCGGTAAACACACCGACCAATGGTTTTTGTCCCCCAAAATGATACCACCGTTATTGTCTACGACACATGACCGGTAATTTCAACACTCAATTCAAAAATGAGCCCTTGAAAAACCTACTTTCTCGAGCAGCTGGTCAACATCAAGTTCGAGAATTTAATGTGTGCATGGAGCGTTTTGCATACTTACCATCGCAAACCCTTCAATGTGTGCAATATGTCAATGTCATGCCAAAAGAACTATGGACTCAATCGCATGACGGAGGCATGCGGTACGGATGGATGAATTCTAATGGTGTTGGTATGTATGACATGCAAATTTCGTTTTGCATTCAACGATTTAGTTTTCATTGAAGTAATATTGCTTACAGGAATTTATTTTTCAATTGTAGAGTGTTTTAATGGTGTATTGAAGGGGGCTCGATTTTTGCCAATTACAGCGATGACTCAAATGATTTACTATAGATTGGTGACATACCACGATCGACGTAAACAGGAAATCAATGAAGTAATCTCAAACGGGCAATCGTACACGAAGTATGTCACAGATAAACTCACACATTACGAACAAGCTTCAAGGAGGCATCAAGTCAATTTGATAAATCGTGACATAGGTGAGTCTGAAGTGCTTAGTGGACGACATGGAGATCGCATGCATAAAGGCAACAATACACAAGTCGTTATCCTAAAGGACCGCATGTGCAGTTGCAATAAATGGCAATCATTTGGTTTCTCTTGCTCACACGTGTTAGTTGCATGTTCCTTTATTCGAGTGAGCTACTCGCAATTTATTGAACCATACTACCGGATAGATGTGTACGTGCAATGTTACTCCTTTAATTTCAAAGTCATTCTAGGTGAGAAATATTGACCAACTTTTGCGACGAATATCATACAAGACCCAAGGTGCAGACGTGGCCGAGGGAGACCAAAGGGAACGCAAAAGCAAAACGAGATGGATCTTCCTAATGTTTCAAGAGCCTTGCGATGTGGCATATGTCATCAAGAAGGACATAAAAGAACAACATGTCCCAATAAAGATCGTGATCGAGTCCCTACTAGGAAGAACCGATGCGGCATTTGTCATGCAGAGAACATAACAAAAAAATTTGTCCAGCCAGAGCTCAGTCTTCCAATCAAAACCAATAGTATATTTTGTATATTGTTTGTTCATGGCTTAAGTATGTAATTAGATTATATTGAACCTTTTGAAGTATCCAGATATTTAACGTCATGAAATGTTTAGGTATTCGTTATTGTTTGAACCTTTAATAATGATTTGTGGCGACTTTTCGAACAACATGACTAATTTTTAAAACTCCCAAAATTGCAGTTTGTACACAAATGGATCCAGGTCCATCAGATCCTTCACTATTACATCTCCAATCTACACACAGATCCTCGCGAGTGTGGACGGGTCAGGTAAACTTTTTAAGATGGATACATCCAATGTTCATGAATAAACGTATAATATACATATATATGACAGCTTATTTTCAATTATAAGGTGTATGAAACATTGCGCGTGCGTTGACGACGGGCTGTCGTTGATCAAACGGTGGAGTATCATTTTCGAATGATCTCGTATCTACGTTCCAGTGGTTTTTATGGGATTTCACGCGTATCATTTTTCAGCCTTAATTGGGCTTTGATTACTGCATTCGTTGAGAGATGGCGCCCAGATACACATACATTTCACATGCAATGTGGCGAGTGCACTATTACACTTCAAGACGTATAGGTACAGCTCAGTTTACCTATCAAAGGTATGTCTGTGACGGGAACCACCGATATAGACTATGTTGAGGTGTGTAAGAGGCTACTTGGTTGAATTCCTCTTGGAGATGACCTTCATGGAAATAAACTGAAAGTCGAATGGCTTGAACGTAACGTACCAGCTATACATAACGACAGCGATGAGGAGTCGGTGCGACGGTACGTTCGATCGTACATTCTCCAACTAATCGGTGGTTGTCTATTCGCCGCCAAGTCAAATCGATATGTACATTTGATGTTTCTACCGTTGCTCGAGGATTTTGACATAGCTGGACAGTATAGTTGGGGGAGTGCATGTTTGGCTTTTTTGTACAGGGAGTTGTGACGCGGATCTCGCGCGGGTGCACATGAGGTAGCAGGGGCGTAAATTCTTGTACAACTGTGGGCATGGGATAGATTTCCATTCATAACACGAAGGTGGCAGGGTGTTCCTAGAGTTCAACCTCGAACAATGGATGGAGAAGATATGCTTAATGACGTCCCTTTGGGACACAGGTAATACAAATGTTATATCGTAATTTTTATAATATTAACTACATTTTCATTTTACTAATTTATAGTTTTCTATACAGATGGATCGATGCATTTTCGGTTACTCAGAGTGCGACACACATTTCATCAGCTTATTGTGATGCACTCGATTCGCATAATGAGGATGACGTGGTGTGGCAACCTTACGCTGAAGTCATCGGGTCTCTTCCCGAATACTGTACCGACGGTCACGGTAGTTGGCTATCGACGTGTCTCCTAATTTGTTTCCACATAGTCGAGTGGTATCGACCAAAAAGAGTTTTGAGATAATTCAGAATGATACAGGTCGTACCACCAAACTGTGAATACGACACACGACTGCACCGCATCGAGATGCGAAGATGCGTTCAAAAAAATTGGATGGCTTTTCACGCAAACTATATACAGATGTGGGAAAATCGTGGTGACATCATAGTCACAGCGGAACAAGAAGAAGGACACGATCAACAAGACTGCATGACGGGGTATCAATCAGTCACTGGAAGATTCATTGGACACGACGGGGTTTTACGTGACTATTCGGTAACCTTTAAACTATTATTCTTCTTTCCCCATGATTTACATCTTAAATTGTGTGTACTAACCTCCTATTTTTATATCAGTGTAACTTGGTGCGTCGACTGCAGCGAGTGTTCATTGAGGATGGGTACGAGCAAGGTCTTGCTGCGCTTGATGAAGGCATAAAAATTTTAGATGAAGATGAAATGCAAAGGTCTACTCTATGGAATAGCAGAATTGATGTCGAACAGGCCATAGATGAGGAGAATGAAGAAGAAGATGAAGATGATCAGGACGAATCAAATAGAGAGGTGAGAAGAAGAAAAACACAAACACAGATTGTGGGTGGGAGCACTAGAAGTCCTCGTCCACCACGTCCCTCTCGTCGGACAGAGACTGCTGCTGAAAGCAATAGACGTTCTCCTACACCATGTTCATCTCGTCTGAGAGAGAGACGAACAGAGACTGTTGGTGACAGTAGCCAACGCTCATCCCCACCATGTCATTCTTCTCATGGGTACATTCCTACATTGTCCCCAATGCAACCAGAACCTCAAATGTTTGTACCTAGCGCGCCGATCATGAATCTTCCTCCTTACCATTTTGATCCTTATGCACCCGGGCCGTCGTCTTCATATATGGACCATGGAATGCCTAGACATCCAATGTATCCTTCATTGCCTCAATACATGCCGAGTCCATTTACTCCACCATGTTATAATTACAATATGTCATATATTGGAGATGGCTCATTCATGAAGCCGCCTCATGTTCCTTTCGGCCAACCACATACAGGAAGTCAGTTTTTGGGACGGTTCAACCTCCGATTTTTGGAAGCATTAGTACCAGATGTGAGTCGAGTGAACCGGAAGAAGAACATCAATCGACTTAACAAAATTCAATGCAACATCAGCAACCTCGACAAACTCAATCGGATGTACAAACACAACGTCTAACTCGACATAGAGTACGTCCAGTTTGCATCACGGGGCAACAACATCAACGTAACCGTCGATAGACCTGTATGATAAGTTTTTTTGATGGAATGAAATCATACTTTCAAAACTTCCTTATTGTTTTAATTTTAAATTCTAGACAAAGATATAACGTGGTTTTGGCCTTTACAGTTTTTCATCTACATATCTCTTCTTATGATCACGATTGTGTTGTATGGTTTGTAGTAGATATGCATGAGTTGCCCCTTCGAGATACGTGCATAACGTTTGCATGGATTGTCAACCTCGAGATACGTGCGTGTTGTTTGCATGGGTTGTCCACCGTCAGATACGTTCGTGTCGTTTGCATGGGTTGCCCCCTCGAGATACGTGCGTAACGTTTGCATGGATTGTCAACCTCGAGATACATGCGTGTTGTTTGCATTAGTTGTCCACCGCCAGATACGTACGTGTCGTTTGCATGGGTTTTCCCCTCGAGATAAGTGCGTAACGTTTGCATGGATTGTCCACCTCGAGATACGTGTGTGTTGTTTGCATGGGTTGTCCACCGCCAAATACGTGTGTGTCGTTTGCATGGGTTGTCCACCTCGAGACACGTGCGTGACGTTTACATGGTTTATTTCGATTGCACGAGATTACATGGGTTGCCCACCTCGAAATACGTGCATGATCTTTGCACGGTTTGCATTGATTGGACGAGGTTGTATGAGTTGTTCACCTCGAGATACGTGCGCGACATTTGCATATATTGCACGAGGTTGCATGAGTTGCACACCTTACGATACGTGTGTCACGTTTGCATGAATTGCACGAGGTTGCATGGGTCGGCCACCTCGACATATGCGCGTATCGTTTGCATGACTTCTCCACCGCGAGATACATGCATGACATTTGCATGAGTTGTCCACGTCCGTATACGTGCGTGTCCTTTATATCAGTTATCTACCTCGAGATACGTGCGTGATGCGGGTTGTCCATCTCGAGATACGTATGTGATGCGACTTGTCCATCTCGATACGTACATGACGTTTGCATGGGTTCACCGCTTCGAGTTGAACAAAGTACTCCTTTTGAGGAGTAAATAAGAGGTTTTGTATTTTGTATAGATTACTCATTTTCAAAAGGTGTCATTCATTCCACCTCATTAGTTGTATAGATTACTCTTTTTCAAAAGGAGTCATTCATTCCACCTCATCATCACACATCAACGCATTGAGCCACATCATCATAATGACTCATTTTCAAAAGGAGACATACCTTAGTTTTGTAAATTAAAAGTAGCCAACCTTATTTCATGAATAAAAAAGTATTCCAACCTTAGTTTATGAAAAACTCATGTGCGTTTAGCAAACCCAAAAAAAAGTACTTTATTTTCTCTCACATCATAAGTGTTCATAATTCACATACATCGAATTTTATCTTTGTAACGCAACTTTATAAATAATAATATTGTAAATGTCGAATTATTGGAGGCTTGAAGCAATGCAACGCAACTTTAAAAATAATAATATTGTAAATGTCGAATTATTGAAGGCTTGAAGCAATGCCATGTGTTAGATATTCCATATCCCATAAAGACTTATTTTGTGCTGAGTTCTTACCTAATTGTATGTGATTTTGCAATCTAAAAGAATCCAAAAAAAAAGCTCCTTAACCACATCGAATATTCAAACTAAAGATAGAATACAATGGTCTTTAATGCATTCTAGTACAAAACGTTTATAAGTTGTGTAACCAAATGACCAACCTCATCACAATGTTTTTTTTTTTTTTTTCTTTGTCATGTGTATATAGCCAATTTCCTTCTTAAGGAACATGGCAAGAAGATGTTTCTTCCTCTACGCGTTTGTGCATCTTTCACCCTTGATTGTTGTAGTTGACTTGTTGCTGAGATAAATAATCAAATTCAATGAAGCTTCTATAGAGTTATTGAGATGCATTGGTTGTCTTGATTTAAGAAACTATTTTTTAGATTTGATCATGACATGTTTCTTCGACTGTCAAATATTTACGCTAATGATTTCTCCACACATGACTATGTAATCTTGGAACACCAACTGCAAGTATACATTCGTGATGTGAGAAGAAGTTCTCCATTTTTAAGTTGTAATGATCTTGCAAGTCTTGCCATGAAGATTGTTCAAACTTAAAAGCATTTAGTTTTTCCATTGGTTTACCGTCTTACGAGTTAGCAGTAATCTTACCAGTGGCAACTGCAATGGTTGAAAAAGTTTTCTCGACAATGAACATTATTAAGACAAGATTGCGACATAAGATAGGTGATGAATATTTGAATGACGGCGAGACATATTTAAAGATATAGATGAAGAAATGACATTGTAGCATTTTCAAAACATGCTAAATCGCAGGATTCAACTCCTTTCACGCAAAATTTAGCGGTATTTCTAATTTACATTGCAAATTATTATGATTATTAGTTTATCATGCTAATTTTTTCTTTACTACTATAATTATTTGTTTGAAAAATAAATTAGGTGAAAGTTTGCCGACCCTAATAAGATTTTCTGAATTCGCTTTTGCTCATAAGCTTAGGGAATGAATGCAGTACATAAATGCAATATATATTGTCGTTAAAGGAGTGTGCAATGTCAACAAGATGAACATCACAACTTTAACTGAGTTACTGAGGCAAAGATTATGAGTACAGATTGTGGTAGTCGCATAATATTCCCCTGATTGTCCGACTAACTCTCACGAAATTAATCAAGCCGAATGAAGGGGGATTGGAAAGGTTACATATAAACACTAATGGATACCAAAGAACACAATTAATATATATCATCTAAAAAACAAAAAAGGAAAATTGATAAATAACAAGAGAAAACATGGGTGCATGAAAATTAGAGTTCATTAATCATGTTTAAAACCAAAATAATTCATATATTCCCCTGCCTCCCTAATAGAAATTAGAATTGGTGCAGTAGTAAAGTTGTTTAGATACACTGTAACTACAAAAGACGAGAAATCAAATTCTATCATTCAACTATAAATATATTGATTTCTAAAACACAGGATGGGATTTACCAGAATTGGGAATATGAAGTTGGTATAATCCATTAACAAAAGTGCCACGTTTAGAAAAGAGTAAAAGTAGGAAGGGCAAAACTGTAAAAGCACGGGAGAGGATTTATTGATGTTGAAGGAGTGAAGGTATTGTATCCCAATAGCTAAGTGCCACGTGAACAAAAGAGTAAAAGTGGGGAAGGAAAAGTGTAAAATCATATTTACATCATACACGTGGCATGTTGTTATTAATAGACATTACCAACTTTACATTTTCCAATATTAGCAAATTTACTTGTAAAAGCACATCTTACATCATACATGTGACTCTTTATTATTAATGGATTGTACCAACTTCATATTCTCAGCTTTAACAAATCCTCACCCGATGAAGTAAATTATTGTGTGGACTGTTATTTGCAAATATGTGTTTGGGTGAAGAGGTGGTGTGTATGGCGTAATGGAAATTAGATTAAACTTTTTTTAAAAAGGTGTGTAGAGGTGGCAAAATGGGCTAATGTGTCGTATTCGTATCAACTTATTTATGACACTAACCCGCATAAGCTCAACCCTAACATTAACTCGTTAATTTCTCGTGTTATCTTGTCGATCAAACCCCTTTACTTAACATATTATTTTATAATTCAATATTTGTAATATAAAGTATAAAATTCTCATAAAAATAATAATACCTTATTCCTAAAATCTAATTCAAATGACTATTGAAACTACATAAATTATTTTGGGGTTTCTAAAAAATATAATATTGCAATTCAATAGACCTTGTTCATGGGCCGAGCCCAACCGGGTCCGAACCTAAGAATCTTAGCCCAAGCTCAGCTCGCCATATATACGCGAGCCTATACATAGGCCCAAGCCCGACCCATGTAAAAAAATACAAAGCCCAAGTCTAGCCCATCAAGCCCATATATAAATATTTTAATATTAAAATATAAAAAATAAAAAATAAATTATTTATTCAGTTATTAAAGTTTTATGGACTTTTTCAATACCATATGTGCTTCTATGTATATATTATATATTCATTTGTCTTACAAAAATGAGAAGTTGCTCAAATGGTAAACATCACTTAAAGTAAGCTTAAGTTAAAGGATCAAATATTTTAAAATATATTAGTATATTAAATTATATTCGGGCCGACGCTGGGCCGGGCTTTTTAAGGTCGTCCAAGCCATATGAGCAACTTCAACCATTAATATAGTAAAATAATAATACATCTACATTATATCATTACTTAAAACGAGTTAAATGGGTTATAAATGAGTTATCGTGTTTAGTCATGTCAACTCATTTATGAGAACCCGCATAAGCTCAACACTGACCCGCTAATAACACATTCGGAGTTGCCGACAACTAGAAGCCAAAAAGCCTAATTTTTTTTTGGGTTCTTTTTGTTTGATTCAACCTTTTGAACTATAACCAATCAAAACAGAGGATCGGCGATAATTCAAATAACCTCTTTTTCCTTTTATATATCAAATAAACTTCAGATTTGTTTATATATAATAAGATAATTAGTTTTATTCTCATTGCAGCCATCAGATTTACTATTGGCAACGATCACTTCTCTACCTTTGCATACTTCTGAAAGACTGCATGAATTTGCATTTCTGAAGTTGGAACTCGTCATTAGATTTTATTTCATAGATAGTTGTTTTCTTCTAAGGTTTATATTATCTTCCCTCATTGGAAGTTTTGTGTTTACTTCCCTTGTCGGAAGTTTTATATTTAGTTATGATTCAAGCAATATATCTGCGGACTGTAGTGTTCTAGACGTTTGTCAAGAGAATAGTCACTGATATCAAACTATTTCATTGTTACACTCGAAGTTTTAGAAAGCCAACTTTATGACGGTTGCATGTTCTATTAAACAATTAAAATTAGTGAATCAATTTACTACTGTGATTAATTATATGTCTCATCCTTTTCCATTCAATGTATTGATAGCCATTGATGATTAATGAATTTTAATTTCTTCGAAGAAAAAAAAAAAAAAAAAAAACTAACCCGCTAACGTCCTGCGTCATTATAATATCCCTTGTTATTACAAGATCTGAACCTCTAGCCGGCTATGTCACGGTTACCTCAAAATACAAAATGAAGTCTTTGTTTCACTTCATACAAGTGAATTACACTCGCAACCCATCCCAGAGAAAATTCAAATCATTCAACCAAAACTGACCTTTACGTTTTGTTCTAGAGAATACCAGCATTGATGAAACAATTCGAAGGAGTGTTATGTCAAGCAATATTAGTCCATAGGCACAATTAAACGCTTCCCACCAGAAACAACCTTCAAATAATATGTCCACATCATTCGAGCTTACATATAGCATGATGGAAGCACAAAAATGAAGCCCTGGTTACCACACAATTGAGAGTTTAAAACTTTAAATTGTCAAGATACACTTACATTTCTTATTTTTTTTTAAATAACTTTTATGGGACCATTTGAAAGATGGGAATCAAGATGGCCGTTGTAGCAGCAACAACAATTGCAAATGGAAAATGCTAATGTAACGCACTAACTACACTCACCAAGTTAACCCACCTGTTTGCACACCGTCCTATGCATGCACGCATCCCGACGCACCACATCGGACGATGCACAAACAGGGGAGCTAACTTCCTGCGTGTAGTTAGTGGGTTACCAAATCATTTAAGAGTACTAACCAGTAAAAATACCTTTGATTTCAATATGAAGTATCTTTTATATGAAATTCAAGAATCAGAAAAACCCAAAAAATATAAGGAAAAGAACAAGATGAGTAAAAAAAAAAAAAGGCCGAGTCATATGATGGTGTGACATTGGAACTGAAAAGAAGGAGACATCTTCATTGAAAGACAATGTCCACAGGCGAAAAAATAGTGATACCTGAAACCTGCACGTTCGACATTATACAATGGTGTCCGAGAACTTCTCGAAAGAAAGGCATATTCAGATATTCTCTGCAGGGTTCATCGTCGGATTGATTAAAAATAAAAAAAATAAAAAAAAGATAGATGCTATTCAATTTTCGAGCTAACTGAAAAATGATACAAACAGAATCTGGTTATTCTGATTGTTCTCGCTAAACCATGAGAAATTTTAAGCACACAAAAACCAACTCAATCTACATTTTATCTTTAGTTCCTGCTAGATCTACTTCTGTCCACTTGAATCACCCGTGTGTCCAGTGTAGAAAGGATTTGAGGCATCGACATGCCCCCAGACACGACAATTTCTGGATTCACATTGCATAAAAAAATGTGTCAATCATAATCAATAAAGCAATAAATATAACAAAGTACAACTTTTAGAACATTATGTTACTTAAATCAGATGGCAAGAACCATGTTGTATCTAAAATCCTATTGTAAATTGATCAAATGTTTAGTTGGATGACCAATGAGTAAATATCACAAATAATATTTAAGCAAGTACATTTTATGATTTTACTTTGTAAAGCCTTTTTATATTTTTATCAATGTGCGTGTGCCTTATCATCCTCTATATTATGATCATGTAATTGACTTGCAGATAAGTCTTGCAGATTCAATTGCATTTAACAATACCAAAGCCTCAGATGGGTTGGGTTGTGGCTGGATACATGGATCCAATGTATCCATCCCGCAATTCAACTTCATTCTAAGAGACTAAGGGGGGTGTATTCAATTGAGATTTTAATAGACTTTTAGTTACTTTTATTGACTAAAAAAGTTTAGGGGTATTCAATTAAAACTTTTAGAGAGTCTCTAAAAGTAAGGTGTATTCAATGTGAACTTTTATAGACTTTTAAAAAGTCTCTAAAAGTTTTGTGGCATTCAATTTAAACTTTTAGAGAGTTCATTAAAGTAAGGTGTATTTAATTTTTGGGTGACTTTTGTAGATTGGTTACAAATCTTGACTTTTGTAGACTTTTTGTATAAAAATACACATAAAGAAGTCTTCAAATTCTCCTCACCTCAACCCAAAAACTTTTAGAGACTTCTAATTTTTGTTTGTTACATTTTCAATAAGGACTTCATTGTTCACAAGAGGTCTTTTCTTATCAATTGTTTTTTATCAACTTCTACAATCACTCCACAACTCTTGGATTTCATTGCTCACTCATTATACTCTAATATCTATGTTGATGAAAATGGATTGATGTCATTATTAACAAAATCTCATTCTTGCATCACTACACATTTTTGATAGTTTTTTTTTTTTTGATAAGTTTCGTTTATTTAGTGTATTATTATAATCTCAAAAAGTGTAGTATTATTATTTTTGAAGAAAATAATTGTATAATTTTTTTTTAGAATTTAAACTATCATTATTAAGGAAAAAATATACTTTTTTGCTTAAGTCAAACAAAAAAATAAAGTGCAAAATTTTTACAATAATATTTCTAATGATCTTTTCTCAAAAAAGAAAAAATATTTCCAATGATCTTACTTGATTCTTTTCTACCACTAAATGATGATTTATTTACCTATTTATTATGTTGATATTTATTTACTTATTTGTTATGCTACTACCTTGAGAATAATTCATTAATATGTCTATATGTTTTTTTTTTTACTAAAATACAAAAATACTTTTAAAAAAATTAGGAATAGTTATTAAGAAAAAAATATAATTATTTATTTTTTATAATAAAGTGCAAAATATTTGTTTCATTTTAAAAATCACAATAATCTATTAGTATCATCAAAATCATGTTTAAGAAGTTCACAAAAGTCACTAAAAATCTTAAATGTTGATAAAAGTCATCATAATGAAATCTACATAAAAGTTTATCAAAGTCTTTAAAAGTCTACCAAAATCTAAAACTTCATAAAAGTCATTCACTTATAAAAGTAACCAAAAGTCTATTAAAATCTCAATTGAATACACCCCTGTAAGATTATAAATTATATGTGAAACTACAGAGAGTTTCTGCCTTGTTAAATAATAACACAATCAAATTGTTATTTTAATACAGCCCCGAGTCGGGAAATATAGAGTTACTTTATAAGGTTTTACTGTATAAACTGGAATAACTGTAGAATTATCTGTTTTCCCATAATACTACGGAAAAAGGTGTTAGATACTACCTCGGTAGCAAACTAGTTTACTATTTTCATGTGTTGAATTGGTTCCAAGGGTTGGAACTTGGAAGTCTAGTCATAAGACTAATAACCTATATCAAAACTATTCCACTTTCAATTATTATGGTAAATTATAATCAATGTCAGCAATGACAATAGACTAAAGATTGGTAGCACTTATTAGTTAGAACTTATTATGTTATCCTCTGCTTGTTCGAGAATAGTATTGAGGAATATAAGTTTGAGATTACTAGTAATAGAAAGGAATACAGACCATTAAGTTCGCTTTGTTTTTGGAAGTGGCAGATTAAATGAGAATAGCCCCAATAAAAATAAAGAGTGCATTTATGGTTGAAGTTATGAAGTCTATGGTACTTGCAAAAACCATTCTCTTCAAAGGTATCAACTTCAAACACCCAGCCACATGCCATAGTGGATCTTGACGGCAAAATTTTCAAACCATGAAAAAATCATTGTCGATAAACTAACACATAATAACTTTTTAGAGAATAACTATATAACTATACATTAATTTTTCTAATAATTCTAATCTTAAGGAACTTTTCATCAAGTTTTATTTATTAGTGTAAATAAGGCATATAGTTCCTATGGTTGCAGGATATTTGCAATTATCCATTGGTAGCATTTACCTACTAACTTAAAAATGCTCAAGTTCAACTATGAATAATTGATCCATCAATTTGCCTCATCAAGATTAAGTCTTAAACTGATGCTGAACTCAAGTAATGTACTTTTTTCTAACTCAATTATTTTGAGTTTGACTATTTTGAAATAGGACATGGCAAAATTGTTTTTGATAATATGTCTTTTATCTATTTGGTGACAACGAATTTTTTTAATTGTTTGCTAAAACTTTTTGATATTTCTTCAAGAAGGATACAAGGCTTACGCTTCAAACAGCCTAGTAACTTCTAAACCTCAAGACAGTGTCCAATGTATCACAAGTTCATAACAAGAGGAATTGACATCATTGCAACAATAAAGAAGCCTCAGTTCCAGATTTTCTAGGTTAGATACAAGGATCCAGCATTTCTACTCCACTTGATTAAATCAGTAGACGATATGCTCAACCAATCTTTTAAATATTTTATAATTAAAACGCATAAAGAGTTGATTATCATCATGAAATCATTGGGACTTTCATTTCATCTCTTATTTCTTTGATAAATGAAATAGGCAAGAAGATGAAAAAAGGTGGGCTACAAAATTATATAGTACTTACCAATGCCTTCACGAACTGATAAATTTGGTCTAATAACGTCTTGAGAGTTGATCAAGATTATATCACCAATGTAAAGGTGGTTGGTGGGAATGTAAACACAGCATAGTTCCTCATCCCCAGAATAACTCTGATAAAAAGCAAATTTGAGTGTTAATGCAGCTGCAGTAGATAAGAAATTCAACAAAGGAAAAGCATAAAACTAATGTTTGATGTGATGTAAGAACTACTGGATTCCATCCAGAAGCCAATGAATCTCTTTGCACCATAAGAGATCATTTTTTTTTTTTTGCTCATATGAGACAAAAGACAAGCCTGAAAATAGATATGAATGAATTCATAAAACCCAGTTAAGCTGCTACCCACCTAGAGAAGAGAAACATGTACAGAAAATAGGCATAGGCGAAAGTATGTAATCATGCATGACCATACTATAATTGCAACGATTAGACGAAAAACAACATGCATCTCAAGTGACTGCATAAACGCACCCAGATGTACAATGCACACTTTTCTAAAAGCGTAAACTTATAAAATAAACAGATTTAAAACATACTGTATATGTTAAATAGAACACAAGTTTTCTCCGGGAGTTTGTGAAGACTGTCTGGGTAACCGACAGCCACAGAAATGGGTACAATTCTTCAGAATATAGCACATTTTCTCAGTTTGTTTTATATGCTGGAAAAGTTTTAAAAGAAATGCATTAATCCCTGGGTACCATAATTTTTAACACATTTCAAATTGTTCTATTTTTTAATTTAGTTCTTGTTTTGGTATTAATAAAAAAGAACAAACACCTCTGGCAAGGGTTTCCATCTAGTGGTTAAGCTTCAACATTTACCCATCTATGATATTGTTTTCCGATGCTATTCTGAACATAAATTGGTGCTTAGATTTGAAAACTTTGAAAGAGACTAATTAAAAGAGTGTAGCTATGTCTGGCAGGATATTAGCAATGTGAGACAAGTGCCTTGTGCACAAGGTAGTCCCACAGATAATTCAAATTAGTACGAAAATACGAACAGTTTAACTGATTGTAGGTCCCATTCTGAAGTCTTTTACTTGGGAGATGCACAAAATGCTTCTTTTTTTTTTTTGCTTGGGGAACTGCTAGGTGTACATCACAACGCACATCGCGTTCTGATGTGCGTGTGATGTACCTCGGGGTGCGATTCACGCACATCCCAAGGAGTATTACGTGCACAGCAGAACGCGATGTGCGTTCTGACGTGCGTTTGGTGATGTACGCCTAGCATTTTCCTTTGGCTTGAACGTTCATAATTCCCTAGCATTCTCATTCCAGGGTTACAGAGACGAAAAGGAAAAAAAAAAAAAAAAAAAAAAAAAAAAAAAAAAAAACAAAGAAGAGAAGCAGTGAAGGATAGACTTATAAAATGGATTTGTTCAAACCTGAAGGGTTACTGATGAAGTGATGAAGCCAAACGCATATTCACCAATACGTGGATGTCTTATGATGGCTACCTCCTTGAATGCCTGAGTGTTTTGATCTGAATTTGGTTGAAAAGGACTTAGCACAGTTAGCACTTACAGTGCCACAGAGAATTTGATTCATGAGAAGAGAGAACATGAATACTAATAACATAAACTATACCAGGTGATATGGCAGCACTAATTTGCTTGGAAGCACTGTAAATATGCCGTACTAATGGCATCCGTTTGATGAACCATTCCCCAAGACTCAACACAGATGCCCCAAGCCATGATGACATGAAAACCCCAACCAAGAATATGAAAGTAATGGAAGTTACAAAGCCAAGACCTGGTCAGAGAAAAGCAGCAGAACTATTAAAAATCACGGATAACAAAATCATATCAAAAAGAACAAAAATTACAGAGATATAAATGCAGATTTGAACATTAAAGGAAGATTTCAGTGGATCGTTAATCTGACAGGTACATTCCATGATTCTGATTACGAATAAATGAGTTTTGTATTTAGTCCAAAAAGGAAAGAATGATTAACACATATGGACACATCAAACAATTGAATATAAAATCAATAAGAGAAGAAAAATTAAGGCGAAGATAATCATACCGAAAATGTCAATTCCAAGTTGAGCATAGATCGGAGAGAAAAAGCCATCCACGAAGTGAATAAACCACCACGTAATATAGAAAGTGATGGCAATTGGAAAGAGAATGACACTGCAATGTAAAAAGTTATAAGCAACAGATACACGTGGATAGCAAAATAAGGATTCATAGACCTAGAGTCCAAAACTGTGAATGGAGTATCTTAATTGTTTCATCATCACCAATGCACAACTGCAAATATGCAATGACAGAATATAACAAATAATAAATAGTATTTCATCTTAATCCCTAACTCTTAGTTTTTTGTTTCCTTTTTTATCATATAGCCCAATAATTTTAATTTGACACAATCTTCATTTTGTTCCCTACTTTGGTAATAACTCAATCTTACCCTTTAAATTAAGGCCAATTAATCATTTCAAGAGACCTAAGATGAACATAATAAGAACAGTCAAAGTGAACAAATATTAATAATTGAATATTCTTAAACATTTTTTTTTAAAGGATTGTTTAACACATACATTAACCAAAGCCAAAAAGACTTGTTCATTCTCAAAAACTGTATCAATTCATTGGTAGTAAAAATTGTGTCAATGCTTCAGCCCTTCAATCACACAACTAGACAACATCCAAGACCACGAAACAAGTGACCCACCCAAGCATGGGAAACTCACTCACAAAGGAAAAGAATCATAAACATAAGTAACAATTCAACACAAATATAAATTCAAAAATAAGCACTAGGTTGGGACAAAAATCCACCAATTCGCAAATGAAGACTTGAAGACAGAGTAACTGGAGACTTTTTACATTGTTAGTCTTCGGTTTTACTTAAAATTTAAACTATTGATGAATATATTCAATATATTATTGATTAGGAAGGATTTGAATGGTCTGGAAAGCTCACCATCAATTGCACTTAATCGAGTACAATGGAAAAGTTTGATCCATGTAGCCAACCCCAATTAATTTGGAACTGAGGCTATGTTGTTGTTGTTGTTGTTGTTGTTGTTGTTGTTGTTGTTGTTTGAATCCTTAGACAATATCGTGAGATTTAAAAATATGTAAGCATAATGAATAACTTATCAGTCCTATAGATTGATTGATTAATTAGAAATTGTATATCACACACACGAATACATTTTAAAATTGCCAATAACTTAATTAATTCTACTCCGGATTGAACGAAGTAGACAGGACTAGGTTAATTAGTAAATTGGCACAGATTAAATTGAGTTTATTTTTCTTTTTAATCAGAGATAATTAAAATATAATAGTTTGTCCCTAAAGAAATTGGATTCAGCCAGTATATGACTCTCATTAAAAACCCATATATGAAGACAGATGATTCAGCAAAGAACTAATCTTTAAGTGTAAAAATACTACATCTGCCAACTCAAAGTGTGGACAACAGTAAAAAAGAGTTACATGAAAATCTAAGAGGTCAATCATTACTGATTATCCCAAATTAAAATTTATAGTTAAAAATGCATTTTCAGTTTCCAAAATGAAAAGCACCTGGACTAATAACATTTTTCTCGTTTTGTATTTTCTTAGTCCTTTGTTTTCTAACGTCAAGCTGACAAGATCAGACACATGTGCAGCATTCAAGAACAAAATTCAAATATTTCAATTGGATGTCATTGCACACTTTCTGTTAAATGGAACGATAACTTGAACTGGTTGAAAGAACAAATATCAATATCATGTAACAGTTGGTGTTTAAATGAGAAGTGAGAGACAGCCCATCACTTTAATTAAATGTCATGGCAGATAAGATGTTTGATGACCATTGGGCAAACACATGATTTAGATTACCAATATTTTATCAGCTCACCATATCATAAACAGAGATCATAAAAGAAACAAGTAGAAGGTTCTCACCATCCAGTCATAAACTTTTTTGAAGCCCAGCTCCTAATAACTTTATAAAAGGCCTGCATAAATTTAAACGTGATGTAGTTTAGAAGCAAAATTTCATGAAACCTCAACAAAGCGTCCGTATGTCAAGTATCATGATGTAAGTGTAAATGAAAAATCCAAAGAAAAGGGGAAGAAAAGAAATTTGAAGTACTTATTATAAATAACCATCAAAACCACACAAGATTTTAGTCTCCCATAAAGATCTCTTCTTTCATCAACGACTAATTCTTAATCTTAATAAGATATATGGTTTGAAGATTCTCCGAAGTTCTCCGAACTTCTCCAAATTAATTAGATTTTTTGAAGCACCGAATTAAGAATTATGTGTAAACGAAGTTTTAGAAAATTTCCATTGAACTTAGAAAAAAATGATAACATTTCAAGTTTTAATGCTCACTTGTAAGAAAAGGGAAATGTAGTTAGGTTAAACTTTTGTTAGAATATAATCTAAAGAATGACAACATGTTCTGAGATAAAAAAACCACAATTTTACTTCACTTATTAGAAATGGATTCTAATATATTGTCTAGTGAAGAAAAAAAATAATGTAAAAAGTTGATCAACCCCGTCAAAATTGAAGTTTTGAAAACTTAAGAACAAGTATAGAATGAGAAAAAAATATGAAATATTATAGAAACCAAACTTTTTAATGTCTTTTGATGAAACTTGGATGTTCTCTAGCACTTTTAATGAAATTATTTAGACTTCTCTATAATGTCGAAATTTTACCAAAATTCTCCACATCGAATTACACTTCCTCGAATTAATTATGAATTTTAAGTGAGCGAAGCCACAGGCGAAGTCGAAGTTTCGAACCTTTAATAAGATTCACTTAAAGAGAAACCTATTTCATGTGCCCCAAGGCTACATAACATGTGGAAGGTGTTTTTAAATTTACCTTGATTTTCTGCCACGAGTTAAACCACACAAGAAATTCATTTTTTTTTAAGTCTAGATGTTTTAAAGGCCTTGAAAAATACTTCCAGCGCTTTTCATCACTAAAATTGAGAGAATTAGAACTTCTTTCTCTAAACTTTAAACTACCTCTCTTCTACTTTTTCTTTTTAGACCAAAGCTGTCAACAGTTTAAGGATTCTTGTTTCCAACTACTGGTTTAATTCTTGATGATAGAGATTCTCTTTCTTATCCATATGACCGGAGAAAAAGAAAGCTTAAGCTTTTTACAAGCTAAGTTCCACCCACAGGCCACAACTACAAACTATAAGAGCTAATGACATAAATTTAAACTTTCACTTTAACAACACCAACCTGGCTCCCAAAAACTCCAAGTTAGTGTTCTAGGCACAAAAAAAGGTGCATTTATCAACCTACATTCTTAATTCGTGATGATCGTATCCTGTCTATGTTCTATTTCCCACCCATATGCATTTTCATACCCATCCATGATAACGTATTTAGTTTGATGGTTCCATGAAAAGCAATAGTAAGCATTCCTAACGTCTCAAGAACGTTGCTTGTTTAGCAATTATGCAAACATAAGTTGAACAGTCGCAACCGCTGTTGAAGTGGACTTCTTATAATCTTATAAATGCTAGTCCTCAATATAGTAAACCATGTAGAATTGCCACTTACATTAGAGATGAGGTTGAATTAGCACTTTTTTCAATGGGTGCTACTAAAGCTCCAGGTCCTAATGGGTAGTTGGGTACCAAGCAATTTTCATCCAAAAATATTGGGATATAGTAGGAAACAATGTGGTAGGGTTAAGATGAATGCATAAGGATGCACATCATTATTTTGTTATGTGGACCAATATTATTATTGGCCACATTGAGTCTATGAGGACTAGTTGTCCTCAATCTTGCACTCTCTAACTATACTGCCCATAAGAGTAATCTATTCTATAATAAAGATTTTTGGAGACACTTTCCACGGTGAAGCCTTTTTGGCCGCCTTCTTTACAAAAGTGCCTCTGAACCCTTTTTCCAATTGGTCAAAGCATATATTTAAAGGGAAATTTTAAGTAAATGAAATTTTTTCTCTTCGAAAATAGAGTTTTTTCGCGAATAATAACCATGAAAAAATTTCCAAAACCGAAATACTGCATCTTCCAAAATTAAGCACGACTTTTGGGTAGTTGTACTACTTGAAGCCGTGCATAAATACGTCCTTGATAACCGCTCAAATAGATTTTATTTCATCTTCTATTCTTCACAATTCTTGAAACGAACACAATGAGGCATGAGTTCTTCAAGCCAAGGTTTCTACAAGATTTGTTACAATTCTCTATGGAGTGTGGGATTCATGTGCGTGTGGTGGAGACAAATAGACTATTAATGTTAGTGGCCCTATACATGTGAGGAGAAGTTCAAAGCTATAATCTTCAACAATGCATATATGTCCAAGTGAGTCTCAACTTTACTTCAGTTGATCATGTGTTTTGTTGGTATTAGAAGAAATAAGACAATCCAATTTATTTACTCTTGATAACAACGAAGTATAGAGGAGGTATTTGTGGTGTTGGCTGAGTTGTCAGCTGTTCAATCAACTGCTCTCTCTCAAAAAGGTTATTTTTCTTAGAAGAGGGGCACACGACGGTAAAAAGACAAGGCATATGGAACCGAGGAAAAACATCTCAGAAGAGAGTCGGCCTGTTCAATATTAGAAGGCATTGCATCATTCCTACTGGGACAACTAGGTAGATGTTACCGAAGTAGATGCTCCTGAATCCACTCCATGATGTTAATAAGACCAATAATATCATAAGTTAGTGTTGAATATGGCCAATAGCGTGTGGAGAAGATGTTCACAACCCATTTGTATCACTTTAGATTTGGATGCTATGTGTTTGGTGTTGTCCCATACCCATCTATACCAATTTTTAATGTTAAATCTTTGTTATAAATGATTGTAATGATCATTTCCTAATTTTTTTTATTTAAGTTGTTGTGTTCCGCCTTAACTAGATTTCCATATGTCGTTTCACAAGTAGTTCTAGGTTGGATTTTAAACACTTTTTCTTTGGTCCCGACTCTCTTTGCACTATTTCTTTCAAGTCAAGATTCTTAAGCTTTAATTAATAATTGCCATTTTCTAAAGTTTTTGTTATTTTTTTGTTGACTAATCATTTTTTTCTACACATCACGTGCAGAGCACATGTCCATTTACTAGTGCAGATAAACTTTCTTTCTCAAAGAAAGGGTGTTGTGCCTGAATGTTCTTAATGGAAAGACTTCCATAAAGAATGCTAATAAAACCATCATAGTTTTGATTCCAAAGAAGAAATTGGTGGAAACTATAATGGATCTTAGACCCATTACGTTTATGCAATGTGGTTTATAAAATTGTTTCTAAAGCTTTGCCAATCCTTTAAAGCTTATCTTGCCTTCCATCATCTCAGAACCTCGAAGTGCATTTGCTCCAGAAAGGCAGATTATTGACAATATTTCCATTGCTTTTGAGAAGTTCCATTCAATTCTTCAAAAGAATATTGGGTCTATGGGCTTTAGGTTCTTAAGTTGGGCATAAGCAAAACATGAGATAGAGTGGAATAGACTTTCTTAATTAAAATTAAGAGAAAATGGGTTTCGTCTCGTGCGGGAAGAGGAGCGCGAAGAGGAGAGCGGTTTTAGGCCCTCCGCGTTACGGGGAGGCGACGGGAAGTATTATGCCGTGGCGGCGTGCAACCAAAGAGTCTTTCACCGAGAGACGGAGAGGAGGGCACGGTTCGGAGCAAGGACGCCAACATGATGTGATTGTTCGAGCGCCGGTTCACGAGTTCGATGATTCGGGTTCGAAGCGACGCCGAGGGAAGAGATTGGTGAAGAAGAGTGGGGACAGAGAGAGAGGACGCCCGATTTTGGGATTGAAGATGAAAAACCGGCGTTCATGAGAGATGAGTTTGCGAGCGAGCCGCCATCGTCGCAGAAGTGGAAGGGGTCGAAGGAAGATGGGTTTAGAAAGAAAGAGAAGAAATTGAAGGGGGATAAGAAGTTTGATAAGGGAGGGAAGATGAGCTCGAAGGGTGGGAGCTTGTCGGCGATTTATCCCGGCCGCGATCGCGAGATGAAGGAGTTCGGGATACGGTTGTCGGGCGGATTCGAGGATGACCAAGAAGGTGTTAGGACTATGGATGACGATAACTTCATAGATGATACTTGGAGTGGATCCCACGACCGGCACGTGCAGCGGTGACAACGAAGGCTTTATTGGGGATGCGCCACGGCTTGAGAAGGGCCACGGAACTAGAGAGTCTCTTGATATTTTGCTTGGCAAAGCGCTCTCTTACAATCCGCAGTGAGAGGTTCTTTGGTGAGGGGGTGCCAAAGAGAAGTGGCTCGCAGTGAGGTTGACACTTTGCTAGAGCGATCCTTGGGCAAGCGTATGCTTTGCCATTACAAATTCGAGAGGAGATTTTGTTTGCCGCAATTCAAACCGAATCAAGGCATGGTAACAAGAAGGAATCTAATATACCGATGGCAAGGCGAAGACTTTGTTCGTGGGTCAAAGAGATTCACCAATTTATCAAAGTTAACTCGCGAAGAAGGTGCCGACAAGTACAAGGATTCGATCAGTGTGAAAATTAATGTCAAGCATCTTGTTCCCGAGTATGGGGATACGTCGATGATGACAATTCGAGGCGAATTGTGTCCACCCCGGGGAGAATGATGAAGTCCAAGAATTAGCTTGCAAATTCTTGATAGGATAATGAATCTTGATAGGATAATGATGAAGTCCAAGAATTAGTTGCAAATTCTTGGAAAAATAGGAAAAGATATGACTCGCAACGATCCGGGTATGGGTTTATTGGAAACGACGTGGAGATCACAACTCACGGCTTTCTTTGTGACTACGACGTTTTTCGGCCAAATTCCATCGTTTCGCCCTCCGAAACGGCAATTTTGCTATTTTTGGAAACTTTTGTTTCGCTTATAACTTTCATTAGGAATTTCCGTTTTTATTGCCGTTTGCGGCGTTTGTTTCTATTTTTCGTCTAGTTTTCGCTTTAGGGCTTTTTAGACTTTTTACTATTTTTGGCAATTTTAGGGTTTCGCTATTTAAGCGATCTATTTGGTGTAATTCGTAGTTTTTTCCCTCAACTTGGGTAAATGTTGTTTGGGATTGTATACATATCGACTACCATCTTTTCTTTCAAGATTAATGGCTCTGTTATGGGACAAGCAATATCAAGAGGACTTTGGCAGGATTGTCCCCTGGCTTCTTATTTGTTTTTGCCAGGCGTGGGAGCTTGTCATGTTTATTGTATGATGCTCAACATATAGGGAAACTTTTGGGTGTACAATACTCTCAATATTGCCCAAGAATTAATCATCACTTCATTGCGGATGATAGTTTGAATTTATGTTAAGTTAGAGACAATTAGTCGATGAATGCAAGGCTCTCAAAAATATTTTCAAAATATATGAATGGGCATCTAGGCAGTTGGTGAACTTATCCAACTATGGAAGCTTTGTAGATATATCTTGCAAACTACGGTGAATCTATGTCAGAGAGGTATTATCAAAGATGTGACCACTCAATCAGCGATCTGTTACGAGCCGGGGCGGGTTACCCGTGACCAAGGTGTACCACAGGAAGAGGTTGCACAAGAGCAATGGATCCCAGCCTATGGTGGGCCCAGATGAGTAAGAAGAGTCAGGTGAGCGTGTGTTATGGGTGTCTGAGTGATCCTTGTGTGAGGGTGAGTCATAGTGAGTCATTAAGTGAGTCAGGGTCAGGTATATAAATAGTGATGAGTCAGTGTCATGAGATCATCTTTTGAGTCGTAAGTCAGTGGTGACCCTTTTGTGGTATGGTACAAGAGAACTGGCGATACAAGGACTAGAGAGAGTCTCTCCCTTCTTTATCGTTGTATATTCCTTTATTTCCCTTTTTATCAATAAAACCACCAGAGGTGTCCCCCTCTTTCATTCATTCCATCTTGCATCCTAACATGATCATTGTGGGAGAGAAGAGTTTACGTTGCATGTTCTTTTTGTTTGTCCGATTATCAAACAAGTCTTGAAACTAAGCTGGTGAAGTCACTTATAAGCTCTAATGATGTGGCTCTGAAGTCAAGACTGAATTATGTTTGTATTGATGGGGTAGTTAGAGATTGTTACAAGGTGGTACAATGTGTGCTTGTTTCTAGAGTTTATGATTCTTTACCGTAACAGCTAACAGATTTATGGGCAATATTGGAGGGTTATTGCTGGCACAAGAGATGGGGCATCAAATTTGATCTAGCATTAAGTGATAGTTGTAGGCCATTAAAGCTGTTAAGAATAGTAGGTAAGATGTTTTACTTGGGTCAATTGTTCATGATATTGGTGTTTGTTAAGTTTCTGTCATGATGGTATGCATGACTACAGTCCTCGAAAGGTAAACAAGGTCGCGCACTCGTCTGCAAAGTTTGCTTCCACGTACGAAGGTCCTACGGAGTGGAGGGATCAATGTCCTAGATTTATCCTATGGATGTAAGCTCTGATTTTAGAAATGAATCAGAATCGACTTTCCTTTTCCAAACTTTTATCATAATAGAACTTCAGCAATGCAAAGCTGTTATCGAGATTATCTTTGCATTCAAATTTTATTTTATTTTTTTGATAGAGCGTTCAACTTTCAATTAAAAGATTAATGTGATTGCTACTTGCTACCTCCCTACACTTTCCCAGCAATGCAATTGGACTGAATAAAATTTGAATAACTAGCCCTAGATCTGAGTCATCTGACTCATTAAGTCTCGAAAATATATAGACTATTTCAGTGACTCGAGAAAACATATACAATTGTTCCTTGTTTGAGCCAGACCCAAAGAGTGTTCTACATTCGCGAAGAGAGAACTTGTCGCCCTAATTAAAAATGAAGAAATGAAGCAATCAGAGAGTGCAATGGACACAGTCTTGTATAACCAAATCCTTCAGTATCAGAGAACAAAGAGCAAACGCGGTCATCTAACAAAATAGATTGTCTTCTCAACGAAAAGGGACAGAAATCTGGGTTTAACACTCACATATTCACAAGAAGCGAAGTAGTTTCCACAATTAGGGCAACCACAGAAGAGCAATTCAATTGAACTGATGTTGACAGATAAGAACCCTAAAAGAGCTGATTTTTCAGTAACAAATCAGAGAAACATAGATTCGGAACAAATTTCAAGACCTAAATCCCTAAAAAACACCATAACCAAACGAAATCTACCAAAACAACAAACAATTGAACACAAAATCACCAAATCAGTCAACGGACTCTAACAACACAAATCAAACAAATCAGAATCTCGGCAAATTCGAAGAGATGAACAAATCAACGTTAAGAGAGACAAAGTTGAGTGAGTGAGTGACTGATTGACTGACCTCTCTACCGGAGTGGTGAGCGGAGGCGGAAGACGAGGGTGAGGGCTTCGAAGAGGAGTCGTCGTCGTCATGGATGGAGTCCGCGACTGGAATCAGAAGCTCTCGGTCTCTGCTGCTGCTGCCGCCCATCGCACCGGACGACTTATCATCGCCCATCCTCAGATGCACCACCACCACTCAATCACCACTGATGATGATGATTCGACAAATCAATCGCTCAAACACTCAATCGATCGATCGATCAACGACTGTTGATTGATTGACTGATCGATTGATCTGTCTCACGCGTACTTGGATTTGGATTTGGGTTTGCAGTTTCAAATTAGGGAAGGGAAGTTCGGCTCGACTCGACTCGACTCCACCGAATTTCTTCGTCGCTTCCCTTCTCTCTCTCCTCGTGATTTTGTGCTCCGTTGACGTATACATTTTCTACATATCTCGAGCCATGATCGGAAGATTGAGAATAAATTTGGATGAGTTTTACGTTACGGTCGTTTTTGTTTCGTTTTTTATTATTATTTTTTGTAAATTCAACGGGCTCATCGAGAACGAGAAGACCACAGCGACGTTACTCGACTTGTTATTTCATAGCGGACTCTTTCAACATAAACCATTGTTGTTCAACACGGCGACCAATCAAGCTCGAGATGTAGAAAAGTATCATGATGTATAGCCGAAGCTGCCGAACCGACTCCAGCAACTGCCTAGCAAAACTGTTTACTTCAGACAGAACTTTGAGCACTTACCCCTTGTGCACGGTTTGATACACCTTGAACACAATACGCGTTCCATTTTTTTTTTTCAATGATCCTTTTTTGGAGTTAGTCAAATAATCATCTTTTTAAAAAAAAAAAAAAAAAAAAAAAAAAAAAAAGTGGGCAGAGTGGAACTTTTACTTCGACAAATAAATAAATAAATTATTAGGCAACTCACTTTTCGCACCTACATTATACATTTGATATTAAGCACTTTATTAGCAGTAGACTATTGGTCCAAAAAAATTTCGTAGCGCTAGTTCGAGGTGATTTTCGGGCAAGCCGATTTACGCTCAAAAATCTTAATTAAGATTGTGTTCTTGTAGTTTGCATTGATATTTGAAGTTGTCCAATTGTAGAATTTGGTTACAAGCGCCTCAAAAGTTACATCAATGTAATGACAAACCAAAAATAATGTGTAAACCAAAAAAAAAATGTAATCTCTACTAGGAAAACAAATTATAAAAGATATATTGCATTAGGAAGTACATGGAAAAAAAATTTAAATTTATAACATGACACCTCAGCCAGCTCATCAATCACCAACCGTTTAAGATCCTCTCCTGATTTGTTTCCATTTGGCTGCCAAAAGTATAGCCATTGATATTGTAATTTAAATCTTTCCCTCCTATATGTGATTATAAAGGAGGTGTATGTATTCATAAATACATAGAAAGAAAATATAATCTTTCCTTCTCTTTTTCATCTTCTTCTTCCGTTGCCAGTCTGCAGTCATATGTCATTACAGTCGGCTTTATGCCATAGTCAGTTTGTAGTTTGAGTTTATCGCAGTCAATCTGCATTTTGTTATAAACTTTGCTCGGTGATAAGTCGGTATTTATATAATTTTAGTATATTTAAATATAGAAAGTCTCTTAAATATATATTTAATTATATATATTGGTCATTTTCAGGTGAAACAGAGTGTGCGCTTGAATTCGTGGCGAAAAATACTCAAAACGGAGTATTTACATGCATTGATCGGATGCCAGACTATTTGCCTCGAAATGCGTGTTGCGCATAGGGTAGAATAGGAGACAGCAGCAGTAGGCCGCCACATGTCACTTTGCCATTGGATATGCACGTCATTTCCAGCGTCTTCCACCAACCAACGCTCGACACGTGGCAGTCAACATCTTTAAGCATCATTGCACATTGTTCCTCCAATAGGAAGCCGCCACGTGGCGTCTCACATCATCACATCACAGACAATCCATTTCTCCTCGTTCAGTAGCTCTTCGATTTCCTCGGGATGCACGTCATCACTATATCCCAGATTTTCGCCGAGTTTCTGCATGGGTTTCTTCACCGCCTCTTGCCGCCACGTGTTGGTCTCCCACTACACCAGCACATCATCACACAGTTTCTTCGCCTATGGGAGAACGCCACGTCAGATGCACGGCAGCAAACGACAAATTGCAATGCGCCACTTGGGCAGAACGTGATTTCAAGCCAAAAACAGCCATACGATGCTCCTCGGCGCACGAGTCACCTCCCCAACCCCCAAAATTAGTTTCTCTCACCTCTCGGGACCAATTTTTAGTAGTTTTATATATTAGGGACTTATGGTATTAGAACATCGAACACCGACTAATATATTTTTAGCATCGACATCTCTCGACGATGGCCTAGATCGGCGGGGAAAGAAGTTGGGATTATGAATTCATGGCATATTATGTGAGATCTTTTATTTTATTATTTTAATTTGATTTAATTATCCTATTTCATTGTTGTAGATTTTAAGGTTTATGGTTTAGGTCTAGGGTATGTATGTGGCCAGTACATGCTTTTAAGGGGATAACCTACAGTTATTTGGACCATTAGTATCCGTGTATTTGTGATTTTGGACCGATAAAGTGACGAACACTCACCCATTTACCGTAAAACCCTTTCGGTTCTTAAGTGTGCAATAATTGAATCTAGGTTAAATCGGAAGCGGATGTGATCCGGTTATTTAGGATTAGTGTTTCCACATATCCATATTACTGCGGTTAGTGTGTTAAACCTGATTGACGGATATCTAGGGTTATGCATTAATTAGGGAAGTAGTTAGTGGCGGACGTCCTAGCTATCGAGATTAGGGGAATGATGAATTTTCTGGCGGATATTGATTTTCTATAGCTAATATAGGAGAACTTAAATTAATAACTTTTTGGGAAAGATTGAAGACCATGATTGTCATTGAATCTTGATCATAATTTGTGGAACTGTAGACGTAGGTGTTACTTAGGTGTTCATTAATTGTTTTTAAAGTTATTTTAGTTATTTTATTTATTTAGTTTAGTTAGATTGGTTAGTTATGTTATTTATTGTAAAACCCCCGATTTTTCATTTTCGTTGTTTTTAACCTTAGAAAGACCACCAATCTCTTTGGGATCGACCCTTTGCCACTATTCTACAAAATAGTTGGTTTATGAATTTTTATTTTATTGACAAGTTCGGCGCGCGTCACTCGGACAGAGGTGTATATTTGATTCACATATCGGAATTAATAACAGAGAACATATAGTTGGTATGAAACCAACCAATCACAAACAAATCAAACTAGTCTTTTGTACTTGATAAGTCGTTAATTATGTCATATTATATAGTTATTTATATATTTTTTTATTGTTGAGTCTCCAAAATATTGGCTTAATTGTCCTTATTTGTTATTTTCAGGATTTTTGGAGTGCGCGGTTGAATCCGGGGCAAAAACTACTCAAAGTAATGTATTTATATGCAGTGGAAGAGCTACCAAAAGATCTTCCACGAGACACGTACTGCACAGTTTGTAAATAGGTGAAAGTATGCCAGGCGACGCGGCAGAGAGACACATTTTAGTCACTCATCTTCATAGGCACTCGTTCGGCCTCGAGATTCACAAATGAGATTGCACATCGATGAGAAGAGAATGGGTAGACGTGCCTCGAGATTTGTGTCACTGTCTCCTACTATTTCGCACGAATTCTTGCGAGTCTCTTTACCTCCAGCTGGCACCACGTGTCACCTCTCCATTCGTCCTGTTGTTGAGCTCCATCTCCTCGACTCAATTGCCTTAGGATGTACCTCGTGATACGCGTTGGTGCAGCCTCCCACTAATTTGCTGACTCTTTGTGCGTCCTCTCGCCCATGTGTGCCTGCTGTCACACCCCCAATAGCATGACCCGAGTAGGCTGGGCTGGGCAGCGAGTAACCTAGCAAATGACCGAGTTCCGGAGGACTCGGGTGGTTCCATGAGGTTTGGTCGCGGGACAACATGCGGGACAGCGCATAGGCGTGAAGGAGGTCACGCCTTGGCACGCGCCTAGGCACGGTGCCTAGGCGCGACGAGGTTATGCCTTGGCACGAGCCTCGCACAGCACGGTAGACCTTGGCACGAGCCTTGGCACAGGCACGGGCAGACCTTGGCACGAGCCTTGGTATAGGCACGGGCAGACCTTGGCACATTCTTTGGGCAGAAGTTAGGTCGCGCATTGGCACGAGCAAGGCCGAACCTAGGCACATTCTTTGGGCAGAAGTTAAGTCGCGCCTTGGCACGAGCAAGGCCGAACCTAGGCACATTCCCTAGGCACGAGTTAGGTCGCGCCTTGGCACGAGCAAGGCCGAACCTAGGCAAGTTCCTTGGGCACAAGTAAGGTGATACCTTGGCGGATCCTTTGGCACGAGCAAGGTCATGCCTTGGCACGAGCAAGGCCGCGCCTTGGCATGAGCAAGGCCGCGCCTTGGCATGAGCAAGGCCGCGCCTTGGCACGGGCAAGACATACCTTGGCAAGGGTTGACAAATCTTGACTTGGGCGTTGACCCAGGTCAAAGTACGCTTGGTCTCATTTGTTGATGTTTCCTATTGGAGCTGAGGAAACGACTCAACATCTACTATAAGGAGAGGTGGTCTCTCCTAGGGGCGACATGGGCATGGTAGCAAGGAAGACCCTCGAGCATGCCTTGGGCACCATGCTAAGGCAAGACCCTCGGACCCATGGTCCGGTCACCCCGAGCCGGTGGGACTCAACCGAGCCCCGGCTAGCACCCCGGTGCCTGGGCACGGCCAGCACCACCGAGCGCTTCCGTCCCCAGAGAAACGTGGATCAAGACCCCTGAGGCGTGGATGGACCAAGTCAAGGCGGTTCCCAGCGGTTGGGTAACTACATTGGCCATGGGCAGAGGCATGACCAAGGCAAGTCCGAAAATGTCTCGAGCATGTAGCAATTGACCAAGTAGTGGAGGCAGTTATAGAACGATGTGGCAGCAAGGGAACAAGGCAGTTGGGCAACTGCCTTGACCACTAAGGAAGTAGGGTTTTACTTAGTATACGGTTCAATGTAATCAGGACTGGTGTCATAGTCGGTTATGTAACTACTCACTGGCTGTTCTATAAAGCCAGGGGCTCTAGGCTTGGGGAAGCATAGAGTTCCATAGTTGTATTCCCTTTGAGAGCATAGTAAAACGTTTCCTTGTTGCCATAGCTTGTTGTTCACTCGATTTGTTTATTGGTAGTGCTGAACTAAGGTGGCCCTTAGGCACCACGGGTTGGGTTGAGCGAGAAAAATTTCCTTATGGTAAACCCCTCACTTAACGGCCCCGTGACAATTGGTATCAGAGCCAGGTTTTGGAGACGATGGCGACCCGAAGAGCGAGCGATCTAAGTGAAAGGGTAGCTCACTTAGAACACCTAATGGCAACGATGTCTGCCCCGGCAGAATCGGCGGAGTCTTCAACCATGTCACAGCACATTGAAGGCTTGGAGATGTTGGTGGCTTCTTTGGTGGCTAGGGGAGAGTCACAAGAAGCCTTGATAGCTATGTGGGAATTACGATTTAAGGAGCTTGTAGCGGATGTACGTTCTGTGGGAGAACTCATCACCGAAACCGCTACAACAATGGCTTTAGAGGTGAATCTACTAAAGCGAGCCGTCGGTGGAACCTCGGAGGTTGCTGTTGCGGCAAAGCATCGAACCAAGGTGCCAGAGCCAAAGAAATTCTCAGGCAAGCGGAGCGCGAAGGAGCTTGAGAATTTCCTTTGGGACATGGAGCAGTACTTTGCTACTGCTGGGACGGAGGAGAACCAAAAGGTCATCTTGACCTCCATGTACCTTGAAGGTGATGCTAGCTCTGGTGGAGAACCAGAGTAAATGATGATGCGGCGGCGGGTAGACCCAAGATCGTGGATTGGGAGGTGCTGAAGAGGGAAATGAAGGATCAATTCCTTCATACCAATGCGGCTTGGCAAGCGCGGGAGGCCTTGCGCAAGCTCAAGCAGACGAGATCGGTCAGAGACTACGTTAAGGATTTTTCCTCTATCTTGCTGGACATCGAAAACATGTCAGAGGAGGATAAACTCTTTAACTTCACTACTGGGTTGCAGTCATGGGCTCAATCCGAGCTAAGGAGGCAAGGGGTGAAAGACTTGCCTGGTGCGATTGCAGCAACTGATAGTCTTGTGGACTTCAAGACTAGTTCTTCCATGAGCAAGGGGAAGAACAAGGAGAAAAAGTCGTTCAAGGATCACCACAAGAAGGGCGAGAAGAAGCCCTTCCCTCCGAAGCAAGTGAGCTCGAAACCAGCCCCGAAGACAGACGCAAAGCCCTCGTCAAGTTCCTCAGGTAAGGGCTGTTTCATTTGCAATGGTCCTCACAGGGCACGGGACTGCCCAAAGAATGAGAGAATTTCGACCCTAATCGCGGAAGATGATGGCCAGCCCCGGATGAACCCACTACAATTGTTGAATGTCATTCAACAAGCCAAGACAAGTCCCTCGGAGGGACTGATGTACGTGGATGCGGAGGTGAATCAGAGACGAGTCTTGGCAATGGTGGATTCGAGAGCTACACACTCATTTGTGGCGGACCACATGGTGGAGAAGTTGGGACTGGACCTCGTTGAGAATTCCAGTCGAATGAAAGCCGTGAATTCGGAAGCAAAGCGGATTCAAGGTATGACATTTGATGTGAATCTTAAGGTTGGATCTTGGGAGGGAAAGATCAACCTCATGGCAGTTCCCTTGGATGATTTTGATGTCATCATAGGGAATGACTTTCTATTGTTGGGGAGCATTGCCTTGATGCCATTCTTGAGGGGACTGTTCGTGATGAACAAGTCCCATCCTTGCTTTGTTCCTACGGCTAACTTGATTTCAGGGAAGGAAAGTGCAAAGCTGTCCCATCTTTCAGCCATTCAAGTGAAAGATGGACTGAGGAAGGGTGAACCGACATTCCTAGCGGCCTTGGTGGAGACTAAGGCAGGAACGACAGCAAGAGTCCCTGATGCAGTTGCTGAGGTGCTTTGGAGCACTTCAGTGATGTGATGGCTGCGGAGTTGCCGAAACAATTGCCCCCACAAAGGGTAATTGACCACGAGATTGAGCTAAACCTTGGCTCAAAACCCCCAGCACAGGCCCCTTACAGAATGGCTCCAAAGGAGTTGGAGGAGCTGAGGAAGCAGTTGCAGGAGTTGTTGGATGTTGGATTCATTCAGCCATCCAAGGCACCCTATAGAGCACCAGTCTTGTTCCAGAAGAAGCATGATGGGTCTCTCCGGATGTGCGTGGACTATAGGGCGCTGAGCAAGCTAATAGTGAAGAACAAGTACCCTATCCCGTTGGCGGCGGACTTGTTCGATCGGCTATCCGGCGCAGCCTACTTCACAAAGCTGGACTTGAGGTCGGGGTACTACCAAGTCTGAATTGCAGCTGGAGATGTCCCTAAGATGGCCATGGTGACTAGGTATGGATCATTCGAGTACTTAGTCATGTCATTTGGCTTGACGAATGCACCTGCTACATTCTGTAACTTAATGAACGATGTACTAAGGGAGTTCATCGATCGATTTGTTGTTATTTACCTTGACGACATTGTGATTTACAGTCAGAACCTCCAAGATCATGTGGATCACTTACGGATGGTTCTGACTACTTTGAGGGCTAACCATCTATACGTAAAGAGGGAAAAATGTGAGTTTGCTGCGCAAACGATAAGTTTCTTTGGTCATGTTGTAGGCCAGGGAAAATTACAGATGGACCCGGAGAAGGTGCGGGCGATCATGGAGTGGCCAAACCCCACGAAGGTCCCAGAGTTGCGGTCATTCCTAGGTTTGGCAAACTACTATCGGCGACTCGTGGATGGCTACTCAAGGAGAGTGGCACCCCTGACAAATCTGTTGAAAAAAGATCGAGTTTGGGCATGGACGGATCGATGCAACCAAGCTATGGCGAGCTGAGGCAGGTCATTGCCTCTGAACCAGTATTGGCATTACCCAATTTTGACCTACCTTTCGAGGTGCACACAGACGCATCAGACCAAGCATTGGGGGCGGTACTTGTCCAGGAGGGACACCCCATTGCTTTCGAAAGTAGGAAGCTGAAGGAAGCGGAGCAGAGGTACCCGGCTCACGAGAAGGAAATGTTGGCGGTGATCCATGCTCTCCACTTTTGGAGGCATTATCTGCTGGGAACCAGTTTTATGGTGCGGACGGACAATGCGGTGATCACCTACTTCATGAGTTAGAAAAAGCTCAATCAGAAGCAGGCAAGGTGGCTGAATTTCCTAGCAGAGTTCGATGTGCAGTTCGAACATAAGCCTGGAAGGCTTAACTCAGTCCCAGACGCTCTTAGCCTCAAGGTGGTGGCTGAGATGGTGGCAGCAGCAGTGAGGCTGGAAAGCGAATTCCTGCCTCGCATCAAGGAGGAAACGAGCAAAGACCTGCTTGTACTAAGATGCTGAAGCTAGTAGCGAAGGGAGTCACTCGGAGGTTTTGATGTGAAGATGGAGTCCTCTACGCTAAGGGAGGACGTCCATATGTTCCTAGTACTGGTGGACTAAGGAGACAACTTCTGAGAGAGACACATGATGCTCGGTGGGCTGGGCATCCGGGTATGGAGCGTACCTATGCCCTCTTATCACGTTTGTTCTTCTGGCCTAAGATGGAGGAGGACGTGGATCAGTACGTGCTGACTTGTCTTGTGTGCCAACAAGACAAGACAGAGAGAAGGAATGCACCAGGGTTGCTGGAGCCTTTTCCTATACCAGATAGACCATTTTAGAGTATATCTATGGATTTCATCACTGGTCTTCCTAAAATGCAGGGAATGACTAACGTGCTGGTGGTGGTGGACAGATTCTCGAAGTATGCTACGTTCATAGCTGCTCCGAAGAATTGTGATGCGGATCTGACTGCGGAGTTGTTCCTGAAGCATGTGGCAAAATATTGGGGGATACCGAATGATATCATCAGTGATTGAGACGCTCGGTTCACTGGAAGATTTTGGGTAGCCTTGTTCAATTTATTGGGCTCGAAGTTGAAGTTTCCCACATCAAATCATCCCCAAACGGATGGGCAGACGGAGAGGATCAATGCGTTGCTGGAGGACTACCTAAGACACTACATGAATGCAAGTCAGTCCAACTGGGTGGACTTACTTGATACCGCTCAATTCTGCTACAACCTTCACAAAAGCTCGGCTAGGGAGCTAAGTCCATTCGAGGTGGTGACAGGACAACAACCGGCTACTCCACATGAGGTAGTCAAGTCAAAGTCGATGGGGTTTAGCCCAACGGCTTATCGTTTTGCAAGAAGCAAGCAAAAGCTGAGGGAGGCAGCTCAAGACAGTTTGGCCAAAGCTGTCCGGAGGATGAAGAAGTATGCTGACCAGCACAGAAGGCCCTTGGAGTTCCAGGAAGGGGACTTAGTCTTGTTGAAGCTTACTCATCAGATACTGAAGAAGTTCAACAAGAATGAGACGCACAAGGGCCTGGTACAGGGATACGAAGGACCATTCGATGTGGTCAAGCTAGTTGGGAGGGAGCTTATCGCCTAAAACTACTAGAGAGGTTGAAGATACACCCCTACATTCCATGTCAGTTATCTTAAACCTTTCCACTCAGATGAGGCAGATCCAGGGAGGAGTACAGCGAGGCGAGCTCCACCTATGGTACGAAATGAGTTTGCAGGAGAGATCGAGCAAATTCTAAGCCACGAGACGCGTGGCCGAGCAAAAAGAATATGCGAACTTTTTACTTGATCAAGTGGGTTGATGTTGAGGAACCTACTTGGGAGCGAGATACTACTCTATGGCAGTTTGAAAATGAGATAGCAGACTACCAGAGGCGTCAGCAACCGAGCAGTTCGATGAAGGCATCGAACATTTCGGCGGGGGGATGTTTGTCACACCCCCAATTGCATGACCCGAGTAGGTTGGGCTGGGCAGCGAGTAACCTAGCAAATGACCGAGTTCTGGAGGACTCGGGTGGTTCCATGAGGTTTGGTTGCGGGATAACATGCGGGACAGCGCATAGGCGTGAAGGAGGTCACGCCTTGGCACGCGCCTAGGCACGGTGCCTAGGCGCAGACGAGGTTATGCCTTGGCACGAGCCTTGGCACAGGCACGGGTAGACCTTGGCACGAGCCTTGGCACAGGCACGGGCAGACCTTGGCACGAGCCTTGGCATAGGCACGGGCAGACCTTGGCACATTCCTTGGGCAGAAGTTAGCTAGGTCGTGCCTTCGCATGAGCAAGGCCGAACCTAGGCACATTCCTTGGGCAGAAGTTAGGTCGCGCCTTGGCACGAGCAAGGCCGAACCAAGGCAAGTTCCTTGGGCACAAGTAAGGAGATACCTTGGCGGATCCTTTGGCACGAGCAAGGCCCCGCCTTGGCATGAGCAAGGTCGCACCTTGGCACGGGCAAGGCATACCTTGACAAGTGTGACGGCCCCAATTTCCCATAAAATTGGGCCCCGCCCGGCCTAAGCCCACGTGGACCCTCGAGCCAGTCTCGCAAGGTCAACTCAGGCCTAGTCAGCCTTCCAATCCATTATTACAAGTAATTTCCCATAAAATTGAGTTATTAGTATTTTCAAGATTTAAAAATTTAGCGGAAGCAACTAATACATTAAATAACTCAACAAAAAGATCAGGGAGTTAGGCAACCTAATTGTGGAACCCAGTAAATATCATCAGAGGATAGTAAATACAAAATATACAAAAATTCACCTAGCTATGAAGCATTTCCTCTCTTTACTCGTCATGCTCTGCACTCGACCAAACATAAGAATGACGAGCCCAGGTAAGTAAATCCAGTAGGACATATACACAACATTTCACAATATCCAAAACAACAGTTCACGATATCCAAAGCAGTCGAATTCATGCAAATAGAATAAAAGGAATCAAGAACGCATGAATATACAAGATTGTAAACAACCATCAATGAGTGGTGCCAAATAACAAGGAGTCCCGACCAAAAAGTCGTTGAGTCGCGGAAAAATCCCAGCAGACTCGGGTTTAGGGCGAGCCCCATGCCTCCCAACCCTAACCCCGGGTTTAGGGCGAGCCCCATGCCTCCCAACCCTAACCCTTTCGACTATGAGATATCTACGGACCCGGATAAGTGCCCCAACGTACACTCAATTGGGAGATATTGACGGCGTACCAGATAAGAGCTCATATCGCAGATAAACAGTAACCACGACTCGCTTGCCAATGGACCCCCTCAATCGACAACAATTTCAACGATAGCTATCATCACAAAGCAGTGAACAACAATAAAGCTATCACAAACAGTAAACAACAACAACCAATGGAAAGAAATGAAATACCGTATAAGTCCTTAACTGGTTTACTTACCTCGAGAAATCGCGAACCTCAAAACGTCGTTCGCGTCTCGATTTGCGCACCCGACACCCGACTCTTAAGTCCCTCCATCGCGTCGTCGCGATTTCGTCGGAACCGCGCATCCGACCGGTCGACATCGAGCCATCGCGCGCCGCGTCGTAGTCGCCATTCGCCGCCGCCGCTGCAGCTCGCCGCGCCGCGCTGCCGCCACCGGCGCCGTCCTCGCCGGAGTATCGTCGCGTCGCTGCCGGAGCCGTCGTGCGTCTGCGTCGCTGGCCGTCCAGCCGCTACCGATCGCTCGCCCAGTCAGTCCGCGCATGCGCTACGCTGCCATACGTGATCGCGCCCTCTGCCGCGCGATCGCCGCCGCTGCTGTTAGATCGGTGTCGCGGTCGCCGTCCGCGGCCGGACGCCGCGCCGCCACGACCTTGCGCCTCGCCAGCATCCGCGGCCGCCGCCATTTGCGCAACAGCTCGCTTCAACCCATCCACCGCGATCGTCACGGCCGGATTTGCTTGCTGCTATTGCCGCCGTGGAGAAACCGCCGCCGTCCTCTCCTCTCTCTCTTCGTCGATCTCCTTCTTCCACTCTTTCTCCTCCCGATCACTTTTTTTTTCCATTTTTTTCTTATCCTCTCCCTTTTTTTCTATATATATATATATATACATTTTCTTTTCTTTTTTATCTTTTTGATTTCACATCACAAATGTCCTCGACATTCGTGCAACACGAATCTCGAGGCAAACTCAACAATCGAGCAGCGCGCATCTCGAGGCACAAACCCGCCTCGTTTTCAAACTTTCGATACTCGCGCTACACGCATCACGATGCGTATCCCACGTCGGCACGCGACTCGAGGCGCGTCCCCGTTCGTGTTTCGATTCTCCGCATTACCCACATATTTCATTTCTCACCAATTTGTATTATAGTCTCAAATTAAACATTCTCGGTGTCTCCACTCAAGATTTGGACATACGTATTTCGACGAGTGGATCCTACAAACGACCCTGACCTGACACGTGGCACAATTCAAATTTTCGGGTCGTTACAGCAAGGGTTGACAAATCTTGACTTGGGCGTTGACCCAGGTCAAAGTACGCTTGGTCTCATTTGTTGATGTTTCCTATTGGAGCTGAGGAAACGGCTTAACATCTACTATAAGGAGAGGTGGTCTCTCCTAGGGGCGACATGGGCACGGTTGCAAGGAAGACCCTCGAACATGCCTTGGGCACCATGCCAAGGCAAGACCCTCGGACCCATGGTCCGGTCACCCCGAGCGGTGGGACTCAACCGAGCCCCGGCTAGCACCCCGGTGCCTGGGCACGGCCAGGCACCACCAAGCAGTTCATGTCTCTTAGAGAAACGTGGATCAAGACCCTTGAGGTGTTGATGGACCAAGTCAAGGCGGTTCCCAGCGGTTGGGTAACTACCTTGGCCATGGGCAGAGGCAAGACCAAGGCACGTCCGAAAATGTCCCGAGCATGTAGCAATTGACCAAGCAGTGGAGGCAGTTATTGAACCAGGTGGCAGCAAGGGAACAAGGCAGTTGGGCATCTGCATTGACCACTAAGGAAGTGGGGTTTTACTTAGTATACGGTTCAATGTAATCAGGACAGGTGTCCTAGTCGGTTATGTAACTACTTACTGGCTGTTTTATAAAGTCAAAGGCTCTAGGCTTGGGGAAGCATAGAGTTCCAGAGTTGTATTCCCTTTGAGAGCATAGTAAAACGTTTCCTTGTTGCCATAGCTTGTTGTTCACTCGATTTGTTTATTGGTAGTGCTGAACTAAGGTGGCCCTTAGGCACCACGGGTTGGGTTGAGCGAGAAAAATTTCCTTAGGGTAAACCCCTCACTTAACGGCCCCGTGACACCTGCCATTTGTTGACGTCCTGCACGCCAGCTAAGCAGCTTCCTCCAATGCGAGCCAAATAGGTCAGCAGGCAAGCAGACGCCACAAATCCGCGCACAACACGTGGCAGGACCTTACAAACAACTCCAAACAGCCACTGGATCTGCCTCGGCGCACGTGTCACGAACCCAACCCCCAAAATTGAAATAAATGGTGCTTTTTGTATTAAGAATTATGTATTCTTTGGAGAACTGACTTTTTGGACGGCTACACATTGCTATTTTCTTTTTTCTTCTCCAAACACTATTGTTTTCTTGCTTTCTCTTGTTTTCTTGCTTTCTCTTTGGATTTTAATGGAGTTTTCAAGCAATATGCCCGGCTAACTTCGTCGATCTAGACCAGAGGTGGACCGAACTACCTTTTTGGCATAAACATATGTGAGATCTACTTTGATTTAACTAAATTGCTTTTCATAGTTTTTTATTCCCTTTGTTATAATTTGAATAATTGAGGTTAAATTCATATTTAAACCTTAATTCATTTGCCAGTGAGTTGTACGCACCCGTCCTTGTGCAATAAAACCACACTAGTGGGAATTGATTCACCCTACCAATTGATTCACCCATTTAGGGACCAGTTGAATAACTTAGGGATCTAGGCTAAATTGGACACGCTAGTGATCCAGTTATCTAGGTGCAGTGCCTTCATGAAGCCCATTGTCGTCAACGTATTAAACTCAATTCGCTTGAGTATAGGGTTATGTGTTTGACTAGAGAAGTGGTCATTGTCGTACCTTGACCATTAAAATAGGGAAGTGCGAGGACCCGCATACATTGCCGGGTTTATAGCTACTCTAAATTATTATGAATTGCATACTTTATTTAGATTGACGATCATATGTATAACTATGCCAAAATGTGGAAGTTTGTGATATCGATGGTTTAGGTTGTTTTCCTTATTGATTTATCCACTTAGCATTTTATTATTTTTTGTTAGTTAATTCTTGAGAATACTTTGTTTGCCACTACTACAGTTCTTGTGGTCATTGGTAATCTTTACGGGATTATATATTTTAACGCATTTGATACGCGTCAGCACTTGTGATAGTCGGAGATGACCTACCTCCCATACTCTCATTCCTGATGAATTCTCAACCCATCCACCCTATACCAAATACTACACCCATACCAATCGAACAACATTTTGCACATCCGCTCCTTTCCATCCACAACTCTTCCTACACACCACCCGTCGTTCGAGTACACATCGATTTCATCACACATTCGAAACTCCAATGCGCGGATCACCGGCGGTAATGGCCTAACGTGAATTACATTGACTACCTCTCTAAGCATGCTTGATTCATCGTCGGTGAGGAGAGTTTGGTATTGCACCAAGTATTGGTTGTGGCTTAGAGGCTTGACAACCTTGGTTGTATAGTATGCCCCTGGAAGCCATCTTTGTTGCTTGTTACCTCAATGAAGTCTCCTGATCGAAACTGAAACGCCATTAGTAATGAAAAAGACTTGATTTGTTGCTTTTGATTTGCAAGAATAGAACAAATAGAAAGATTGAGAGAATTGGTGAGATATATGAAAAGTCGAGGTAGTGGTTATGTTTATATAGAAGTTATTTGGGGTGTGAAAATAGAAGTTTTTACTGGGGTTTATTTGTCTCTTTCTAGGAATTAACTGCATTGCCGATTTCATGTACAACTACAAGTTACTAATCGACACTAGTCGCAAGTGTACATGAATCGTCAAAGTAATAGTGACATCAACTCGTGTTGGTGTTGGGTATATTGTATCCACAAGGACGGTTAAAAGCTAATTTTTAATCCAACTAAGGAATAGAGTTAGGCACTTTGATTTTGGTTTTGTAAATGAAAATCACTAACTAAATTAATCTAACTAATTGCAAGTAATTAAAATTGGTCTTAAGCTATTGAGAGAACGTCCTAGGGAATCTAATTCACCCAAGTTGTATCCTTCAAGTTCAATGTAATTAGAAAGTCTCCCAATTTGTGTGATGATAGGCGGAATTTCTATCCATCCCGAGGCCTCGGTGATGAAGATTAAGACGTCTCACTCGGACTCCGCCGGTCGGCGTGAGTAGCGTAAGTGAGAAGCCGCATTAAGCACCAATTTCATTGCCTCCCTAGTCAATGACTACGGTCGATGCGCCATATGTTCTACGGTTGTGTTTTCCCAAATTCGGGTTTAAGGGCCCTAATGGTCATCGTGACTCTCTAACCCTAAGTTCTACACCTACTTGATCAAGGTAAGTATAACATAGCACACAAGAATACACAAATCAACACATTGAATTGAAAGAACAAACACATTCACATCGAAATAAAAAGGAATCCAACTTGAGGTCCAAATACCCCAAGAACAAAATGGATTACCCTATAAGTGGGTTCCATGCAACACAAAACATGATGAAAATGCAAGAATTCATGAATTCAAACCTAGAGTTGAAAGGAAATCCAAGATTCAAAACTCAATCTGCAAGCCTCCACAAGTTTCTCTCCAAGTTCTTCAAAGTAAAAGTTGTTCATTCTCTCTCTAACACCCCTATATACAGTCTAAGGGTATTTTGGTCAAACAAAATATGCATAAAACCCTTAAAAAGTCCAAAAAGGACTCTGGCTGACTGCGGCGCTGCAACGCCGTGCTCAGTGCCGCATTCTGACAAAAATGGCTCGACTGGCGCCACGGTGCTACATGGGCGATGTGGTGGGCTCCACGACACCCAGGTGGCGCCAATGGTAGCGCCAGAGCCACTTAAGGCCTTGGACCTGGCGCTATGGCGCCAAGAACAGGAGCTTGGGCTCTACTGTGCTTCAAGAGGCGCCATAGTGCCAAATGGGGCGCTGTGGTGGGCACCACGGTGCCAAGAGAGGCGGTGTGGCACCAAAACCAAGTGCTTTACTTTATTTTCTCTTCCTTCTAGCCTCGCTCCACCCGATTTCGCTCCATTGTGTTGTCCCTTGAACCTAGTACACCAAAAAATGCACTAAATAAGTCTCTAATTATCATTTATTTTCCTATATTATTAATCAAATCCTATTTAACACAATCAAAACCATGCTACGCATCACACCCCCAAACTTGAGATTTTCCTAGTTCCTAAGAAAGAATTACACACTAAGAGATGCAATTTGTTTTAAACTAACAAACTAAGCATAAAAGGCATCCATCCACAGTTTGAAAACATTGAGTATATGCAAACACAAATTTGTTTTCAAATTTCGTAATTCTAATTTCTCAACCTAAGTGGCGTCTTCCAATTTCAAATTCAAACCAAATATTGACTCAACCCAAGGCTTTTCAATTGCCCACAAACCTAGCCTTTCAACTCAACCTTCACAAGATCTCACTTTCAACAACCCAAGTGCAGTTCCGAAACTCTAGCCGCCACTGCTCAAGAGAGTCCACAAAAAGATTTGAAACCTCAATGATTCTTCATGTAAAACATCAACTTCTAAGAGATTTCATAAGCTTATTTTTCGCTCCACTCTCCACTATTATCAAACTTAAAAGACTAAGAATCCTTAGATCTTTGGTAGGTTGTAATGGGGCCACGGCTTGGTGTATCAAAAATCATATTTTTAAGCTCAAACAAAGTTAGATAGAATTCGCAAACCCTTTCCTTACATGTATAGAATGCTCAATAAGAGTAAACTCTCAAAAATACAAACTTTCACATTCACTTAGGAGTTCACTCATAACCATTCTTTTTCATCATACCAGTCCATTTTTTTTTTTTTTGGACTTAATTTGGTGGAATTATTCACTTTCTTTTGACATTTCCCTTTTTCGGGTTGATTTTCTCATTCACTCACAATTCACAAGCTCTTTTATCATCGATAAAGGTTGCTCATCAATCTAACTTCAAGGAGGTCTAAGGCTTTTTTAGCTTGGGGCAATGAGGGGTGCCAAAAATTCATGATAAACAAGGCTCAACGGGATAACTAGCGATCTAATGTATGGGAATGAGATATAGGATCTTATGTAAAACATTCAAACATGGCCTAACTCCTTTCCTCAATCCTTTAAGTTCGGAATTTATCGCCTCAAGTGGCTCTAGAATAAGTTATAGAATCCCCGAATCCTCACTAAAGCCTGCCTACTTTTAGTTTATCCCCTTTTTGCATTGGTATAAGTCATTTCCTATACTGGGCATCTCCGGAGAAACTCGATCTAGCTAAGCTAAACACTTAGGCATGTGCCCTTTACTCTTCCCTAGGTATCTTATCTCATTGGTTTAATAAAAAATATATCATAGACTATCGACCACATAAGGAAAGAATAAAAAGAATTTATCTAACTAACATGTTCATGCATGCAAAATAGGCCTGCACCCCCAAACTTAAGATGTTCATTGCCCTCGATGAACCCTAAAATAAAACGAAAGAAAAACATGAAAGTGGGCAAGCATGAAAAAAAACTCAACAGACAAATATAAAGAAGTCAAGACAATATCAAAATAAAGGAAACAACATAAATAAAAAGGAGATAGAGTGTGGGAACTGAGAATCCCCTGAGTGAAAAGCTTGATGCTTAGATGGATAAGATACGAGATCAATCCTCAGATAAAGAAGGCAAGTCATTCATCGCCGGATGCTCGCCAGCATAATCATAATAACATGCGGAAGGTGGAAGCGGGTGACTACGATCATTGGGGTGACGAAACATATGTCTCGTATAGAGCGCAATCCCCTCTAGATGCAACGCATTAACACGCTGATATGATCGTTGTGTTTGCTCCATCCTGTCCAACTGTTGTTGCATCGCTCGCCGATCTTGCTGCATCTCCTGCAATAGTCGAAAGTATCTATCCTCCGGAGGGTGCTGGTGTTGCTGCTAGAAATGAGCAATCATAGCTAGTGAATTAGGTCTTCATCACCTTGATTAGCCGTTGTTTCCTCATGTTGTGCCTCATACTCCATAGTTTGAGTTGGGGCTCATTGGCGTGAACGTCGATGTGGCCTACTCGATGGTCCTGGCTGCTTCTCTTGCGGTTCATCATCAGAATCTATAAATCCCAGAGGCGACCTACACTACCGCAGCGTAGCATCTAAAATTGTTCCCAACTTCACGTCATATTCATCACTATGAAAGTGAATTGATGCTTGCTTGCAAATAATTGTCATTATCTATAGATGATAAAGGGATTTCATTAGTGGGCCAAAAAGAAAATTCTTCAATGAGTGTGAGATGACTTCGCCAAAGTTTACATCATCTCCTGCTAAAATATGCGCCAATAGAGTCGAGCGCTCAAGTGCAATCTCACTCGTGTTCCTGAGTATTAAGGTTGCACATATGAAATGGAGCAAACCTCGGTGGGACTGCCTCAGATTTTGTGTGGCTAACTGTTGATCAATAACTCCATCCTTACTCCTTTTCCATACTGCTCTCCCTGGAACACAAATAATATCTGCAATCTCTTACTGGGTGTAATTTCTTGGACACCATAGAAAGTAAGACTTTGTTTGATCCATTGTTATGCCAAGAGCCCTATTCATAGCCAAACCACTAATTGAAACTTGCACATCTCTCACCCATACTGACTTACCTGAACATGCGTGGTACCCATTTACGTAGAATTCAAATGTAAGCTCACTGGATGCCACAACCTTATCATTGTCTCACCTTGCATTTTTTCAATTATGGTGAGCCACAATGTCTAAATGTGCTTTTTATAGTTGTTGGACACCATAAAAAGGCGCCCAAGCTTGATTTTTAGTGAAGAGTACTTCTTATACCTCGTTTCTGCCTGTTTATTAAGGTAACAATCAATCTCCTCTTCGTCAGGTTCAACTTCAGATTCAACAACTTGACAATGTGAGTGAGGGGGTTGGACTACCGGCAGTTTAGATCAAGAAGCTCGTGAAGTACTCATCATGAGAAGAAAAAACGAATAGGTAAGTCCAAGTGAAAATAACATAGAAACACAAGATATGGGCTGAGATAAGTGAGAGTCCCGAGCAATATCGAACATAGGCACAAAATTTTTAGTCATCTACGAACAAACATATGAAGTGGGGTAAAATACTAGATCAAAAACATTCACACGATTTTTTATACCATAAAGGAGAAGAAATCAAAACCCAAAAACCACAATAGAAATCCAAAATTGAAGAAAATAAGTAGATCTATAGCCTTTCTACTCAATTTGGGTGTTATTTGGTGGATTAGAGAAGATATTTGTGGTGTTGCAGAGAGTTGGAGGGGTGGGGGAGATGTTAGGGTCAGCTAGAAGTGGTGAAGAATGTTTGTGAGGGGAAGAAATAAAGGCAAAGCCCTTATATAATAACCGGGCACTAGGCCTGGCGCTAGGGTCAGCGCCCGTTTATGAAATCCTCTATTTGTGGCGCTAGGGCACGACGCCATGGCGCCTGCCTCAGCGCCACTGCAGCAAATTTTTTTTGAATCTTGGGTTTAGCGGCGTCGCCTTCGGTGCTGAGGCTAGCGCCTCAGTGCCCAAGGCAGCAGGTTCATTGGTTTATGCGCTGATCCCGACGCTGAGGCGCCGATCGAGAGCTCTCCTTTTCTGGCGCTAAACTAGGCGCCATGGCGCCAGAGTCAGCGCCCCAAACCAACATGTCAACTTTTGATGTTTTGAGCTCTTCACCTAAGCTCTCGGCCCTATGCATGCTTATCAGATCAACACACACACATACACACCAATTAAACATTTTTTTTAGTACAATTTAACAATCTAAAACAGTTTAACTAAATAGAAGGAATGAATTCAAAGTGCAAGCTAATGGCGACACGCTCGAGCGCTCCCTCGATCGTTTGTTTCGAATTCGTCCACTTCGATGATAAATCACCCGGCAAATGGAGATCAACTTGAAATCATGTAGATACACCTGGTTATCTTGCAAATAAATCCAATCATTTATTAACTAAAACACTAAACAAAGTAACTCTAGGGTGCCTCCTAGTAGCGCTAAATTTTTCGTCGTTAGCTAGACGCATAACACGGGACCATCATTTCTAGGTTGCGGCAAACTCGCTTTGCCGCATGTTCGAACCGTAATAGATCTTCACTCTCTAAGCGTTGACTTTGAACGTCTTGCCTTTATCACTCCGAAGCTCTACCACTCTAAAAGGTCATGTTTGAACGACAGTGTATGGTCCATACCACCTGGATTTCAGCTTTCCCATAAAGAGCTTGCGCCGTGAATTGAAGAATAAGACTAACTATCCCTACTCAAAGGTTTTGTATTCAATCATTTGATCATGCCACCTCTTCGTTTACTATTTGTACAGCTTTGCATTCTCATAGGAATGAAGTCGGAATTCATCCAACTCCATCAACTCAAGTAATCGAGCATTGACGACGGCTTCGATGTTAAGATTTAACCTCGTCAATGCCCAATATTCTTTGTGCCCCATCTCAACCGATAAGTGACATGACTTCCCATATACCAACCTATACGGAGATGTCCCGATTGGTGTCTTGAATGTCATTCTATACGCCTATAGTGCCTCATCAAAATGTAATGCCCAGTTTTTTCGACAAGAATTTATGCTTTTCTCCAAAATTTGTTTCACCTCGCGATTACTCACTTCAACTTGGCCATTGGTTTGAGGATGATAAGCCAAAGAAGTCTTGTGTCGCACACTATACTTCCAGAGTACCGTCTCCAATGCTTTATTGCAAAAATGAGACCCTTCATCACTCACCAAGGCTAGAGGTATCCTAAATTGACAAAAAATATTCTTTTTTAAGAAATCAATAACAATTCTAGCATCATTCTTTACCGTTTCCACCGCCTCAACTCACTTCGACACATAATTAACGGTGATGGGGATGTATTGTTTCCCATGAGACATTGGGAAAAGACCCCATAAAATCAATTCTTCACACATCAAACAATTCTACTTCTTGAAAGGTATTTTAAGGAATTTCTTGTTGTCTCGAAATGTTACCGATCTTTTGACATTCATTGCAAGTCTTGACATAAATATAGGTGTATTTGAAAAGATTCGGCCAATAGAAACCATATTGGAGCACTTTTGTTGTCGTCCTTTGCACACCGAAATGACCACCAAATGGAGAAGAGTGACATCCCTCCAAGATCCCCATGAACTCATCTTCGAGAACACATCGTCGGACCAACCCATCATTGCATCGCCGAAATAAATATGGCTCATCCCATATATAATGCTTCACATCACTCAAAAATTTCTTTTGTTCGGACAGACTTAAATCGGGAGGCAACACTCGACAAGCCAAGTAGTTCACAAAATCCGCAAATCATGGCGCATCTTTTTAAACTACCACTCTAAACAATTGCTCATCCGGGAAGGTGTCTTGTACCGGCTTCTTTGTATCTTCCTTTTGATGTGGTATGCACGAAGGTGATAGACTTCCACATTCTCACTTCCCATTTCAAAGTCGAACTTTTGCAACAAAAGAATCCATCGAATCAACCATGGCTTTGCATCTTTCTTGGCGAGCAAATAACGAATGGCCGAATGATCCGTGAACACCGTGACTTTAGATCCCGTAATGTATGAGCAAAATTTGTCACAAGCGAACACGACTGCCAATAACTCATTCTTAATGGTAGTGTAATTATGCCGAGTTGAATCCAACGTCTTGATTGCATAGCAAATAGCCCGAAAGATTCTCTCTCTCCTTTGACCCAATACGACCCCCATGGAAAAATCACTCGCATCACACATGATCTCAAAATCATACTCGCAATTGGGGACAACCACAATAGGCGTCGAAATCAACGTTGTTTTCAACGTGTGAAAAGCAGTCAAACAATCATCATTCATCTCAAAAGGAACATCCTTTTCAAACAACCCACACAAATGTTTCGTGACTTTAGAGAAATCCCGAATGAAGCGACGATAGAACCCGACATGCCCCAAGAATTTCTGAATATCTTTGACATTTTTAGGCACTGGAAGCTTCTCAATTGCAGCTATCATTGCGCGATCTACCGCCAACCCATTAAATGACACCCGATGGCCAAGAACAATACCCTCTTAGACCATAAAGTGACATTTTTCCTAATTCAATACCAAATTGGTATCTTGACAGCTTTTCAAAACCAAGGAGAGAATCTGACAACACAAGTCAAAAGAAGCCCCAAAGACCGAGAAATCATCCATGACTACTTCCATTATATCCTCCACCATATCCGAGAAGATTGCCATCATATACTGTTGAAATGTCGCTGGTGCATTACAAAGACCAAAATGCATTCTCCGAAATGCAAAGGTACCATATGGATATATGAAAGTAGTCTTCTCCTAATCCTCCGGTGATATCGCACTCTGATTGTATCCTGAATACCCATCAAGGAAGCAATAATAGTCAAACCCTGCTAATCTGTCAAACACCTGATCAATGAAAGGCAATGGGAAATAATCATTTCTTGTCGCCTTGTTCAGCTTTCTGTAGTCAATGCAAACACGCCATCTCGTCACAGTTCTCGTATGCAACGTCTCCCATTCCTCATTCTGAACTACGATCATTCCACCTTTCTTAGGGACAACATGCACTGGCGAGACCCATGAACTATCAGAAATTGCATATATGATTCCTGCATTAAGCCACTTCAAAATTTCCTTCTTCACCACTTCCTTCATCACAAGGTTCAAGCGACGTTGATACTCCGCTGGCTGCTTATGATCCTCCTCCATCAAAATTTTGTGCATACAAATTGATGGGCTAATTCCTTTGATATCCTTGATTGTCCACCCCAAAGCCGATTTGTGCTCACGTAAGACACGAAGCAACTTCTCTTCCTCCAACTTGGTCAACAAAGAAAATATGAACACATGATACGTAGGCTCGTCTCCCAAGTAAGAATATCACAAATGCTCAGGCAAAGGCTTCAATTCTAGATTCGGTTCAATAACTGCACTTTCGGGCTCAAGTTCCAATTACTCAAGTGCATGTTTAAACTTCACTGATTTCAATGCTGCCAACTCTTCAACTGTCTCCCGAAGTGTACATCCACTAGTGGGGCTAGCTTTGATGCTTTGCACTAAACATCTCTCTAAAGGATCATCCGATGCTTGCTCTCGAGATAGTTCGGTCACATATTCAGAAACTCTATCCACCACTTCTATGCTCTTGCATTGTTCATTGGCATTTGGGAACTTTATCGTATTGTAAATGTTGAACAACACTACTTCATCATTCACTTGCAACCACAACTCCCCTTCTTGCACATCAATGAGAGCTTTAGCGGTTGCCAAAAATAGTCTCCCCAAAATCAAGGGAACTTCACCATCCTTATCCATGTCTAGTACAAAAAGTCGACCGAAAAGATAAATTTATCAACTTTCATGAGCACATCCTCGATCACACCTTTATGATAAGACAAGGATCGATCTGCACATTCACATGCTTAACCTCCCCCAAACCTAACTTCTTGAAAATAGTAAGGGGCATCAAATTTAGTCGCTCGAAGATCACACAACACCCTATCAAAGAGACAAACTCCAATAGTGCATGGTATAGTGAAATTTTCAGGATCTTTTAATTTTTGTGGGAGTTTCCTTTGTAGAATGACACTACACTCCTCAGTCAAGTTCACAATCTCAAAATCCTCAATCTTCATTTTTCGAGCAATGATGTCCTTCAAAAACTTGGTGTAGTGGGGCATTTGCTCAAGAGCATCGGCAAAATGGATATTCATTTGCAACTTTTTGAACCTATCAAGAAACTTTTTAAATTGTTCTTGATTTTTCTATTTCTTGAACATCTGAGGATAAAGTAGTGGTAGAGTGATAACGGGTGGGTCATCTGGAAATGTAATCCTGCCTGACACTATTTCCCGCCTTGGTGAACTACCCATCTCAACACATTTTCCTTTTCTCCCTACCTTGTAACTTTTTGCGATATCATCATCATGCAAAACCACTCTGCTCATTCTGATCACACTGCCCTGTCGCCTCAGACTCATCATGCTCTAACTCCTCAGGCTCATCACCCTGCTCAACTTCAATTACCTCAGTCTGTTTAAGTCCCACTGAACCGGTTCAGGCAATGTCTTACCACTCCTCAACTGCACTGTGCTAACATTTTCCCTTGGATTGACAATAGTATTACTTGGGAATCGACCCTCTTGACAAGAATTCAAAACTGTCGCCAACTGCCCAATTTTTTGCTTCATGTTCTTCATGGATTGAGTTCTCTCCTCCTCAATTCTTTTCAAGGTTTGCTTCATTCCATCCATAGTCTGCCTTACTGCCTCCATTTCTTTCTCATACTTCTCATGCCTTTGGGTACGATTAATATACATAGCCCTCAAAAAGTGCTCAATCGCCTTCAAAGACGCTTGTTCTTTGGGTGGAATTTGTTTTTGTTGCACTTGATTCCCAAAATTCGGAGGTGCTTGCAATGCATTACTAGGATTCCCATACGACAAATTTGGATTGAAATTGATTCATGGATAGTACCGCTGTGGAGCTTGAGCCCTTGGCCTAAAATTGTTCTCATAACTTTGATTGTTCATGTAATTTACTTCCTTATATTCCGGACTTTGAGGCACTTGATCCAATGGGTTGGCCACCAAAGTTAATTGATGCGCATGCTGTGGACTTTGTGGTTGTTGACTTGCCTGCCCTTGTTGAAGCTTAGCCATCTGACTGGATAAATTGGACAATTGTGCCATTATCGCCGTATGTGAATCAACCTCAAACATTCCTGGTGCATTCTTTGATGATGATTATGCTCTTGGTTACGAAAAGGAGTTCATAGACATCATCTCAAGAAGCTCAAATGCATCATCCTTGTTTTTAGAGAGCAAGGTACATCTCGAAGCCATATCAACTAGAGTCACCATGTTTGGAGTCATGCCATAGTAAAAGATTTGTAATTGGGCTCATTTCTCTAACCCATGCCCCATACACCTCTTCAAAAACTCCTTTAGTCTTTCCCAAGCTTCTCCCAGCGATTCCGTCTCGTCTTGCCAAAAAGAATTGATTTCTTATTTCCGTTCTGCCATTTTCACAGGAGGAAATATCTTTTGGAGGAATCTCTTATTGATATCAACCCAATATGTAATACTTCCTTGATTAAGCTCTTGAAACCATGCCTTTGCCTTCCCCGCAAGCGTGAAGGGAAAGAGCCGCATGCTAATGATCTCCTTTGGAACACGATTGATGTGAACCTTGTTGCATTTCTCCAAAAACATCTCGATATGAGCCACCGGGTCTTCATTAAGTAAGCCATTGAAAAGACTGTTTTGCACCAAATTAATCAATTTCGGCTTGAGCTCAAATGGACGATTGTTAACCGTAATCCTCATCACACCATTATAAGTTTCTTGAACATCTGACTTAAAATAATCCCGAAGACACCTTGGCCTCTCCTCTTCTTCTTGATTCTCAGCCATATTGTTAGCCACTTGTTGTTATTGCTCATGCGTCTCCTCTATAAAATTTTAGAGAGTTATATCAAACTCGGGGTCTTCAAGTTCCACCTCGATCTCCTCTTCATTTTGCATAGACACAAAACACTTGAAATAACAGTAAAGAGAAGATCAAGTGTAGATGGTTATTGAAATTAAACAAATATTATTGAAAACAAAATCCTAAACAAACTATCCTAATCAAACTAAAATTAGCTACCGTCCCCGGCAACGACGCTAAAAACTTGACAATAGTCGTAAGTGTACGGCAATCCTCAAAGTAATAGTAGCACCAACTCATGTTAGTGTCAGGTATATCGTATCCACAAGGACTGTTAAAAGCTAGTTTTTAATCCAACTAAAAAATTGAGTTAGGCATTTTGATTTTGGTTTTGTAAATGAAAATTACTAACTAAATTAATCTAACTAATTGCAAGTAATTAAAAGTGGTCTTAATTTATTGAGAGAACATCCTAGGGAATCTAATTCACCCAAGTTGTATCCTTCAAGTCCAATGTAGTTAGAAAGTTTCCTAATTCGTGTGATGATAGGTGAAATTCCTAAAATTCACTCCATTTTGAGGTCTCGGTGATGGAGATTCTAGCGTCTCACTCGGACTCCACCGGTCGGTGTGAGTAGCGTAAGTGAGAAGCCGCATTAAGAACCAATTTCATTGCCTCCTTAATCAATGACCATCGGTCGATGCGCCATATGTTCTAAGGTTGTGTTTCCCCAAATCTGGGTTCAAGAGCCCCAATGGTCATGGTGACTCTCTAACCCTAAGTTCTTCACCTACTTGATTAAGGTAAGTATATCATAGCATACAAGAATATACAAATCAACACATTGAATTGAAAGAACAAACACATTCACATTGAAATCAAAAGGAATCCAACTTGGGGTCTAAATACCTCTAGAACAAAATGGATTACCCCTTAAGTGGGTTCAATACAACACAAAACAATATGGAAATGCAAGAATTCATGAATTCAAACCTAAAGTTGAGAGGAAATCCAAGATTCAAAACCCAATCTTCAAGCCTCCACACGTTTCTCTCCAAGTTCTCCTAAGCAAAAGTTGTTCATTCTGTCTCTAACACCTTTATATATATAGTCTAGAGGTATTTTAGTCCAATAAAATAGGCACAAAACCCTAAAAAACATCCAAAAGGACTCTCGCTGACGGCGGCGCTGAGGTAGGCGTTACGGCGTCGTGCTCAGCGCCGCATTATGACAAAAATGGCTCGATTGGTGCCATGGCACCATATGGGCGCTATGATGGGCATTACGATGCTCAGGTGGCGCCCTGACGCCAAGGGTAATGCCATGGCCACTTAAGGTCCTAGACCTGGCGTTGTGGCGCCAGGTCTGGCACCATGGTCCTAAATGGGTTGTTGGGTTTGTTTATCACCCATCACATACTCTTTTGATATTTTCTCCTTTGCCACTATTTCTTGAACTGATTCCTCCATTGTTGACTTCTCAACTGTGTCAATTTTGAGCTTCTTCTTGGATGGCCGACTACTTGGCTTCATTTTCTCTTTTGGAATATCGGTGATAGAAGTGGATGCGGGCCCACTGATTTCCTTGAACTTCTGCACAATCTCTGCCCTCAAGTTGGGCCCACCGATCAAGTACTTCTTCTCATAAGCCTATAATTCCAAACGAATGGTTGAGAGAATGTACTTAGGGGAAGCAGTAGTTTTGGTCTTGCTCATGTCTTCCACAATCAATTTTTTACGTGCATTGAGCCTCCCTGCATTTGCAAGACCCACCAAACTATTTGTCAGTCTATGGTTATAGACCCTGCATACAACTTTAACATGCCAGCAACCGTTTTTTGCGTGCTTCACAAATAGCTTAAACTGGCACCAGCACATCTTAGTGCCGACCACCTTCTTCTTCTTTTTTCATCTTCTTCCCCATTTTCCTTGCCCTCGTTTTTCTTCCCTTTTGCCTTTTAAGGCTATAGTTCCACATCTGGTTACAACCAATAGTCATTCTAGCTCGCCTCCTACTACCAGCCATATCAAATTTCTAAATAATTAAAAAAAGAAACCACATTTGGTAGTTGTATCATAAGCCCAAGTGAGGGCATCCTCTCTAGACTTTATTAGCAACGTCGGTATGAATGTCTCTGTAAAGTCCGGGAAGGCATCCCTCTACAAGAAGCAAGATAAGAACGAATTAAAGCATGATTAATGTCGAAAACTCAATTTTCAATTCAAAATGATAGGTGGCAATCGAAACAAATTGATAGTTAAAATAACATTGCCGGTAAAAACAGACTGCTTGGTATCCAATAGTGGCGGCCAAAACAGATTGATAAGTAACAAGGGATAATGGTCAAAACAGGCTGATAGGTATCAAAGTGGAGCGGTCAAAATAGACCGTCAACCCTTTTCCTCTATCTGTCTTGTGTAATCGCACACCACGAGATTCATGACCGTGAACAACAACTTATAAAAATGACGAAAAAGCACACAAAACGTAACAAAACTTACATCTTCTTGCTGGATTTTGGTTCTTTCAACATACTCTTAAGACATTGTAGCAGCAACGATGCGAAACTCACCACCAAAGAGGAAGCCCTAAAAAATGAAAATGAAACACCAAAAAAATAGTAAAAAAATCACCAAACAATGAACAAAAACAACCAAAATAATGTTGAATGAGTTAATAACGAACTTACCGAGTCAGTTTTCACAAGGGTCATCGGAGTTAGGTCGGTCGAAGGTTAGTGGGGGAGTCTACTTCTTGTTGTTCTTCCCGCTTAACACTATTGGTTCAAACAATTTTGTGGGAGATCATGGGGTATGGGGAGTAAAGCATATTTATATTCAATGGCATCAAAGTCTTTTCATAAAGGGGTTAAAAAAATTCAAAACTGAGGTAAAGAGAGGAAAAGTGGGGTCCGAATAGTCGTGGCCTTTCGAAAATGATTTCATTTATCCTCTGAAATTATGCGAAAACCAGAACTGAAATAAAAATATAATTTTTTGACAAACTCTTAAAAAATGATAGTGTACACTAGCTTACCTCGTTGTAGAACATCACCAACTTGACCAATCCCCTCAAATTCACCAAAATCTTCTAACAATTTTTTATTTTCCTTCTATAGATCTCATTCTTTATTGTTTTGATCAAATGAAATGTGTTTGCATGTTGATCTCATCTCATCTTATATGTATTAGGTAAGTTGGATTTTTAGCCTTTAATCTTGTTTGAACCTCATATCTCTAGATCAATCAAATGGCTGCAATTGTGACCCAACAATCCACTAACTCTCCACTAACTCATCTATATTGACACAAACTTAACTCAATTGGTCTTGTGATGTGTCCACACGTATCTCGAGGATCATCTATGATTAATGTTTAATTTTACTAACTTAGGTTTCATTAATACAAATTAATCTATAGCCATAACTAACTTAACTATTTAAACCACATTAATCTTAAATATAGCCACATCAAATTAACTATTTAAGCCACATTAACTTAAATTAAACTTATCACATCACTTACTACCCCTGTCCCACACCGACACGCATATCGAGGCTCTTCTCTGCTCATGTCTCGACATCTAAACACAAGCAAAAGTTACTTAGTAGTCTACACATATACAATATACTAGGCATATGTCACAACAAATCTAACTTATACCTCGACCATATTGCCTCAGTTAGTGACGTATCTTGATGTGGGTCCCACGTCATGAGTCAATGATCCTGATTAAGGGATTAAACTAGGATTAGGAATTTGGGCCATGACATAAGCCTATAAACATATTCTAGAACGTCATACTAAAAGAGGAGCTTAATCCAATAAGAAATGACACCAAAGTTGCAGAAGATTTTTAGACATAAAAAACATTCAAATTTCGAAATCTTTTAGTAGGCAAAAATTGTTTCCTTTTGAGTTATTTTCAAATGCCACTAGAATGAGTCCATCTCGATTTTAAAATGAGGAAGTTATGACCAAATTACATAGATTGGTTCATAACAACAACATGCAGAATTTTCAGTTTTGTTTTACAACTTCATGAACTTGAAAAATTCATAACAAATCCATTTCTTACCCAAAACTAAAAACCCAAATAGTAGACTGAGTGGAAAAACACAAGGAATCTAAATACCCCATTTTTCTTCAAAAACCAAATCATTTTGTAGACCAAAAATTCATTTCTCAGTTTCATGAAAAATCCCTAAATTTGAGCTCAAACTTGAAAAATAAGGTTTTGATGCAATCTATACATGAAAGACCCCTGGACATGAATTCCAAACCCATAAGAGAGTTGTAAATCAATAGAAGAAAAGAGTTAAATCCATTTTTGCAAGTGTGGAATCTCTTCTACTCAATTTGTCCATAAATGAATTAAAACGGGGTTAGAGATTTGGGCAGTGACAGTGTGGATCATTAGATGAGCTTCGAGATACGTAAATACATGGAGATCAATGGCTAGGAATCAATATTACCTTAATATATAAGATCAACACATGCAAAGAAACCATTTTCATTTTCAACTTATGAATCAAGAAAACTTGCTGGAGAAGAAGGAGGTTGATGGAGAGAAGGAATCCATGGAAGATTGATGAGAATTTCTCAAGCTAGGTGGTACATCAACTAGGTACACATCTATTTATGTTAGATTGAAATCATTTCTAGTTTTTGGCTAATTCCAGAGGGTAGATGATTGAATATTTGCAATTGGTTTAGATTTTTGATTCATCATTTGAAGCTGATAATCCAGCTATATTGAAGTTCTTAATCTGGATTTGAAATCATAAATATATAAATTCTTGAAATTGCAAGACCAAAACTAGAATTCTGCATATTATATTAGGAATTAGCCTATTTAATTTGGTCATAACTTGCTCATTTTAGATCCAAATCGACCCAAACTGGTGGCATTTGAAGGCTTATTCAAAGCGTAACAAATTTACTTAACTAGAAATGTTGTAATTCAACTTTTTTCATGTCCAAAAGTGCTCTACAAATTGGTACTGGAATTCAGAAGAAAAGTTTTGAAACTAAACTTGTTAAAGGTATAACTCCCTAACTACTTATCCAAATGAGCTAATCTTTTAGTATATTGTATTTGGGTATGTTTTCTGCCTTGTGACAAAAAATTACCTTTTTTGGAAATATAGATTGGGAGGAATATAATTTCTAAGTTCACTGGTCGGATTAGGTTCCAATTAGAGCTATGTTTAGTAGAATCATGATATCTCTTTCATTTTCAATCGGAATTTTGCAAACAAAACCTTTTCGGAAAGCTAAGATAGAAACCAAATATCTTTGTATTGGTGGAAGATTTTGAGATTTTGACCATTTCGTGCCTAAAAATGCATTGTAACATAAAGATTGAAATTGAGACTTAATTCAGTTTTAGGGCTGGTTTGGGAAGATCAATTTGAAACATACTCAACCAATTTTAATATACAATAAACACACTTAGCTGACTTCAAGGACTTAAGGGACCATAGCTCGGGTATCGGAGAGCTTGTCGGGTCGGATTCAAGTGTCTGAGGGAGTTTAAGTGCGGATTAAGGTTCGTAAACCCATTGGAATGCCTCATAGAATTTATGATTTGGTTTATCGACTTCGCTTTTCATGTGTGACTGGTGGTGGGCACACATGGGGTTTTCACTCCTATTTCGGTGTGCATATATATTGGTTGTGGCTAAATTGCATGCACATGTTACTTGTGATAGTGCTCGTGTCGATGACATTAGAATATATCTACGACTGTCGGGAGTGATTAGGGTGGTCCTGATGTGTAACAATGTCGGGAAGGGACCATGCCGTTTACTGAAGTTGAGATTTATCCACTATAAGCCTGTAACTATATACGTGGTTCCTATTCGATTTATTGATTACTGGCTGGTGTAGGTCAGGGTTTTCTCATGATTATACAGATGTTTACTGATTAATGTTTTATTTCTGAACTAGTTTAATTGGTATATGCTATTTATTTATTTCACGCTACTGCTTTTGCTTGTCGTGTGATGTTTACATTCATGAGAATATGACATACTATTGTCAGGTGTTATATTCGCATGTCCCGTAGTTTATCAGTTTTATTTCATAAATATTGTGTGGACTTCTCTTGGGATTTTACTCACTAGACTCGTCACTGTATTTGTTGGGTGACTGAGTACAGATCATTCGACAAATAAGGGCAAGGGCAAGGGCAAGGAGGTACTAGGTGACTACCTCTGAGATTGTGGAGCCAGCTAGTGCAGATCCTAAGGTGAACCACTTTAGATACCTAGGATCAATTATACAAATTGATGGTAATATTGACAATGATGTCACACATAGAATTCAAGCTGGATGGAAGAATTGGTGGAGTGCAACAGGAGTAATTTGTCATCGAAATGTTCCTACTAAGTTACAAGAAAAAATTTATAGGACCGCAATTAGGCCAGCTATGCTCTATGGAAGTGAATGTTGGGCGGTAAAGCAACAACAATTACGTCAAATAAATGTAGCAGAAATGAGGATGCTTAGGTGGATGTGTTGTAAAACTCATAAAGATAGAATAAGAAATATAGAAATTCAAAGACAAGTAAGAGTTGCACCAATTGATACAAAGATTAGAGAAGGGCGATTGCGGTGGTTTGGTCACATGCAAAGATGGCCTACAAACGCCCTCACTAGAAAACTTGACTCAATAAAAACTGTAAAAATTCGACGAGGTAGAGGTAGACCAAAATTAACATGGGATACATTAATTAGGAGGGATTTGAATGGTCTGGAAAGCTCACAATCAATTGCAATTAATCGAGCACAATGGAAAAGTCTGATCCATGTAGCCGGCCCTAATTAAGTTGGGACTGAAGCTATGTTGTTATTTGTTGTACGATGTGTGCAAAGTGTTGTGTACTATATATTATGTTATTTTGTGAAATTCAAGTTGGTTGAGTGAATTCGGTGTTTCGAAGTGTTTTGTCTTGAGATATGTGTTGAAATGGGTCCCGGTAGACTTAAAATATCCACTCGAACTATTGTTCCGAGTTTTTACGAAAAATAATTGAAATTAAGTTTAAAGTTCGAATTTGAAGTTTAAATGGGCTTAAAGAGTCGACATGGAGATTTTGCCTTGATATGTATGTAAGTCGATATTGGAGGTAATGTGAAATGAGACAAAGTTGTGCAAGATCTTGTTTCGTGTTTTGTGTCTATTGACAGTAGTCGAGGTTAATATTGGGTCCAAATTGGTGCATGTTTAGTTGAGTATGGCAAGAGGATTGGTCCCAAAGACTTTAGTATGTCATGGACAAAGTTAAGATTTTTAGGCACCAAAACCAGTGTTATAGACGTTTCATGAATATTGACTATTTTGTCGAGAGTTTGACTCGATTTGGTGAAAAAGGGGATCGAAAACGGGCACCAAAAGTCAAAACACGTCAAAAGAAGGATTTCGAGAATTAATAAATAAAAAGAAATTAAGCTGCTGACAAGCAGCTGATGGTTTTATATATATAAACTAAAATCAATAAAAAATCAAATGATATTTTTTTCATTTACACTGAACGTTCGGTTTGAATGTTCCCTAAACCCTCCCGCCGATTCCTTTGCTCACGAAGCTCCCGACGTCTGATTTTTACCAAGTTTCTTTCTGTAAAACAATAGAGCATCGCAATACGGTCAATTCGAGCTAAATTTCCATGGTAGAAACGAGGTATTCAGCTTGCAATTTGGTAAATTCTCACTGCTTGGCATTTTTCCACAATTCAATTTGAATTTTAGTGACTTTTTAATTTCTTTCGTGGGGTTTCGATAGAAATTGGTATGAATTGATGTTAATTGGTGTATTGGGTTAATTTCCATCAATTTGGGATAAATTCCACCTGATGTGGGTTAGGATTTTGATGAGGTGAACTAATGCAATTCAGTTGATAACTATTTTGGAGATGTTTTAATTGTTGATATTGATTTATATTGGGTTTTTGGATGAATTGATTATTGATTGCAATCCAATTTGACTCCACAGGCTATGGAAATATTTTGGTGTTGGTATCGGACTGTTTTGTGGCGTTTATTGTCGAGGTTTGAGGATTTAATTGCGAAAATATTGATTTAGAAACATTTTTTAGTTCAAAATAAATAAAGTTTACCTAGTTGATAGGCCATATGAGAAAATTCAAAACTTCTCCATCGGTGATCTGATTTGGATGTTCTTGGAGTCTATGGAAAGTAGGAAATGAGTACTACAAGTTCCTTTTAGGTCATAATGACAAATATTGAGGTTTTCAAGGTTAAAAAGTTACCCCAAGTTGGCTAGTTGAAAGCTAGTTGAAATAGTTATATAAATTAATATATTTGGAAATTGTTCTCAAACGTATTTTGATCGCGGTTTTCATTTGGTTTCGTGATATCGTTTCACTTGAAGCTTGACCCATAATATAATTGGGTATGCAGGGAAGCTATTGGAACAATTTTCAAGGCGATCCGACGCTCCGATAACCCCAAAAATTAAGCTCGAAGTTGGATGTTTGTAAGGTTAAGTAAATACCATGATAACCCTTACATTGTATGATTATAATTTCATATAAATTGCATTAGTCCTTGATATTGCATTTTTGGTTGTACATGCATACACGGTTTGGGAGGATAAGGCGTTAAGAGTCTCCTTATAGTGTAGACTATACCGTGGTTATAAAACACTATATTATGCTTGAGGGACTGGTGTCACTGATACTTTGCATCACATGGTTATCATCAGATCACGTTGAACCATATCATACTCCTAGAGTCTAGAGGGACGAGACTCATTTGGTTATTTTTCCCCCGCGCATGATTCCTTATTATTATTTACTTACCACTTTCGGAGAACGTTATCTGATTGTGGTCGGATAACAAAAAGGGGATGGGTTCATGGTTGTATTTAAATTCCTTGGATTATTATGCATTTGATTATTACAGGTGTACTGGATAGTGTGGGATTTACTTATCTGACATTATCGAATTTTTATAATTGGATAATGACAAGTTCTAGTGGTGACAAGGGAAAGAGAAAGCTTTCCGATTATTGATGACTTTCTCAATTCCTCTCTATTTATGTATGTATTATTTTGAATATAAAATAATGTATAAATGGGTTTTGGGTTCGTGTGAGGTTAGGATCTCTTTTGAAACTGTTGAAATGGTTTTGAGACAAATTGGAATTATATATTTAATGGTTTTAGGACAGATTGGAATGCCACGGAGCTAAGGTAATTATGATTTAAGGATTTTTAAAACCTAAGATATGTTAGAATGAATAAATAATCGTTATTAAAACGATATATATTGTTATGGGGTGGATTGTGAGTCCTTTGACATTTTCACCAAGCTGAGCAGGTTTGTTGAAGATTTATGAAGACATTGATTTTTTATGTAGGCTTAGAAATAGAAGAGATGCTGGGCAAAAATTTTTTATGAAATTTTAAGGATAATGTAATCAATCCAATTGAACTTTGAAGTTTAAGATTCACTATAGAATCATTTGTAGTTGATAAAGAATCATATTTGATAATTACTTTGATAGATTTTTAATTATTTATTGATGGAGAAGTTGAGGCTGCTAGATTATTAGTGGATCAAGGTAATATAGGCTGGTCAGATGCCCTTATTAAGTGGGGTCTGACACTTAGTAAGTCTACGCACATACAAAACACTAAGAATACATCACTCAAATATAAAATATACCAAGGCCACGTGCCTCGGTAAACGTGTGTATCTCGATGCGGGACCTACATCGTGGGTCGGTGATCCTGATTACAGATAAAACAAGATTAGAAACTTAGGTCGTGACACGCAATTTTCAAGTTTTCTTAGCCGCCCCCAAACCGCTAGTTTTAAAAAAATAGACTAAACCATGTGGTTTGGACGGTTTAGGCAGTTTAAGCAGTTTTGCGGAGGCCACTGCCTATCCTTATCTACAATCCCTCACATGCCACTCTCTTATTGTGCACTATGACGACCCCAATCCCCCACAAACTGGGCCTCGCTCGGCCTAGATTCACGTGGTCCCCTGAGTCAACCTCTACAAAGTCAACGTAGGCCTAGTCAGCCTTCCAATCCATCAATATAATTTAATCCATAATTTTAAGTCGAATTATTAGTATTTTCAAGTTTTACAAGTTAGCGGAAGCAATTAATACGATAAATAACTTAATAATAAAGTAAAAGAGTCAGACAACCTAAATGTGGAACCCTGTAAATATATGTAATCATGTATATCTTTTGTTAAGTGTAATAGACAAGCAAAATGACATACAAGTCGTGTGTATCTCTCAACCCAAATAAGTATCCCAAGTGTGATAAAACAGCATATAAGTAATACAAAAAGTCAAAAACCTACAAAAGTGAGAAGGGAGGGCCGCTCCAATGTCCTTAAAGTAGATCGCCAAATATCGGCGTCTTGCCTTTGCTCGTCTGTGGATCTTCACTCGGTTAAACACAAGAATGTCGAGTACAGTAAGTAAAAGCCAGTAGGATCTAAACAGTAATTCAAAATGAATAAAGCAGTCTAAAAGTCATGCGGATAAAAAGAAAGCTATAAGGAATGCATGATAATAAGACTATAAAAATGAAAGTACAATGAGAAATGAGTGTCAAAAGAAACAATAAAGAGCTGCCCAAGTAGTCTAAGACCACCGATTACGGGTGCGACAGGTCAGGGTCATAGAGTCGCGGTAATGCCAAGTAGACCCAGGTTATAGGACGCGGCAACACTTGCTATACCTAGACTATCGCGAATGAAGGATATCAATGGTGTCTCGAATAAAACACATCTCATTCCAACCAAACAATCCAAAGACTCGAGGTCATGGCTCCGGTTGCAAGTCGATGACCACCCCATTAGAGACACTCTCATGACTCGCTTGGCCCTCGAACACTCATACAAGAGTGGGAATACCAAGAAAAGGACACATCACAATATCAATAAAATATAAGCTCAAATGAACTACTATGCATTTCCTAGCTAGTTTTACTTAGCTCTATATCACAGAAATACTCTCTCGCGGCTCCAACACGCCTCCCAATGAATTTTCGATACCCAACACCCAATAATATCACTCTAAGTCTTTGGTGTTAATTAGATCTGTATTGGGTATGTTAGAAAACTGTAATTCAATTTACACACAAATCACAAGCCCCCTAATAAAATTATGAAAAATCGTAAATATTATACGCACTTGGACTTCTTTATTCATGCTATCGTCGTCAGAATATTTTAAAAACACCTCATATATACTTTATTTCTTTCTTTCATTTTTATATTTAGGCGGTAGCTTATTTCTTTTTGTATATTGATGTTTACTGGGGTTATAGTAAAAAATATTATAACTTGTAGCTCATACCTCAAATATTGGTACATTGGTACATTAGCCTAGATCAACAATTGACATTTACATATGTTACTATTAATTAGTAGGTTGACTTAGCATATAGTGGCACATAGATAATAACACCAAGCAACACCTAAGTCATGTGACTCTTAAGCCAATGATTCTAAGCCCCAAAAGATTTATGTGGCTTATTTTCATCAAAGCTTCATAAATGTAGAGATTTACCAATATATATGTTTTTCGCACACATCATGTGCACTCATTACATGGATCAATAACAAAATCATCATGTTCATTAATTTAATCATTAATTAGTAGGGTCTCATTTAATGTTGTGAAAACTTTACTTTCAAATCTATGATTCAACATTACTAAATCATTCCTTAAAGTAAGCTCATAGATCAATAAACAACAATAACTAGATTCCAAGGATTTAAGCTACATCACTTATTAAAATTGTAAGCATTACCTAATATTTAGTGGTTTCACCAATCACTTTGAATCCCTCTCTTCTCTTCTCAACCCGCCATGCTTCCCATGTACCCTTTTTTTTCTTCAACAAAAGCACCTAACACAAATGGTCAAGAGAGTTACATATTTCTTTCACCTCCTAACAAACAGATAGGCATTCTTCACTACATGTTCTCTTTTATTTTATTTTTTAAAACAAAACTTGTATTTATCTACTTTCCTACCACTACAACATGACACATCAATTTATTAAATTAAATTTCTTATCCCATTTTAGGAAATGTCAAAAATACTCCTTTAGACTCAATTTTAAACTTAGGCACCTATTTGATTTATTGATCAACTATAGTCACGTACCCATAAACCCACGCATCTCGAAAAGTTACCTCGTTTGCAAATCTTCGATTAAAATAAAATAATTAAATTAAGAGCATTTTTTAAATAGGTAATACACAAATCATTGAAAAATAAAATACCCCAGTTTCGACTCTCGAAGGATGATCGAGTGTGCCACGTCACGACAAGTTCAAGTTACAGTACTGAAATGCCACGTGACATGGGTTAAAATTTTAGGGTAGTTACGGTCTTCCCAACTGATAAGAATTTTGTCCTCGTAATTAAAATAACTTAAAGTAAGACTTACCGAGGGTTAAATGCCACGTGGCATGGGTTAAATTTCTTATCCCATTTTAGGAAAGTGTTCGTGCATATGGGACTCTAGTTCCCAATTCAGCTCATCGACCAAGAGGATGTCCTTATTCCTCAGTCTCATCACCTGACGTTCCAATATCTGAATAGGTTGCTCCTCGTAGGTGATGTCCTATCTTAGATCTATCTGACTCAGATTCAACATTGATCGTACTCCTCTCGACATATTCAGCCGAAGCATCGAAATATGAAATACGGGATGGATCCCGACTAACTGAGGCAGTAACTTTAACTCATATGCAACCTTGTCGACTCTCATCTTAATCATGAAAGGGCCAATGAACCTAAGCGCGAGTTTTCCTTTGATTCTGAACCTCCGGTGACCCTTCAAATGTGCAACCTATAACGGCCCAAAATCTCTAACTGTGTTTAATTCCTTAAACATGATCAACGACCCGTACTGTGGGACTCACACCGTGATATGCTCATTTACCGGGCAAGGGCAGAGGTATATTTTATGTTTTTTGTGATGTATGCCTAGTGTATTGTATATGTGTAGACTATTAAGTCAATTTATAAGGGTATATAGGTATCGAGACGAGCGGGGACGTACCTCGAGTTGTGTGTCAACGTGGGATCGAGGTAGCGGCTTATGGGGTAAGCTTAATTAATTTGAGTTAAATATGCATTTATAAGTGGCTTTAATGTGGTCACATTTGAATAAACAATAAAGTGCCTAAAGTAGTGAACTAAAACAATAAGCACATGATGTGCATCGAGACACGTATTAACCCATCAAGAGGTCAAGGAGTCAACTTGTTGAGTCACTTAAGTATGACTTGAGGGACAAGTGTGACAAGGTGGTCCACTAGTTGAACCTCGAGACACGTATGCACACATGAATCAAGGGCTAAAGTTTGAACATGTCTATATAGTCAAATTAGCCTTATAAGTCAACAATTTTTCATTTCATCCTCATCAAATTGATTTGGCTAAGAAGGAGAGGAAAGAAGAGAGAAAGAAAGATTTCTGGTGTGATCAAGGAGAAGATGAGAAGTGTGTATTCATTGAAGCTTTGGTGAAAAAGAAGAAGTTCTTCAAGCTAGGTAACTTCTCCACTCCATTAAGTTATGAATTCATGAAATTTGATGTTGTTGTTGTTGTTTTGTGTTGGGTTGGATGTTAAGGACCTCTTGTAGTGTGTATGAGGGTCCCTAAGGAGATAACAAGGCCTATATGTATCAAAAACCCATAATTCGAAATGCAGAATTCTGGGTTGTGCTGCACACAACGCGCTAGGTAGATAATCTAGCGCGCTTGATATGTGAAGTAGCGCGCTAATGTTCAAATTAGCGCGCTAATGTCGAAAACTAGATTAGCACGCTAGAGCTTTAAGGTAGCGCGTTAATTGCCCCTGATAGAAACAAAAATCAGTAATTTCCAAAAATGGTTTAAACACTATAAATGGGTTTAAAACTCTAAGTAACGGTCCAAACTCACTCTAAAACTTACAAACAACTCCAGGGAACTAAAAGGAGATCTTGAGAGTTTGGGAACGCATTTGGAGTGTCGAGAGATCGGATAGGCTATGATAAGCGTTGTGAATTGTAAGTAAAGCTGTGAGAATTCTATATTTCATTTCACTCACTCTTATTATTTTATGGTCTATTTGTAGACATTGCTACTTGTAATCTCACATCATGTTGTTCTTGACTCTATTCATGATTGAATATTGTGACATGATGCCTTGTAACATGTTTCATTGATTCCAATTCCTAATCTTAATGTCATTTTTGATAAATAATTGATGAAAAGCATGCGATTGGGATAAGTTGGAATGGATTAGACTTGTATTCTATTTTCTTGGGTTTTGTAGCTTAATTAATCTTGAAATCCTATAGACATGGAATTATTGGTCTTTGAAAACTAAAGTAGGGATTATCTAGTGTCCATTGCACGAGAAATGCGTGGTTGACGGGGACATGGTCTACCGGGGTTCCGACACTCACCACTACACTTACGCGGCACACGAGACATAGGACTCGGGGTGGTCGGCAAGAATGAGATAGATGATGTATACGCCTAGAGCGCAGCTCCGCTGTTTTGTATGGAATATGTTGAGCTCAGCTCCATATAGTAGTGAAAAAGGTTAGGTAATAGTTCTCACCGCCGACCGGACGTAGATCTTCTCGACTTAGCCTGTGTCAGTCTATACATTTTTCACGGTGGTATTTATTTGCATTACTTGATTCAACAATTTTTTCACTACTTTATGCTTTTAAATACCTTTATTAATTTTGGAAATGTGGCATAGAATTCTCCTGTTATTACTTAAATATTACTATACTCACTGTCTAGTTTGTGATGGTGGGTGTAGGTCCGTCGAGTAGCAGCAGACCGGGGAATGAGAAGATCGGCGACTTTCTTTGAGCATTTCGGCGATTCTCCTATCTCATTTTTGTATGACTCGATTTTTGCTGTATTATTATTGTTTATATCTTTACTGTACATTTTTGGGTTGTATAGTGGGTTGAGTTCATAGTTTCCCATTTTTGAGACTCATATATCATACTGTGTTCTTACCTTTATGATATATACATGCATGTGATGTTGTTTTTCCTGGTTTTGCACACTTAGGAATTTTGAGTAGTAAGAGCTTATGTATAATCTTTAAAATATGTAATAATATTAAAATGATAAAAAGTTTTAATTAACTCTGAAATCTAATAATATTTGAACACGTGTATTGAAGAATATAGGGACGAAAGGCTGACTAATTTGTAATTAAGTCTTATGTGTTGAATTAAGGCTTGATTATGGGATTAGACCGGGCGATGCCCTGTTTAGAAGAAGGGGTCGTCACAGTTGGTATCAGAGCATAGGTTTAGAGAACTATATGGTTTAAGGCAATAAAATACAAACCTTAGTTGTGGAAACCATATGACCTTTGCCTAGAAACTATTAGTTGAGATGTGAGTAAAAGTGAGGTGAGGATTTCTTATATTTACTTGTTGATTGCTTCATGTATATATATACTTATGCGTTGTGTCACGTAGAAGCTGATTCGCGTTCACTCCATTGCAGACCTCGATGGCTGATACGCGAGGGGGAGGAGATGCAGAGCCTAGTGGCACTTGGCCTCCTACTATTGCGGAGGATTTACAGGGGTTGTCTGACTGAGTGACAACTAAGGGACAGCAGTTGACCGATTTCATCACTTTGATGACAGTCCATTTTGCTCCACCAGCATCGACATCGACTCATACGACTACTACACCGACTGTACAAGCGCCAACGCTTCCTACTACGGATTTAGTAGCGCCGATGGTGCATACTATTCCAGCCCACCAGTAGTGGAGACAACTGAGGCGGTACCATCTCCCACGCCGGCATCTTCTAGCACATCAGTGGAAGTTCGCTGGTGAAGGACTTCATTAGACTCAAGCTAGCCTACTTCGATGGAGTACGAGATTTCCAAAAAATTGAGAAATTGATTCTTTCTCAAGGAAGCTCCATAGGATACTGAAGATTGAGGATAGACTTCGGGCAGAGATCTCATCTTACACTCTCGAGAGAGACGCCGATGTGTGGTGGCATATGACAGTAGCTACTCACGGAGAGTTTGAGACATGGGATGATTTTAAGTAGAAGTTCTATCAGCAGTATTTTTCGCCTTTAGTAATGAAGAGGTTGAGGAAAGAGTTCATGGACTGGAAACAGGGACCAGAGGAACCTATGATGCAATACATGGACATATATGATTATCGGCAACAGTTTGCTGGGGACTTGGTGAAAGATGAGTCCGAGGATGTGTACCATTTCGGTGATGGACTTAGGCCAGATATTAGGTATTACGTAGTCAGTTCAGGCGTGATGACACTCACCAAGATCTATGAGCGATCTTTAGCACATGAGACATATTATTTGGGCAGAGTCATTGATGGTAGAGAACTGGGTCCAGTTTTGTCAGCAGAGCAAGCCATGGAGTATGAGAGAAAGAGACAGAGAGGTAAGGGCGCAAGAGGATGGAGCAGAGGTTCTCAGGGGTCAGGGACAACCACTCACCCACTGGTTGTGCCTCGTATATCTTCCATTACTCAAGCACAGAGCGCGGTAGGCAGATTTCCTTGCCACCTCCTGTCAGGCGAGCGTTGCCACTTTTCATTAGACCAGCGTTACCAGCTCCCGCCGTTCCTGCACTTCCCGCCCCACATGATCCACGGCAGCAGCCGTAGGGTGGCAGAGGCCGAGCCAGAGGCCGAGGCCGAGATACTAAACAGGGTCAGGGACAGTCGCAGAGACAAGGTCAGGTTTAGGCTCAATGTCAGCATAGACAGCTTACATGCTACATATACTGACAAGTTGGACATATTATGTGAGAGTGCCCGCATCCAGCAACAGTCTATGCCCAGCAGGCCTGAGAGGAAATTCATACGGTAGCCCTGCCAGACAATGACGTCACGCGAGGTCTCATTGAGGTTATGATTTCCATTTGCGGTAGAGATTTATATACATTGTTTGATTCTGGTTCTACCGTATCTTTCATTGTTGGTCGCATTGTAGACATCATAGGGTTGAGACCTGTTAGGCTTAGCGTACATTTGGTTCTGAGTACTGCAGCTAGGGATATGGTTTACCCTAATAGTTTGGTTGAGGGATGTCTGGTCGAAATAGATGAGGTAGAGTTACCTGCTGACTTTAGAGTCTTCGAATTTTTAGAGTTCGACGCAATTTTAGGGATGGAATGGTTAGCAACATACAACGCGATTTTAGCGATTTTTGAGATCCCAGGGCGTCCGACGTTCACCTATAGAGGTAGTTCAGCGAGGAATGTGGGTACGAGAGGTTGACCTGCGACTAGTGAGGAGATAGAGGCGTTGATCTCGTTATACACTGTACCAGAGAGTCGGGGACCTAGGCTGGAGGACATACCGGTGGTTAGAGAGTTTCCTGATGTATTTCTGAAAGATTTACCTGGTTTACCGCCACCGCGAGAAATTGATTTCATTATTGAGTTGGAACAAGGCACTAAACCGATTTCCATACCACCGTACCGGATGGCACCACGAGAGTTAGAGGAGTTGAAGACTCAGCTTCAGGATTTGGGACAGAAGGGACTCATCACACCTTCTATGTCACCATGGGGAGCACCCATTTTTTTGTGAAGAAAAATTATGGTACTTTGAGACTTTGTATCGACTACAGACAGTTGAACAAAGTCACCATTAGGAATAAATGTCCACTCTCGATGATTGATGATTTATTTGATCAGCTGAGAGGAGCACAGTTTTTTCTTCAAGATAGACCTACGATCAAGGTATCATCAGCTTAGGATCAGGGATGAGGATAGGTCCATAACAGCTTTTAGCACGAGATATGGACACTTTCAGTTCACGATCATGCCATTTGGGCTGACCAATGCTCCATCAATGTTTATGGATATGATACATCAGGTTTTTAGACCGTTTCTTGACCGGTTCGTGATAGTGTTCATCGATGATATATTGATATACTCGAAGGCAAGGGAGGATCACGAGCAGCACCTCATGGAGATGTTGCAGACTTTTAAGGTAGCATAGACTTTATGATAAGTTTAGCAAATGTGTTTTTGGCTCTCAGAGGTCGAATTTCTGAGGCATGTTGTCAGAGCAGCAGGGATAGCAGTGGATCTAGCCAAGATTCAGGCAATTATAGATTGCCCATCACCGACTTCCGTGACTGAGATCAAGATTTTTCTGGGTTTGGCAAGGTATTATCACCAATTTGTGAAGGACTTCTCGAAAGTGATTGACCCAGAAAGATGTGAAATTTGAGTGGACTGAGGAATGTGAGGTGGCATTCACTCAGTTAAAGAAATTATTAACTACTGCACTAGTATTAGTATTACCAGAGGTTGGACATGGATTTTTAGTGTATACTGATGCTTCTCATAGAGGTCTGGGATGTGTGTTGATGTAGGGTGTTGGTACAGTAGCTTATGCATCCAGACAGTTGAAGGTACATGAGAATAATTATCCGACGCATGATTTGGAGCTAGCAGCAGTAGAGTTTGCATTGAAGATATGGAGACATTACCTGTATGGAGAGAAATTCACACTTTTTATTGATTATAAGAGTCTAAAATATCTCTTCACACATAAGGAGCTAAATATGAGACAACGCATATGGTTAGAGTTTCTGAAGGATTACGACTTTTCATTGGAGTATCATCCAGGAAAAGCGAACGTGGTCGCGGATGCACTAAGTAGGATACATGTTAGAGATGCAGAGGTTCCTACCGAAACTCGGGTTGAGATTTACGCTCAGATGAGAGTACAGACCGTGTCTACACGGAGAGTGTCAGAGGGTCAGAGGACCGATAGGTTATACTCGAGGTTTAGTGAGTTAGCGCAGAGTGTTGATTGTATTGATTGGACGGAGACGTATGACCAATGTTTGAAATTTAGGGGCAGACTGTGGATATCATCATTACCACAGAGAGATAAAAGATTCTTTAGGAGTCACACCGTTCCAGATTCACCATTCATCCAAGCATGACCAAAATGTACCACGACATGAATAGGCATTTTTGGTGGCCTGGGATGAAGGCGGATGTATTTAAGTTCATTAGGAACTGTGAGATTTCTTAGCAAGTGAAGAATGAACATCGTAAACCTGGAGGATTGATACAGCCTCTTCCCATTCCACGATGGAAGTGGGAGGACATTGCTATGGATTTTATGAGAGGATTGCCAAAAACCGCCGGAGACATGACTCCATCTGGGTTATCGTTGATAGACTTACGAAGTCTGCTCATTTTCTACCAGTGGTCGCACATTACACGTTTGATCAGTTGAGTATATTGTTCGAGCGAGAGATTATTAGGCTGCATGGGGTACCAGTAACTATTACATCAGACCGAGATGCTATGTATACGTCCACGATGTGGCAGAGTATGCAGGAGCAGTATGGTACACGCCTACAATTTAGTATGGATTTTCATCCTCAGATTGACTTGCAGATTGAGCGATTAATTCAAGTTTTTGAGGATATGTTGCGGGCTTGTGTTTTAAAGTATGGTGGATCATGGGAGGAGTACCTACCGTTATGTGAGTTTGCATATAACAACAGTTATCGGGCCAATATTGAGATGGCGCCTTTTGAGGCTTTATGTGGTAGACCGTGTCACTCCCTATCATGTTGGGCTGAGCCAGAGGACCGGGAGACTATGGGACCTGAGATTATTGTTGATCACACGGAGAAGGTACGACTGATTCTTCAGAAACTCATGGGAGCGCATGATATACAGCGGAAGTATGCGGACATATATCGCGGTGATCTCACGTACACCAAGGGATCCTTTATATATTTAAAGGTTTCCCCTCGGAAGGGTCTTCGGAGGTTCGGAGTGAAGGGTAAACTTGCACCGAGGTTTATCGTACCTTTCAAGATTAAGAAACGGGTCGGAAGGGTTGCATATGAGCTTGAGTTACCTCCACAGATGTCAAGAGTTCATCTAGTCTTTCATATCTCCATGCTTCGATTAGCTGAGTCAAGAGCAAGTGATCGTCCGACTACAGATTTGAGTCAGATAGACTTGAGTAATGATATTTCATATGAGGAGCAGCCTATGCAAATCTTGGATCAATTGGTACAGAACTTAAGAGGCAGGTCTATCAAAAAAATGCTTGTCAAGTGACAGTTTCACGATGATACGGAACTCACTTGGGAACGGGAGGACTACATGCGAGATAGGTTTCCATACCTATACGAGTCAGGTATAAATCCTAGTTCAAATTCTAAATTTCGAGGACGAAGTTTTCATTAGTTGGGAAGAATTGTAACGGCCCAAAGTCTCTAACTGTGTTTAATTCATTAAACAGGATCAACGACCCGTACTGTGGGACCCACACCGTGATATGCTCATTTACCGAGGCAAAGGCCGATGTATATTTTATATTTGTTGTGATGTATACCTAGTGTATTGTATATGTGTAGAATATTAAGTCAATTTATACGAGTATATAGGCATCGAGACGAGCGGGGACGTACCTCGAGTTGCATGTCGACATGGGACCGAGGTAGCGGCTTATGGGGTAAGCTTAATTAATTTGAGTTAAATATGCATTTATAAGTGGCTTTAACGTGATCACATTTGAATAAACAATAAAGTGCCTAAAGTTGTGAAATAAAACAATAAGCACATGATGTGCATCGAGACACGTATTAACCCATCAATAGGTTAAGGAGTCAACTTGTTGAGTCACTTAAGTATGACTTCAGGGATAAGTGTGACAAGGTGGTCTACTAGTCGAACCTCGAGATATGTGTGCACACATGAATCAAGGGCTAAAGTTTAAACATATCTATATAGTCAAACGAGCCTTATAATTCAACAATTTTTCATTTCATCCTCATCAAATCGGTTTGGCTAGGAAGGAAAGGAAAGAAGAGAGAAAAAGAAAGATTTCTGGTGTGATCAAGGAGAAGAGAAGAAGTGTGTATTCATTGAAGCTCTGGTGAAGAAGAAGAAGTTCTTCAAGCTAGGTAACTTCTCCATTCCATTAAGTTATGAATTCATGAAATTTGATGTTGTTGTTGATGTTTTGTATTGGGTTGGATGTTGGGGACCTCTTGTGGTGTGTATGAGCGTCCCTAAGGTGATAACAAGGCCTATGAGTAGCAAAAACCCATAATTCAAAACGCAGAATTTTGGGTTCTACTGCACATAGCACGCTAGATATATGAAATAACGTGCTAATGTTCAAATTAGCGCGCTAATGTCGAAAACTAGATTAGCGCTAGAGCTTTAAGGTAGTGCGCTAATGGCCCCTGACAGAACAAAAATTAGCAATTTCCAAAAATGGTTTAAACACTATAAATGGGTTTAAAACTCTAAGTAACGGTCCAAACTCATTCTAAAACTTATCAAACAACTTCAGGGAACTAAAAGAAGATCTTAGTTGTTTGGGAACGCATTTCGGAGTGTCGAGAGATCGGATAGACTAGGACAAGTGTTGTGAATTGTAAGTAAAGCTGTGAGAATTCTATATTTAATTTCACCAACTCTTATTATTTTATGGTCTATTTAAAGACATTGCTACTTGTAATCTCACATCATGTTGTTCTTGTGTCTATTTATGATTGAATATTGTGACATGATGCCTTGTGACATGCTTCATTGATTCCAGTTCCTACTCTTGATGTCATTTTTTATAGATTATTGATGAAAAGCATGCTATTGGGATAAGTTGGAATGGATTAGACTTGTATTCTATTTCCTTGGGCTTTGTAGCTTAATTAACCTTGAAATCCTAGAGACTTGGAATTATTGGTCTTTGAAAACTAAAGTAGGGATTATCTAGTGTCTATTGCACGAGAGATGCGCGGTTCACGGGGACATGGGTCTACCGGGGTTCCGGCACTCACCACTACACTTGCGCGGCATACGAGACATGAGACTCGAGGTGGTCGGCAATAATGAGATAAATTATGTATATGCCTAGAGCGCAGCTCCTCTGTTTATATGGAATATGTTGAGTTCAGCTCCATATAGTAGTGGAAAAGGTTAGGTGATAGTTCTCAGCGCCGACCGGACGTAGATCATCTCGACTTAGCCTGTGTCAGTTTATACATTTTTAACAGTGGTATTTATTTACATTACTTGATTCAACAATTTTTTCACTACTTTATGCTTTTAAATACCTTTCTTAATTTTGGAAATGTGGAATATAATTATTCGGTTATTACTTAAATATTACTATATTCACCGTCTAGTTTGTGACGGTGGGTGTAGGTCCGTCGAGCAGCAGCTGACCGAGGAAGGAAAATATCGATGATTTTCTTTGAGCATTTCAGCGATTCTCCTATCTCATTTTTGTATGACTCAACTTTTGTTGTATTATTACTATTTATATCTTTACGGTACAATTTTGGGTTGTATAGTGGGTTGATTGCATAGTTTCCCATTTTTGAGACTCATATATCATATTGTGTTCTTACCTTTATGATATATACATGCATGTGATGTTGTGTTTCCTGATTTTCCACACTTAGGAATTTTGAGTAGTAAGAGCTTCCGCATAATCTTTAAAATATGTAATAATATTAAATGATAAAAAGTTTTAATTAACTCTGAAATCTAATAATATATGAACACATGTATTGAAGAATATATGGACGAAAGGCTGACTAATACGTAATTAAGTCTTATGTGGTTGAATTAAGGCTTGATTACTGGATTAGGTCGGGCGGTGACTTGTTTAGAAGAAGGGGTCGTCACATAACCATTAGGTAAACATAGGCTCCCTCATTGTACTCCAACTCGCCATGGTACCTGTCATAATAATTCTTCTGTCTTTCCTGCGCACCATATAGATGTAGTCTAATCCTCTGTATCTTATATGTGTGATCCACAACAGTTTCTGGCCTAATCACTACCACATCCTCAGGCTCTGCCCAACATGATGGAGATGTACACAGCCTTCCGTAGAGTGCCTCAAACGATGCCACTCAATAATGGCCTAGTAACTATTATTATAAAAGAACTCACACTGATGGAGATATTCTTCCCATGAATCATCGTACTCTAGCACACACATACGAAGCATATCCTCTAACATCTGGATCAACTGTTCTGACTGTCCATCCGTATGTGGTAATAAGCTATACTCAAATCTAATATAGTGTCAAACAGTTCCTGCATACTCTGCCAAATTTGTGATGTGAACTCGATCCTCTATCTAACACGATGGATAATGGTACTCTGTGTAACCTAACAATCTCCCGTTCGTACAAAACACCTAACGTATCCACCATGTGTGTTGTCGATACTGGTAAGAAGTGTGCGAACTTAGTCAGCCTATCCACAATCACCAGATGATATCATGGTCGTGCTGAGATCGAGGTAATCCATTGATAAAGTCTATGGCAATATGTTCTCACTTCGACCGAGGAATGGGAAGTGGCTGTAATAATCCTCCGGATCTCTGATGCTCAGCCTTAACTCACTGGCATATCTCACACGCTCAAACGTAATCACTAACATCGGTCTTCATCCCCGGCAACCAGAATAAAGGACGCATATCTTCATCTATCTTGGTCCGACCCCAATGAACTGTAAAATGTGAGCAGTGAGCCTCCTAAAGTATCTCGTCGTGAATCTCAGCCACTGATGGAATCTAAAGTCTCCCTCTAAAGCTCAGGCATGAGTTTATCGTCTGACTTCACTCTGGAAGATTAAGACTCTGAGCTAACTCACTAAACTTTTGATATTGCTTATCTGCATATTGACCCTCAAGTAAACTCTATATAAACACTATCTGAGTCCTCATTACCCACAAATCAACACTCTAGTAATGGTCGATATATCAACTGATTCATCAACTCGATTGGCTCGAGTAACCATCTCTGGGTCTACTCATTTCTGGGTCAATGCGTCTGCCACGACATTGGCCTTCCCTGGGTGGTACTTCAAAGAGAAATCATAATCCTTGAGGAACTCTAGCCAACGCCTTTGTCTCATATTTAACTCTTTCTGAGTGAAGAGGTACTTAAAACACTTATAGTCAGTAAACAACGTGAATCTCTCTCCGTAGAGGTAATGACGCCAAGTCTTTAATGCAAAAACCATTACAACTAACTCCAAGTTATGAGTAGAGTAATTCTTCTCATGAAACATCAGCTGTTGGGATGCGTTAAGCTATCACTCTACCATCCTGCATCGAAACACAACCCAAACCGACCTTAGAAGCATCGGTGTTCATCTCAAAACCCTTTCCCGACTTTGGTAATATCAATATTGGCGCGGTAGTTAATTGTTTTGTAAGAGTCTGAAAAGCCTGCTCACAATTATCATTCCACTAATATTTGACTTCCTTCTACGTCAAATGTATCATCAGCGCGACAATCTTGGAAAAATCCTGAACAAACCGTTTGTAATAGCCCGCTAATCCTAGAAAAATGCGAATGCATGTCATTGATGTTGGTGTAGGCCAATCGATCATTGCTCTAATCTTAGCGGGGTTCAGTGACACTCCACTGGCTCCAACAATATGCCCAAGAAATCTGACCTCAGTGAGCCAAAACTCACACTCACTGAACTTAGCGTACAGTTTTTGCTCCCTTAAAATATGTAGGACTATTCGGAGGTGTCCCACGTCATCCTCACGAGTCTTGGAATATATGAGAATGTCATCGATGAACACGATCACGAATCTATCCAAATACTCTATCAATACTCAGTGCATAAGATCCATGAGCATCGTCGGGGCATTCGTCACCCAAAAGGCATGACGCTAAATTGGTAGTGCCCATATCTCATACGAAAAGCAATCTTCTCCCTATCCTCATTTCAAATCCTCAACTGGAGGTATCCCGATTTTAAATCAATTTTCGAGAACCACTGTGCCCCTATCAGCTCATTGAACAAGTCATCAATGAGCGTGACTGGATACTTATGTGGCGACCCCAAATTCCAGACCGTCTTGCTACCCGCTACTTCGCATCCCACGTCAACTAGCCTTGCCAAGTCATGGCCCACTTCTCCTTGACGCCTCGCGACCTAGCGAGTTGCTTACACTTTTCCAGCTAACCCTAGTTACGCTGACTAACCTTTACATAACTATTAATAATTCAGTTAGCCAGTTATTCAATTTATCAAGTTATATTATAATTTTATAGCAGAAGTCTTTTAATGAGTAACTTATATAATATTTAATAATCCTAAGTAGTGGAAAACCCGGCAAAAGATACCATGTATATATCAAGGTGAGATAAGTATAACAAAAGCTCCAAATACATGTAATCAGAGTTCTATGGTCCCCAAAACCAAACAAAAGTAAAATAAATACATGTTAATATCACACACGAGCTGGCTCCACAATCTCAGAGGTAGTCGCCCAGTACCTCCTTGCATTTGCCCTTGCTCGTCGAAGGATCTACACTCAGTCACCCAACAAATACAGTGACGAGTCCAGTGAGTAAAACCCGAAGAGAAGTCCACACAATATTCATGAAATAAAACTGACAAAGTACGAGACTTGTGAATATAACACGTGACAACAGTACGTCATATTCCCATGAATGTAGGCAACATACAACAAGCAAAAGCAGTAACGTAAAATAAATAAACAACATATACCAACTCAACCAGTTCAGAAATAAAACATTAATCAGTAAACGTCCCTATAATCACGAGAAAACCCTGACCTGCACCACTCGGTAATCGATAAATCGAATCGGAACCACGTATGTACTTATAGGCTTACAATGAATAAACCCCAACTTCACTTACCGGATTAACCCATCTAGACATTATTTCAAGTCAAGGGAACACCCTAAATTCCTCTCGACGGTTGTGAGTATATCCTACTGTTGTCGACACGAGAACTAAACACAAGTAACCTGTGCAAGCAATTTAGTCACAACCAATATATATGCAAATCTAAATAGGAGAGAAACCCCATGTGTGCCTACCAACAGTCATACATGAAATGTGATATCGATAAATCAAAATCATGAATTTTGTGAAGCATTCTCAATGAGTTTACGCACCTGAATCCACACTCCGATTTCCTCGGACTCTCGTATCCGACCCGACTAGCTCCCCGATACCCGAGCTACAGTCACCTAAGTCCCTGAGTCCAATTTTACATGTTTAATATGTTTGTAGGTGTTTGAGATATATATTAAGTCAAAAATCCCAAAACAACCTTTTAATTTCAGTTTTAATCTGTCGTTAACGTGTTATGTAAATAGCGTAGCGCACTATGTGATTGTAGTGCTCTATGGAAATGATGTAGCGCACTACTGATCTTCGTCTTGAAGAACGGTTGGAAACCCAGAACGATTAGCACGCTAACCATTTCGGTAGTGCGCTACCTAGCCTCTGGGACAAAATTCTCAAGTCAAGAATTTTGTTTTTCCCTTCAAATTTTGCTACCTAAAACTATCTAACGCTCTCTCCACATGAATTTAATCAAAATAACACCAAAAAAACAAAGACCAACCCTTCCAATTCGAATTTTAACAAAAACACTTAAAACTAGGTTTATTGAGAAGAGTAGAAGATGGAGATGATGAGTACCTAGGTTTGAATCCTCAAATTGGCCTCCAAAGTGTTGAATTCCGACTCCTAAATCACCTATCTTTCTCTCTGAATTCCAGAATGAAATTTGATTTCATTTGTATGTATTGATCAAACCATCCATATATATTAAGGTGGAATTGATTTCTAGCCCTTGATCTTAATGTGTTTACGTATCTCGATGTTTGTCTAATGGTTCACCTCTAGCCACTTATCCCACTCACTCTAACTCACTCAGTCCATGTGACACAAATTTTCTACTCTCATAGCTCCTAGATGTGCAAATGTGCATCTCTAGAAAAATCATATATTTCCCAATTAATTAACTAAACTATAGGCCTTAGTTTATTTTAATTTAACTGCACCAACTTAGGTCCATTTAATACATATGGTTAGTGTTTTATTTATCAAAAATAACCAACTTATGGTCTCATTAACCTTCGACTACCCGGTACCTAGTGCCCCGCATCTCAACATGCATTTCGAGACACGCCATTGCCTATTGTATTAATTTGAATTAACTTAGCCTATAGTGACATTACCCATTTAATTGATTTACTATTCATCTTGACATGGATTAGTCGGGTTTCTTAGTATACCCGTAGTTCGCCTACCCAACACCCGCGTTGACACGCCTTTCGAGGCAAACACCCATCACACCAACACGCCCGATAGCAACATACACATGTGGTGCAATATAATAATAATAATTTTAAACACCACATATATACAAGAACCATCCATAAATAATATATTTCCTCGGTTCTCATGTCCGAGTCAATCGAGTTGTCCACGTAACGCCCGAATTACGACCGTTAATCTCCGAGATTAACGCTAATCCTAGTTTAATTAATTTGGGTCGTTGCAACTTGTTCTTCACTGTGACTCTGTTGAGCTGCCGGTAGTTAATACAAAGCCTCAAATTGTCATATTTCTTCTTGACAAACAGTATTAGAGCAACCCAAGTTGACACGCTCGGACATATAAATCCCAACTCTAATAACTCATCTGGCTGGGTCCTCAACTCCTCTAGTTCCTTAAGAGCCATCTTGTATGGTGGAATCGATATGAGTTTTGTCCCCGGGACCAAGTCTTGATGAAGTCGATCTCTCTGGGCAGTGGCAATCCTGGTAGCTCTACGGGAAAAAACACTCGAAAACTCACATACAAGAGGCATCACCTCTATCCTCGTCTTAACTCTCTATACCGTACTCAAAATACTAGCAAAAGTCTCAAGATCTGAATTCATGGCCACTCTGGTCTAGGAGATCGATAACGTAGTCGAAGTCCCCTAAAAACTGAGCTTTGCTCGGTCCGAAAGCCAAAACGTAACCACCTTGCTGAAACACTCAATTTGTGTGTGCTACGTAACTAACCAATCCATGCCTAATAAGGTGTCAAACTCTAGGAACTCCAATACCTTCAAGACTGTGGGCATCTCCTGGTCCTCTATCTCAACTGGGCAGTCAACACATAATAGGTTCACGTATATCTTGTCCCCAGCAGCCGTGCTGAGGATCAAAAGTCGTTCTAGCCTAATAGGTTGCAATCCTAACCCATCAACCATACAACCCGAAATAAAAGATAATGTAGACCTCGAATCAATCATAATATGCATAAATCGACTGCAAATATAAATCATACCCTTCACAAGGTTACGGGTGGTAGTTGGATCCGGTGCGGTGATGGCATGAACCTGCTCTTTGCGCTGCTGTGGTTGAGCCCTGCCTAGTCGTGGGTAGGTACTGAAAAAGTGCCTTATTTTTCTGCACTCAAAACATGCTCGGTGTGGTCTCGATCCTGGTGGAATCTGTTGTCCTTGTCCCTGCGTCTGACTAGACCTCTTGTCCCTGTCACTGGTCATATCTCTATCCTGAGCCCTTAGCCCTGTTCGTACCTTTACTACTGACCACCGCCTTTGCCTCTACCCTTAGTCTGCTGATACTACTGCAGTGACCCTGACTGTGCTGACCGCTGTGGTGTACTAGCATAACTCTGTGCCGAAACATGCGGTACTGGCGCGGTGCGCGCTGGATTGGATGGTGGCACCACATATCCTACACTTTGTGCCTTGGTGTCTCTCAGACTAAACGGTCAGTGCCTCTTCTTTCTTATGTCACCACCTGACTGTGCTGGTGTCGGTGCCGAGATGATCTCATCGAGGTGTGTGCTCAGGTATGTCTCTCTAACTAGACTCCTCTCATATGTCGCCTGTAAACTGTCTGACTCAGTAGTCACCATGATGCATCTGATGTCCCTCAACGACCCTCTATGAAATAGTGTGCCTGGTCGACATATGTATCAGCTATATATACCTCCAACATACTCCAATAACTATAAATATATGTTCATATATTGCATCACCGACTCCCCAATATACTATCGGATGCTCGAAACTCGACCCTCTTTAGATTCAGGACGAAAGCAAAAAGTACTTCTGATTAAACCGCCTCTTGAACTTTGCCCAATCCTTAGGCTTACCCTGGGTAGCCATCATATTGCGCCATCATACATCGGCCTCTCCAAACATCAACCTCGATGATATACTCGGTCTCATGTGCTCCGATGTGGCCAAGATATCGTGTATCTTCTCGTGGCTCTTCATAAACTTCTCTATTGCCTCGAGGTCTATAATACCATAGAACTCGGCAGGGTGGTGTCTTTGAAACTCACGAGTCTGTCTCGCCTCGACTGTCACCTTAGTACTCGTCTTTGTGAGCGTATTAGGTGTAGTCTCTATCGGTATAAGTAGTGTGAGTGATATTGTCCCGGTCTGAACCGATACTATCTCGGCTATGATGGGCGGTGTCAGTAAGAGCCACTGAAGTAGCCTGTACGGTATGTGCACTCCCCTCCTGAACAATGGGCATTGTCAACAAAGACGACGATGGTGTAACTGTGATATATAACCTGAGTATCCTCAGGATCTTTTCCAGTCGCTGATCTTGGGATGTGACCCTCTAAGTCAAGGACTTTACCTCATCTATACTCGCGAGTCGAAGACCCGCGACCCCACTATAATCACTCGACCTAAGCTGATATGTCATCGCAATCTGCAATAGCAAGCGAGTCTCTGATCAACATATAGTTACTGGTATAGTATAATACAATACAACAATTATCTTATATAAGATCCAAGTTTTAATTTCCCCAACTCTTTTCACTTCTCAACTAAAACTTTAAGTCAAGATCATAGGATTCCACTCTAGGTTCCAATCGTGTCCTTACTCTATTATTGATTTGTGTCTTATCCTAGTTATGGGTTAGCCAAGAGCTAGATGTTAAACCTTAGTCTCTAATACAAACTGTGGCGACCCCAATTCCCCACAAACTAGGCCCCACCTGGCCTAGATCCATTTAGACCCCCGAGTCAACCTCTACGAAGTCAACGCATGCCTAGTTAGCCTTCCAATCCATCAATATAAATTAATCCCTAATTTTAAGTCAAATTATTAGTATTTTCAAGTTTTACAAGTTAGCGAAAGCAATTAATACGTTAAATAACTTAACAATAAAGTAAAAAAGTCGGACGGCCTGAATGGGAACCTTGTAAAAATATGTAATCATGTATATATCACGTCAAGTGTAATAAACAAGCAAAATGATATAAAAGTCGTGTGTATCTCTTAACCCAAACAAGTATCCCAAGTGTGATAAAATAAACATATATAAGTAATACAAAAAGCCAAAAACCTAAGAAAGTAAGTAAGGGAGGGCCACTTCAATGTCCTTGGAGTAGATCGCCAAGTATCAACGCCTTGCCCTTGCTCAGCTATGGATTTGCACTCGATCATACACAAGAATGTTGAGTCAAATAAGTAAAAGCCATTAGGATCTAAATAATAATTGAAAATAAATAAAGCAGTCTAAAAGTCATGCGGATAAAAAGAAAGCTATAAGTAATGCATGATAATAAGACTGTAAAAATGAAAGAACAGCGAGATATGAGTGTCAAAAGAAATAATAGAGATGTGCCCAAGTAGTCCAAGACCACCGAGTGTGGATCCCACAGGGTCATAGTGTGGCGGCCCTGCCGCCCCGAGGTATCCTCTCTACGTGTACTCCTCACTTGGTGGGCCCAGCTACACGTGTCCGACACCTGCCCGTCCATCGCACGTCTCGATAATCATGTCCATGTAGGTATTACTAGTTTGGTTAACTGATTATTCGTTGTAATCTTAATTTATTTCCTTAAATTCAATTGTTTGTAGCTTATGAGTCCTAGCCGTGCTAGTGGTTTGTATATTTCAGAGTTACAATTAGATAACCAGTATTTTGTAGCGGAAATCTTAAATAAACCTAAATATGTATTTTCATTAACTCTTAGGTTTTATAAGTATCAGTCCTACTGTGGAAAATCCAAAAAAGTATTATGCATATAATCGACAATACCATAAAACAGCGTATATATACATGTACGGTGTCATCTCAAGTCTCCCAATATCCAAAATAATATAACAAAATAATAAAATAATATAAACACCTATGATTATGTCCAAGACCGTCAGCCGAAGGAGATAGTCGCCTAAGATTTTCCTTTGTCGCTACTCATAGAAAGATCTGCACTTAGTCACCCAGCAAATACAGTGATGAGTCCACTGAGTAAATTCCCAAGAGAAGGCTACACAAATCAAATAAAGCTACGAGACATAGAAATATGCTATCTGGAAACGGAAATCCATACTTCCATGAATGTAGGCCAATACAAAAGATTCAAGCAGTGCACAATGATAGTAACACAGCGCAACAGAGAAAAATCAAACAAGTAGTAATTAACAACTAGTACATACCAACCAAACATACTTGAAAATAAGGCATAGTAGCAGTTAACGAGGTAAACGAGAATGTAAACATACAACAGTTAAGTCAATATACTCATAAAAACTTTTGAAGAAAATCCAAGAATGTATCGCGTGTAGCAGACTATACCATACTTCGGATACCTTCCCCAGGATCCCACTAGTGGGTGCACCCAATTAGCCCATCACCTGGTTCCTCTCGGTGGTCGGCGTAGACCCACGACGCACTGACACATGTACCGACCAAGTAACTTGGGTCGTTATCCACTAAGAAATTCTGATACACATGTTATGGTATAGTAAGCCCAAGTCCGTCCACACATCCCATTATAAAAACCTCGATGAACCAATCAATCAGTTAAACAAAACAGTAATGTAAACACAGTTCGGCATTCATCACATGCATAAGAAAAATGAACTGAATTATGTAAAGCATTCTGTCTTACGCACCTCAACACGTGCTCCGACTCCCCCGAACACCCGAATCTGACCCGAAAAGTTCCCCGATACCCAAGCTACGGTCCCCTAAGTCCCTGAAGTCAGTTAAGTGTGTTTATTGTGCATTCAAATTGGTTGAATATGTTTCAAATTGATCTTCCTAAATCAGCCCTAAAGACTAAATTAAGTCTCAATTTCGGTCTTATGGTACAACGCATTTTTAGGCATGAAATTGTCCAAATCTCAAAATCTTCCGCCAATACAAAGATCGCCGGTCTCTATCTTAGCTTTCCGAGAAGGTTTAGTTTGCAAAATTCCAATTTAAAACGAAAAAGACATCATGATTTTACTAAACATAGCTAATTGGAACCTAATCCGACCAACAGACTTAGAAAATCTATTCCTCCCAATCTATATTTCTAGAAAAGGTGATTTTGGTTACAAAGCAGCAAACATACCCAAATACAACATACTAAAAGACCTGCTCATTTGGATAAGTAGTTAGGGAGTTATGCACTTAACAAGTTTAGTTTCAAAACTTTTCTTCTGAATTCCAGCACCTACTTGTAGAGCACTATTTGACATGAAAACAATTGAATTACAACATCTTCAGCTAAAAAAGTTGTTATCCTTTGAGTAAGCTTTCAAATGCCACCAATTTGGGTTGATTTGGATCTAAAATGAGCAAGTTATGACCAAATTACATAGGCTAATTCCTAATATAACATGCAGAATTCTAGTTTTGGTCTTGCAACTTCAAAAATTCATATCTTTATGATTTCAAATCCAAATTAAGAACTTCAATATAGCTAGATTATTAGCTTCAAATGAGGAATCCGAATATATAAATCAATTGCAAATATTCAATCATCTACCCTCTGGAATTAGCCAAAAACCAGAAATGATTTCAATCTGACATAAATAGATGTGTGCCTAGTTGATGTATCACCTAGCTTGAGAGATTCTTCTCAATCCTCCATGGATTCCTTCTCTCCATCAACCTCCTTCTTCTCCAGCATGTTCTCTTGATTCATAAGTTGAAAATGAAAATGGTTTCCTTGCATGTGTTGATCTTATATATTAAGGTAATATTGATTCCTAGCCATTGATCTCCATGTATTTACGTATCTCGAAGCTCATCTAATGATCCACACCTTGACATGTATCCCACTAACTCCCACTAACCCATTCAAAGTGACACTAATTTTCTACTCACATGGTTCCTAGATGTGTCAACACGTATCTCTAGGACAATCTCATGGTTTCTAATTTAAATAATCAAACTATAGGCATTAATTTATTTGATTCAATTACGTTAGTTTAGGCCCATTATAATATATATGATTAGTATTTTTATTCACCCAATTGACAAATTTTGTGGTCCCACTAACCCTCAACTACCCGGCACTCGATGCCCTGCGTCTCGGCACGCAATTTGAGGTACGTCATAGCCTATTGTTTTAACTTAATCAACTTAGCATATGGTTACATTACCCATTTTAATTGATCAACTAGTAATATTAACGTGAATTAGTTGCGTTTTTTTAGTGTACCCGTAGTTCGCCTATCCGATACCCGCGTTGGCACACCTTTCGATGCGAACACCCATCACACTAACTCGCCCGATAGCAACATACACACATGTGATGCAATATAATAATATAATGTTTAAACATCACACCTAAGCAACCATCATCCACAAATAATATATTTCTTCGGTTCTCGTGTCCGAGTCAACTGAGTTATCCGCGTAATGCCCGAATTACGACCATTGATCCCCGAGATTAACGTTAATCCTAGTTTAATTAATTTGGGTCGTTACATATAGAGTCGCAACAACGCCAAGTAGACTCGGGTTCTGGAACACGACAACGCTTGTTGTGCCTTGATTGAGGGATATCAACGATGCCCCGGATAAAACACATCTCATTTCGACCAAACAATCTAGTGACTCGAGGTCATGGCCCCGGTTGCAAGTCGGCTACCACTCCATCATAGACACTCTCATGACTCATTTGGCCCCGGACACTCATACAAGGGTGGGAATTCCAAGAAAAGGACATATCATAATATTAATAAAATATAAGCTCAAATGAACTACTACGCATTTCCTAGTTGGTTTTACTTACCTCTATGTCGCAAAAATATGCTCTCACGACTTCGACATGCCTCATAATGAATCTCCGATACCTAACACCCAACAATATCACTCTAAGTCTTTGGTGTTAATTAGATCAATATTGGGTGTGTTAGAAAACTATGATTCAATTTACACTCAAATCTCATTAAAGTATTTTAACTTTAAACCCCCCAAGAAAATTATGAAAAATCATAAATATTCTACGGACTTGTACTTCTTTAGTCATGTTATCCTCGTTAGAATATTTTAAAAACACCTCATATATATACTTTATTTATTTCTTTCATTTTTATATTTATGTGGTAGTTTATTTCTTTTTATATATTGATGTTTAATAGATTTATAGTAAACAATCTTATAACTTGTAGCTCATACCTTAAATATTGGTACATTGGTACATTAGCCTAGATCAACAATTGACATTTACATATGTTACTATTAATTAGTGGGTTGTCTTTGCATATAGTGACACATAGATAATGCCACCAAGCAGCACCTAAGTCATGCGACTCTTAAGCCAATGATTCTAGCCCCCAAAAGATTTAAGTGGCTTAATTTTATCAAAGCTTTATAAATATAGAGAATTACCGATACATATGTTTTTCACACACATTAATGTGCACTAATTACATGGATCAATAACAAAATCATCTTGTTCATTAACTTAATCATTAATTAGTAGGGTCTCATTTAATGTTGTGAAAACTCTACTTCCGAATCTATGATTCAACATTACTAAATCATTCCTTAAAGTAAGCTCATAGATCAATAAACAACAATAACTAGAATCCAAGTATTTAAGCTACAATCACTTTGAATCCATCTATTATCTTCTCAACCGACCGTGCTTCCCATGTATCCCTTTTTTTTCTTCAACAAAAGCACCCAACACAAATGGTCAAGAGAGTTATATATTTCTCTCACCTCCTAACAAATATATTTCTCTCACCTCCTAACAAACATATAGGCATTCTTCACCACATGTTTTCTTTTATTTTATTTTTTAAAACAAAACTTGTATTTATCTTCTTTCCTACCACTACAACATGACACATCAATTTATTAAATTAAATTTCTTATCCCATTTTAAGAAATGTCAAAAATACCCATTTAGATTCAATTTGAAACTTAGGCACCTCTTTGATTTATTGATCAACTATAGTCACATACCCGTAAATGCACACATCTCGAGAAGTTACCTCACTCGCAAATCGACGATTAAAATAAAATAATTAAATTACGAGCATTTTTTTAAATAGGTAATACACAAATCATCGAAAAAAAAAATACCTCGGTGTCGACTCTCGAGGGTTGATCGAGTGTGTCACGTCATGACAGGTCCAAGTCACAGTTTTGAAATGCCACGTGACACAAGTTAAAATTTTAGGGTTATTACATGCACCCCACACAAATCGACAACCTTTCGACTCTGACGACCTCCTTCGACCACTAACGACGTAAACTTGCAATTGTGTAGCCCACTACCATCATAAGAGTCGATATATTCATGCTTGTATGATGAAAAATGTTGTATTTTCTACTATTTTTTTGTGCATTTATGGGGTTTGAACAAAGTTTTTTGTTTGATAAGGCATTGTTTGTTTGGGTTGTTTGGTGGCTATTGACCTTACAAAATGGAGGATGAACATGTAGGAGATGCAGATGTGCAAGATTGAGAGGTATTTCTTGAGTCTTCCTTTGATTTGTTTTTTTTTCTTGTTCAAAACATCGGTTCTGCCTTCAGTTTGGCCATGCAGGACCGAACCACATGTTGTAGGTTGGTCATATATGGTCGAACAATCTTATATTGTTCGGTCATGCATGACCGAACTATATATGTTTAATCGGTCATATGTGACCGACCTAATACTAGAACATGTGATCCATTTAGGTCGGTCATACATGGCTGACCAATTATGTGTGGTTCGATCATGCTTGTCCGATCTATAAGTGTTCATTCGACCTGTATGACCGTCCAATACAAAGAAATGCAATACATTTTGGTCAGTCATACATGGTCGACCAATTATGTATGGTTTGGTCATTCAGGATCGAAGACTTAGGGCTCGATTGGTGGAAGGGGATGATGGTGTCAACGAAGATTGAAAGACCTAGTGGATGAGGTGCCTTTCTCAACCAAGAATGGTAATTTGGGGCTTCAACATTTACATTGATGTGCTCTTATCAAAACAATGAGTGCCCAAATCCAGTGGCTTACCCTTACAAAATTGTAGGATGCACATAGAACGACCTTTTATGAAATGAATAAATAATTTATTTTTATATTTTTAACATAAAAAACGATCGAAGAAGCCTGACCCATGAACATGTCTACTTAGCGGTTAGTTAACGGAAATGCATGAAATGTTTATGAGTGAAAGTTTTGAAAAGTTTTATGACCATTTTAGAGAAAGAGAAAGTTTTGAGACCTAAGTGTAAAAAAATTATATTTTATGACTACGAGAGAAATTGACCCAACTCTTAGGTCCTCAAAAAGTTCATGGTTTTTTTTTTTTTTTTTTTTTTTCTAACTCAAAATTTTATGTATTTCTGTTTTTTTGTTAGATAATAATATCTTCATGATTTAGGGTTTAATGTGGGTAAAATGGGTAGTGACATAACCCAAAAATGATAGGGTGCATGACTCGTACGATGACCCCCATTCGAACACACCAAAGTTTAAAGCCCTAACTGAATTGAACAACCGCTTAAACCCTAGTTCATCAAACCACTGTGTTTCCTCTTCATTTTCTCTCTGTAGCTTTTCAAGTGCTAGGTTTCTCACAACAATGGCGAGCGCTTCACTCGACGAAGAAACTGCGAAGAAAGTCCTTCGTCAGGTTAAAGCTCGATCATTTCGAACTTGACATTGCTCTATGTTTCTTTCTCGATCGCTTCACATAAGATTTCTCTCTTTTCGCAGGTCGAGTTCTACTTCAGCGACAGTAATCTACCGAGAGACAAGTTCCTGATGAAGACGATCGAAGAGAGCGAAGACGGACGTATCCTTCAACCTTGATTGATTGATTGACGGATTGATTGACTGATTGATTGATTGATTGATTTGTTGGGTTTTCTTGACGTTGATCTTATTAGTGGTTAGTTTGGCTTTGATTTGTTCGTTCGCTCGGATGAAGAGTCATCTCGGATTGGAAGACAAAACGAAGCTAGAAGATGTTTCGGAGGAAACATTGAAGGCTGTTGCGGAAACTTTGAGGAGTTCTTTTGTTGTGAAAGTGTCTGAAGATGGTTGGGCTTTGTCGAATTTGGTGTTTGGTTGGAAACGTATTGCTTGTGTTTGTTTGCGTTTGTTGATGTTATGTGGATTTGTTGACAGGGAAGAGGATAGGGAGAAGCACGGAGTTGTTGAAGCCGGAGGAAGTGATAGAGCAAGTGGATGTAAGGACCATTGCTGTGTCGCCGCTTGCGCATGATGTTACTTTGGAAGAGTTGGAAACCTTCTTTGCTCAGTATGGAAAGGTAAATCAGAGGACCTGCTAGATTTATATGACACTGCTCCACATGTATCAGTGATATGTATCGACGAATTGATCCTTTTTTTTCAAGAAAAGCTTTCATGTCTGAATCAAAAGATGGTCTTATTAATGCTTCCTGGAGGGATGGGCAATCGCGAGCCTTTGCTCATTGATGTATTAATTCAAAGTTGGAGAAAACACATGTTGGTGGCAATGTAGTATTCGTTTAGGATGTGTTATATCTGTTTGCCAAGGACTTCTTATGAAATGATTTGCTGTTTGTCCATATTAGATAATCAAATTTAGTGACAAATTCATTGGACTTGACATTTAATTTTTTTTGTTATATCGTCTATTTTGTAGCTCTATTATGGCTAATAATATGCCACACCATAATGTCATAATACATGTTATTGGATTAATCATGGTAGTTGTGGTAATCTCTTGTGCCATATGTTGGTCATTAGAAGTGTTCAAGAGTGTTAACTGTCCGCTCTCTCTAATTATCAAAAATGCCAAATACACAATTCCTTGTATTTATTGTTCTTTTTAAATCTGTTGACTTAGCCCCTTCTTTCAGGTGAATAGTATTAGGCTTCCACGTCATGTTGCTGATAAAAGATTCTTTTGTGGAACTGCTCTGGTTGAGTTTTCGTCAGACGAAGACACTGCAAATGTTTTGAAGCAAAGCTTGAACTATAGTGGTGCTGACCTGCAATTAATTCCAAAGTAAGCTTTCTGTTTCTACACCTCTAACTTTAATAATTCATGAGTTTGGTCAGTTTGGTTCAAATATGAGGTTGAAGGTCCTGATCCTGTTATGTCATTTATCCCTTTCCCATCATTCATTATATAAACTTGCTGATTGGACTTGGACTTGAGTGTGGGATTGAGTGGCTTCTTTCTACTTGTATTTGCATTGTAACAGGTGCATTGTTGTCAAGTGTGGTTGTCTGTTATGATGTATCTGTAGTAGCTGTGTTGCTATTTATAGAAAGTGTGTTTTGACTTGATATATGATGTGGACAATCTCAGCTTTCAATTTTCAGAATTGTATGCGAACCAGTTGGAAGCCTAGTGATTCAAATCAGACATCTATTGATGAATGTATTACGTAAACGTATGGTAGTAATACGCTAACGGACATTAAATTTCTAAATTTCAAACCTTGACTGCAATGTCTCTGGCATTGAGTCAGCATCTGTAGTGTTTGTGTACTTGTCTGTTGACTCAGTTCAGCTCTAACTTCTAATAAGGGTTGAAAGAATAACAACACTTCAGAAAAAAAAAAAAAAAACTTATTAATTTTTTTCGGTAGTGAGGAACTTTTTATTAGTGTGAATGCTGTACTTAAGATTGTTGATTACGGCCTTTAACATTGTTGCAATAATCGTGTTTTTGAATCTAAATATAAATGTTTATTTCAAATTGGAGAAAATTAGATTGCAAGGCGTTGCCTAGGTTTTTGGGCAAAACTGCCTAGGCTACAAACAATATCCTATGTAATTCTTAGGAAGTTGAAGGGAATGATTGCAATTAAATTTGATGATACAAATACCTACCCAACATCAAAAATCTAATCGCAATTATTGCTACTTAAAGATCCAAAGACTTATTTGTATTCTCGAAATGTATATTGGATGTGGATCATAGTTAGTGGTAGACTATTAATGTTACTTAAAGGACCTTTAAAGAAATATTCAAGGCCTCTAAATGAATACTTTTTCGCCCATGCCGTCTAGGTACCACCTTGTCTAGGTCAGAGAAATTGCCTCAAGATCACCTTGACATTTAGATTTCAAACTCGAATATGCACAACTTATCATAGGCTGCCTCATGAAACTGATAATTAAGAGGTGTAGTAATGGATTATGAGCAATTTGCTTGATTGAGACTTTAACGCAGATTGATTCTTCATGGTGTTAGGTTTCTTAGCTTTTCATTATCAAGTTATTTTGACACTTAGCCAAGCGAAAGCCAGCACATGTAATGAATAAGCAAGAAAGTACATGGTTAGGGTTTACTAAATTTGGTAATGCATTTAAGGACTGCATTCTTGGTTAGGGATTTTTCCCCTACAGAGTAATATTTCATCTCAAAGCTTTTGAATTGGCTCGGATTAGAATCTGCTTGTTATTTGTGGTGCAAGTGTTGAGGCAATATGACTGCATTCCTTAATTATTTTTCCAAACCACATTTTTGAAAATTTTAACCTATGTAGAGTAAGATGTATTAAGTAAAAGGAAGATACTAGAGTAACCCACTTTGGGCACCTAATGGGCCCAAGTGGATGTCCAGCCATGTGATACACCTCGAGGTGCGCCCATAACACCTCGAGATGTGCGCTCACACTCCTCGAGGTGTATCACATGGAGGGACATCCTCGTGGGCCCACTAGGTGCCCAAAGCGGGTGTCCAAAGTGGATTACAAAAGCATTTTCTTTAGTAAAAACTGAATTCAAAAAAAAAAAAAAAAGGAAGTATTAGTGAAAACTATAAGATAACAACACTTGTAACAAATATTGAAAGATCTACCTCTAAAAATATTGGAGGATCTGATTAGTGATATGCTTTCAATTTTATAAAGTAGCGTCAAATTTGAGGTTTCTGATTTAGTTATAGTCGTCCTGGTTACTATTGGAAATTCAGCTTTATGTATTTATTGTTTGGAAATTATATTAATCATATCATAGTACAAATGACTTGAAAGTATTTGAGTAAGTTTATTGGGAAGAAAGTGAGGCTTAGGCTGGGCGCTTAAGCCTCTTTTGACGTGCTTCTTTGCACACAACACGATTGTGCTCCTTAATTTGATTTTTGAAACTATGATGGTCATTGATGATATAGGCGACATTATGGTGTTAGACTCAATAAGATCTGCTTCTCTAAGAATTTAGTCACTTGAAAGTTCTCACTCTATTTGGAGAAGCATATGGCGGAGATCTTTTGTAAAATCTGAACACTACGGAGAAGCACACATAACTTAGATTATGGAGAAGGACACATAACTTAGATTACGGAGAAGCACACATAACTTCGTCTAAATGATGAGAAGATTCATCTTTTGTCACAACATGTGAATAGAACATGTTTATGTATACTTTTAAGTTTATTATCTTATACTTGTGTTGGTTTTGTTTGAGTGGTTGGCATTGAATTTATAAGCAACAAACTGCATGTATCCTTTATTCTTAAAATCTAAATTGTATTGGGGTGTCTGAGTTTGTGAATAAATTGATTGTGTAGTGTATAATATTTCATTTTCTTATTCATTTTTATGATCAATTTACTTTTTTTAGCTTTACTTTTGACGATTTTAATTTTTTCTATGTTGTTTGTCACTTTGTCTTCATTTGTATTTTTTTTTAATTTACTCACAATTAACATTTGATTTCTAGGCTTGGACTAATTTCTTATTCTAGGAATTCTTTACAAGCATCTTTTAGCAAAAAAAAAACTCTTGTCATGAAGTCTTTTCAAGTTAGCATTTATAAAAGAAAAATGAGACGCTTCTTTCAAATTTGTGAATTGGGCACTATTGCCCAATTTTAATGATTTTTCTTGTAAAAAGTTCCATTTGGATCTCATGTTTTTATCTGATGTTTAAAAACTTAATATGGTGAAATTTATAGAATTTTCACACCATGTTTCAGACTGTATTTGATTACTTGGTTTCATTGGCTTTCTTTTTTGAAGAAAATGTGTGAAAAAGATTTTCGAGGGGATTTGATAGCTACAAATGTATTGGGTCAAAGGTGCAAGTGTGGTGTATGCCTGCATGTTGTGTATTCTGTCGCAATGTATACAGTTAAAGACAAGAAAAGAATCTAGAGACCCTATTTGATATCTCATTTTGGCTAATATAAATGTATATTTTAGAGTGCTCAAGATTTCTTTTGAAAAATTGTCTTTCTTCTAGGCTTCTAGCAGACTTCGACGTTCTAACTGAATTATAATTGGTACAAACACTTGTCATGTGGCGTGTGCGTACGACGGACTATTCAACCCCAGTATGGAGGCAACCAAGGCCTTTATATTGGAATTTGAAATTGAAGTTACTATCTACCAAAAACTGAAGAAATTCGACGGGGTAGTGGTAGACCGAAGTTAACTTATGACACATTAATTAGGAGAGATTTAAAAGGTTTGGAAAGCTCACCATCAATTTGTAGTAAATTGAAGTTACTGACAAGAAAGGAACAATTAATTCCATCCAATTTGGTTTGTGGTATTGGAGGTTTTTGATGAAATTAGGATCTGGATTGGAAGGTTTGAGAAGAAAATAATATGCTGTCCTATGAACCTTAATGAGAAATATATTATTTGAAAAAATTAAGTATGACTGTTCTAGATACAGCTGATTGTTTAATGGTTGAATAACCTTTGTAAGAAGCAACATTGAGTTCATGGCGAGGTTTAAATTGGCCGACTCTGTATTCCAAGTATGATGTCTTTTATTTGCTATCCTATAGTTACAAGCAATGAGGATTGAAACTTCAACTTTGTTAGAGTCTTCACATGCTTAAATCCAAAAGTAAGTCTATAAAATTTCAGTATTATAGAAATGCACTTAAGTTTTTTGATAAGAAAGAAACCAACTTGTCTCCTTTGAAGACTCTAATCCCCAACCTCTTACACAATAGGCCTGATATCCAACTAGGGAGCTACCCACTTGGTTGGTAAAAATACACAGAATTTAATTAGGTGTTATGAAGGTCTTGTTTTGTTAAGGAATGCTAAAGGAGAAGAAGATCAAAGTGGATTGAAGGATGAGGGAGTTTGACTTTTGGTCAAAGAAAAGCTGTGTTAATGTTTTAAAACATCTGGAATTAACATCTGAGAGTTAAAGGGATGTTGATGAAATACATATTTGGTGTTTGCGGTTCCATTCACATGTATTCAGGCCAATTTGTTTATAGATTCCATGGCAGTTATCCATATTCTTTGTGCATTTGTTTACTTGTGTATGATGCCTCAAATCTCTGATTCAGGAAAATTTTTGATGCTGAACGAGAAAAGTTGATTGAAGAAGTTGAGCGTTCACACTCTTCTAAAACTGCATCCAACAAAGACAGTTCTGGTGGTGATACAAAGTAGGTTATCTTCTATGTAATTGTTCCTTCTATGCAAATATACTTTTATTTTTCTTTGACTAGATGATAAGATGTTACTTTTATTGACTTGCAGTTACCCTAAAGGTGTAATTATTTCTTTCCAATTGAAACCTATATCAGAAGAGTCTTCTGTACAAAATGGCATTAACACAGTTGCTGAAGATAGTAGATTGGAGGATTCCGTAAATATTAAGGATGGAGCGAAAACAGTGGATGACGGACAAAATGCTGACGAAGGAAACGAAAAGGAGAAAGTTGGTGGAGAGGAGGAAAAAAATGTTGAAGATAAGAGTCAACAGAAGTCGAGTGGAAATTCCAATGAAGAATCTGTAGAGAATGAAACAGTGGGAGAAGGATCTTCTTCAGTTGCGGGTAAAGGAGAAAAGGACATAGTCAAGCGCGAGGATTTAAAGGAACTCTTCCAGAAGTATGGGACTGTCAAGGTATGAACTTGCTAGTTTGATTGTTTTTTTTTTTTTTTTTTTGATCGAGATGTGACATCCTAGTTAACTTTCTGTATCTGTAGTTTTGTTCTTTCATATTGATAATTCACTTTCTTACTGAAACAGTGGTTTAATTTAGAAAACACTACTAAAATATGCTTAAGAAACCATGTCCTGTAGTTTTGTTCTTTCATATTGATAATTCACTTTCTTACTGAAACAGTGGTTTAATTTAGAAAACACTACTAAAATATGCTTAAGAAACCATGTCCTTTTCTCAAAAAAAAGAAGAAGAAAAGAAGCCAAGTTCTTCCTTTCCTGCTTTGCCTTGTAGGTTCTTTATAAACTCAGGGTGTAGTTGAGCTGTGTTTTGTATTTTCAAATAGTTTTTTTGGAGAATGGTTTGTCAACACATCTCTCCCTCTCCCTCTTCCTCTGCCTGCAATGGTCTTCTTGAGCTGAAGTTGACCTGTATCTTTGATTTTTTCTTATGAGCAAATCTTTCATATCCTTTTCCCCATAAAAACTTTTTATCCACAGACTTACTGTTACCCATCCAGTCTTCCTACAAGAAAAGCTTCATATTTTTTTTCCACTTCTCTATCATTGTGTCATGTACACTTAAAAACAGATCAAGAATTATGAAAAAGTCAATCTGGGTTATGACGCTTGGGTGTTTTTGTTTGATATTTGTGTTTCATTTGCCATTTTACGTGATTGAGGATGTGATGGGAATCCATATAAAGTTAGAAGTTCATTACAGTGATTTTGTTAGTGTTCTAGACTTCTAGTTACTTCTCTGGAGACTGTAGTGTATAAATAAGTAGCGAACTATGTGAGTTGTGAAGAATTTTGTTGAGAGTTTCTTGTAAGAGAACTAGGAGACTTGTAGCCCTCTCAAATGACTACAGCAATGTTATTGTTTTGCAGCTTATCCATTTGTGGTCAATCAAAAGCTTGTTCAGTTTCGAGTCCTCTCAAATTCCTTTTACTTTTTGTTTCAGGCATATACAGACCTTATTTGTTTTTGAACTTTTCAAATTTCAAGGGAGAAAACTGAAAGAAGTATTTTTTTTTAAAGCGAGGTGTCTTCCTGGCAAGTTTTGCTGTTGAGTTTCTGATCACTTGCTTGAGTATGGTTCTTGTGAGAGCTACAGTTTCTTAACAAAGCATATTTAGCCTATTGAATCTGCAGAGGCCCCGATTTCCTAGCAAATGGGATTTTGTGTTGTTGACCTGCTCGGTTGGATATATATCTGGAACTCAATGAGTTTGGATGGGATTCACTAGCCCATTTAAACTTCTGTTACTCTAATCACTCTTATGATTGTCCTAATGATTTATTAAATTATCTGTTAGTATATTACTAGGTTTACTTGCGAATCTGTGATTCTTGAACATTTTGCAATTTTGACAGAAATAGATGTAATAGCCCATTAACACAATCTACCAATTATACTGCTTTAACATGTCATATGAAGTTATACTAGGTCCTACATCATGAATGCAAGGAGACTGTTAATGTTGCTGTGTTGCTCCTACTAGTACTACTGTATCCAACAGCTTTAGAAGTTATTACTCTTCATCTATATTTTAATTTCCATTCTGACTTGTCTTCTGACTCACATGTAGTACGTTGACTTCACAATGGGGGCGGAGTCGGGCTTTATTCGTTTCGAAGAGCCCGAAGCAGCTCAAAAAGCTCGGGCTGCGGCAGTGATTCTTGAAGGCGGCCTAATAGTGAAGAATTTATGTGCGTCATTGGAAGCTGTGACTGGTATGCATAAACAGCCATTTAGCACATAATTGCTTCGAAATCTAATTCCTGTGGTATATTCTTTTATTATTATTTTTTTTAAGTTATTAAACTCTTGTCTTTTCTCAAAAAAAAAAAAAAAAATAAAAAATTAGACTCTTGTGATGCCTATGTATAGCCTTCTGTTCATGTAGTAAAGCTATTTGGTTTTAAGATTTATATACCGGGGTATTGCCAACTGTGATGTAGCTAACATTCATGAGTCATACAGCAGTCTCGCTGTCGATATATCATTTGGCTAGTGGCAAAAACTAGAATCGATTATATCTTGTCCGTCTAAGTTTCTAGGTCTTGAGTAAGCTTTGATTCATTCACAACTGGTGCTACCTTTGGAAATGCACCGATATTGTGAAGGATATGTGCTTTTATCCATCGAAACACTACTTAGGGAGGTCGAAAAAGAAATTTCCTAACTGTCAAGAGTCTGGTTTATATATTCAAGAGGAGACATCTATTTTTTGATTGGAAAAAAGGGGATATTTTATCATTAACAGTTTTGTAAATGTTGCCCTTGCCTATCTCAGGTGAGGCTGAAAAAGATTATTGGAGCAAACTACGTGTTGCTCAACATCGGGAGGGTAAAGGTAATTGGGGAAGGTATGTATGGTGTTTTCAGAATGTCTTGCTCCTGTTTTACTTAATTGTTGATGGTTATGAAATTGTTAATTTTGTTCGGTATACGCTCCACAGTCAAATGAATTAGAGAAATGGAATGATGACATCCTAAAGTCACACTTAAGGTCACACGCCTCCTTTTGGTGGGTTCAATAGACAATGGATTTTTTGTGCATACATCTCATTGTGTATCATTGGTCCCCAAACAAGGTGTGTAGCCTTAGAGCGTGACTTTAAGGGGTCATTCTGGCATTGCCCAGTATGTTGGAAGTTTCACTGAAGGATAGCGACTGGTTTACATGCACATGATACTGCATTTGCTGCACAATTGTTCCGAGTCCTTCAACGTCATAAAACACGTTTTCATTTATGCATTGCAGAGGTGGCAGAAACCATCGGGGAGGGAAGCATGCTCGCTCGAGAGATGACTCTTCTGGTGGGCGTGGAAATAAAGCACAGAAAGTCTAAGCTGGAGCAATCTTTTCTTAATCTCAATTTGCTCCGGAAACTGTTGACACTTGCCCTTCAGAATTTGGCAGCGTCCCTCACTCTCGTCTTATGCTATACTTGAGACTCATACTATCTATTTCTCTATAAAAGTCTTTTCATATCAACTAGTTTAATCCAATTTTTGCGGACACTGAAATATTTATAATCGTTGTCAAAATAGTTTGCGAGTACCTAAAATATTTATGGAAGCTAATCTTTGTTGACTGGCAATATGGTAGAGATTTTTGTCAACTTTCTCTATTACATATATGAAATTTACTTTACTCGTGTATGAAATGCTGATTATGATGTCCATTTCTTTAATATCTTGAATCTAGATGACTTGGCCTGTAATAATATCTTGAAGAGTTCTAACATGGATTGGTTGATGCTGAAAGATGGAGCCCGTGCTAATGAATTTGCAAGTATTGTGTTTAATTGTTATGATAATTGAGATTCTTGGCTTGGCTGAAAGATATTACAGGACCCATGTGTGGACCAGTTCTTGCCAAGATAATTTCGCAGTAGTCCGAAGGTGATAGGGAAGGCTGTAGGTAGTACTTAATAACAGAAATGACTCCTTGGAAAAATTCCAAGCCACCAGTGGGGGCCAAAAGCCCCTACTTTTCTTAGGCTTTTGGCTCTTTGTATGTGACTTTAGATATCTTTGAGTTCTCTTTTCCCACTCCTTCATGAGTTTTAGTTGCCTTTCCAGCACATTATCACTTGCTCTTTTGTTCATGCTTGTTGGTCAGAGGAAAAATAATTTTTGGGACAACTGGAAGTCTGTTTAGGACAAGTAAATTTTGAAAGACCATCTTTCTTTTTTCTTTTTGGGTGTATTTTTATTTTATTTTATATAATTAAGAAGATAGTCATTCGCAGGTACGAAAAAAATGTTGATTATTTCGAAGGGATACTGGAGTTAACTAATACTAACAGGAACACAAAACATGTTAGGCAACTGTACAAGGTTGTTATATTTGTGTAATTATGAAAGTTGCTATATTTATGTTATTTAGGTATTACTCTTATCAAAAAAATGTTATTTAGGTATTACTATATTTGTATCGTAGTTACTTTCTTTATTTGTGTATTGATAAGCTATATAAATAAAAAGCTTCCAATTGTATTCAGTTTGTTCTAACTAATACAATTTTAATTACATTAACAAAACACGGACAAAACAACACAAAATACTGAGAAAACAATAATGCACGAAGTTACGTGTGACACACATACATATATCTAGTGCACAAGTGTAAAGAGTCCAAATCACATGCTAACTTCAAACTTAATTCTGATTTTAACAAACGTATACCATTATTTACATATCCTTATACTCAAACTTTGATTCAAACTATGATATGGTAGTCGACTATAACTCAAGCTTTAATTAAAATCTATTTATTAATGAATTTGAGTTTGACCATACATGTTTTTTTTTAAAAAAAAAAAAGTTTTTCTCTCATTGTTTTTTTTTTTTTTTTTTTTTTTTTTTTTTTTTTATTGTAAAGGTACTTGAAGACAAAACCTTGACTAACTCCGAACTCGAAGAACGTAGGACTACAAGAGCGACACTCTAATTAAGAGTTTTCGAAGTTTTTTTCATTCTGACTTCTAATTAAGAGAGGAGGGACCCGCATCATTCCAAGATTCTCGCCAATTTAATGAGATGTGAGAGACGCTACATGTGAATCATTTCAAGATTCTCACCACAACCTACTTGATTAATGTAGGAAGTGATTTTATAGAAAAGGCGCAACACATGTCCACGTGGACCGGGTTACATGTTTTTCAGCGCTATCTGCCCTTGGACGGTCCCCCTTAGTCTTTGCTAACCCTTTTAATCTTTGCTTTTTTTGGTCAAATATTCTTATATTCTTTTTGTCAAATATTAATTATGGGATACTTTAAAAAAAAAATCCATAAAAAGGGAATTACAACTACTCTACCAATAAAAAAAAAATCTGAAAAGACATGGAAAACAGGATTATCCTTCTATCATCCTAGTGGGCTCTGACTAGGCTAAAGATCACACTATTTTAATATCTAGATTACACAACAGTACGAGTTTTTTTTTTTTTTTTTTTTAAAGATTACATATACATTACGAAGGAGAAAATACTGCAATGATAGTACATCTAATTACATTACGGCTCGTTGGCCGAGGTGAATCCATGGTTTTTGTAGCACTATATCTTTCTTACAGATAGATCCTAAATAAATGCATAATCTCACCATCTCGAGGATTCGATCATCCAACTCATCAAGGTAAGAACATACCTTTTTCGATGCACTACATTTGTTTACACTATTTTAATTACTACTCTCGCCGATCATTTATATAAGTCGTTTAAGGTAATGACACAAGAATTAAGACAGCTGTAATTACAAGTATAATTTAAATATATATCATTTGACATTAAATAAATTGAAGAATTGAAGAATTATAAATGTTTGAATTGTAGAAGGGTAAAATAGATAAAAATATAATAAATATATTTTTAAATTTCGAAAATGACTTACAATTTTGAGCAAAAAAATTTTGTCAGAAAAACTTATATAAATGATCAAAAAAAGTATTTACCAAAAAAAAAATTTTTCACTAAACTTACAAGAGTGTATCAAAGGCAGACAACAAGTGCGAAAATGACACCCTAACACTTTCCTAATTACTACTTCACCAAAAAGAGTATTTCAATTTTCAACATATAAAACACTATAGTAGTCGGTCCTCCCACCCAACTTCATCGCTGGAATCCAATCATCAAATCAAAGTTTTAGTTTATAGAATATTTTGTACCTCTCCACCATTATCTCTTCACATCGTTATCCTTTTTGACCCTCACACGTAGTATAAATTAGTCCTTAAAGGGTCCTCACATTCAGGAGACCAAAACATTAAAATAGATCAAAAGAAAAAAGTTGGGTTACGTGCCAAGCTGCAATAACTCTACCCTTTTTAACCTGCATTCAACCCTCCCTGCCTTGCCCAAAATTCATGAACTGAAACCCCAAAGCTGCACAACTGACACATTGGCTTTGTGAGATTAATTGTGAGTGAATCTTTGGTGGGTCTCTTTGAAACTTGAAGATTGAACAGAAATCTCATCTGGGTCTGCTCTAGTTTGTGAAGATGTTGGAGGGGAAGGCTTTGGTTTTGGATTCAGATATGCCAGTGAAGATGCAGATCCAAGCAATGACCTTTGCATCTCAAGCACTTGATCTCTATGATGTGTTTGATTGCAAGTCCATTGCTGCTTACATCAAAAAGGTAAATATATTTATTCACAAGAGGAGATAGTGATACCCATCTGCTCATTAGTCCAAAATCTTTTTTTTTTTTTTTTTTTTTTTTTTTTTTTTGTGGGGTTTTGTTGTTTTTAAGGGGGTTTTGTTGTTTTTAAGGAATTTGATGGTAGATATGGATCTGGATGGCAATGTGTTGTGGGTTCCAACTTTGGTTGCTTTTTCACACATTCTCAAGGTGCTTTCATCTACTTTGCATTGGAGACTCTCAACTTCCTCATCTTCAAAGGGGGCTCTTCTGCTTCTCCTGCTAGTTGACGCTTGTCTTTAATATTGTACAAACTAAAGAGGAAATATTACAAAAACCTCTGCACTGCTTTGGTCTTATATTTCTCTTTCTTCCCTTTTTTTTTTTTTTTTGGCAAACTTAGGGAAGGTTAAGAACTTGTGGGAAAAGAAGTTCCAATCAAGATGCCATCACATGGATGATGGGTGTCTGTGGATACTTTTCCATTTGATTTGATGAGGACTGGTGAAGAATCTGTGAGGCCTCTCTTGTTTATGTACATAATTGATAATTAATATATGCACTTCTTTATTTCATTTAGAGCATTTATTAGTGCCCAAGATATGTTTTTTTCTTAAAGAAACAAAAAATAAAATCTTAATAGTTAATTTAATTGTGATGCAGACTTTCAATTTATTAAAGTGCTCATGATTTAGCAATTGGAAGCATAGTTCTCAAACTCTAAATGTGCTTTTCTGTTTAAGTTTGAATTGTCCAAGCTAAGTTACTCATTTGTATCAGACTTATCTACGGTGAAAAGCAAATACTACTTGTATGTGTTGCTTATAGGAAAAGAATGCTATCCATATTGGTAAGATCAGCATATTATTGTGGTAATGCCCTTGATTGATTTGATGATTTCTATCTGTATCACCCTCCAATTTACAAGTTTTATTCATTTAAGACTGTGCATTGCCAACACTTCTAGAAAGGAGGGGATTGATTCCCTCTCATCTCATTTTTGTTGGCCATCGCCAATTGTAAATCGTAAGATTTTGTCATTGTTTGCATATAGAACAGAACAAAACAGATAGAATAAAGCGAGTTGCGCTGTCTTACAAGTTACATTACTTTCTCTGACATTCCTTCTCTTAGATGGATTTTGGAGTATTGGATGAGAGAAGAATATTACTGGATGATTTTGTAGTTCTATGGTATTTGCAAATCTTCATTATATAATACATTAGTCTTTCCTTTTTCTCTATGAAGCCCAAGTTTGTGTTTTCAAAGCAGCTATATGCGCAACAAATGTTAGAAGTTACAAAGTATTCCATTTGATCTAAAGCTCCTTATTGGTTGTATTAACATTAGATACTGACACTACCTTAACTACTAACTTCCCTTGCTGGTGAAGATTCATGATTGATATGAGAGCAGTTCAGATGCTAGGATGAACTGTTAAACTTTTGAATGTTTACTTACGTCAGGCGAACTTAACTAAAAATGCTTTTGTGAACTTGGTGTAAATGCAATAAGCTTCTAAAAATGATATTTTTTTCGCCACAGAAAAGAGAATAGGCACAATGAAATGAAGAACAAATAATATGCATTTCAACACCTTATAACAAGATCTCAGTCTAGTTAATTATGTAATCTGTCATTTGTTTATGCTTGAACCAAACCTTCACACAATGACATGTGGTGATGTTTGAAATAGTTGTAGTAATCTCATGTGGATTCTACAAGGAAAGAAACAGTTTATCCTTGGAATCCAGATTGAAAATTTTGTCCGAACGCCTTCTATGTACACGAGATAGGTACCAGTTTTTAGCTAATAAGACTGTACAGATTACTATCCAATTTGTTAGTAGATGTCTAGTATGGTCTCCTCAATCAGAGCACCTAAAATTTGCTTTTCAACTTCGCTTATAACGACGTTAGTTTCATCCTCGGAGAATCCTTTCACCCAAGCCAAATCCCATGCACTGCTGACTTGCATTCCCTTTACCTTGAGATCACTCTCTAGCATTTTGTACAGACTATCTACAGGTTGAACACCATCATCATCCTCTAGGTAGCTAAGCAAATTGTAAACTCCCTGACATACTTCCTCAACCAGCTGCACTAAAGAGATGTTGATTCGTGGCTTCGCTATATCAAACCATGATAGATGAGGAGTCCTTGTGAGTGATGAGTGGTGGCTTTTTCTCTCAATAAACTCATAAGCACAGTCCCTGAAGAGTTTTGAAGTCATCATATTTGTGTCATTGGATTGGATGGTGATCTCTTGGTCTAGATCAAGGTCAAAGTAATTTTCTGCAAAATTGAGGAATGAAAGGCTTCTCAAAAACAAACTTCTTAGGTTGATGTCTTTGTTGTTGGCTTCTCCTGATATGTTGTTGGGATTTGTATGGTCCTTTGATTCTTTCTCAGATTTGAATTCGTCGCTATGTTGGCATATCTGGGCTCTTGGTTCACAAAGGGAGCTCTGGTCCTCCTTGTGCTGGTCTGCATCAAAGAGAGAAGATAGATGTGAATCAAATTATAACTAATTCATTAGCTTTGTACTTTCCCTTCATCCATAAATGCATAAAACTTCTTGTTAAAGAACATTTGAGTCCCAAACTAGGGTCATTAATATCAAGTAGATATAACTGTAATGAATTGTTTCAAGTCTGACCTCAATTGCTTTGTGTTATGAATTTCTACAAATAAGATTAGTCCGTAACTAAGTCTTGTGTAGAAGAGTTAGTGACTGCTTCTCCTTAGAGTAGTTTCTTCAAATGTAATAGCTTGCTTCTTTATTTCATAATGCCAATATTTATAGACTACTATTACAATAAAAAATGGCAACTACTATTGTGATAATAATGGATTGAAATTACGAAACCTACTATAAGTGAAACATAGACACGTTCCTGCTAACGCTTCCTAGAAATTATAAACTACCAATAACTTCCTAGAGATCCTATCACTTTGTTTTCATAAGTTCGTTCCCGTAAGAACTATGTGGTGGAAACTAAAAACTTATCTCTTCTTGAATTCATTTGGATCAAAATCATTTAAATTGAGAATCCTATCTATAACGAACTTCGGCCTTTTGAATTCATTTTGATCAAAATCTTTTAAATTGAGAATTCCTAAATCATTCTCAAGTGACATTGAGGACTGTCCTCTTCTCTGATACATATTTATGTACTCAGTCTGTGCATAAATGAAAATTTAGGCACCAGCATGCTAGAGGGGGACATACAAAATGACAATCAGGCATGGCTATGTGAAACTAAACGCAAACGCTGTTGAGCAGCAAACTGATTATGCAGGCTACATGCATTGTGTTACCTTTGTCGTCGAATTCAATTACGTCGACCCCCTTAGTATCTGGATGACCAGTAATGGTAGTGCTAGTTGTGGAACCAAGGGATTGTGCCATATCTGACAGTTTGAAATCCTTGATAGGTTCTTCGTGTTGCGAACTGTCAGCCTGCAGAGACAACTTTTTCATGGTTAGAACTTAGATAGGAAAATGTAGTTTTCCTTTGGCCCATTAGAGAGTTGTGCTTGAGCATGAATGTTAAGGTTAATAGATCAATGATCAAGAAGAAGAGATGAACTTTGTCAGTAAGAAAATGTCTGAGATAATTCAAACAGTGACTGACCAGTGAACATAGAGTTGGACTCTCTTTCATTTGTTTTGCTTTTATTTTTTTTCTATTTGTTCGATCAGCTGAATTCCAAGACACAATTGACGCTGAGTGTGTCGAGGGAGGAGTACTGTTGGTGCTTTCATGGCGGCAAAGAACACTATTCTTTTTTATCATTGATCCATTTGGTGGCCTCCTTGTTTTCATTGATGTTGCTTTAATCTGGTCTTGAGATTTAGACATGAATCTTGCATTCTGATTTTTGTTCTGTCCAGGTATCCTTTCTTTCTTCAAAGCCTTTGGCATCTTCTCTTCTATTTTGTTAGTAATCTCATTCTTCTTCTGTGGTTTATGATTGTAAGGAACAGAAGCCCTTGTTTTCTTAGGCGAAATCTTCTCCGTTGTGCTTGTTCCTCTTACTTCCCTTATCTTGTTCATCTCCAAAGAAGTTGAACCTTTCTTTTTCTTGAAAACTTTTTTGGTTGAAGTTTTTCTGCGGACTTCGGATTGCGTATGAATCTGTTCAAGATTGCTAGCTTTCTCAACTCGATCTAACATCTTTGCCGGAGTTTCTTCTTTCGCTTCTACATTTCCGAGTATCTCCTCAAGCCTCAAAGCCACCTTTTGATGCACAAGTGTTCTCTTTGAAGAGTATTCACCACTTCTTTCCAGTTCATGTAACTCGTCTATTGGATGTTGAGGTCCCTTGCCCTTACTCAACTTCTCTAAGAGTGCTGAATCCTTCTTTTTACCTGGTAAAGGTAGAGGCTTGATTACAACAATTGGTGGCATTTCATCATTGAATCCTTCTTTGAACTGGGAAATATTTGAAATGTAAGAGTATTTCTCATGTGCTACATGGTTGCTCTTCAGAAGACCTTTCATTCGCATAGTTTCGATGATTTCTTTCAATGTCTTTCTCGTCGGATCAGCTGTCTGATCTGCAACTTGGGACTTCCTTGATTTTGGCATTTCGATCTCAAACATGGGTCTCCACGGACTACGACTCTTATCGTTCCCTATGATTCTCGAGCTAGACTGAATTTGCTGTGGTTGGAATTCTTCAAGACCCATGAGCTTGGCTATCACACTAGAGCATCTACCTTTCTTCTGCCGAGACGCTGAAGAGACAGCACCATCAGTGGATACTGAATTGTTCGAGTTAACCACCGATGATTGACTCGAGCTTGTCGAGGGGATATCTGAAGCAGAATCCCATTTTCTTTGATCCGAAAGCCGGTTCTCCTCTGCTGAAGAAATTGACAACAGGTTTTGCTTGCAGAGGCTCTCCCTTATTACCTTCTTCAGTTCCTCGACGCTATCTTTAGGACGTCCATCGACAGAAAGTCTGGAGTTTTGCATTCCCTTCTGGTAAAATTTCCTGAGAAACCGACCTGATTCTGTTCTTTCAACACACAAGTCATCCACTTCCCTGGACTTAAGTTGTGATATTTCCTTCAATAGTGCCATGTTCCTTGAAGCCTCTTGCAGCTCATAAAGCACGGCAAGTGACTCTTGCAGATCCAAGGCACCTCTTAATAGATCCGTGGCAACGTCTTTCGACTGCCCATCAAAGCTTGTCATTCCATTCGACCATGAATCAATTACTTGGTTTAGCTTCTGAGCTCCTCTTGAGACCTCCAACAATTGAGAGGAAGTTGAAGTATGGTGCATTTCTTCTCTGATGAACTTCTCTCCCTTTTTGAATTTGCTACCCGAAGGATGAATCAAGTCCGTCCCCGCCGTGCGTCCTTTGCTTCGTCGACGCTCCATCTTTCGAGAAGCGTTTCTCGATCTTCTGATTGTCTCACCCTCTACAACTCCATTTGGATCATCACAAGAGACAATTGATCTGTAGACAGCTGATCTAAAACTGTCTTGAGGCATATTCTACTGAAGAAGTTTACATTGACAAGGTCAGAAAAGCTATCTTAATCTAAGGACTAATTCAAGCCTTCCACGAACAATAATTTAATGTTTAAACACTTACATGCTCTTGGATTCTCTGAATGAATTCTTTGAAGATTGATCGAGAAAATCCGCCACTGCGCCTGTCCGATGACCAACATGAAAACTCAGTTGTGGCCAAATAAGACAACAATTACAATTAAAAATACTAACTCAGAATTTCCAACCTTACCTCTACAGATTTGTGAAACTCAGCCTTCTCATAGAATGCAAACAGGTCTATTTTCGATACTGATCGAAATCAACTGCAGGAGATCCGACGCCAAATGCAGGCCTAATTGATTTTGAACTAGAACAACCAAGGACTACAAATGAACTATGAAGGCCTAATTGGGAATTCTCCCTTGTTTGAATGACCAATTGAACCAAGGCTTCTTTCTTGCAATCTGAAAGTCAAAGACCCAGACGAGAAAATGAAGTAGACTAAAAATAAAATATTTGAAACTTGAACTCAAACATCAACATTTTTTGAAGTTTCTACAATAGGTAAAAAAAGAGTAGAGAGAACAAAGAAGATAAAAGATGATTAATTTCCTGATGAACCAGACATACATATATACCAAAAATTTATTATGGTAAGCTTTAACATTGATCATCAACCAAAACTCCAACTAGTTCCACAAGGGCAGCTGCCTAAATGAAAAAAAAAAAAATGCTGTTTTTACACAAAGAAGAGACAAAAAAAAAAAAAAAAAAAAAAAAGCTTAAAAAAGATGGTTAAAGTTGAAGGGAAAACAATCAAAGATGATACTAGTTCCTCCTCCCTCAACTAAAGGTTACATTTTCGAACTTTTGAAATGTAAAAACTTTAAAATTAATCCTTCACCAAAGGTTGCCACTTTTATGGTCAAAGCTCTCGGTATCTTGACAATACTCTAAAAATGAAAAAAGATGATGGGAAGTTAAGTAGAGAAGTGTCACCTCCATTTGACTGAGCATGTAGAGCTGCAGATCCCGATTGAGAAGAAGTTTTGTCAAAAACAATTAATGAATGTTATTATCTCTGCTCCACCAAATAAAAACAAAATTTCAATGTTGTCACACTGGTTGGCGTGTGGTATATTTGTTTAGTGATGATGAGGGGCAGTGGTGGTACACCATTCTTAATTCACATTTGAATTTAATTCAAATTGTAACTTCTCGGAAGTTTGGTGGGTGTCGGTGTGATCCGTGCACGCCCCACCCTCCCTAACAAGTAATGAACTTCAATTCATTAACCTTCAAATTAAATGGCTACTAAAGAAAAAAAAACATTTTTAATAAAAAAAGGTTTTTTTTAATATAGTAAAATATTTTGCCGACAATTATTATCATTTAATCACGAAGTTACAAATTTACGTACCCTTAATCTTTTTCATGATGTCCCTATGGACCTTAGGTGGGTGCGTGCATGTGTATTTTTTCTAGTCACTAGTTATTACGTTGTTCGTGGTTTATCATTAGGTTGATAAAAACTTTTGAGACACATTAAACCAAATTTCACCACAACAGGCAACTCTGGATATCAATATGAATTAATTACGACAACAATGCAGCTAGCCCAAACAAAACCCCTCAAGCCAGGCTCAATACTAACCGAGCAACACTTGATTTGTGTAGTCCTTAATTTTGTTTTTTTAAGGTATGCACTTTTATTACTTATATTTAGCTAATATCTAAAAAGAATCACAAACATTATCAATAGACCTATAAAAATGTTGATGTGGGGACGGGCATTCTATTGTGCTGTCAGTAGGTGTTATTCTAGCATTTCACTTAAAACTTATATGACCACTATTTTCTTGTTATTTGATTTGATTTATTTTTTTTATTTTCTTGAGATAAATAATTGCTATAATTTGATTTTAAAATTTTAAAGTATACATTTTTTCTTGGGTAGAGAAAGTATACACTTTGAACAAAAAGATATAAGGTTGTTGTCTTCATTATTAGTGGTTTTAAAAATAGGATAGTGCATGTTAGATCGAGAATTAATGTGTGTGCAATTTATGTTAATATTGGCATCAATTCACCAACTCCAAAATCTACCAAAAACTTGGAGGAGTTATCAAACCGTGCCATTTTGGTTAGAAAAGAATAAAGGATCTGGCGAGCTTCCCATACAATTAAGGTCCGCGCTTTAAATGCATTTCACGAGCCTCTTGTGCACCTAAAAATTAACGTTATACAGACTACAGTTGTATTTGTATAGTAGAAAGAAAAGTGGCCAAAGTAGTGAAAGTCCCCAACGGGTCCTTGAGAGTCATTTTCTTGCCAGTGATCTTATCTTTTATTATACTTAAAAAATGGAAAATACTTGGGGTATCCACTTTAAACACCAACTTTGAGCACCTAGCGGTCGCGCGTCGTCCAATACACCTCGAACGCATATCATGAGGTGTATCAACGGCACACGACCGCTAATTAGTGCCTAAAGTCGGTGTCTACCCATATATAGCAGCTACCTTGAAAATTACATTGTTGTTCTTCGTACGTGCGTGCGATATACCGAGAACCACGCAGCGCATCTCGATGAGTCATCTGATGGACTCCAACAGTTCTTTGCAAGGGGCGGTGGACATGTTGTGGCTTTAACAGGCTTGGTCGCTAGCTGCTTATTTAACAGTCACCTAGCTAGCTTGATTGTCTTGGTTTTGTGTAGCTGAAAAACCCACGCAATGCAGGCAACAAATATTTAGGCCATTCACCCGAGTCGTGTGCTGTAGTATTAGCAACTTAAGACGTTGACTCTGGCAATGGTCCTGAATTCGAGTCGCAACAACTACAGTATATCCTTTAACTACTTTGGAGTGATGGAGAAGGTACCTCGACCGAGGCGCTTTGGTCATGCATGGATTTCAGAAAAAAAAAAGTTCAGGCCCATCAACGCCGGCTTTCATGGGCTTAATCAAACAAAGCCCATATCCTTTGATAGATAGACAAACAGACAGATTAGTTGATTTGTGGATCTGTGTGTTTGCGACTTTGCGTATGAATTAAAGAGAAAATGAATCAGTAGACATTATTAAATCAAGTAAAAAATTATTAAAGCTGTTCTGAAACTATTGGTGGTATAACAAATCAAAATGCCAAGTCCGCCAGTAAGAGTTTCCTCTCAAATTCCACTAGTATAAGTTTGGTTTGGTCTGGTCTGGTCTAGTGTAGTTTTGCTGCTTTTTTACTGGAATCTACTTAAAGAAAAATCTCATTTTGGTCATGTTTTAGCCATTCAGGTAAGCTTCAAACAATTGCCTTTGATTGAGGTCCTATTCGAGAATAAGAATGTTTTATGTTCTTGGGTTTGATATACAGGAATTAGGTGCTTATTTTTGAAGTTTAAGCATTTCTCTGAGACTCAACTGTTAAATTGCTTTTTCAATGAATTTAGACCTAGCAGCTGCCGCATCCAATCAAGAGCGGTTGTCTTTAAAATTTTAGATCTGGATTGAACTAGAGATCGCTGCTGATTGGCTAAAACAATCTTCTTCACGTTGCTATATCGAAAGTTTGTAAAGAAAAAAAAAAAAAAAAAAAAAAAAAAAGTTGAGTTGGTTTCAACTCCTTCAAGTTAGTTCCCACTACGAACAAGTTTTCGGGTTTATTTCTTTCTCTGTATCTATTAAAACATGTGTAGAGAGAAAAAAATACACAGAGAGATTTAAGGAAAAAAAGAAAAAAAGATAAATCAAGAGAGTAGAGGGAATTTTAAGGGAGAGAGTTTGATGCTGAGGCTTTCAGGTAAATTCGATCTTGCTTTGTAAACTTTTTTTCATAGTGGGTTTTCTTTCTACGGAGCCATTGATGTTTCCTAATTAAGGTTTTACCACGTAAAAAAAAATTTTGTCTCTTGTTTATTTTGATTCCGCAAAATTCTATTTCTTTTTTATTTTCTTTCGTTAGGATATTAGATCAAGTTTTTAGTATTAAAGACTAGTTTTGACAATCCTTTTCTTCTCGAACCTATTTTGGTAGGAGTTTCGTTGAATGCACCGACTCCGATCAAAGGGGGAAGAAGTAGTTCCAATAAATCTTGAAATCGGCGAGAAAAAAAGAGATCAACAATGTACAATTCAAAGATCCTCGAGGGTGTCCGTTGAAAAGATTTCGAAGACATAAATGAGATGAAGAAAAATATGGAAATGATGATGGAAATCATGCGAGAGTCTCTCGATATCACGCAAATGCTTATTAAGTTTATGAAGCACCGGAGGTTTCATCCTCAAATCTTCGAATCGAAATACGTAGTGGTGGATCGGACTCATTCAAAGCATAAGCGAAAATTGAGATTTATGTATACAACGGAGAATTAGATGTAGAACAACTCGATGCTTGGTTGAAATATCTTGAGGTATACTTCGGTACTAAGATATATTCATATATGCAAAAAGTCGGTTTTGCAAGATTGAGATTATGAGGTCATGCTCTTACTTGGTAGGAAGCACATACCACATGGTTGACCCTCAACAATAAACCTCCGATTACTACTTAGGCTCAGTTTGCAAGCTGCAGTTAGAAATCAATTCTACTCTATTGGCTACAAGGAACGACTACAAGAACGTTGGCGCTTTCTTGGACAAGGAAAAGAGAGAGTGTGCAAGATTACATAATTAAATTTAGAAAGCAAGCGGTGGCTCTAAATATCAATCTACGAGATCCTCAAATCGTACATAAATATAAAGGGGTTTGTTCTTAAGTCTTCGAATAGAATTGTCGTTTTTTCCAACTACGGACATTGACGATGCTTCAAGAAGAAAACAATGTTTCTTGAGATGAAAAGTCGTCCTCACAACAATTGAGAACCAAAAAATTCTCAAGAAAATATGTTTTCAAATGAGTGCAAGAAAAATAATGTAGTGGCAAATATGGGAAGCAATATTGTGACATTGCTTGCAAGACAGATCGTCATGCTAAAGAAAATGTTGGAAATTACATCCTGAGTTGAGATTGAATTGGTGGAAATATCATAAGAAAACAACAACAACTACTTGTGTTAAAGATGAAGTGATTGAAGGTTCCTCGGAACCTAATGAGAAACTGGTATTTACTACTGCAAAGGGAGTCGAGCACCTCCAAGAAGTAGCTTGTTCTCAAATTCTTGTTGTTGTACCGAGAATCTACCAAGTAAGAACTATTTTGGGTATATACTCAAATTGGCGAAACTCCAAAGAATCACTTTATTTGATAGCAGATCACAAAGAAACCTGGTTGCATAACAACCGGTGAAACAACTAAAATTGAAGCTTCACCAAATCCCCACCTTACCCATTGGAATGGTTAAAGAAAGATCTGGAGTTGTAAGTAAAAAGCCAATGCACTTTCAAATTTGCAATTAATAAAAAAATTTATGATCAGGTGACTTGTCATGACGAGAAAAAATTACAAATTTGTTGAAAAAAGCTGGTTCAAATGAGTAAAATAAGTTAGGATTTTTTATTCGTTAACTAATGTATATCGCCTTTTGAAAATGCGTCAACAATGGGAGAAAAATTGCATTGCCACGTGGTCACATGAATGGCACATTCGAAGTTAATCCATATGAACAGTCCCATAACACTAATGACGCATTTGAAGAATGCGCCATTCAAGTTTTCTAAATTATCCACGTGGCGTCCACGTAGACTCTCCGAATGCGCCACCTCCGGTCTAGATTGACGAACTTAGTCGGACATCATGGTTGTAGACTCCATTAAGATCCAAAAAAAGCAAGAAATAATGGTTTGTTGGAGAAGACAAGATAAAATAGCAATGTAGCCGTCCAAGAATATCTAATTCCTCATACAAAAAAGCTTCTAATTTGCTCTCTGGAAGACAGATTCGTCTCGTGACACGTGCGTCGAGGAAGATCCTAAGGCTGTTGTGCATTTTTAGGGGGTTCTGCCACGTGTCAAACGCTGATTGGTACTTCGGATTGGAGGAACAGCTGCTGGTGGCGAGCTAGCAAACAGGGAGGCGCCACGTGTCGGCTTGGCGGCGGATGGAAAAATCGCACAAGTCGTGCGAATTAATGGGACACAGCATGACGTACATCTCGAGGAGAGTCGAAGGGTTGCTGATACGAGACAGGAAGCGCTGCCGGACCAATAAATGTGTGACATGTGGCAGCGGGGTGGAGACCAAGAGAACGCAAGCTGTTGCCGATGGGGACACGTGTCGTGCAGCTGGACGACGAGGCCTACTAGTGTGGAGTGCCTGGATGATTGGAGGGCTGGCGCGTGGCAGGGACTGGTGGGCAAGGAAGCTCGCATGAGTTGACCGAAAACCTTAGAGATGGCACTAGCACGCGTCTCGAGGAGAATCAAGAGCAGCTGAAGATGAGTGACTTATGTGTGTCCGAATTTACATTACTTCAGTTGCTACTCATCACCAAATCAATTCTGCAGTGCGTATCTCGAGGCTAATCTGACAGTGACTGAACACACAACATGTAAATACACTACTTTTAGTAGTTTTTCGCCTCGGATTGAACCGTGCACACTAAAAATCCTGAAACTGACAAATAATGACAATTAGGCCAATATTTTGGAGACTCAACCATAAAAATATATAAATAAACTATATATACTATGGCATAATGAATTACTTATCAAATACCCCTAAACTTAGGAATTTGCACGTCCCGAGCAACGATGTAAATGATAAACACACAAATAAACTAGACTCCTAATATAACTATGCACCGACTCTACTAATTTATACTCGATTCAAAATTCATGGAGTTCATTTGGTTTACACACAATTTGCCAAGTTAACAAACCACTCAAGAAATTTCGAGTTATGATATGTCAAGAATTACAACCCAAACATAACTAAGATCACACTTTAAGGACATAGATACGGTCGAGACAAATGCCATCAACTACTCGTGGGTTTTCTTGGTTTATACATTCGAACACGCAAGTTTACAATCTCCGCGAAAATAGTGCATCAACGCTCAAAAGTTCCATACACAAGAAATGCAACCACACTCTCCACTACCTTTGTAGACTTAGCACCAATGGGAAATAGGACTTTAATAGGTTGTAACATGGCTAGGTTATGGTACCAGGAAGTGATATAACGGATATGCAAAACACTTGAAAAACTAGAACTTAAATTATCAAATGACTCCCCGAGAACATGAATGTGACTTACACCGCACTTTCATTCATTTTTCATTCGATGTGCAATCCTCACCTTTTTCCAACAACTCGGCTCCCCGCTCCATTTCATGTGGATGTCGTTTTAGGTGAGACTTTCTAATCATGAATTTCTTTTTTAATTTGGGCATGTAAACAATTTTTTCTTCTCTAAAATTTTTTCTCCTCGTGTTTCTTTCTAAGGATTCCAAGTCTAAGTTTAGTTTCCAATTAGGTAAAATGATATAAGGCTAATAGCTAAGGGTTTAATGATAGGTAATCAAGAAAATCAGGTTTACTTGGCTCAAATGAGCTAACTAGTGGTAAAATGATGGGTAGGTTTAAGGTTAAGGGTTTAAATTAAAAATGACCTAAATCACTTCCCCAAAAATATTTCGATAATAGGAATTCAACCTCGAGTGGGTTGCATCCTCGTTCTAGCACCCTAAAAATATGACTTGCACAATTCGACCGTCTGTTCCCTTTGGTATCTAGCACAAGGCTCAACCAACATACTAAGTCCTTAATCATGAAATCATAAGAATCTTCGGGTTACGGGCTCGAGCGAATGTTTCTCCTAATTTCTCATGAGTTTCAAGTCAAAGGGCAACCATAATGTACTCATCCACAACCAAATGCATGAAACAAAATCTCGAACGACTCTAAACAATATAAAAATGAAAACTATATGAAATACATGCACTGAAAGTGTATCAACTCCTAATGAAATGAGAAAGGGAAATATGGAGGGAAAATAAATGGAAGAAATGAATGAATAAGAGATACCAAACACCACCAATATCGTCCAACAACTACATATAGTCGCATATAATTGAAAATCTTAAACGATCTCATCCGCGGTCTTTTGCACGAGAAACCATCTAACTCAATCCACAAATCCTAAAGTACCCTCAAACTTATTCCAAATCTTGTCCTCAAGGTTCAAAACAAGTCAAGAAGTGCACATGGAAACACACAAGATGGTGAAAGAACATGATAGATATAGAAGCAAGGAAATGATACAAGATCATGCATAAGAAGGCGATACTAACTCTAAATCTACGAACAAAAAGTAAACAAAATAAAGATGAGTAACCTTACCAAATCTCAGTGTGACTAATCGTGGGTATAGAACATGTGGTGAGCCGCATGAGCGATATCGGGCTCTCAAAATTCGGTGCGCTATGCAGAGGTCGCAACACCTGTAAAAAGTCACCAAAGAGACAATGATAAGAATACCACAAAAATACTAAAATAAAAATAAAATAGAAATGGATAGAAGCTTGGGGTGCCTCCCAAGAGCGCTTTTTTTAACCTCGTTGGCTCGACTCGGTCGACTCTCTCTCAATCAAAATACTCTACAACCGCTGCTAGAGTCTCACTATCGATCTCATGCTATGGGAAGTTCTTGTAGAACGACTTCATTGATGCCTATTCATTTTGAAAACTTTCCCCGTATATGTGCTTCTAATCTCAACTACACCATGTCCAAAAATGTTAGTAACAACAAAAGGTCCGAGCCATCGTGACCTCAACTTCCCTGGGTGGACAATTAATCTAGAATTATAAAGCAAGAACTTTTGGCCGACTACGAAAGTTTTGTGAGATAAGTTACGATCGTGGAACGCCTTGGTTTTATCTTTGTAGATTCGAGCGGACTCGTAGGCATTGTTTCGGATCTCCTCCAATTCTTGGAGTTCCAACTTTCTCTCTTTACCCATTGCGTTGAGTTCCATGTTGAAATTTGTTTGATAGCCCATAATGATTTATGCTCTAACTCAACCGACAAGTGGCACGATTTGCCGAAGACTAAGCAATACGGTGACATTCGATTGGTGTTTTATACACCGTTCAATAAGCCCATATCGCATCGTCAAGGCGCATGCTCCAGATCCTTCCGTGACGGGTTTACGATCTTCTCTAAAATGGGTTTAATCTCTCTATTTGACACCTCCACTTGGCCACTCTTCTCGTGGATGGTAGACTATGTAGACGTACGGTGTGTAACATTGTACTTGTGCAAAAGATTTTTAACCATTTGGTTGCGAAATGGGTACCTCGATCACTAATCAAAATACGTGGAGCTCCAAAAGTAGAAAATATTCGTGATTTCAAGAAATTGCATACCACCGATGAATTATTGGTGCAAGTGGCTTTAACTTCCACCCATTTGGACACGTAATCGACCGCCAAGATAAGATATAGAGAAAACCATGTGACGGTGGAAATGGACCCATGAAGTCGATCCCCAAACATCAAAAATTTCACAAAATTGGATCGGGTCGGTGGCATTTGATCCCGGTGACTCAAGTGTACGGTCGATTGACATGTGGCACATGTCTTAGCATACGAGATATGAGTCATAAAAAATGGTGGGCCAATAAAACCCACTCTCCAAGACCTTCATAGCTATCCTACATGGACCGAGATGGCGCCGCAGCGTATGAGTGACAAAATGCCAAGATAGATTGTGTCTTAGTTTGGGAGACACATCGATGAATTACTTGGTCTCGAGTAAATTTTCCACAAGTAAGGGTCATCCAAAACATAGTGTTTAGAGTCACTCCGGATCTTATCCTTTTGGGCTCGCGTAAGGTGAGGTGAATACTCTCGTGTAACGAGGTAATTAACCAAATCTGCAAACCAAGGGAGTTCGTCAGAAACGGCTAAAAAATGTTCATCAGGGAAATCATCTCGAAGCGGGACGGGTGGTTCACCATTCTCGATGCAAATAAGATGGTTAGCAACAAGATTTTCAGCACCACTTTTGTCTTTAATCTCGATATCAAACTCTTGTAACAAGAGTATCCATCGAATGAGACGAGGTTTAGCTTCATTTTTGGCCATTAGGTACTTTAAGGCTGTATGGTCGAATAGACGACCACCTTAGTACCTAAGAGATAAGGTCAAAATTTCTCCAAAGCGAAGACAACACTATAAGCTCCTTCTCGATAGTGGTGTAATTCGGTTGGGCGGGATAAAAAGTTCGGAGGCGTAGTATATGACATGTGAAGCACACCCGACTCGTTGCCCAAACACGGCTCCCAACAACGTGGTTACGGCATCGCACATGATCTCAAAAATAGCTCCCAATTGGGAGCTCGAATCACGTAAGTAGAGATGAGAGAGTCTTTGAGTGCATTGAATGCACTCTTACATGCCTTGTCGAGATCGAAAGACACGTCTTTCGAAGAAAGGGACATATGGGTTGTGCAATTTTGGAGAAATCCTTAATGAATCGCCGATGGAAACCGGCATGAACAAGAAATGATGGATTTCTCGCACGATCGAGGGGTAAAGGAATTTTTGAATTACTTCAATTTTTGTTGGTCTACCTCCACACTCATATAGCGGACATGATGTGACCCAAGATAAGACCTTGATCTCCCATGAAGTGGCATTTCTCATAATTAAGGATCAAGTTCTTCTCGACATCGGTGAAGAACCTTAGTCATGTGACTAAGGCAAAGATCAAATGAGTCGCCATAACCTATGAAATCATCGGTGAATACTTTGATGTAGTGCTCAACGAAGTCGGAAAAATGCTCATCATACACCTCTAAAAAGTAGCAGGTGCATTGCACAAACCAAAGGGAATACGTCGGTAAGCAAAGGTGACGAAATGACAGTGAATGTGGTCTTCTCCCGATCCTCATGTGCTACAGAATTTGGTGAAAATCGAGTATCCATCCAAGCAGCGATAATGAGACCTTCCCGCTAAACGCTCTAACATCCGATCGATGAAAGGCATTTAGAAGTGGTCTTTTCGAGTAGAAGCATTAAGCTTCCTGTAATCGATGCAAACCCGCCATCCATTTTGGACGCGAGTTGGACTAACTCACCCCGTGAGTTCGTGACCACCGTGATCCCCATTTTCTTGGGAACCACCCGAATTGGACCGACCTACTTATGTCCGCAATCGTCCACCTTAATGCTTCTTTGAACTCTCGAAGCACATGTATGAGTTTCTTTTCCTCTCGTAATGTGATTTTAGTTGAGATGATCACATGTAAAGTCTCATTCACACGTAAAAACACATATTTAAGATGACTAGGTAGTGGTTTGAGCTCCGGTGTAGGGCTCGCTCCATAAAAGGGAGAAGTGTAGAGTTCGAAGCGGATAGGTCAAGATATGCTAGGGTTGGAAAATAGAAAGGAGCAGAGTCCAACTCAAAGATCGCTCCTCGATTTCGATATCGAGGATGAAATATTTCTTTTGTAAAGAATCGGTGTCGAGATGATTATCTAACACCACTTTCATATCATCACCTTTCACAAGAAATGTCTCTTAGACAAACGAGTCCACACCGTCCAAGGTAAGCACCACAAATAAGAGGTATTGCAAGGATGACGCATCACATCACGGATGTTGAACTTAATAAGTTCCCCATCAAACTTCATGGTAAGAGAACCACCGTGTACATCAATCTTAGTCTGGCGATCTTAAGGAAAGGCCTCGCCAAGCAAGAATGGGAAGAAATGGAGGCATGACTCGATTCTTCATATCGATGATGTAGAAGTCAATAGGAAATACGAGCTCACTAACCTTCACCAGAATGTCTTCCAAAACACCCACAGACGAACGACGGACCGATCTCGCTAAATGTATGACAACTCCAGATCCTTTAGAGGGTCGACCTTCAATATCTCATATATGGATAATGGCATGACATTGATAGGGGTGCCGAGGTCGTACATAGCTTTCTCGGATCGAACTTCACCAATTGTGCATGGGACATTGAACATGCCCAGTCCTCACACTTGGTGGGCAACTTCTTACGTAGGATAGGCTGAAACATTTTCACCTACGATGATTTTCTCATGCCTTTGAGTCGACCTTTGTTGGTGCATAGGTCTTTGAGCAACTTAGCATAGCGGGACATATGCGCTAAGACATCAAGGAGTGGGATGTTTATCACCACTTTCCTTAAGATTTCCAAAATTTCATTCTCTTCTCCCGCCTTTTTATTCTTAATGAGGCGTTGAGGTAATGCGGGTAGGATTTTGAGAGAAGGTTATGCTTCCTTATCCAAGTTTACCGTTTCGGTGGGAGACGATTGAACTTCGAGCTCTGCTCGACTTCCTTAGATTTAAGGGCGACCTCTTTAGGTTTGAGTTATTTAAGGGACTCTTTTAACTCTATGCCACTACGAAGAGTGATGACGTGGACATTCGCATTAGGATTTGAATGTGGTTGAGAAGGCAACTTGCCTTTATCATCCGTACGCCCTACTGTATGGTGAGTTACCCTAGTTGAACCTCGGGATTTTTAATGCTCGCGACATGACTCGTAATTATGTCATTTTTAAGTTGGGCTAAGTCTTTAGAGAATCTGTCTTTATTAGCAATGAGTGTCCACATCATTTCTTCTAAAGACCACGAATTTTGAGTGGGTTGGGACTGTTAAGGAAGAGGTTGTCCCTTTAGAACATACCTGGAGGTAATTCTGGTTCGAGGTCCATAGCTATGATAGGGGCTTTTGACGACATAATTATAAATGTTTCGAAATTTTTGTTGTATTGATTCCTTGATAGTCCTTAAAATCCGCCACCTATATCGTTTTCTTGTTCGTTCTCGAACAAGGTGGGACAACGAGTCGATGGAATGGTCATAGGTGAGCGAAGCCGCAAGCTTTAACTTGAGATTTTCCAGAGGTGGGGAATCGCTCCATGAGATCGAGTGAGTTTATCAAGCTTGTTATTGACAGAACTTGACCCTACTCCATCATGAAGACTTCGTGAAGGTCTCTTTCCTCGTCATCAATGTAATGACGCGATTTACTTGCTATAAAGTCGTACAGATTAAACATCTCCTTAGTGGTCTTACATATGTATTCGTCTCCACAAGCATTGTCAATCATCCATTTTTCAAGGGGTGTAAGTCTCATATAGAAGAAACGAACAATGGAGAGGTTGCTTTGGCCATGTTGGGGGCATTACGCAAGCAAGCGCTTATAATGACCCCAATAATCTCCAAAAGATTCGCCCCATTTCATTTTGATACTACATATCTCTCTAGTAAGTAGGGAAGATCTAGATTCAAGGAAAAACTCTTTGAGGAATGCGGAAATCTTGTCTTTCCAATTTGTGATGGAACCAGAGGGAAGATAGAAGAGCTAGTCTTGAGCTTTATCCTTAAAGCGAGAAAGGAAAACCAGAGTTTGACTTCGTCTTCATCAACTCGAGGGGGAATCATGGTCTAACACTTAGAATGGAAGTCCTTGATTAAGGTCACTAGATCCTCACGATCTAGTCCATGGAAGAAGGGGGGAAGGTTTAAGAAACCTGATTTAAGCTCAAAATTGCCCCTATGAGCTGGGAATGCGATTCAGTGTGGTTGATGAGCTAGGAGATCCTGTATCTTATCATTCGCCATCCCAATGGTAATATGACGGTCGGCCTGAGGTTGTGCCCAAGGATTAACTTATGGCCTTTGGAGCGGGATCAACTACTCTTTGATCGAGCGATTAATACTAGGGTACGACAGCCTCTGTTGTCCCATCTGGTGCAAGTGGATTCCCAATGTGGTCACCATCAAAGGAGGTTGCTCGTCGCTCGGTTGAACTCTTGAGAATTGTTTCACCTGCCTAGTTTCTTTCGAGTTCCGACGGCAAGTCTTTTCGATCTCCTGGATAAAAAGGAGTAAAGATCCGGCGAACATCGATCGACGAAGATCCGTGGGACATAAATGTGAACATAAAAAAAAAAAAAGAAAAATCTAAGACAAGAATAACTTGGTCCCCGACAACGGCGCCAAAATTTGACGCGTGTCAAATGCGTCAAAATATATAATCCCGATGAGATTACCAATGACCACAAGAACAACAAGAAGTGGCAAGCACGGGTTCGATCCACGAAGACCAAGTTTCCAACCTAGGCTAAGGAACTAAAAAGTAAATCGGGGGATTTCATAAGAATGTTCTCAAGAATTAACTAAAAACAAATAATAAAAATGTTGAGTGAAGAAATCAATTAGGAAAACAACCTAAACCATCTCAGTATCACAAACTTCCACATTTTGGCATAATTATACATATGGTCATCAATCTAATCAAAACATCCAATTCACGGTAATTTAGAGTAGCAATAAACATGGTAACATACCCGAGTCCTCGCACTTCCCTATCTCGATGGTCAAGGTACGACAATGATCACTTCCCTAGTCAAACACATAACCCTATACTCAAGCGAATTGGGTTTAATGCGTTGATGCATTTGGCTTTGTGAAGGCATTACACCTAGACAATTGGATCACTATTGTATGTCCAATTTAGCCTAGATCCCTATGGTATTCAACCGGTCCCATAAGAGGCCAATTAATTGGTAGGTCAATTGCCACTAATGTGGTCTTATTGCACAAGTACGGTGTTTACAACTCATCGGCAAGTAAATCAAGGTTTAAGCATGAACTTAACCTCAATTATTCAAACTATAGCAAAGGGAATAAAATACTAAAAAAACCAATTTAAATAAATAAATAGATCTCACATATGTTTTTATGCCAAAAGGGTGGTTTGCTCCACCTCCGGTCTAGATTGACGAACTTAGCGGACATCATGGTTGTAAACTCCATTAAAATCCATAAAAAAGTAAGAAACAATGGTTTGTTGGAGAAGACGAGAAATAGCAATGTAGTCGTCCAAAAAGTGTGTCCTCGAAAGAATACATAATTCCTCATACAAAAAGAGCTTCTAATTTGCTCTCTGGAAGAGAGATAAATCAATTTTGGGGTTGGTCTCATGACACGTGCGCCGAGGAAGTTCCTAAGGCTGTTGTGCATTTTCTGCAGGTTATGCCACGTGTCGAACGCTGATTGGTTGAGTTGCTGGTGGAGATAACATGTGGCGGCTTTGGATTGGAGGGAACAGTTGCTGGTGGCGAGCTGGAAAATAGGTGGACGCCTCGTGTCGGCATGGAGGCGAATGGAAAAATTGCATAAGTCGTGCGAATTAATGGGAGACAGCACAATGAGCATCTTGAGGAAAGTCGAAGGGTTGCTGATTTGAGACAGGAAACGCTGCTAGACCAATAAATGTGTGACATGTGGCAGCGGGTGGAGACCAAGAGAATGCAAGCTGCTATTGATGGGGAGACGTCGTGCAGCTGGACGACGAGGGTTGCTGGTGTGGAGTGCCTAGACGAATAGAGGGTTTTGGAAAGGAAGCTCTCACGAATTGACTGAAAACCTTGGAGAGGGCACCAACACGCATCTCAAGGAAAATCAAGAGTAGCCGAAGATGAGTGCTTATGTGTGTCTTAATGCTGCGTTACTTCAGTTGCTACTCATCACCAAATCAATTCTACAATGTGTGTCTCGAGGCTAATCTGACAGTGACTGAACACACAACATGTAAATACATTATTTTGAGTATTTCTTCACATCATTCAATCGCGCACCAAAAAATCTTGAAAATGAAAAATAATGACAATTAGGCCAATATTTTGGAGACTCAACCATAAAAATATATAAATAAACTATATATACTATGGCATAATGAACGACTTATCACTAGGGGGTGGGGTATATAGCTAGGTGGTTAGGGGGTTAAATTAGGTTGTTTATTTAATGGTGTTGGTTGGTGGGTATTTAGAAATAAAAAGAGAGACTGTGAAAGAGATAGAGATGAGAGAGAGAGAGAGATGGGTGTGTGTTTTGTTTGGTGTATGTAGTGATAAGAGGGATACTCGGGAAGGGAGGTGGATGTATGAGTGTAGAGGGATCGACAGAGAGAGATAGTATGGGAGAGAAATATTTGGGACCCCCAAAATAGTTGCAAAGTGAGATCTCGAGAGAGAGAGTTGCGAGGCCGTGTGAGAGAGAGACCGTCCTTGGAGGGGGGGGAAGGGAGTAGGTAGACCGTGCGAGAGAGAGAGAGAGATCTCGAGAGAGAGAGAGAGAGAGGGGAACGAAGTACACCGTGCGAGAGAGAGAGAGAGAGAGAGAGAGAGAGAGAGAGTGAGAGAGAGAGAGATGTTGGGTTTGAAGGGTTGGGTTGTGAGAGAGTAGGGGTCGGTTGGGTTGTGAGAGAGTTGGATCACTTGGGTTTTTATTGGGTTTTTTGTGGTTGTAGAGATTATTAAAAGGTTATGATCTTTTTATTTTTAAAGAATAGCATTGTAGTTAGTAATTTTTTTTAAATAAAAGCTAACTTAATTTTTAGGGAATATTAAATTGAAGATCAAAAGAGGAGGAAACTATTAAGGATAAAAATTTATTTATTTAAGTTTATTATGTTTGACTTGGTTTTTTATTGTTATGAGACTAGTAAGTACAAAAATTTATTTATTCAAGTATGATTCCTTCTAATCAATTTCCAAACCCACCATTGTTCAAACTCTTATAAGAAACTAATCAAATTGCAAGCCTTATTAAGTAATCATATGAGTCAAGTCAATTAAACTACAAAGGACTACATCAATTAGATGTTAAATGTAAGTATGAAAAGTGTATTACTCTAGCATTTCCCTATTTTTACAAAGACTAATAGTTGAATATATGCTTGAACGCGTCCGTAGATTAAGCGAGAAACCAAAGAGGAGAGAAACAAATTCTATACGCGTGATCTTACCAAAAAGGTTTGTGTACAATTGCAATTTTGATCTTTTTCAAATGCCAAATGCTAATTGGATAGACATTCTATCTTGCATTATTACACATGTTTCTTTTAATCTTGAGGAGTTGTCGAAAGAACTGGAATAGATTAAGAAAATGACCAGAACAATGCAATGAGACGTTTTATGAAGGTATTTCATAAGAGATCAAAACATGAGACGTTGTAAAGGGAAGCATTTAAAAAAAGTGTATCACGTTATGTTAATCCCACATCGACTATTCACAAAAAGTTTACTTTAAATATGCAAGGCCAACTAGTGTAGTTTGTCTCTTCTGAGACATCCGATAAAATTGGAACGATACAGAGAAGATTAGCATGGCCCATGCGCAAGGATAACACGTACAAAAAATGTTTTAGAATAAATTTTTTAAAACAAATGGTTAGAATTTTTTTGTGGTTGTAGAGGTTGTAAAAATGCTAGATTTTTATTTTTTATTTTTAAAGAATAGCATTGTAGTTAGTAATCTTTATTTAAATAAAAGCTAACTTAATTTTTCTTAAGGGAATATTAAATTGAAGATCAAAAGAAGAGGAAACTAGTCAATACAAAAATTTATTTATTTAAGTTTTATTATATTTGACTTGGTTTTTTATTGTTAAATATTTTTTAAGTACTTTTTTTATAAAAAAGTGGTTAAACTTGTTGTGAAAGATGACCATGGTTACAACTATATTGTGTACTTATATGTCCATGTTCTTTGTAACCATTTCAATGTACATTGTTTTAGTCCCATTGCTAAGGCACATTTGTCATCATACCAAATGGCCTATATAAAGGATACTAACTTCATTGTAAGAGCACACCAAGTTGAATGAAAACTTCTCATTCCAACTATCTCATTTCTTCTCTTCTCCTTTGTAGTAGTAGTTTGTAGTAGTAGAAGTTCTTAGTCTTCTATTTTCCTTCTCTAGTTCTTAGCAAGTTCCAACTTAGTTTACAACACGTTATCAGCACGAGCTTGCTCTAGCATTAAGGAGATCTTGAAGTTCAAGAAGGCTTGTTAAGGAGAGAAAGCTAGGAAGGTATAACTTTTGTTATTTAAATAAGTTCGATTTACTTCTATATTATCATGGTTGCTTCCTTTTATCTATGCATACTTTATTCATATATTATGCATTATAGCGTCACTTAGATTGCGAAAGTATGCTCAGTAGTTGCGTCTTGTACGATCTTCTACATCGAAATCAAAAGTCAATATGTGACATAACTAGTTTTCTCTTAAAACTACAAACGATTAGTTATTGTTCTATTCTTGATTTTATTATACAAATCATGCTATAAGTTTGAGTTGATAGTGGGTAAGCCTTGTCCTCGGTAAAGCTAAACATTGAAAGGGAGACGGGTTATCCCGTTCGAGGAGGCATGGCATTAAGCGGACTTTGTCTCGCCACCCAACCTTGAAGGTTGTCCCACCAACTCATACGAATAGTACATTTGATTATTAATAAATCAAGTTGTGAACATATACTTAATCATATGTTATGTTTTTTTTTACATAAAAGAAAAGAGAAAATTATTTTATATTATATTTACTTTCAAAATATTAATCAACCATAGTTGAATTTGTTATCTTATTATAATTCTTGTCATGATAATTAGATATTACAAATTATGAATAAAGCTTGCATCTATGCAAGGTCAGATGTTGTACACAATCATTTGCCAATATCTCTTTAGAGATTTGAAAAGTGAATATTTCATATATATGTTCACCCTATGGAGTTATAAATATATAAATACCAAAAAAAAAAGGTAATACTCCAAAAGCTCAAAATGAGCGGTTGAGTCTCAAGCTACAAAATTTAATCAATCAAATATTAATTATAATTCCACAATTTTAATTACCTCTATGTTGAGGCTATGTGAAAATATGACTGATGAGACAATAAAAGGGTCACGTGGCCCGCCTCGATTTATTGCTTTGCAACAAATATCGAATGCGCGCACGTCAATCCAATAAATATTAAGGATTGATTTCTTGTCTCATGATAGTGAGTAAAATAATGAGATATTATAAATATAATATCGCTCCCGTCAATTAGTTCAAACTTCAAATTAAGAAGCATATGTTGCATATAATGATCATGATCGCAATAATAAATTTATGGACGTGGAAAATGTGAAAATATCGTGTAAAGGTCGTATTGACAATTCCACCAAAAATTGGAATAAAAGTGGTGCACCACTACAAATGGCAAATAATTATTGACAATGAGCGCTCATAATTGTGACATTTTTTTGGTCATATATGAAAGACTATTTTGCCTAAATATTGTCATATATATACCCGAAAATTTTTGTGACATTTACCATGCCTTCAAAATCAAAGGCAAAATATTATGAATTTTTATCATTGAAATATGACACTTTTCTAATTTGCCAAACATTATTTGTCCGGATGGATCAACAAATCATGTGTTCAAATCATGAATCAAACAAGAGCGATATATGCCTTGCTTGATTGTGCTACAACGCACATAATCCTTAAAAACAGAGAATATTTCTCTAGTTTGAACTTAGCCGAGGCTAATGTTCAAACAATATCTCGCATCTCCAATTTGATTAATGGCTCTGGAAAAGCAAATATTATGTTGCCTGGGAACAACAATTCATGTTGACAATGCCTTATACTCTGAAAAATCCAAAGAAATTTACTTGAGCTTTAAAGATATTCGACAAAATGGATATCACATTGAAACCGTGAACGAAAATAATAGAGAATTTCTCTATGTCACATTGGTTTCAAATGGGAAAAAGAAGTGTTAGAAAAATTCACAAATTTATCATCTGGATTATATTTTACTCATATAAGGCATGTCGAAACGAATGTCGTCTTGAATAAGAAAATTAATGATCCAAAGACATTCATTTTATGGCATGACCTAGCTTGGTCATCCAGGATCATCAATGATGCGAAGAATAATTAATAATTCGCATGGACATCCTTTAAGGAGTCACAAAATATTTTCAATTTGGTGATTATAATTGTGCTAGTTGTTCTCAAGGTAAATTGATAGTTAAACCATCCCCAAATATTTTGTGGTCAATAATGGATTGCTTTAATAAAGCTTTTCTTCATTCAATATTTAAGTTGGTAAATTTAGTTGTTTTACTTGATTAAGAAAATATTATAAAACAATATAAGGATTTGTCGGAACAAGTTGACTCTGACGAGGAACAACTCGCCTCTAGAAAAAGGGAAAAGATGAAAATAATGAGATCTCAATAAATTATTTAAACTCCGGTAAGATTTGGGATCGAAATAAAATTGTTCCCGATGATATATTTGCTTTCAATGTGTCCTTTGAAATATGCGAAAATGATGATGATCCGAACCACGATCAAGTGACGAATGTCGAAAAAAGACCTATTGGCAAAAATGGCAAGATGCTATCCAAATGCTAAACTCGTTAAGTAAACGAGAGGTTTTTGGACCGATTTATTTAAACGTCGGATGGCGTAAAACTGTTGGATATAAATGGGTATTCGTACGAAAGAGAAACGAAAAAAATGAAGTTACAAGGTACAAAGCAAGACTTGTAGCTCAAGGTTTCTCAAAGACCATGCATCGATTATGAGGAAACTTATTCTCCTGTTATAGATGCAATCACATTTCGGTTCTTGATAAGCCTTGCGGTTCACGAAGGGCTTGATATGCATTTAATGGATGTCGTTCATAAAGATATATCAGATTCGGATCCTGAAAAACCCCCGAAGGATTTGTAATATCCGAAGAAACAAAATCAAAACCTCATAACATGCATTCTATAAAATTACAAAGGTCTTTGTATGGATTGAAACAATCAAGACGAATGTGGTATAACGTCTTAGTGATTATTTACCGAAGAAAGATATGTAAATAATCCGCTTTGCCCATGTGTCTTCATTAAAAGATCATCAACAGATTTGTGATTATTGTTGTATATGTTGATGATTTAAATATAGTGGGAAACCACGACGACATCGTTAGAACATGAAATACTTGAAAAAGGAATTCGAGATGAAAGAACTTGGAAAAACAAGACTTTGTCTTGGTTTACAAATTGAACATTTTTCAAGTGGAGTACTTGTCCATCAATCAAATTATATTAAAAAAATATTAAAAAAAAATTTATATGGACAAGGCGCATCCATTGAGCTCTCCAATGGTTGTCGGATCACTTGAAGTGGATAAGGATCCATTTCGACCTCATGAAAGTGATGAAGAGCTATTTGGTCCTGAGGTACCATATTTAAGTGCAATTGGTGCACTTATGTATCTTGCAAATTGTACAAGAGGATGTACGCAAAGTTTTTGACCAAAAAATGTTTTAGAATAAATTTTTTTAAACAAATATATGCTTTAATTAAACTGACGAATGAAGATCAAATTGAGAAAATTGTAATGGGTATTAACTTTATATATTTAATTAGTTATGATAATTGAAAAAATGAAGGAAAAAAAAAGCTTGAATAAGTACAACTACTATTGATGAGAAATATAGTATATATGTTAGTCTTTGGAAGAAATTAGTATGATCTTGCTTTAATAAAATATATGCTCATTTTTAATTGATTTAATAGTACTCATCGTTGTGATGTAAATATATGAGTTATTAATTGATATTTCATGCAAACGAATGAGTATGCTATGTAGTTGCGCTATTAAGAAGCGATCCTCAGCATCAAAAGCTCGATTGCGCTTCAAATCCCCAATTGATCAATATTTTTGGCTTGATATATAAGTAATCACGTTACATTATCAAGGAGACAAGGATGAAGGAAAATATAAATGCATTCATATTGGGTCTTTAATTTTATGTTGTTTTTAACTTGATCTTGCTTTGATGAAATACATGCTTATTTTAATTGATTTAGTAGTACTCATCTTATAGGATGTAAATATGAGTTATTAATTGGTACTTCATGCAAACGAATGAGCATGCTCTCGTAGTTGCGCTATTAAGGCGATCATCTACATCGAAAGTTCGATTGCGCTTTAAATCCTTAATTTGATCAACATTTTTGGCTTGATATATATGTAATATCATTTTACATCATCATTGTCGAATAAATTATATAGGTCAAGGAACATAGGAACATCCCATTTCTATTTTATGCATACGGTGAAATTGTAAATGGTATGAATGACATCGCGTACAACGCACCCCCATCAAGCAGATCTTGACGCTTAAGTTTGGGACAACTAGACAACAATCGATGGATCTCGTGTGTAACACATTCGGTATTTCATCTATGGATACTCTAGTTATGATGACTTATTGTCACATGATAATCCTCCCCGGAGGTTCGTAGTATTTCGTCCCCGTGTTGTCTTTGCAAGAAGCGACGCACTTTGACTTGATGTGGGCGACAAAGTGGCCAATATACCATTAACTACAAGGGTATATATTTATTTAACATTTGAGTCAATCGACTATTTTCAAAATCCTACGGTTCATTCGCAACTTGTAGATGAAGACGTCGACACGTCGGATACTAGATCGATGATGGAAAGATCGCATATGCAATCCTCAATGTTGCAACGGATGACCAAAAGTATGAACCTCTAGGGGCAAAAAATGTACAAGATGATGAGAAATTTGCTATCGATGAAGATAATCTCATGGAGGAAGCAAATGATGATGAAGTTCGCCAACCGTTGTCGATGTATAATAAAATTGATTAGGAGTTGACTAACTCCATTATGTCCTCATCATCATCAGATCAAGGTGAGACATGTCTCATTTTGAGTTGGAAAGAGGAATGTGTTTTGACAACAAAAAGACTTACAACATACTATCAAAGTGTGGCTTTGTTAACAAACATTGTCAATACCATGTGATGGAATCAACACAACTATGTGGGCGATCGAGTGCGAAGTGCGCAAGACGGGTGCATGTGGCGTCTCCATACTTGTTTGCGAAAGAAAACACAATTATAGGAGATCGCGCAATTAGATATGCCGCACAACCGTATAAATCTCGACATAGAATGCGGTCATGCCCAACTCGACACCAACATGCTTGCGCGAGAGATCCAAAACATTGTCCAGATAGATCAAACGATAGCTATCAAGACATTAATGCAAATAATCAAGGAAAAATATAGACACGAAGTAAACTATAAGAGAATGTGGGGTGCCAAAAGGAAGACATTTGCAAACACATTTGGAGATTGGGACGCATCATACGCTAGATTGCCAAGTTGGTTGGCGGCTTTGAAGAATAAGAGTCCGGGATAAAAATCGAGTGACCACATAGACAGTGGGTCACCGATGAGATAAGAACAGAGCATCCTCAATTTCGTTGTTTGTTTTTCGCATTCAAAGCATCAATCGAAGCTTTCAAGTATTGTAGGCCTCTTCTACCAATTGACGTGACTTTCTTGTATGAAAAATATAGTGGTAAGCTAATGATTGCCATCTCTATTGATGGTAATGGATACATACTACCAGTTGCATTTTCCGTTGCAAAAATCGAATCTACGGATTCGTAGGGATGGTTTTTCAGATGTTACGCAAACACGTGATGGATAGAGATTGTATTTGCCTTATTTATGATAATCACCCTGGCATTCTAGAGGCGCTCAACATACTAGCCAATGGTTTTTGTCCCCAAAAAGGATACCACCGTTACTGACTGTGACACACTGGTCAAGATAATTTCAACACCAATTTCAAAAGTGAACATTTGAAAAACCTTATTTATCGAGCTACTTGCTCAACATCAAGAACAAAAAATTAATGTGTGGATGGAACGTTTTTCATACTTATCATCACGAACTCCTCAATGTGTGCAATATGACAATGCCATCCCCAAAGAATTATGGACTTAATCGCATGACGGAGGCATGCGGTACGGATGAATGACTTCTAATGGTGTTGGTATGTATGAAATGCAAGTTCCGATTCGCATTCGATGATTTAGTTATCGCTAACCTAATATTACTTACATGAACTTATTTTCAATTATAGAGTGTTTTAACGATGTATTGAATGGGGCACGATTTTTGCCAATAACAACGATGATCGAAATGATTTACTACAGATTGGTGACATAACACGATCTACGCAGACATGAGATCAATTAAGCAATCTCTAACAACCTCTCCTACACAAAATATATCACGAATAAACTCACACATTATGAACAATCTACAAAGAGGCATCAAGTCAATTTGATAAATCGTGACATAAGTGAGTTTGAGGTGCTGATTGAACGACATGGAGATCGCATACATAATGTCAACAATACCTAAGTCGTCATCCCGAAGGACCGGATGTGCAGTTGCAATAAATGGCAATCGTTTGGTTTCCCTTGCTCATACGTGTTAGCTGCATGTGCCCTTATTCGAATGAACGACTCACAATTCATTAAGCCATACTACAGGATGGATGTGTAAGCGCAATGTTACTCCTCTAATTTTAAAGCCATCCTAGATGAGAAGTATTGGCTGACTTTTGCGATGAATATTCTACTGGAACCAAGGTGCGAGACGTGGTCGAGGAGACCTAAGGGAACGAGAAGGCAAAACTAGATGGATCTTCCTAATGTTTCGAAGGCCTTGCGATGTAGCATATGTCATCAAGAAGGATATAAACGAACAACATGTCTTAATAGAGACCGTGATCGAGTCAATACTAGGAAGAACAAATGTGATATTTGTCTTGCGGAGAGGGTCATAACAAAAGAAATTGTCCAACCGTAGCTCAACCTTCCAATCCAAACCAAATAGTCGATTTTGTATTTTGTTTGTAATTGGCGTGAGTGGTAATTTGATTAAATTGATACTTTTGAAGTATCCGGAAATGTTACATCATGAAACGTTTAGGTATTCGTTATTTTCCTAACAACACGCTAATTTTCTTAAATCACTCAATTGTAGTTTGTACGCCAATGGACCCAAGTCTATCGATCCTTCACTTTTACATCTCCAATCTACGCACAAATCTCTCGTAAGCCTTGATGGATCAAGTAAACTATTTAAGATGTATACGTCTAATGTTCATGCACAAACATAAATTATATCGACTAAAATATTTTCAATCATAAGGTGTACGAAACATTACGCGTGCATCGAAAACGTGGTGTCGTTGACAAATTGTGCAATACCATTCTCGAATGATCACATATCTATGTTCTAGTGGTTTCTATGGGATTTTACGCGTATCGTTTTTAGCCTTGATTGGGCTTTGATTACTACATTAGTTGAGAGATGGCACCCAGAGACACATACATTTCACGTGGCGAGTGCACAATTACACTCCAAGACGTGCGGTACAACTCGACTTACCTATCGAAGGTATGCTTGTGACAAAAACCATCGATATAGGCTATGTCGAGGTGTGTGAGAGGCTACTTGGTGGAATTCCATTGGAGATGACATTATTGGAAATCGACTTAAAGTCGAATGGCTTGAACGTAATGTACCAACTATACATGATGACAAATATGAGGAATCAAAGGCAACGTTATGTTCGATCATACATAGTGCAACTTATCTAGGGTGGTGTCTATTCGCCTACAAGTCAAACCGATTTGTACATCGATGTTTATACCGTTGACAAAGGATTTTCAAATAGTGGACATTATAGTTGGAGGAACACCGTTTGGTTTAGTTGTATAGGGAGTTATGTTACGATCTTGCTCGAGTGCACATGAGGTTGCAGGCGCGTCAATTCTTATACAACATTGTGGGCATGAGATAAGTTTCCATATATAGCACCAAGGCGCACAGGTGTTTCTAGAGTTCGACCTCGAACAGTTGTTGGAGAACACATGCCTATTGACGTTCCATTGGGACACATCTAATAAAAATATTTTTCATAATTTCTATAATATTAACTCCATTTTATTTTTCACTAATTTATTGTTTTGTATACATATGGATCGATGCATTTTCTTACTCGAGTGCGACACACGTCTTATCGCCTTCTTCGTGATGCACTCAACTCGCGTAGGGGGATGCCGTGATGTGGCAACCTTATGCTAATGTCATCGGTCTCTTCTCAATATTGTACTAAATGTCACGGAGTTGTCTATCGACGTGTCCTTTAATATGTTTCCACATAGTCGAATGACATCGACCGAGAAAGGTTATGAGACAATTTGGAATGATACATGTCGTGCCACCAAACCGTGATTACGACACCCGACTACACCACATCGAATTGCAAGGACACACTTGTAACGAACCATTTTCTAAATGAACCGCCATAAGAGCCAATGCAGACCTCAACCCGGCTTACTAGCGCCAATTGTGTCTTACATGCCATCTCCTCCACTAATTAATCATTATTAAGCCTCAATAAACAACAATTTACTATTTAAATTGTTATTGAACTCAAGTCATCTCTAAAATTATTTTATACCATAATAAATCACAAAAGTCTTTTACCATGACAATCAAAATATAAAACATTATAGTCATGCATTTAACTCCGATACTAGTGTGGAAAACCCATATATCATCATAGACAAAAAATATACCTCAATGTATCAAAATATCAAAAGTATAGAGTCCGAGGTATCGCATAATCCCCAAATACCCAAAAATGAAAACACAATATATATAATATAAACGTATAAGCATGGTTCTCATATTCAAACAAATGAACAATATAGTTGGAGGAGCGCTGTTTGGCTTAGTTGTATAGGGAGTTATGTTACGAGATCTTGCTCAGTGCACATGAGGTTGCGACGCGTCAATTCTTATACAAAATTGAGGGCATGGGATAAGTTTCCATATATAGCACCAATGCGCCTGGGTGTTTCTAGAGTTCGACCTCGAATAGTTGTTGGAGAACACATGCCTATTGACGTTCCATTGGGACACAACTAATAAAAATATTTTTCATAATTTCTATAATATTAACTCCATTTTATTTTTCACTAATTTATTGTTTTGTATACATATGGATCGATGCATTTTTGGTTACTCGTAGTGCGACACACGTCTTATCGCCTACCGTGATGCACTCAACTCGCAGGGGGATGTCGTGATGTGGCAACCTTATGCTAATGTTATCGGTCTCTTCTCGAATACTTGTACTAAAGGTCACCGGAGGTGGCTATCGACGTGTCCTTTAATTTGTTTCCACATAGTCGAGTGGCATTGACCCGTAAAGGGTTATGAGACAATTTGGAATGATACATGTCGTGCCACCAGACCGTGATTACGACATCCGACTACACCGCATTGATTGCAAGGACACACTTGTAACGACCCATTTTCTAAAGGAACCGCCACAAGGGCCAATGCGGCCTCAATCCGGCCTACCAAATATTCACCGTGTCTTACATGCCATCTCCTCTACTAATTAATCATTATTAAACCTCAATAAACAACAATTTACTATTTAAATTGTTATTGAACTCAAGTCATCTCGCTAAAATCATTTTATACCATAATAAATCACAAATAAGTCTTTTACCATGACAATCAAAATATAAAACATTATAGTCATGCATTTAACTCGATAACTAGTGTAGAAAACTCATATATCATCATAGACCAAAAATATACCTTAATGTATCAAAATATCAAAAGTATAGAGTCCGAGGTATCGCATAATCCCAAATCCCCAAAAATGAAAACAAATATATATAATACAAACGTATAAGCCTGGTTCAATCTATGAATCAAAGGTACTCTGGAAGCTTGCCTTTACCACAACTTGTACAAGGATATGCACTCAAGTCATCACAAAAAGGCAGATGACGAGTCCAGAGTGAGTATTCCCAAGGAAATTAAGTAAGCAATATGGAAAGTAAATACGGAATTTAAACAAAACTATTAAATAAACATGTGGAAATAAATACAGTAACCGTGATCATCGCATTCATATGTAATAGTGAAAGCTCAAAGTGTGTTCCTAGAGCCTAGGATCGGACTAGCGCCATACTTCAAACTCCCTACGACTCATCGGCGAGTAGCACTCAAGCAAGGCCGATCTGGATCCGCTAGGTGGTCGGCGTGGAACCTACAACGCACCCACACGTGTCCCGACGCGACTCTCGGGTCGACCTATTCACCGAGATCCCTGACACACGTGCTATGGCCTAGTGGACATACACATAGAAATGGCACGGAGGGAGAGCCTCAACATCCGTCCATTAAATCATCCCAAGAATAGAGTATTGAAAGGTAGAATATTAATTCAAAAGCAAAAATAAAGTACTCCTCAAGAAATTTCAGTTGGAAAACTACACACTCAAACCGCACTCCGTGTCCCGTAAATAACCCCTCGTCCGACTCCGCTTGAATCCCAAATATCCAAATTTACCGCCCGAAATGACCTATTTCCATTTATAATTTATTTTTAGTCAATTGGATGTGTTTTATGTCACTTAGCAAAAACATATTCTCAAATCGCAATATCTAGGGCTCGATCTGGAAATTAGCGCGCTAATCGCGTTACGGACAATAGTTTTTTTTGAAAATTATGGGTTTTAAACCCTCCACCACCAACAACAACAACCACAACACAAACCACCGAACCTCATAGCACTTAAAACCTACCAAAACAACTACTTAACAACCACTTAACAATCCTTATTGGATTCACACCAACACCTCAAAAATCGAGATCAAAAGATAAAAAAAGTTTAGGTGTTTGTGAATCTCACATTGCTTTGATGATTCCACCACTCCAAGCTCCTCAAATCACCAAGTTGGAACTTCAAAACCCTTGTTTCTTCTTCTTCAATTTTCGATTTTGTGATAAGAAGAGAGAAAAAGGTGGTGGGTTTAAAAATCAAATGACTTTTTATAGTCAAATTTGCATCTCTCCTCACTTATGCATCTCAATGCAATCCAATGAACTCCATTTGCTCCATTTCCCATCTCTAATGACTCCGAAAATGACACTAATAGCACACTAGCCCTTGTCTTTAACCCAAAAGTGGCATTTTAGGTGTTCCGACGCCCGATTTCGCATCCCGAACCGCGACATATGCGTACTACCATGTCCCTAACCACCATATATGCATTAAATATTATTATTTAACCCATTTTATTCATTTTATGTGAGTATTATATCCCCACCTATTATTTAGTCTTTTAAACAATTCAAGCATTCTGCAGCGTCGACACGCATATCGAGGCAAATACTTAATATAGTCTCGCACGTCAAATGTAATATAATTACACACATTACGATGACGTTTATTTTGTTTCAACGTAAACATCGTAAATTAAACAATTCAAGACACAAAATAACTATTTACCTAGCTCTAAAGCGCGCACTAGCCCAAATGCGGTCCCACGAGCGTTTGAGTGTCACCACATTTGCAACCACGTCATTAATAACGACAAATTAAATTCAGTCATTAGAGTTCTTCCCAACTAGGTGAAATTTCGTCCCGAAATTTAAATTAAACTTTAATACTTACCTACAAATAAGTGGGGATGTCGTCGTTGCATAGTAGACTCAAGCTCCTAGGTTAGTCCCTAAGTCCCGTGATGCTACCAATGTACCAAAACCTTCGGATCTCCCTATTCCTCAAAATCTGAGTCCTCCTATCCATGATCTCGACAAGCCGCTCCTCGTATGATGAGTCGTAACACCTCAATCCGACGTATATCAACCATGGCCTCGGTCCCGACCTAACCAAATCAACATGGAATTGTGAAAACACTTTGGGTGCATCCTGTCAACTGCGGTGGCAACTCGAGACGGTATGCCACTTTACCGACGCGTTCCTCAACTCTGAACGACCCAATGAACCTTGGTGCTAGTTTCCCCTTAATGTCAAACCTCTGATGACCTTTCTAGGGCGAAACCTTCAAATACACCAAGTCCTCAACCTCGTAGCTCAGACCCTCAAGGTACTTGTCCGCATATTTCTTCTGCCTATCATGCGCCGCTTGAAGCCTCTCGCTCGATCTGTCTTACCTTCTCCATATGGTCAACAACAATCTCAGTCCTATAGCCGTTGTATCCTCCGTGCCGCCCAACATGCTGGTGACCTGCAAGGCCTACCATAAAGTGCCTCAAACGGTGGCATCCCGATACTCGCCCGATAGTTGTTGTTGTAGGCAAACTCATACAAAGGTAAGTAATCCTCCCATAATCCACTAAACCGTAATATACACGCCCCGAGCATATCCTCAAGAATTTGAATCAACCGCTCATTCGCCGTCACCCAGGATGGTATGCGCGCTAAACCGTAAATGAGTACCAAACTACTCTTGCATACTCTCCCAAAGTCTCGATGTAAACCTCGAATCTCTATCGAAATAATGGAGACCGATACACCTTGCAATCTAACAATCTCCTCTCGAAGATAATACTCACTGTGTAATAGAATATCTCATGGCGATCGGTATGAAATGTGCCGACTTTGTCAATCTGTTTGCAACTACCCAAATCGCGTCGTGTCTCCTCGTAATCATGGGTAGGCCACTAACGAAGTCCATGGTCACGTGTTCCCACTTCCACTGAGGAATGGGCAGCGGCTGTAGCAACCCAGTTGGTTCTCCTTTGCTAAGCTTTCACCTACGGGCATATATGACAACTCCGGACGTATCTACCCACGTCAGCCTTCATCCCTGGCCACCAAAACAATCTTCGTAGATCGTGATACATCTTGGTCCGACCAGGATGAACTGTATATCGCGACCGGTGTGCGTCCTTGAGAATGCTGTCCCTGAGCTCCGATACCCCTGGTATCCACAAACGACCCTTGTGTCTCAAACGCCCATCCGGACCCTCAGACCACTCAGTGCACCCCGGATCCTGAGCCAGGCCACTGATCCGCAAATATCGGCCGTCAACTCTCTGCAACTCAGCAACCCGGTCAAGAGACACTGTGGGAACTCGCATCAGACAGCAAATCTGTAGCTCAGCAATAGCCTCTGTCACACACAACACCGACGCTGCCTCAAGCAACCCGTGCTCATGTGTCATATCCCGCAAGATCGCTTGGCTTTCGATGCCGCTCCCGCTCGCCGCATTAGCTACAACATTCACCTTACCCGGATGATACTCAATTGCGAAGTCATAGTCATTCAAGAACTTAAGCCATCGCCGTTGTCGCATGTTCAACTCCTCTCTGAAGTGAACAGTACCTCAAACTTTGGTGGTCTCGTGAACAATACGAACTTCTCACCATACAAGTAATGCCTTCAGCCTTCAAGGTGCAAACACGACCGCCGCATGCTCCAAGTCGTGCACTAGATAGTTTACCTCGTGAGGTATCAATTGTCAAAATAAATAGGCGATCGGGTGTCCATCCCGCATCAACACGCCACCCAACCCAAAGCACGATACATCAATATAAACGGAAAAACCTTTACCTCGCTACCGGTAATGCCAAAACCGGTGTCGAAGTCAACTTCCTCTTCACTCCAAAAAAACATCCTCTCACTCTTGTGACCATTCAAATCTAACATCCTTCTTGTCACCTCATCAACGGCATTGCAATCATTAAGAAATCCTTCACGAAGCGCCCGTAATATCTTGCTAAACCCAGGAAACTTCGGATGTTAGATACAGACTCGGTATCTTCTAATTAATAATCACTTGAATCTTATCACCATCAACCGATATGCCCCGATCACCGATGACATGCCCCAAGAATTTCACCTTACTCACCCGAATGCGCACTTACGAACTTGGCATAAAGTCGGTGCTCTGTCGCCGTCGCCAACACATCTCTCTCGATGTCTCTCGTGCTCCACACGAGTTTTATCGTATATCGGGATGTCATCGATAAACACAATGACGTATCGATCAAGAAATGGCCTTAACACCCTGTGCATCAAATCCATGAAGATCGCTGGTGCGTTAGTTAGCCCAAACGACATGACTGTAAACTTAAATAGTCCATAATGCATATTAAAGGCGGTCTTCTCCACATCCTCCTCTCGAATCCTCAACGATGGTATCCCGAACGTAAATCGATCTTCGAGAAGAACTTGGCCCCAACCAACTGATCGAATAGATCGTTAATCCTCGGAAGTGGGTAACAATTTCGATTCGTCACATGATTTAACTTCCTGGTAGCCCACACACATCCGCATCGAACCGTCCTTCTTCTTCTCAAAAAGAACTGAGCTCCCTGGTGACATGCTAGGGCGAATGAAACCCTTCTGCAATAAATCCTCTAACTCGGGTCCTTAACTCCTCATGCTTCGATGCCGACATCCTATATGGTCTCATCGTAAATTGGCCGAGTCCCCGAAATCGGCCAATAATAAACTCAACAAACTTCCGGTAGTGGCAATCCCGACAAATCATTAGGGAACACGTCCAAAACTCGTAGACAATAAGGACATCCTCAACCTTAACCACCGTCTTAAGCTTTGACTCAACCATAGCCGCATACGCCTCCATCTCATGCGACGTAGCTAATCTACCTCGAGTGATAGGTAATGCAGTTGCAACTCCGCAAACGTAAACTTTGGAATCTCCTCGATATCAAACGTCACGCTTGCTTTAAACAATCGATCTCGTGCATCATAAGATGATAACCAATCCATACCGAACATCGCATCGAATTACAAGTACTCTAACATTCTCAAATCAGTCAGAGGCGATGATGTCCCTCAATCTTAACAATATAATTCGACATATCCAGTTAGGGTAAATCTTATCCCCAACTATCGTACTAAGAACAAGATGTGTATCTCGAGGTCCGTGCAGTAACCCTAACTCTCATACCATGCGTCCAAAATAAAAGACAAGTGTGCTACCGTAATCCATCATAATATGCATGGAAATACCACAAACATACAACGTACCCTCAATCGCTTGTTGGGTCGCCACCATGTCCGTCTCGTGCAAAAGCCACAATCTGGGCCTTATCTCTCGGTCTCTGTTCGTCTCGTGGTGGTAGGTGCTTGTCCGATATAATCATCCACAATATACCCCACCTCGACCACATCGGTATCATATACGAGTCTCTGTTCTCGCTAGAACTCCTATGACTCGTGCTCGACCCTGGCCTCGACTTTGGCCTCTCGACCTCTATCCCGCCTATATTGTTGTTAAGGCGATCAACCGGTGCGTAAGCCATAGAATATGTCGTCGCGATCATCACATCGATCTCTCGTCATCACGACGATCTCTTTCACCTACGTGAACCTGGTTAGATCGTCACTCACCTCGGCGAGGTCTCTCGGCCCTGTCTCTTTCGATCCTAGTCTCTACTCTGTCTCTTCTGTCTCGATCGATCGAGAACTCAAACCGATCGACTTTGCTTGACTCTGCGGTGCAACTCGAATCACTAATCGATCGCCCTCTCAACCGTGGTATGTCTCGTGTCCGAGGGACCTATCGTAAATCTCTCATTAATGTACGAGCTCCACTAGATACAATCGTGCTCGCAATCCTCTAATCCGGACTCCTGACAAAATAATATATATGTAGTCGATCGGTACTGCTATGTCCATGGAGTACGACAATAGATATCGGTACTCTCTCCATGTACACCGTGGCGTACATTTCACCCCGAACTAATGATAGAACTCCTCCTTCAATCGAACCCCGACCTCCATAGGTATGTACTCATCCATAAACAACGTTCATAACTCGCCCAAGTAGTCACAAAGAGGATGAGTCGCGATGTAGTAGTCCACCAAATCGCCGCATCGCTCTCAAGCGTAAACTCGATAATCTCGGCCGATTAATCTCCTCGACCCGAAATAAGTCATGAAGTCGCTCATGAGATAATAGCCACCTCTCGGCTATCTCTGGATCCATGGCTCCATAAAAGTATCCTGGTGAGAACTTAATGAAGTCCTTCATCTTCTTCGCCTCAACATCATCACTCCCTGGAGTAGCGCCATCGCTGTCCGTGCTCGGTGGTCGCAAGTGTAATAACCACCGCAAGTGTCCACTGGTATCGCTACTAGGGCAGCCCTCTTGACCAATGTCTCGATATCTTTGCGGCGTGCACCCGAGTCTCACCAGTAGGAGCTCGCAATCGCCTAAATCGTAGTCATCGGTGCAACCATAACAGAAGTAGGAGTTGTAGAAGTCTCCCGAGCATCTCGAGCTCTCAAAGATGTCTATCGAACGCAAATCTATCATCTATAGTCTGCGCCAATGACTCCAATGTCAAAGTCGGCCTAGTCGGATCATTGGTATCACCGACCTCAGTGAGTAGAGTCGAAAGGTTGTCCTTCCATTGGTATCTCGCATCGATGAATGAACGGCTAATCGGCCTTAGTACATATACGTGTATCGTATGTATTATACAACCAAAATATAACACGTATATCCTCCGATTTCTACCTATCTCACCTCACTTGCCAACTAGGACTCTACGCAATTTCCTTTGGGTTTCCACATCTAAAGTTATTCATCAACTATATCCTCAAATTATACCACAATTGTAACCGTATCGTAGTAAATTTTCAATTCCTCGAGGTTCACCAACATTTCTCTCGATACCAAAATGTAACGACCTATTTTCTAAATGGACTACCACGGGGGCCAATGCGGGCCCACAACCTAGCCTACTAGCAACAAATTTGTGTCCCACATGCCATATCCTCTACCGATTAATCATTTTTAAACCTCAATAAACAATAATTTACTATTTAAATTGTTACTTGAACTCAAGTCATTTGCTAAAATCATTTTATACCATAATAAATCACAAATGAAGTATTTTACCATGACAATCAAAATATAAAACATTATAGTCATGCATTTAACTCGATACCTAGTGTGGAAAACTCATATATCATCATAGACCAAAAATATACCTCAATGTATCAAAATATCAAAAGTATAGAGTCAAGACGTATCGCACAATTCCCAAATACCCAAAAATGAAAACACAATATATAATACAAACGTACATGTTTGGCTCAATATCTGTACTCGAAGTAACTCATGTAGCCGCTCTTGAGATAATAGCCACATCTCGGCTATCTATGGATCACCGGCTCCATAAAAGTATCCCGACAAGAACTTAATGAAGTCCCTCATTTTCTTAGCCTCCTACTGTCATCGTACTCCCCGGAGTAGACGCCACCGCTGGTCGCTCGCTGGTCGCAAAGTGTAAGAACCACCGCAATGTCCACCGGTATCGCTACTTTAGGGTAGCCCTCTTGACTAATGTCTCGATATCTTTATGGCGTGCACATGATCATATGTATTATACAACCAAAAATATAACACGTATATCCTCTAATTTCTACCTATCTCACCACATTTCCCAACTAGGACTCTACGCAATTCCTTTGGGTTTCCACATCTAAAGTTTATTCATCAAGTTTATCCTCAAATTATACCACATTTGTCTTACATGCCATCTCCTCCACTAATTAATCATTATTAAGCCTCAATAAACAACAATTTTTTACTATTTAAATTGTTACTTGAACTCAAGTCATTTGCTAAAATTATTTTATACCATAATAAATCACAAATGAAGTCTTTTACCATGACAATCAAAATATAAAACATTATAGTCATGCATTTAACTCCGATACCTAGTGTGGAAAACCCATATATCATCATAGACAAAAAAATATACCTCAATGTATCAAAATATCAAAAGTATAGAGTACCGAGGTATCGCACAATCCCCAAATACCCAAAAATGAAAACACAATATATATATAATATAATATATATATATAATATAAACTCAATATTTGTACTCAAGTAACTCATGTAGCCGCTCTTGATATAATAGCCACCTCTCGACTATCTCTGGATCCCCGTCTCCATAAAAGTATCCCGACGAGAACTTAATGAAGTCCTTCATCTTCTTAGCCTCACTGTCATCGACTCCTTGAGTAGACGCCATCGTTGGTCGCTCGGTGGTCGCAAGTGCAAGAACCACTGCAGTGTCCACTGTTATCGCTATCGGGGCGCCCTCTCGACCAATGTCTCGATATCTTTGCAGCCGCACTCCGAGTCTCAATCGTAGTAGGAGCTACAACCGCTTGAGTCGTAGTCATCGGTGCAACTATAACGGTAGTAGGAGCCGTAGAAGTCTCCCAAACATCTCGAGCTCTCAAGATGTCTATCAATAGCGCAAATCTATCATCCATAGTCTGCGCCAATGACTCCAATGTCAAAGTCGGCCTAGTCGGATCACCGGTATCACCGACCTCAGTGAGTAGTGTCGAAGGTTGTCCTTCCATCGATATCTCGCATCGAAGAACGTACGTCTAATCGGCCTCGGTACATATACGTGTATCGTATGTATTATACAACCAAAAATATAACACGTATATCCATTGATTTCTACCTATCTCACATCACTTCCCAACTAGGACTCTAGGCAATTCTTTTGGATTTCCATATCTAAAGTTTATTCATCAAGTTTATCCTCAAATTATACCACAATTGTAACCGTATCGAGTAAATTCTCTATTCATCGAGGTTCATTAACCTTTCTCTCGATAGCAAAATGTAACTACCTATTTTCTAAATGGACTACCACATGGGGCTAATGCGGGCCCACAACCTAGCCTACTAGTGCCACTGTGTCCCACATGTCATCTCCTCTACCAATTAATCATTATTAAGCCTCAATAAACAATAATTTACTATTTAAATTGTTACTTGAACTCAAGTCATTTGCTAAAATCATTTTATACCATAATAAATCACAATGCGAAAGTCTTTTACCATGAAAATCAAAATATAAAACATTATAGTCATGCATTTAACTCGATACCTTGTGTGGAAAACCCATATATCATCATAGACCAAATATATACCTCAATGTATCAAAATATCAAAAGTATAGAGTCTCGAGGTATCGCATCAATCCCAAATACCTATGAAAACACAATATATATATATATATAATACAAACGTACAAGCTTGGATCAATATCTCTCGAATCAAAGGTAATATGGAAGCTTGCCTTTACCATGACTTGTATAAGGATCTCGCACTCAAGCCATCACAAAAGGCGGATGACGAGCTTAGAGTGAATATTCCCAAGGAAATTAAGAGAGCAATACGAAAAGTAAATATTGGAATTTAAACAAAATTATTAAATAAACTTGTGAAATAAATACAGACAACTATGATCATCGCATGCATATGTAATAGTGAAAGCTCAAAGTGTGTTCCTATAGCCTAGGGTTAGACTAGCCTCATACTTCGAACTCCCCACGTACTCACGTCGGTGAGTAGCACTCAAGCAAGGCCAAGATCTCGGATCCGCTAGGTGGTCGACGTGGAACTTACGACACACCCACACGTGCCCCAACGCAACTCTCGGGTCGACCTATTCACCGAGATCCCCGACACACGTGCTTATGACGTAGTGGACATACATGCGAAATGGCACGGAGGGAGAGCCTCAACGTCCATTCATTAAATCACACCAAGAATAGAGTATTGAAAGATAGAATATGAATTCTAAAGCAAAAATAAAGTACTACTCAAGAAATTTCAAATTGGGATACTACACACCTCAAACCGCACTCCGTGTCCCGTAAATAACCCTGGCCGATTGCAATAATCCCATATATCCCAATTTACCACCCGAAATGACCTATTTCCATTTATAATTGATTTTTAGTCAATTGAATGTGTTTTATGTCACTAAGCAATAACATATTCTCAAATCTCGCAATATCTAGCACGCAGGTCCGAGAATTAGCCCGCTAGATTCCCAGCGCTTATAGTTCTTCATCGTAGGAAGAACATTAGCGTGCTAATCGTGTTCGGACATCGCTTTGTTTGAAAATTTTGGGTTTTAAACCCTCCACCATCAACAACAACAACCATAACACAAACCACCGAACCTCATAGCACTTAAAACCTACCAAAACAACTACTCAACAACCACTTAACAATCCCTATTGGATTCACACCAACTCTTCAAAAACCGAGATCAAAAGATAAAGAAAGTTGAGGTGTTTGTGAATCTCACATTGCTTTGATGGTTCCACCACTCCAAGCTCCTTAAATCACCAAGTTCCTTAAATCACCAAGTTGGAACTTCAAAACCCTTGTTTATTCTTCTTCGATTTTCGGATTTGTGATAAGGAAGGAGAAAATGTGGTGGGTTTAAAAGTCAAGTGACTTTTTATAGTCAAATTTGCATATCTCCTCACTTGTGCATCTCAATGCAATCTAACGAACTCCATTTGCTCTATTTCCCACCTCTAATGACTCTACGAAAATGACTCCAATGACACACTCGCCCTTGTCTTTAACCTTTAAAGTGGCAACTCATGTGTTCCGACGCCTTGGCTTCGCGTCCCGAACCGCCATATACGCGTACTACCATGTCCCTAACCACCATATATGCATTACATATTATTATATAACCCATTTTATTCATTTTATGTGTGTATTATGTCCCTCACCTATTATTTAGTCTTTTAAACTATCCAAGACTCGCGTCGACACGCATATCGAGGCAAATACTTAACAAACAGCTCGCACGTCAAATGTAATATAATTACACACATTACGATGTCAATTATTCTCGCTTCAACGTAAACATCGTAAATTAAACAATTCAAGACATAAAATAACTATTTACCTAACTCCAAGCGCGCACTAACCTAGTCATGCGGGTCCCACGAGCTCTCGAATCGTCACCACGTCAACCACGTCATTAATAATGAAAAAATAAATTCAAGTCGTTACACACTCAACAAAATTGGGTGGTTTTTCACGCAAAGTTTATTCGATGTTGGAAAATCTTGGTGATAGCATAATCACAACTAACAAAAAGGAGGACACGATCAATGAGATCGCATGATGTGGTATCGATCATTCACTAGATGATTCAATTGACACGACGGAGCTCTACATGACTATTCGGTAAGTTTGAAACTATTATTTTGTTTTCCTCACGAGTTACATCTTAAATTACGTGTATTAAACACCTATTTTTATATCGGTGTAACTTGGTGCATCGATCATAGCGAGTGTTCATTGAGGATGGGTACGAACATGGTCTTGCTGCATGCTTGATGAAGACATTAAAATTTTAGATGAAGTTGAAAGGTAAAGGTCTACTCGTGGGATGATGGAAATGTTGTCGAACTAGAAATACATAATGAGACATTTGAAGTAGAAGATGAAGAAGATGATCAAGGCTAATCAAATAGAGAGGTGAGAAGAAGAATAACACAAACAGAGATCAAGGGTGAGAGTAGCGAGACATCCTCATCCATCACGTCCATCTCGTGGGATAGAGATCGCTGCTAAGAGAAGCATACATTCTCCTCCACCACGTTCATCTCGTCTCGAGAGCGAGAAGAACATAGATTGTTAGTGAGAGTAGCCAACGCTCATCCCCACCACGTCCTTCTTTTCATGGGTATATTCCTACATTGTCCCAAATGCAATAAGAACTTCAAATGTTTGCACCCGGCCGCCGATCATGAATCTTCCTCCTTACCATTTTGATCCTTATGCACCCGGCCGTCGTCTTCATATATGGACCATGGAATGCTTATACATCCAATGTATGCTTCATTACCTCAATACATGCCAAGTCCATTTACTCCACCATGACCCTATAATTACAAGTATGTCATAGAGTGGAGATGGCTCATTCATGAACCTCGTTAAGCATGTTGCGGCCTCATGTTCCTTTCGATCAACCACATACAAGAAGTCGGTATTTTGGAACGATTCAACCTCCTATTTTTGGTAACATCGCATACGAGAGATGAGTTGAGTGAACCAGAGGAAGAAGATTAATTGACTTAACGAAATTCAATGCAAGATCAACAACCTCAACAAACTCAACCGGATGTACAAACACAACGTCCAACTCGACATAGAGTACGTTCGGTTTGCATCACGGAGCAACAACGTCAACGTAACCGTCGATTGACCTCGTATGAATTTTTATGATGTTGTGGTGTTTTTTTTTTTTCAATTTATATCTTAGGTGAATGAAATTGTATAGTTTATTTTTCATGGAATGAACTTATTTTTCAAAAGTTCCTTATTGTTTTAATTTTTAAATTCTAGACAAAGAAATAACGTGGTTTTAGCATAAAAGTTTTTTCATCTTCATATCCCTTCTTATGATCACGAGATAGAAGTAAGACAAAACTTTAAAGGGTGCGTAAAGTACCTTTCATCTATAGATGCACCATGTAGAGTATTATTGATGGGTTTTGCAAGGCGCTTAAGGCAAGATAGGCGGTGGGGTGCGATCAAGCTAGCTTGATAGGTAGTAGTTTGCATGGGGTTGCAAGAGTTTACAATTGCAATTGGTATGCGAGTCGTCTATATCTACCTCGAGATATGTCCGTGATGTTTGTATGGATTGCATGAGTTTGCATGAGTTGTCCACGTCGAGATATATGCATGACGTTTGCATGGGTTGCATTGTTTGCGGTGAGTTTGCATGAGTTGTCCACCTTAAGATATGTGTGTGATGTTTGCTTGGGTTGCTTGGTTTTGCATGTGTTGTCCACCTCAACATATATGCGTGACGTTTGTATGGGTATGCACGAGTTTTCCACCTCGAGATACATGCGTGACGTTTGCATGGTTTGCATGGATTGCACAAGGTTGCATATGTTTAAATCACTCGAGATACGTACGTGACGTTTGCATGGTTTGCATGGGTTGTCAAACTCGAGATACGTGTGTGACGTTTGCATGGGTTGCATGGGTATGCACATATTGTTCACTTTGAGATACATGCGTGTTGTTTGCATGAGTTGCACGAGGTTGCATGGGTCGTCCACCTCGAGATATGTGCATAACGTTTGTATGGTTTGCATAGGTTGCATGGGTATGTACGGGTTTTTCACCTCAAGATACGTGCGTGACATTTGCATGGGTTCCATGAGTTGCACGAGGATGCATGGGTCGTTCACCTTGAGATACGTGCGTGACGTTTGCATGATTTGCATAAGTTGCAAGTGTATGCACGGGTTGTCCACCACGAGATACGTGCTTGGCATTTGCATGGTTTGCATGGATTGCATGGGTATGCACGAGTTGTCTACCTCGAGATACGTGCACGATGTTTGAATGGTTTGCATGGATTGCACGAGGTTACATGAGTTGCTCACCTCGAGATACATGCGTGACTTTTGCATGGGTTGTCCACTTCGAGATACGTGCGTGTCGTTTGCAAGGGTGCCCACCTCGAGATACGTGCGTGACTTTAGGATGGATGGGTAGAACAAATAACTCATTCTCAAGAAGTAATTAATAAACTTAGAGGCCCGCTATGGGCACCCCACCATTTCATGAAGGCACCTATAATTTTTCTCATTTCCCAATCTAAAATGTAAAATACTATTTTGCCCTTTCATATATACACACCCAAACCCCACAAACCATTTGCAACTCAAAACCAGGGCACCCCACCACATCGAGGAAGAAGTGAACCTAAAGCCACAATTGTGTTTGCCGAACGTGTATCGATTCTTGCGTCTTGACATCATCCGACAAACGAGGTAACAATGTTTGACAACCATATGAAGCTTTGAAGAACTGTTTTTGGATAAAAAGCGTGAAATTGATGATTTGGTTTGTCAACATAGGGTTTCTCAAATTTTTAGACGTTTTTTCACGGGCGCGATGGATTCGGCCTCGCGACCGAGAGTTATGCAAACGTCTCGGTCAACATCCACCGAGAAAGGAATAAAAGTCTCGGTAATGGACGACAGAGAGAAATGATATGTTCTCGGTTGTACATCACCGACATGACATAAACTATACACTTCGACTTACTTTCGTGATGTGGTGACCGAGACGACAATAAAAGTCTCGGTCATGGACAACCGAGATCTATCTTACACTCTCTTGTACATCACCGACGAAACATAAACTATACACTAATGGTTGCTCTCGTGAAGTGGTGGCCGAGATAACAATATAACTCTCGGCCATTCGTTGTCGACCGTAAAACTATACCGGCATGTCTAGCCGAGAACCACGAGTTCCCAAAAGTTTCCCCTCGGTTCGGCCATGCTTGGCCGAGATATCTCGGCTGAACCACGACTTTCCAATAAATGCACCATTGAATGCACCGCCACACAAACATAACAACTACTCTACCAAATGCAACTTAATTAGACTATCAACGTACCTTCAAACGATCGATTTCACGACTTGAATGTGTGAACGAAAAACTTGAATCGAGCCCTAATGTGGAGACGAAATCGACCAAAACTCGGAGCCTTCAAACTCGAAAAATGTCATACAACAAATGGCGGAGAGACGGAGAGGAACGAAGACAACCTCGTCGATAGGGCAAGTCAAGCAAGAGGACGGTGGTGGGGTGGTGGGGTGCCTCTTTTGAGATTTCGGGCCTAATTTTTGGGTGCCCTTGGTAATTTGATTTGTGCCCTCAATAAGAGGGGTGCCTTCATGAATTGATGGGGTGCCCTTAGCGGCCCTCTAAACTTATTAGGTTGAATAAATAGCTCCTTTTGAGAAAGAGTAATTCATAAACTTAGTATTTTGTATGAATTACTCATTTTCAAAATGAGTTATTCATACAAAGTTTCACCTCATCAACAACACACCACGACTCATCAACAAAGCACCATGGTGTCCACCTCATCATCAATAACACATTTTGAAAAGGAGAAATACATTAGCTTTGTAATTTTGAAGAAACCTTCCCTATTTGATGAAAAAGTACACCCCATTACTTTTTGAAATACCTCGTGATGTCATACCATTGGATGTGTGCCAAATTATTTTTGGTAGTCTTTATTTATGGGATCAAGATGCTATTTACTACCGACAAGAGAATATTTGATCGCCAAAGAAAGATGATAAGGGATTCAAAATTATGGCATCAAAAGAGAAAAAAGTTGCAACTTATGATTGCATAACATACCAAACATATAACTCTAGCCATAAATTCAATTTATTGACGATTCAACCAACGTATGATGAGTTTGTCAATTTAGTAGGAATTAATTTTAATGATTGTTCGATGATAAAAAAAGGTTCATCAATTATTGAATAACTTTGAAGATGTTATACAAAAACCTACGAGTTTACAACTTTAGAGGATGTTTTTCCCAAAATAAACCAATTATATGGGGTTTGAAGGAAAAAATAGCATTGAAAACTTTGAAGAAAATAATTTGTGAGGCAATAGTTCTTCGAAAAGTGAATGATCTAGTTCCAAGTGAAGCAACTACAAAATACTTAGTTTTATATAGGAAGGCTCGAAAGACCGAAAGGGAACTCAGAATTTTTCCGCATTTGTGAAAATGGTCAATTTCCAATCGTGCGAAGTGGTACTTTGAATAACCAAATCGAATGAAGTTTCCTCACTTAGTTAGTGGAATGCTTTTGAGGGACCAAAAGCCTCTTGTGGGGGAGAGGTCCAGTGTCCGTTATTTTTTTATTTTTTTACTTAAAGAAAAAAAAAAGTTGAGTTGGTTTCAACTAATTCTAGTTAGTTCTCACTATGGACAAGTTTTCGGGGTTTATCTCTTTCTCTATATCTATCAAAAAATGTGTAAAGAGAAAAAAATACACAGAGATTTAAGAAAAAAAAAAGAAAAAAAAACAGAGAGATTAGGAAGTAGAGGGAATTTTGAGGAAGAGAGTTTGATACCGAGGCTTTCAGCGAATTCGATGCTTCTTTGTAAACTTTTTTCATATTGGATTTTTCTACTGTATAGAGTCCGTTGATGTTTCCCAATTAGGATTTTACCACGTAATTTTTTTTATCTCTTGTTTATTTTGATTCAACAAAATTCTATTTCTTTTATTTTCTATTCGTTGGGATATTGAGATCATCTATTGATTTACCTATTGAATATGCTATACTTATGGGAACTTGTCTCGAGGCCATAAACAAAAGATGAAATTGTAGTTGTTTTAGAATCACATTCATTGACGAAGAAAGTGAATGCCTATGTAATGAATGTAATAGAGCTTGCCATGTCCTTTGCTAATTGGTAATGAATATTTTATGTTTTGCCCTCTTTTTTTTTTATAAGAAACCAATTTCTATTCCTCAACCTTGCCCACGAAAAGACTTGATCCCTCAACAACATAGTTAGGCGACTATATACCAAACCATTGAGACTACCATTTGGTTGCCATTTTTTTTTTTTTTTTTGGGAAGTGAGAAAGGAGAGAGGGAAGTTTTTACAATACTAGTCAATTCTTAGAGCATTTCCAATGGGACTATGGATTGGGGTGAAAATGGGTCTACCTATGATACAATCCACATCCAACCCAAAAATGCTCTCCAATGAGACCATGGATTGATAACGTCTATCCTATGAGGCATGAAATTAAAGTGGAGGGTGTCTACCACAATGGCTACATCTAGATATTGTGGTAGATCGCCACATCATACAAATGAGTTTTTTTTTAAATTTTTTTTTAAATTTTTTTTTTTTTTTTTTAAATTTTAAATTTTTTTTTTTAAGCTTTTATTAATATTATGAAAATTAAAAATAAAAGTGTCAACTCGTCAATTCATAGTCTAAATTCATGGTCCATTGGAGACCATTTTGAGAGGTGAATGTCTATCTAGTGTCACATATGATAGACACCCTCTCCACATCCATGAGAGCATCTCCAATGGGACTACTTAGGATACAATCCACATCCAATCCTAAAAATGCTCTCCAATGATACTATGAATTGATAATGTTCATCTTATGTGACATAAAATCAAAGTGGAATATGTCTACCTAAATGTCTAGAAGTAGACATTGTGATAGACTCGACACATTAGAATTTTAATTTTTTTAAGTCTTTAATTTTTAGGCCTTTATTAATATTATGATAATTTAAAATAAAAAATATCAAAATCATCAATCCATGATCTAAATCCTTTGTCTATTAGAGACAATTTTGAGAGGTGAATGTCTATCTAGTGCCACATAGGATAGACACCCTCTCTACATCTTTGATGTGACACTAATCTATGGTCTAAATCCACATTACCATGGGAGATGCTCTTATTAGTCTTACCATTAGAGATCTCTTATTAGTCTACCTCCAATGCGGTTTTGTTTTGTTTTGTTTTTTTTTTTTGTTTTTTTTTTTTTGAGTAAAGGCCCTCACCCTCCGCTTTAATTAAGTCGATTTGTTAGTTTATTCGATCCTAAGGTTTGTCGCCGATATACCTCGAGATATAGAACTCCATGACATCCATATATATCACTTAGAGGTGGGCGGCGGTTTTCAAAAAATCGCCCAAACCGTGAAAACCCCATGGTTTGGTCTCGATTTTTAGAACTCGTGGTTTGGGTGCGGTTTTGATTTTGAAAAACCGCGGTTTCACCAAACCGATGATATTTTGGTAAATAACCAACATATACAACTCAAAAGTCAAAAACCCTAAAACATAAAACAAAAACAGTTTCCTACTCACTCACTCCCCTAAACCGTCCCGTCTCCTCTCGACCACTCATCTTCCTCACTCCGCACCGCTGCTCACCGCCGCCGCACCGCTGCCGCACCGCCGCCCTTCATCTTCCTCACTCCCCGTCTCACCGCCGCCGCCGAATCCATCGCCTTTTCCGGTCATCGCCGTCGCCGTCGCCTTCCACCGCGAACCGCTGCTGCGTCCACAGCCGCCTTCACCGCCGCCTCGCACCGCCGCCTCGCACCGCATCGTCCTACCGGTCCCGCCTTCGCCGCCTCATCGATTTGTCACTCCTGCTGTCTCATCGATTTGTTCTTCCTCCCCCATTCATTCGACACTATGCAAACCCAAAAAACCCTAAATATTCAATAGACACTCTCTGCCATCTTAATTCCTTTACACAATCCCCCATCCTCGCGACCAAAAATCTCCACTGCCTTCTCTCGATCGTCCAACGCCCACCACTCCATCTCCTTCCTTGCCATTCTTCACGTCCGCCAACCAGGTGTCTTTTTTTTTCTTTCTTTCTTTCTTTCTTTCTTTTTTAGCCACTTTCTCTTTCTGGGTTATTAATTATTAGCTCATCTTCAACGCTTGTTTTCTGTCTTCAATTATGGCTTTGTGTTTTTTCACATGTTCGTGGTGGTGTTTTCTTCTTTCGATTGTTTACTGATAGAATGAACTGTGTTTGGTTTAACATTCTTCAGATATGCCCATCTCTTTTTATGTTTCCGTTTATTTAGATTTGATTCTGATCTTTCCTTTGAAATTATTGATCACGCTCAATCGCACGAGCCACATTGTCCGAGAACTTGATTCTCTTTTCACCAACTGTCGTTTTGTGTTGATTGATTGAATCCTGTGAATTGGTCGAAATCGGGGATTCATTCTTGTCGACCCCTCTCTTCTCTTGGTTTCTTTTCTTTTCTTTTCTGGTGGACACCATCAACAAGAGGGATTTAGCCTTTTTTTTTTTTCGAGTCCAAGTCCGCCGTGGACCTGCTGCCGCCGCTGTTGGATTTTATTTAATTGTCGGATGTTAGTTTTTAGTTGTTTTCAATTTTTATTTATGCTAATTTATCTGTGTTGCTTTGTTTGTGTGTGTGTGTGTGTTTTTTTTTTTTTTTTTTTTTTGGTACATTGCTTTAAAAATGATTGAAATTATTGTTGCTCTGGTGTTAAATTGGTGATTTGAATGTTAGAAATTTATGATTTATCTTTTAACCCATCTAATTTGGGATTGGATTTGTTGTTATTGTTGTTTTAGCCCAACATTCTTCAACGCGTTCACTTTGTTGATGGCTTCTTTAATATCCTTCTTCATATCCTATCATGTATTGTGAGAAAAAGAATAAGAACCAAGCATTGAAAATTAATTGAAATTAACTTTTGAAAAAAATACTTGAAGGTGGAGTGCTATACCTTAAAAAAAGAATAAGATCCTTTGCAGCTTCGTCCAAGAGAGACTACATCATTTTGGATTGGGATAAGAGAGAACGCAAGAAATTTAAAGAACATTTGACAAGTGAAAAAAAAAATCAAACACAAGGAAGAGTTTTGCAGACTCAAATGATTTGCATCATGGCAAATGAAGAGCTTAACTAGTTATGCAACAGTATTAAACATTGAAAGTCTCAACCAAAAGTGAAATAAAAATGCAATGACCGATGAACACACGATCAGAATAGCATTCCAAAACTTATATATAAAGCTTATTAATAATTTCTCCAAGAACTCCCCTACGACAATAGAGATATTATATTTGAGATGGACCAAGCGATTTGTCGCTATTAGAGTTCGAGACGATAATTAGGGCTAGGAGGGTTTATTTCATAAACAACATTGCAGTTCACCAATGCTTGTTTTAAGTTTCCTATACTCTATATTTAATATGTCTCCATCAACTAAAACATAGGGCAAGGGGGGCAACACAGGTATGCAACTATTAATTAAACTTTTTTCAATTTAGTTGATGTTTGAAACTATTAAAACCAAGTTACCAAGCAGCATAATGGAACCATACATGTCAGATGATGCATAACAAGAAGCAAAACTTCTCTATTAATTTATTAAATTAGTATTGCTTCCTAAAAGCCCCCGATTATCACTTAAACCAAAAGAAAAGCACAAGACCACATTTTGTCAAAAACTTAGACAAGCTACTTATAGAGAAATCTGTAATACCATTAATTAGGTGCATTCCATAGTACTTTGCAAACAAGAAAAAAACTCAAGAAGAGAAATGGTTACAAGTTACATGACAACAATCTACCCAATCATCATTTGAAGGAAGTGAGTTTTAAACTTCTCATTGAAAACATCATCAGTTACATTGGTAGATAATTTTAAGCTAGACATCCCAAACCATTCTTCGTTTCGAGGATAATTATAAGTTTATTAATTAAAATAAACCATATCTAACATTTCATGCGCTTATGTGAAATTTTGGGGCTCTCTTTTTGTTTTTGTAAAACGTACTTGTTACTTTGTCAACATACAAAGTTCATGTCTTTATGTGTAATTGCCATGCCACTTTTTTACCTTGAAAAAGTGCGTCATAGCGATTACAAAAAAGGACATTGATTGGTTTTGTAAATGCACATTGAAGGATTTGAGTTGAGGAGATTTTAGGTTAACTTTTGAGAAAAGATGAAAAAGAGTAGTGGAAGCTAGTATTAAGGTTGGTACTTGGGATTGGGTGAACTAGATTGACGGTGAGATTGAAGCCTTGAACGTTACAACTCTCTCTATTCATCAAGTTCAAGGGTAGAACAACTATGATCCAATGTCGACTTCTCCTTCGAATCCTCCCTCTTCATCACCATCACCATTTTATTAAGGTTTTGAAGGTTTGATTTGTGCGTAAAGAGAAAAAATGAATCACCATTTGAGAGTAGTTTTGCTGCTTTAACTGGAATCTCTACTTTAAAGAAAATCTCATTTTGGTCATGTTTTTGCCATTCAGAGTAAAATTCAAACAATTGGCTTTGATTGAGCTCCTATTGGAGAATGACAATGTTGTATGTTTTTGGGTTTGTTATTCAAGAATTTGGTAAAATTAGGGGAAGTAGAAGTTCCTAAGGTAATCCACTTTAGATACCTAGGATCAATCGTACAAAATGATGGTAACATTGAGAATGATGTCACACATAGAATTCAAGCTAGGATGGAAGAAATGGCGGAGTGCAACAGGGGTGATTTGTGATCGAAATGTTTCTACTAAGTTAAAAGGAAAATTTTATAGGACCGCAATTAGACCAGCTATGCTCTATGGAAGTGAATGTTGGGCGGTAAAGCAACAACAATTACATAAAATGAACGTAGCAGAAATGAGGATGCTTAGGTGGATGTGTGGTAAAACTCGTAAAGATAGAATAAGAAATATAGAAATTCAAAGACAAGTAGGAGTAGCACCAATTGATACAAAGATTAGGGAAGGGCGGTTGCGGTGGTTCGGTCACCTGCAAAGACGGCCTACAAATGCCCCAACTAGAAAACTTGACTCAATAGAAATTGTAGAAATTCAACGAGGTAGGGGCATACCAAAGTTAACATGGGATGCATTAATTATGAGGGATTTGAATGGTTTGAAAAGCTTACCATCAATTGCACTTAATCGAGCACAATGGAAAAGATTGATCCATGTAGTGACCCTGAGCTTAATTTGGGACTGAGGCTATGTTGTTGTTGTTGTTGTTGTTGTTGTTGTTGTTGTTGTATTCAGGAATTTGGTGCTTATTCTTGAAGTTTTGGCATTCCTCTGAGACTCAAGTGTTAAATTGCTTTCAGATCAACTTAGACTTAGCTGCTGCTGTATCCAATCAAGAGCGATTGTCTTTAAAATTTTAGATCTGGATTGAACTAGAGAAGCTGCTGATTGGCTAAAACAATCTTCTTCACATCATTATAGCGAGAGTTTGTTTAGTCTATTGATTTACCTGATTGAATATGCTATTCTTAAATTGTCTTGAGGCCATAAACAAAAGATGAAACTGCAGTTGTTTTACAATCACATTCATTCACGAAGAAAGTGAAGGACTATCTAATGAATGTAATGGAGTGTGACACGCCCTTTGCTAATTTGTTAATGAATATTTTATGTTTTGCCCCTTCTTTTTTTGATAAGAAACCAAGTTCTACTCCTCAACCTTGCACACGGAAAGACTTGAACCCTCAACAGCATAGTTAGGCGACCATATACCAAACCATTGGAGCTACCACTTGGTTGCCGCTTTTTTTTTTTTGTTTTGGAAGTGATGGAAAGGAGAGAGGTCCGTTTTTAAAATGTTGGCCTATTCTTAGTTTCGTTCAAGCTGACTATTATTATACATACAAGTCCTTGCTCCGGCTTTTGAGTAGATTATTGTGTATTTTAGCTTGTATTGGTACTTGTCTATTGTTCTTAAATCAATTTTTTTTTTTTTTTTTGTTTATTTTCACTAACATCTAGTTCATCATTATTTGATTTATTTGTTATTTTAAATTGATGCATCACTATTTAATAGCAATGCAACAGTACAAAGTACGTATCTTTTGTGCGGAGCACTTCTCCATTCCAGTTCTTCTAGATTTGTGGTTCTAATTCATCATCTGTTATGAGTCTTACAAATTTGCTGTGGAATAGAGTTTGAACCATCTAAAGGAATGGAGATTGAAGTAAAAGACAATTCTCTGGATTTCAAGTCTCTGAACATCTCGTTTGAGGAAGAAGATGTAGAAGAGGAAGAAGGACAAGAAGAACAAGAATTCGATGATGAAGAAGACGAAGACGAAGTACCTGTAACGTTAGGCTTTGTTGAAAAACCTAAGAATCATTACTCTCTTCTTCGACACTTCTTTCCGAGCAAAGCTGGAGGAGCACCTGTATGTTATAAACCTATAATATTCATATTTGCCTGCTCAATGCTAGTTAAAAGTTTGTGATTTGGGTTTTGATAATTATACCTTCTTTGTGTAGGCTTGGTTGGATCCAGTTGATTTGCCATCTGAAAAGTCACATATCTGTGGAATCTGCGGTGAGCCATTGCAGTTCTTACTTCAGGTCTGAATTGTGTACTTTTTTACATGTTACATTTCTGTCCCTCGTAACAATTCAAGGATTAAACCCTGTGGCTTGTGCATGCGCTTCAATTGTTAAAGCTTAATTTCATCATGTAACATGGTGAGCCAAGAAAGAAAAAAGTACATGGCGAGGCTTAAGTCTCGTAGCTTTCCCCAATTGTCCTATCTCAAGGCAGATGCCTCAAACAATATCTTACGTAATTACATAGTTCAAATTGTTTACTTTTTATTTACACTTAATCTTTGGTTCATGGCATCATGTCGTTCGTAATGATCTTCTCTTGCTTGAAATTTGAAGATTAGTGATCAACTTGTCATACTTGTGAGGTAGACGATGTCTGTGTTACTCCATATGAAGTTTTCTTTGTCTCGCTCAAACTATAATTTAGTGATGATTGCTAGAGGAAATTTTAGTTGTAGCACTCATTTAGAAACATAAAAAGCTACTCATTAATAGTGCATCATTTTACTAAGGAAAAAATTGAGTACATATTCTCATTACGCATGATGGAAGTTTATGTTCTGCTGATTATCTCATGTGGTGTTCTGCTAGGCTTAATTGGCTAATACTGTATTCTTACTGAAGCTATTGTAATATGCTAACAGGTTTATGCACCGATAATTTATAAAGAATCAACATTTCATCGTACATTGTTTGTTTTCATGTGCACTTCGATGGCCTGTCTTCTTCAAGACCAGCATGAGCAATGGAAACGCCGACCAGAAAAGCAGTTACGGAGGTGCTATGAATACCATCCCTTTGGCTAAAATCATATATCATTTTTGTATTAGCAAGAAAAAGAAATATGCTAATTCTGCATTGGTTTTTCTGAAGTGTGAAGGTTTTCCGGTGTCAGCTGCCTCGCTCAAATCCTTTCTACTCAAGTGAGCCTCCAAGAAATGACAACACTGACAATCCACTAGAACCTGGAGGTAACTTCTAGTGTCCATAGCCTATAATAATATGATATGTATGACATATGAATTATTTTGGTAAGTAATATGTATAGTCATGTGTCAATATAGATAATAGGGAGGCACACCAAGAGAATGCCAATCTCCATCTTTTGTATTGAATTTGAACCTATAATTTTAAAAATACATCATTGTTTCTTCTCAATAAAAGAAGAAGAGTTTGTGATTTACAATCCAATTGCTTTTGCAAAACTTGAATTTGCAAGTAGTAAATGCATTTATGTGACGGACAAAGATCAATACTCAAATCACACCAACCAGCTTAGGATACTGTTGTTGAACGAACTTCCATTGATTATAATGTTGTTTTTATCTTTGAGAAACATTTATCTTTCAGCAAGCAGCATGTGAAGGAGCTTTAAATGATATCTTACAGTGGCTTTTATATATGATCCATTGTTTAGCTTCTCTTTGTCAGTGGTGCGGTACATGGAAAGGAGACAAGGTATGTAGTAGCTGCAGAAGTGCTCATTATTGCTCTGAAAAGCACCAGGTGACTAACATCTTAGCTGCAGTGGATGTTTGAGATTACAGATAATGTGTAAAAGTGCACTTTATTGCTCTAAAACTCTAATGATGCTGATGCTTAAGCTGTTTGGTTTTTTGTAGGTCAAGCATTGGCGGTCTAGGCACAAAGCTGTTTGTCAAATGATGAGCATCTCTTCTCAGTCGTCGGACCATAAGCCGAGGAACCAAAGAAATTCTTCAACGGGATTGAATAAAGGTGGTTGATCATAAATAATACTAGGGTGTCTAAGTGCAATACAGTGGGCATATTCCAGGGTTGCACTCCATTGTTGAATGTCCATGGATTACTTGGATCATGGTCATGCAATAAACAGTGTACCAGACTGCAATGACTATGATAATATATATTTTCTTTTGACTCTAATACTCCAGCACTATAATTGTGATTGTGGTTAAAAACTTCTATGTTGATGGCAGTTGGTAGCAGTGACATGTGGCCAGAATTTGAGATCATATGTGATGATGAACCTGAATTCGATACAGAAGCATCTAATTGCAGTTACTCAAATTCATTGGTTTCTAAAGATCAAATGGATGGCACTATGAATTCATTGATGTCTAGTTTTGAGGTGAAGATGAACTTTTGTCTACGGTTAATTATCTAATTTTGCATCTCGTTGGATATTTTTGGTCTTAGCAGAATTTTAGTTTGAAAAGTCACCTTTGAGTTGAATTGGATGTCTTTGACTTGGTTTGATCTGGTAACAGGGGGACACTGATAAGAGAAGCTGGGCTTCCTTTCAAGAGCGCATTGCTAGAGCTCCTGAGCAAGTTTTAAGGTTAGCAGATTCTGTAATTCACAATGATGCAGTGATTGCTTGTATTTGTCTGGAGCATGTAAGATGCATTTTGCCACCTAGTTATGGATAGTCTTAAGTGCTTTGGTGCCATGAATATAGATCCTCATGTAATTAGTAGATATCTATCTTACATCGTCACTTCTGTGCCCCAAATGGTAACAGGACTAGTTCTATTTGTGATGGTTAATAGCTTCTTTGTGGCTCCAAGATGTCTTAATTAGTTCCTGTCTATAACATTAATCTTTTCTCATTAGTGTCCAATAAATATGAGATTTTGTTATAGTACAATGGCTTGATAGTTGTATCTTGTTATTGTACATGCTTGCCTTAGGTCCAATCCACCTACCGAAATTTTTTGCCAATTTTGGAAACTTATATTTGAGATTTTTAAGCTTGAAAAACTCTCTTAAGTAAATTATGATAATAATACTTAATGATTTAGACTTTTAGTTTGTCCGTTTTAATACTTTTTGGTTTTTTTTTTTTTTTAGTAATCCTTCGAGGGGTCTGCATTGAACCTACTATAAGAGTGAAGAGCTTTTACTTGATGGATTAAATAGGAAGTTTGTTTTATTTACTGAATCAAATCACTCGTTATAACTAATTGAATCCAGGTAACTTGTGGTTGCTGAGGTGTCAATGCTAAACTTGAGCTTTTACAAATATTTCTTTATTATTATTGTGAAATATAGTGGATCCTGGCCTTCATTTTGATCCATTGTCGTTTCATTTATTTCATTAACTTGGCGAATGACAATGTTTTCAAGATTTATAAAGTAGCATTTCTTAGGAGATAATGTGATTGTTACGAAAAATTTGGCCTTCTCTGTCCTTTCTTACTTCCGGATGGTTGTAATGTCCTTCATTATTGCTTGGGAATGTGCTTTCGCACGCTTTGGTAAACATTTCATTGGAAACTATTCAGGTATGCTCGGGACGTGAAGGCAAGGCCACTGTGGCCAATGTCAAGTGGACAACCTTCCAAGGCTGATATTCCTAACTGCAATTACTGCAATGGTCCTCTATGTTACGAATTTCAGGTACTGATGTTACTTTTCTTTTTCCCCTTTTGTTTGTTGGAGGAAATTCGTCCATCTATCATCTTATTTACGTATGACTTACAACAACAACATAGCCTCAGTCCCGAATTAAATGGGGTCGGCTACATGGATCAAACTTTTCCATTGTGCTCAATTAAGTGCAATTGATGGTGAGCTTTTCAAACCATTATTTACGTATGACTTAAAAGGCAAAAATATCCTAACATTTATAACTATTCGCAAAATAATCCTAACTATTCCTATGGGCAATTCAATATCAATCTTTTGCTTTGGTTGTAATTTCTATCCAAACGATCAGTCTTAGCTTGTGTGTTTAGAGCACTATTTCTTTAAAAAAAACAAGCACTATTTCTTTTCAAATTTTGTGTCATGCTGCTCTCTTTACTTTCTGTGTGCTTAGAATGTTAATTCTCTAAATCTCTTCTCATCTTACATTTTTCAGTTAATTGATGATTTGATTTCTTTGGACAGGGCAGTAGTTTGTGTTGTCTTTTGTCAAAAAAAAAAAAAAAAGGAAAAAAAGTGTAGTTTTAGTTTTGTCTGGTTAGAATGGTGTGTCTCAAATGAATCCCTACTCATCATATTTTTTTTTTTTTTTTTTTTTCCATTTTGGCGATTACAGATCTTGCCCCAACTCCTATATTACTTCGGTGTGAAGAACGATGTTGACTCTTTAGACTGGGGAACCATTGTTGTGTATGCATGTGCAGACTCCTGCGACGCAAGTATGTCTTACAAAGAGGAATTTGCTTGGGTTCAGCTCTCTTCTTCTACTGCTGTTGTTCCATAATGCTATTTTTACTTATTGTGAGAGCAATTTTGTCCCTACAAATTTCCCCATTAAATATACTCTAATATATTCACTTGTGCCCAGTATGTTCGAAAATATGTACTTTAATGTCTCTAGTATACTATTTATCACTCAAAAAGGTCCTATTGATGCCAGTATAGTATATATTTTTTTTTTGAGGCATAGCTAGTATAGTATTTTAGTAGGACTAAGTGCATATTTTTCCATGAAAGAATATTTGCTAATTTTTGGAAGTAGTAGGGCTTAAGTGTATATTAAGAGAAGGGAGTTACTAGTAGCACCCCTTTATGTTATATCAGCCCCCATTTAATTTAATGTTATTTGTAGCCCCCAATAAATTAGTTCATGCTTTAAGCACCCCCTTAATTGTTAGTAAACTCTCTATTGTACCCCTAGTTTATATTTGCCCCCCATATCTCTCCAAAAAGCTCTCTTTTCATATTTGTGATCTTCAACTTTCAATCTATTGTTGCACATCATCTTTTTCTCTCTCTTAACTCAATTTGCTCTATATGCATTTCAAGATTGATTCTTTGATCTTTAAAAGCTAAGATTCAACACAAATAAATGATTCTAACCATTCAAGAATAAGAATCAAATCTCAACCAAATACTAGCTATAATAATTAAGATGTATTTGATGGTAAATTGTTGAATGTATGGACAAAAAAATGATAAGGGGTGTAGAGATTAGGAAGTAAAAGAGAAAAATATATGAGTCTATAATTTAATTTAGGGTGGAATATAGAAAGTGAAAATTAAGGCATCGTTTGGTTTGTTTTTGGTAACTTACAGTGTTAGTTGGGAGTTATCTCCTTAGAGTTAACTCATTTGAGTTAATATTTTCATGTTTGGTTCAACTTTAAACTTGTAGGGAAGTTTCAAATTTTTTAAAAATAAAAAATATGAATTGACATAAATAGCCTTCAAACAAATGAGAGATGAGTCATAAATGAGTTATTAATGAGGGGTAATTGTGTTCACAACTCTTGAGAGATAACTTTGTGGTGGGGAGATATCTCACACCCTAGGGTGTAAGTTGGGAGATAACTTGCAGGCAAGTTGGGCAACCAAAGAAAGCTTAGTTCCCAACTCCCTATAAGTTATCTCCTGGGAGATAACTCAACCCCTAACCAAACGAGGCCTAAGTAGAAGAGGAGAAGCTGAATGTAGTTAGTGAGATAGGAGTTGAGATGAGTTTAATGTTTCATTTAGAGAGGGATGTAGAGAGTGAAAGTAAAGTTAAGGAATGGTGTAGAGAGTGGAAAGTAGAAGGGGAAAAAGAATGAAATAAGTTCATGATTTAAAGTGGGGTTATTTATGTAATTTTGCCTAAATATATTTTTGTTTAAAAATGTTTTAAATTAAATAGGAGGTTGATATAAGGTAGTGAGGAGTTAATAGTCTCCCTAATGGCCTGTTCGCTTCACAAATACAATAGTTCAGTGTATATGTGATTAAGTAATACATGGGATTGTGACTTGGGTTAAGTGATTAGTCCCGATTGGTCCTTTGTTTGTTTGGGTGACTTCAGATTAGGATTAAATTTTTGGAGGTTGGTGGAATGACCAACATGCCCCCAATTCATGTTCCCCATATCAAAATCAATTAAAACACAAACTCTATTCGATTTATGTGTGTTAGTAATGTACAGGGGCATGAAGATACAAAAATTATGTCCAAATTGACACATAAGGCCAACAAAAAACTATACGAAAAAATCTTATAAAAAAACTATACAAAAAACCCCTTAACAGACCCAAATTGACACATAATAAGGCAGTCTTCCATTGTTCTCTGGATATCCTTTTCAGTCCCCCCAAAAGACACCATAACAGAAAGAAAAGAAGCTCCAGAGGACACCTCAAAATTCCATCATATCTAACAAAGTAGGCCTCTCTCTGCACAAAATCCATCAGCCAACCAGGTTGTCACTAAAGACACGAACACCATGATATACACATCAAAAGAAATCAAATGCGAACGAATCAACAACTGACCTAATAGAGACAATCGAATCGATGATTTTTGTGACAACAAAGAAGAATGAAGCGAATAAGGTTTTTGGCGAGATTGAAGAGAGACGACGATGCCTGCGAATACGTACAACTGGTGAACAGAGACGAAGATGAATGGATATGATGTTCGTCGATCTCCTCTTGCGCGACCTTCGCTCTGCTTCCACGGTTGGCTAGGGTTTGGTCTCAGTCTCCCTACAACACATCTACGCAATCAACTATGCCGGTTGATATTAACAATTTGTTTAAGAGGGAGGGTACTTTGGTAATGTTTCAAGCCCAAAGCATCGGACTAATTAGTGACACAAAAAATGATGGTTTAGTTTAGTCACTTGTATTGGATATTAAATAGTCCATTAAATAGTCCCATGGACTGGTTAATCTTCCAAGCGAACACCAAATTAGCCAGTCCAGTGTGGCTAATCTGACCTAAGACGGTGAAACGAACATGCATAAGAGTGCTAGTGGAGACTTTTCTGCACCTGCAACAGCTTGGGACACCGGCCGCCGACTTTATAGGAGCACCGTACCCTACTCAGTCGATGAGTAAGATCCATCTGAATTAAGGCAGCATGAACCACTTTTGTGTTGGAGGGGACCAAGAGGTCAGTAGCATTGGGTGGAAACCAATGTCCCATTGTCTAGCTAGCTAGGAACCTATTTATCCCTCATCTTTTGGTTTGCAAACACTATTCTATCCCAACTAGTAAATACTAATGGTAAGCATCTTATTTTTGCGGTTAAAAAATTTGTTCATCAATGAATGATTTTACCTTCCTTATAATGGTTGTATAGACTTTGCACAACATGTTTTAGCAATGCAACTTTCCCTGCCATAGAAAAGCTATCAGCTTTCCATCCTTGAAGTTTAGCTTGTACTTCATTAAATATTGGTTAATAATCCCCAACATTACGTTTACCAACAGATCAGCAAGGTAACCCAAGATATTTAAGGGGATATATAATTGGCTGTGCCGAAGGAGAACTTGCAGTGAGGTCAATGCGCGCAGCAGCTCCTTCAGGGCTTATGAAGCATATTCCTGCAGGGGAAACAAAGATGATGTTAAAAGCTCTAAAGGAAATAAACAGAAAATAAATAGGCAAGTTTCTTCTTGCTTTTCATTTCACAAAAGAGGGTTTAAATACAAGTAGAACCCTAGTTGAGGACGAATGGCATCATAACACGTGTGCCTTCTGGTTAATTAACTAATGCGATTAACAACTAATCGGAACATAATTGAGGCGAAACTAGTAAGCATAATCCTTCATCCACAGGGCTTCCGAGTTGAGCGTTTGGGCCTGGTGGTTCCTTGCAGTTGGGCCAGATCGTTAGCATTATGGCCCATAACATTAACTGAGAAACATTGGGCTCTTGGCCCATAACAATACACCTATCATCAAGGGCAATCTTGTCCTCAAGATTCGTAGAAGCGGTCGACGAGGTGTTAAGGCTCGGATTATGTGGGGTGAGTTGACCATCGACACGTGGCAGCGGGGCAGACTGGTTGGCGAACGGCAACTACGAGGCGTCTGAGAAATCGAGGCCCTCCCACTCGATTAAGCCTTGTTGCTGCTTCCCAAAGCTTTGTTTTTAGAATTCGAGTGCCCAGTGCCCAGGAGCCTCGTAGAGTTTGGAAGAAGCTTGAGCGAATCCAGCGCTGGAGGTAGGGGACGACTGGAGCTGGTGAGTTCGCCTTTGTGGATCACATGATGGATCTTCATTGTGGTGGGGAGATCGAGTTCATAGGCCGCTTCTCCGACGCGGCGAAGGATCTTGAAGGGGCCATAATATAGAGGAGAGAGCTTTGGTGAGGTTCTGCGCTGCACACTGGTTTGGCGACAGGGGCGGAGGCGCAGGTAAACGAAGCCACCGACTTTAAAGGTCTTGTCTTTGCGGTGTTTATCTGTATGTTTCTTCATGCGCTGTTGTGCTCGTCTCTAATGGAGCTTGAGTGTCTGCGAAATTTCATCTTTTTGATGCAGGAGGTCATCTGTGGTGGCATTAGAGGCAGATCCAGGCAAATAAAGGGGGATTGTGGGAGTAGCTCGGCCGTAGAGAGCCTGGAATGGTGCGACGCCTGTGGCCGAGTGGCGAGTCGTGTTGTACCAAAACTCGACGAGGAGAAGGAAGCAGAACCGTCGTTGAGGCTCGTCACCCACTAAGCAGCGGAGGTATGTGTTGGGTTCAGCAGAGGTATGTGTCGGGTTTTGGAGTTAAATGCGTAACGGAAAATTCAAAACAAATTTTTAAAAACCTCAGCATGATCGAAAATAGATTTTATTAAACTAGATCTATGAAAGTAAATCATACTTTATTTCGTGATTTTATTTTCTAATCGTTCGATTTTCAAAACGTTAAGTACCTGTTCTCTATCATAAATCTACAAATAAACGGTGACCACAATTTGAAGTGATAGCCCCGAAAAAGATAGAAATTTTTTTTATTCATCTCTCGTAATCCAAAGAACTCAAAATTTGCAAAAACAAAAGTCTTATTTCGTTTTAGGGTTTCACCTTTTATTTATATGTGTAGATAAACTCTTACTTCAAATCATATTTTTAATACAACTATTGTATTTATGTAGTTATTATATAAAAAATCGTAAGAATTTTTATGTCATTCCGCAAAATCATTTTTTGTGTGCCACTCAATAGGTTCATGCGACGTTGACAATGAACCAAAATTATTTTGGTACACAAGTCATAAGCGGTCTTTAGCAAGACATTATGACTACATAAGTACATGAATATCAAAATCGATACAACTTAATAAATAACATATATCATATATTTTTGTCGTGCGATATTCTTTAACTAAACATAAGGCAAGGAAAGTCACATTTAATGTTCAATCGTAAAAGTCTCGATCTTTAGGTAAATTGAAAACATCCATGTGACATTGATCATATCAATTTACATTGACTTGGCCATTATCAGTCTATCATATCGAGGGATCTACTGATATATCTCTGTATACGAGAGTGACAAATCCTATCTTAACAACACACCTTCACATATTATTTCACATGGTAACCAATCATAGTCTTTATAATCGTCTAGTTAAAAACAACGTTTAATTGTGTCAAATTACCATGCTCATAATATTGAAGTCTATGGTAATTTCAAGTCGAATGACTAAATGATATAAATATCATGAGTAACACTTATGACTTAATCCATTGGTATTCTCATAGTGAGTCGATCCAATACCTTATTCATTAACAAGTACTTATAATCTCGATTTGTATCCATATACGTATGATCATCAAATAACCATCAATCATATTTACATTAGTCTTAATTCATTATAGTTCTCAGTATAATGATCGACTAGAGACATTTATGATATTTCAATAAATATTAATGGATCTTACTATAAATAAAACATACAAGCACTTATAATAAAACAACAAATGAAAACCTTCATTTTATTAACTAAAATGATAAGATAAACAATATTTGTAGATTCTAAGGCACATGCCCCAACATCTCCCACCACACTAAGGCCAATCATTCATGCATGTAATACCCAATGACCTAACATGACCATCATGTTTCCCTTGTTGAAGAGCATTCGTTAAATAATCTGCAACATTGTCTTATGTAGGAACTTTACAAATCTTCACGTTTCCGCTTTCAATGATTTCTTGAATTAGATGAAAACGTTTAAGTATATGTTTGGATCGATGATGTGATCTTGGTTTCTTAGTCTGTGCTATCGCCCCATTGTTGTCATAATATAAACAAACGGGGTTAGCTATACTAGGAAGCACACCAAGTTTAGGTATGAACTTTTTGATCCAAACTGCATTCTTAGCTGCATCGGACGCTGCAATATACTCAGCTTCTATTGTAGAATCTGCCACAATTTCTTGATTTGAACTTTTTCAGCTCACTACACCTCCATTAAAAGCAAACACATGTCCGGACTGCGAGCTAAAGTCATCTATATCAGTTTGAAAACTTGCATCTGTTTAACCATTTACAACATTCTCGTCTTCCAAACTTCTATAAATCAAGAACACTTCTTTAGTCATTCTCAAGTACTTAAGAATGTTCTTTACTGCTATCCAGTGACTCTCAACCAGATCAGAATGATATCTGCTTGTTGCGATTAAAGCATATGATACATCAGGTCGGATGTATAACATTACATATATGATAGATCCAATAGTTGATGCATATGGAATTGTATTCATTTGCTCTCGCTCATCATTAGTCTTTGGATATTGAGTCTTGCTAAGACTTATACCATGAGACATTGACTACGACCATCTTTTAGAGTCTTGCATACTTGAACCTATTAAGTACCTTGTCTATGTAAGTACTCTGATTTAAACCGATCAACCTTTTAGATCTATCGCTATAAATCTTAATCCCAACGATGTAGGCTGCATCTCATAAGTCATTCATTGAGAAACATTTCCCTAACCAAGATTTGACACTCTGCAAAAGGTTGATATTATTTCCAATGAGTAATACATCATCAACATACAATATTAGGAAAACAACAACGCTCTAACTGACCTTTTTGTATACACAAGGCTCATATTCATTTTTAATGAAACCAAATTCCTTAATTGCTTCATCAAAATGAAGATTCAAACTCCGAGAAGCTTGCTTTAATCTTGCACACCTTTCTAGAATTCTCAGGATGAACAAGCGTTTTAAGTTATCATATATACGTTCTCAAGTAACTTTCCATTTAGGAAAGTTGTTTTAACATCCATTTGTCATATCTCATAGTCATAATGCGCGACTATGCAAATTATAATCATAATGGAAATAAGCATGGCTAATCAACACTTTGAGTATGTCCGAAACTTTTTGCTACTAGCTGTGCTTTATAAGTATTCACATTGCCATCCATGTCAGTTTTCTTCTTTAAAACCTATTTACATCCAATTGTCTTACCATTTTTAGGTAAATCAATCAGGTTCCAAACTTAGTTATCATACATGGATTACATCTCAGAATTTATGACACTAAGCCATTTATCTGCCTCAGAGCTAGACACAACCTCCTGATAAGTAGTAGGTTCATTTTGATCCATAAGCAACACTTCACTACTATCAGTAATAAGAAATCTAAATCTCTCAAGCTGATGTTTTACCTTATCAGACCAACGCGAGTCTTGTGATAGCTATGGAGGTTTAACTAGTTCAAGTCTTTGTTGATCTCCCACTAGCGGTTGAGTGTTTATTTGTGATTCTTGAGCTTTTTCAAGACTTACTTTATTCTAATTGTTGTCTTTTGAAATAAACTCATTTTCCATAAATACATCATTCCGAACAACAAACACTTTGTTCTTGGCGGGATTGTAAAAGTAGTATTCTCTAGTTTCTTTAGGATAACCAATAAATATACATTTAGTAGATTTGGTTGATAATTTTTTTGAGACTTGTCGTTGATGAAAACCTCACATCCTCAAATCTTAAGGAAAGACAAACTTGGTCTTTTTCAAATCCACATCTCATGTGATGTTTTATCAACCGCTTTAGAATGGACACGATTCTGTGTAAACACAACAGTTTTTAAAGCATAACCCCAAAAGGAAATATGAAGATTTGCATAACTCATCATATATCGAACCATATCCAATAAAGTTCGATTTCTCCTCTCAGAAAAACTATTTCATTGTGGAGTTGTTGGGGGAGTCAAATGTGAGACAATCGCACAGTTTCTAAGATTATCACAGAACCTATACGTACATCATAAATATACATAAATCAAGATTATGTTTTCACACATATATCATATATACATTAATGAAAACATGTAAACATTTAGTAGAACCGAGCCTAAGGCTTTGAGACCACTGTTGGGTTTTGTAGTTCATATGCAGCGAAAAATTTAAAACAAATATCGAAAAACCCCAATAGGATCGAAAATAGGTTACATTAAACCAGATCTACGAAAGTAAATCGTACCTTATTCCGTGATTTCATTATCCGATCGTTCAATTTTCAAGACGTTCAAGTGTCCGTCCTCTATTAGCAATCCATATGCGAATAGTGACCACAATTTGTAGTGCTAGTCCCAAAAGAAATAGAAAACGTTTTTTTTTTTTTTTTCCAAAATTCAGAGAACTCAAAATTTGCAAAAACAAAAAATCTTATTTCGTTTTAGAGTTTTACCTTTTATTTATGTGTAGATAAGCTTCAACTTAAAATTTTATTCGTAATACAACTATTGTATTTAGGCAGTTAAAGCAAATTACACATACGCCCTATTAATAAGTTATTATATAACAAATCGTAAGGACTTTTATGTCATAAATTTTATCATATAAAATTCAATACTCTGGACCAATTGAAATTATGCAAAGTCATTATTCATGTGCGACCCAATAGGTTCACGCACGTTGCCAATGAACCAAAATTATTTTGGTACACAAGTCATAAGCGATATCTAGCAAGACATTATGACTACCCAAGTACATGAATATCAAAATCGATACAAACTAATGAATAACATATATCATATCTTTTTATCGTGCGATATCCTTTGACTAAACATAAAGCATGGAAAGTCACCCTTAATGTTCAATCGTACTAGTCTCGATCTTTAGGTAAACTGAAAACATCCAAGTGACATTGATCATATCAATTCACATGGACTTGGTCATGGACTTGGTCATTATTAGTCTATCATATCAAGGGATCCATTGATATCTCTCTCTGATACGAGAGTGACAAATTCTATCTTAATTACAAGCTTTCACATATTATTCAAATGACAACAAATCACAGTCTTTATAATCGTCCGGTTAAAAATAATGTTTGATTGTGTCAAATTATCATGGTCATAATATTAAAGTCTTTGGTAATATTAAATCGAATGACTCAATGATATACCTATCATGAGTAACACTTTTGACTTAATTCATGTGGTGTTCTCATAGCGGATCAGTCCAGTACCTTGTTCCCTAACAAATTTTAATGATCTTGATTCGTATCCCTTTACGCATGATCATCACATGACTATTAATTAAGATTCACACTAGTCTTAATTCATTATAATTCTCAGTATAATGATTGACTAGGGACAATTAAGATATTTCAATAAATACCCATGATTCTTATTATAAAGTAAACATACAATCACTTCTAATAAAACAACAAATGAAAACCTCCATTTTATCAACTAAAATTATAAGATAAACAATGTTTGTAAATTGACCTAGGGCACTTGTCCCAACAGTATGTTTCAAGGCAACAATTCAGTAATTCCGCATGGCCGTCTATTTGTAGATGATAGGCGCTGCTAAAATGAAGAGAGGTTCTAAGGTGGTTGAAGAGCTCCTTCTATAATCGATTAATGAATATCCGATCTTGATCGCTAATGATGGATCGGGGACGCCTTGAAGATGAAAAATCTCTATCGTAAAAATCGCAGCAAGATCAACAACTGTGAAGTGTAGGCAGAGCAATGAAGTGGCCAAACGTGGTAAGTTGATCCACTATCACCCATATGAGTGTTTTGCCCTGTGACTGAGGAATACTTGTTATGAAGTCTAGTGAAATGTCTTCCCTGACCTTGTCCGGAGTCTGTAACGGTTAAAGGGAACCATAGGGTTGTTCAGTTGAGTACTTATTATGTTGGCATATAGAACACTTACTGATGAAGTCTTTGATATCTTTTAGAAATTTGGGCCAGTAAAATGAGGCGGCGAGGCGATTGGCCGTAGCTTTGACACCTGAGTAATCGATAAGGGGTGAGTAATGAAATTCTTAGAGCAGGGATGATCGAAAATCGACGACCGCTGGAACAAAAGATCATGGTAAAAGAGGAGACCCTGTTTAAGAGAAAAACACAATTACATCTTTTTGTTGGTATGAAATTTGACAAGCAATGCTTGCCCTGTAGGGTCCTTCTAGTAATAGGAAAATTGTTGAGATAGCCTGGAACGAAGCTGAGGGTTTCGATCGTCGAGAAAGGGCGTCGACCACTTTGTTTTCCCGGCTTGGTGTGTACATAATCTTATAATCAAAGCCCAATCACTTGGTAAGCCATTTCTGCTGCTCAAGTGTTTAAATTATTTGGTTGCATAAATTGCACAAGCTCTTTTAATCAGTAAAAATTTTGAACTTAGTTTCAAGCAAATATTGACGCCATTTCTTTACAGCCTCCGTAATGGAAAACATCTCACGAGTAGGGCTGACAATTTGGGTCATGAAACATTTAACATGACACGATACGACATATAATAAACATGTCATGAGTTTAGCATAAGTGGGTCTTGGTCATAAACATGTTAACTTATTTATACACGGTTAATAAACGAGTCATTAACCTGTTAACCTGCGTGACTCGTTTATGACTCATTTAATTATATACATATATAACTTATAATTTATATATAATTTATCACTCATATAAATACAATTTCAAAACCTTAACACTTCCACCTGTGACTCCAAAGTTCCCTCTTCTTATTTCCTCAAGATGACGAAGAAAAGCAATAACAAAAGCTCATCTGTAACTTCTCAAACCCAACAAAGAAGGAGATTAACTCAGCCTCAACCTTAACCTCAGGTAACAATCTCTCTCTAGATCAGTAGATCTCGACCTAACCCTAAGCCCCCGCCCCCGGTCCCCCATCTATTTTCGCCCCCGGTCCTCCATCCATCTCCGCCCCCGCCTCCTTTTCCCTTACCTTGCCGCTGCTTTCGGCCGTCTTCCCTAACCCGCTGCTTGCTTCGTCCCTTTTCCCCAACCCCGTCGCTACCGCTATCTTCAGCCCTCTTCCCCAACCCCAACCCCAACCCCAACTTTTTTGTCACTCGCTTTCTTCTCTTTCCTTAACCTTAACCTTGCCGCCTTTTCGTCCCTCTTGGTGGGCTTTTTGTTGTTTTAATTTTTTTTGGGTTTTGATTTAATAATTTGATTTTGTTGTGTTTGTGTTGTCAGGGTTTCTATTGGGTTGTTCATATTTTGAGATATGAATTGATTGGAGAGGAGACTAATTTTTATAAATATTGTGTTTGTGTTGTTGATTTTGATGTGCTGCAGACGAACAATAACATTCTCAATGAGATTAATGATGATGGGTTCAACACCAGATAATGTTGAACTTGAAGATATTAATAATGATGATGATATTTGTGATCAAGACACAAAGCTCCAGCGAAAGAGAAAGAAAACTTCTCATGTATGGCGGCATTTTGAAGAACTTCCTAAAGGCATAGATGGAAGAAAAATGGCAAAGTGCAAATATTGTAAATTGGAGTACATCCATGATAGCAAATTCGATACTGGTTACGTGTAACGACACTACATCTTGTCTTAAATGAAAGCATCATGATATTAGTCAATCGTTCATTTCACAAGATATTGATTCTATTTCTTTTGGTTCATCTAAATTTGATGTTGAAAGGTTTCATGAGTTGTTGGCAGAAGCGATAGTGATGCATGATTTGCCTTTTAATTTTGTTGATTATAAGGGCATAAAGAAGTTGTTTATTTATTTGTATAAGGATCTTCAACTTGTGACAAGGAACACTGCGAATGCTGATATAATTAATATGTATAAAAAGGAGAAGTAAAATTTTGTTGGATGAAGCTCTTCGGAGGATATCTTTTACTTCTGATTTATGGACTTCTTTGGGCACTGATTTTATATTGATAATAATTGGACTTTGCAAAAATGAGTCTTAAGTTATACATTCATGCCTCCTCCTCATTCAAGACTTGCATTGTTTACGAAAATTCATAATTTGTTATGTGAATGGGGGCTTGAAGGGAGAGTTTTTAGTATCACATTAGACAATGCTTATACCAACTATTTTTCGGTCAACACGTTAAGGGATGAATTAAATTTTAAAGACTTGGTTGTGTGCAAAAGCGATCATTTTCATATGAGATGTGCCCACATTCTTAACTTGATTGTTCAAGAAGAAATGAAAGGAGTTGATCCATTAATTGTCAAAACTCGAGAATGTTAAATATGTGAAGGGATCTCAAGCACGAAAGCATAAGTTTCTTGAATGTGTTAGCTTGATATCGAGTGTATGACGACCCTAAATTCCAAGCCGCCTTGGGACCCGCCACGTAGCATTCCACGTTACCAAGCCTTGCCACGTCATGACCCGCTTATCCTTAACGCCCCGTGACCTATCTGATTGCTTACACTTTTCCAGCTAACCTAGTTATGTTAATTAATCTTTACATAAGCATTAATGATTTAATTAGCTATTTAATTAATTTATCAAGTTATATTACAATTTTACAGCGGAAGTCTTAAATTAAGTAAGTTATGAAGTATTTAACAATCCTAAGTGGTGAAAAATCCAACTAAAAGATATCATGTATATATCAAAGGCGGAATAAGTATAGCAAAAGATCCATATACATGTATTCAATGTTCTACAGTCCCCAAAATATAACAAAAATATAAATACATACATATCTCAGAGGTAGTCGCCCAGTACCTCCTTGCCTTGCCCTTGCCCTTGCTCGTCGAATGATCTACACTCACTCACCCAACAAATACAGTGACGGGTCCAGTGAGTAAAATCCCGATAGAAGTCCATACAATATTCATGAAATAAATTGATACTCTACGAGACATGCGAATATAACACCTAGCAACAATACGTCATATTCCCATGAATGTAGGCAGCACACGACAAACAAAATCAGTAGCATGAAATAAATAAACAACACATAACAACTAAACATGCTTGGAAATAAAGCATTAATAAGTACACAGTTTTATGATCACGAGAAAACCCTGACCTAAACTAACCAGTGATCGATAAAATCGAATAAGAACTACGTATATAGTTATAGGCTTATAGTGACTAAATCCCAACTTCAGTTACCGGACACAGTCATATACATAGTCATATACTCCAGACGCTATTTCAAGTCAAGGAAACACCCTAAATCCCTCCCGACGGTAGTAAGTATATCCTACTGCCGTTGACACGAGCGATAAGCATTAGTAACACGTGCAAGCGATTTAACCACAACCAATATATACGCAAACCGAAATAGGAGTGAAACCTCATGTGTGCACAAGCAGTTACACATGTAATCCGTCATCGATAAAACAAACCATGAATTATGTGAGGCATTCCAATGGGTTTACTTACCTCAATCCGCACTCCGACTTCCCAGACTCTCAAAATCCGACTCGACTAGCTCCTCGATAGCTGAGCTACGGTCCCCCTAAGTCCCCGAAGTAAAATTTTACATATATAGTATGATTATATGTGTTTGGGTATGTGTTTAAGTCAAAAATTCCAAAATAGTCCTTTAAATTATGTCTTATCTAGCATTAGCGTGTTAATGGGTCTACCTAGCGCTAGGTGAAGTTAGCGCGCTAGGGGATCTGTCTAGCGCGCTACTGTTCTTCATTTTGAAAAACAGTTAAGTGCCCAGAATCATTAGCGCACTAATCGGTCTAGTTAGCACGCTAATTACCCTTTGTGACAAAATTCTCAACTCGAGAATTTTGTCTCAAACTCCCCAATTAGCTACATAGACCCTATAATCATACTCTCTACACCAAAATGACTTTAAAATATCATTTACATCAACCTCAGAACATCAATTAGATCAAATTAATCAATTCTATGAAATCCATTAATTTTTTCCAAATTCTACAAAACACCAAAACATTTGTAAAATCTTTATGGAAATAGTCCATAAACATGTAATTCAACTAGTTTTCACTAAAACTCAGAGATCTAGCCTTCAAACTTGCATTTCATCAAAACATATAAAAATGGGTTCATTAGATATGATAGATGATGGAGATGATGATTACCTTGGTCTAAATCTTCAAATTTGACCTCTAAATCCTTGAAATCCAACTAAAATTCTCCTCCTCAACTCTGATTTTCCCAGAAATGTATATGAATGGGTTTAGTTGCATGTGTTTGATCACTTCAATCTTTTATATTAAGGTGAGATTGTTTAATAGCCATTGATCCTAATGTATTTACGTATCTCGAGACTCATCCCATGATTCACACCTTGCCACTTATCCCACTAACTCCCACTAACTCAATCCAAGTGACACCAATTGATACTTTCATAGCTCCTAGATGTGCCAACACGTATCTTTTAGTAAATCATATGGTTTCCAATTAATTAACCAAACTATAGGCCTTGATTTGTTTAATTTAAATTAAATTACTTTAGGACCATTATAATACATATGACTAGTGTTTTTATTTATCAAAATTAATCAACTTATGGACCCACTAACCTTCGCCTACCCGACACTCGATGCCCCGTGTTTCGGCACACATTTCAAGGTACACCATAGCCTATTGTTTTAATTGAATCATCTTAGCCTATGGTTACATTACCCATTTTAACTGAATTACTTAGTCATATTAATGTGAATTAGTCGAGTTTCCTAGTGTACATGTAGTTCGCCTACCTGATACCTGTGTTGACACACCTTTCAAGGCGAACTCCCGTCACACAAACTCGCCCGATAGCAACATACACACATGCGGTGTCATATAATAATAATAATACTTTAAACACCATATATACACAACCACTATCCATAAATAGCATATTTCATCGATTCTCTTATCCGAGTCAATCGAGTTGTCCACGTAGTGCCCAAATTACGATCGTTAATCCCCGAGATTAACGTTAATCCTAATTTAATTAATTTGGGCTGCTACAATTCTTCCCAAGTAGGAGAAATTTCATCCTCAAAATTTAAATCTCGAGTAAACTCGGTGTAAATATTCTATCCCCTGTGTGACCACGCCTCACACCTTGATAGTCCTCTTCTATTGTCCCTTGAACACCCTATTACTCCCATCACAGGGAACATATTGTTACTCTGGACATAAACGCATGTTGACGAGGTGGTCAAAATCACTCACTCTCTTTCCAACATCTCCATAACCTACTCTCGGTTCGATTTTCGTGTTCAAGTTTCCCTAACCTAGTTACCTAACACTAATAATTGTAGACCTATCTTATCATGTATCCCAACATAATAGTCTCAACCAACCATCACATACCATGAAAATCCATGTCATGCCATAACCTACCTCAATTCACCATGACAATCTCATGTCATGCCACGACTTACTCTTACTCACCATGACAATCTTATATCATGCTATGACTTGTGACAATCCCATGTCATAAAACAATAATCTACAATCATATCGCCATGCATGCATAAACCTTAATTGTAATTATTAGAAAAATTAAAATTATGTACCCTGAACCCGTTGCTGGGACGTCTCCCAACCAAAGCTCGGTCACCACATGCACCGGCTCTCGAGTCTGCACTGGTGTCACCACTGCTGAGTCGCCGATCTTCGTGAACAGTCTCTCCTAACGTGACCATCCTATCCATATCGCCAACATGTGATCCTCCATCCCGGTCCTGCCAGCTGACTCCCTGACCACTGGCCTAACCCTGTGATCTCTAGTCTCTGCCTCCCTGGTCCTGAGTCTGCCTTTGCGGTGGTGCTGGTAATGCGGGTACAACATAAGCTCTGGCTACTCGATCATCATCCCTACAGCCTCGACCGTACTGTATGTCCTCTCTGTCATCCCGATCTCTCGGTCTCTTTTGTCCAGAACTTTGTCCAGTCTGTCTCTCTCACTTGGTGGACGAATGCTTGTCGGCCCTCTGCATCAGATATGTCTCATGGGTAAGTGTTCTATCATACATATCCTCTAGTGTCTGAGCTCCGACGGCGGAAACAATAGCACTGGCTATGTCCTCAATCAGCCCTCGGACGAAGTAATAAATCTATAGTCTCTCGGTGCCTGCGACGTCCATGGTAAACTGTATCAAGTACCGGTATATATCCATGTGATGTGACACTGACCGGCTGCCCTGTCTCAAAGCCAAAAACTCATCTCTCAGCCTCAACCTTACCTCCATAGGTATATACTAATCATAAAACAACTCTTTGAACTTTGCCCATGTCATCGGCTCTGGGTGAGTATCTGTATACGTTGTCCATTACATAGCAGCATCCCCTCTCAGCAGATGCTCTGATATCTTGGCTTTATGCTCTCCTGAATCCACAGTAGCTTATGTAACCTCTAATGCGCAATCAGCCATTTCTCGGCTGCCTCTGGGTCTCCGCCTCCATTAAAATATCCGGGATCGAATTTGATAAACTCCCTCATCAACTTGACTTGTACCGTAATCAAAGTCTCGAACATGTTGGTCTGTGCTCGGCGTAGCACTCTGCGTCTCGATCTGTGCCACTGTCGGTGTAGCAACCACTATCGGAGTCTCATGTACCACTGCATGCGTCGGTAAAATCTGGATAGTCGATGGAACTGTCGGAGCAACTGTCGGAGTAACTATCGTCTCAATCGTGCTCTGTACTCTAGTGGTGGTGAGTGATGCAATCACTGTTATTATCTGTGCGCGCATCATATGCATCAATAGCTCAAACTGTCTATCATGAATTGCTAATCGCGCGACTACTGCCGGATCAACATCTGTCAAAGGTGGAGTCAGCTGACCATCCATTGTGAACTGCATAAAAAACGTGTGTCGGATCACTTTCCGTATACGTGTATATAATATATACAATTCAAAACATAACACGTATATAAACCCTATCACTACCCATCTTAAGTTTGCTTCCCAACTAGGATTCTAAGTCATGATCTTCGGGTTTCCACATCTAAGGTTCGTTTGTTTAAGTTTTATTCTCTTTTATTTAAACTACTCCCGAGGCTTCCTCGAAACCTCGCTTTAATACGAAACTTTGACGGCCCCAAATTTCGGGCCGCCTTGGGACCCGCCACGTAGCATTCCACGTCACCAAGCCTTGCCACGTCATGACCTACTTATCCTTGACGCCACGTAACTTACCTGATTGCTTACACTTTTCCAACAAACCCTAGTTACCTAATTAATCTTTACATAGGCATTAATGATTTAGTTAGCTATTTAATTAATTTATCAAGTTATATTACAATTTTACAGCGGAAGTCTTAAATTAAGTAAGTTATGCAATATTTAACAATCCTAAGTGGTGGAAAACCCGACAAAAAGATACCATGTATATATCAGAGGCGGAATAAGTATAGCAAAAGATCCATATACATGTATTCCGTGTTCTACAGTCCTTAAAACCCAACAAAAATATAAATACGTACATACTGTAGTCATACACAAGCTGGCTCCACAATCTCAGAGGTAGTCCCCAGTAACTCCTTGCCCTTGCTTGTCGAAGGATCTGCACTCGGTCACCCAACAAACGCAAGCCAAATGCATTAGTCCATGCATATCAAGTTTCTTAAACCATTCTTCAAAAGTTATAAGTTTACTTCAAGTTTCAAAGTGGAATTTAAACACATAACTAGGACTATGAGTTTAAACAATGTGAAACTTTGTGTGGATGGTCATTTGCATATTACAGATCATTGTAAATGTTTTCGAAAAAGAAAAACTCGTTTTTGAAAGGTCTTCGAAAAGAAAACTGTAAATTTGCAGAAAAGCCCCTAATACATTATGAAATCGTGAATTTCCGTTTTGGGATTTGTAAAAATATCCTGGACCACCCAATTAGGCTTAATGACTCATAATAAACGTGTATAACATGTTATATAATGGTTGGTTAGGTCCGGACGAGTTTAAGGGTCGCTAACACAAAGGGACAAAATAATTGTTTTGAGGTCCCTGCAGTTAGCGCGCTAATGATTTCATTAGCGCGCTAAGTCTCAAAGCATTAGGTCTCGGCGTTAGCGCGCTAATTGCATATCTCGACAAACTTTTTTTACAAATGGAAAACACACTTTAATTTGAATTCTTGATCTATTTTGGACCCTTGGATCCCTAGAACGGTCATAAACTGTCAAGATGGAATACCTAACACTATAAAACCACCAAGAACATGGTTTTGTCAAGAGAAGGAAGAAACACACTCAAAAACTCAAAATCTACAAAGAGAAGAACTTTGATTTTTGTGAAGAAGCAAAAGGAGATCTTTGTGGTTGTTCTTTAGTTCTCTAATCCAGCACTTTTGAGGCTTTAAAAGGAGTACAAGAATCTCTTCAAAGCTGATCTCTTTTGTCATTCTCTTGTTTGTAAGAAAGTCCTAGATCTAAAATCTTGCTTGTGCTTAATCTACATAGTTTTGTGTATTTGATTTGAAAATCATTTTGTTGTGTGTTTGAACACCTTCTTCTTGGTTTTGCACTTAAATTTATTTTATCAAACCCTAAGATTGATTTGAACAAAAGTTTTGCACTTAAACTTGATTTTTGTTAAACTATTGTTCTTAGACTTGAAATCGGTTTTACACTAATATATTAAGTTTTTAAAACGATTTCACATTTGGGATTTGCAACAAAATCAGTGACATATTTGCATATTCCATTTATTCTCATACTTGCATGCATAAGAGTTGATAGGCTCTAGGAGGCTTGCTAGTGTTTGAATTTGATACCACTTTGTGTTGTAAAGTGTATCTCATTATTTTTCAGCAACTTATTGTATTTGTATGATTGTAAGACTTAGTGGAATCTAAGTCAAAGGGAAGACCTAGTTGAGACTAGGCACAAATCCTAGTTGCGGCTAGGTGGGAAGTCCTAATTGTAATTAGGCACTCTAGGCTTGTATGCTTAGGTTGTAACACTTATTTGCAATATAAGTGGGGTTAAAAATCCTAACCTGGGAGGTTAGGTAGTGGACGTAGATCGTTGGATCGAACCACTATAAATTGTGTGTCACTTTCCATCTCTTCCATTCCATTCACTTGCATAGCATATATCCTTCCCTTGCTTGGACCGAGTCCAATGAGTAAAATCCCAAGAGAAGTCCACACAATATTCATGAAATAAAATTGATAATCTACGAGACATGCGAATATAACACTTAGCAACAATACGTCATATTCCCATGAATGTAGGTAGCACACAACAAGCAAAATCAGTAGCATGAAATAAATAAACAACACATAACAACTAAACATGCTCGAAAATAAAGCATTAATAAGTACACAGACCGTATAATCACGAGAAAACCCTGACCTAAACCAGTCGGTAATCGATAAAATCGAATAAGAACCACGTATATACTTACAGGCTTATAGTGACTAAATTCCAACTTTAGGTACGGATAAACACCTCCAAACGCTATTTGAAGTCAAAGGAACACCTTAAATCTCTCCCGACGGTCGTAAGTATATCCTACTGACGTCGACACGAGCACTAAACACAAATAACCCGTGCAAGCGATTTAGCCACAACTAATATATACACACACCGAAATAGGAGTGAAACCCCATGTGTGCCCACGAGCAGTCACACATGTAATCCTTCATTGATAAAACAAACCATGAATTCTGTGAGGCTTTCCAATGGGTTTACTCACCTCGATCTGTGATCCGACTTCCCCGGACTCCTAAAATCCGACCCAAGTAGCTCTCCGATAGCTGAGCTACGGTCCCCTAAGTTCCTGAAGTCCAATTTTACATATTTAGTATGATTATAGGTGTTTGGGTATGTATTTAAGTCAAAAATCCTAAAACAGTTCTTTAAACTCAGTTTTATCTGGTATTAGCGTGCTAATGGATCTACCTAGCACGCTAGGTGAAGTTAGCGCTCTAGGGGATCTGTATAGCGCGCTACTGTTCTTCATTTTGAAAAATAGTTAAGTGCCTCAAATTATTAGCGCGCTAATCGGTCTAGTTAGCGCGCTAATTACCCTTTGTGACTGAATTCTCAACTCGAGAATTATGTCCCAAACTCCCTAATTAGCTACATAGACCCTACAATCATACTCTCTACACCAAAATGACTTTAAAACATAATTTACATCAACCTCAGAATATCAATTAGATCAAATTAATCAATTCCATGAAATCCATTAATTTTTCTCAAATTCTACAAAACACCAATTCATGCTAAAACAGTTGTGAAATCTCTATGGAAATAGTCCATAAACATATAATTGAACTAGTTTTCACTAAAAGTCAGAGATCTAACCTTCAAACTTGCATTTCATCTAAAACATATAAAAATGTGTTCATTAGATATGGTAGATGATGGAGATGATGATTACCTTGGTTTAAATCTCCAAATTTAACCTTTAAATCCTTGAAATCTAGGTAAAATTCTCCTCCTCAACTCTGATTTTCCCAGAAATGTAAATGAATGGGTTTAGTTGCATGTGTTTCATCACTTCAATCTTATATATTAAGGTGGAATAGTTTAATAGTCATTGATCTTAATGTATTTACGTATCCTGACTTGATCCCATGATTTACACCTTGCCACTTATCCCACTCACTCCCACTAACTCAATCCAAGTGACACCAATTACTACTCCTATAGCTTCTAGATGTGCCAACACGTATCTCTAGGTAAATCATATGATTTCCAATTAATTAACCAAACTATAGGCCTTAATTTATTTGATTTAAATTAAATTACTTAAGGCCCATTATACATATGATCACTATTTTATTTATCAAAACTAACCAACTTATGGACCTACTAACCTTCGCATACCCGACACTCGATGCCCCGTGTCTCAACAAGCATTTCAAGGTACACCATAACCTATTGTTTTAATTGAATCATCTTAGCCTATGGTTACATTACCCATTTAACTAAATTACTTAGTCATATTAACGTGAATTAGTTGAGTGTCCTAGTGTACCCATAGTTCGCCTACCCGATACCCACGTTGGCGCGCCTTTCGAGGTGAACCCCTGTTACACAAACTCGCCCGATAGCAACATACACACATGCGGTGCCATATAATAATAATTTGAACACCACATATACACAACCACCATCCATAAATAACATATTTCATCGGTTCTCATGTCTGAGTCAACTGAGTTGTCCACGTAACGCCCGAATTACGACCGTTAATCCTAGTTCAATTAATTTGGGCTGTTATAGAGTGGGAATAAAGGATAAAGTCAAGATATATCAACTAGGTGGAACTCAACTTATCTTATGCTCCAAAGTGCTATTTTTCATCGTCTGGCATTCCAACACTTGGATTTAATTGATTCGAACTATAAGTATTGCTCTTCAAAAGTGGAGGGGGGAAAATAGAACAGTTTTGTTCTTTTCTCAAAATGTTCTATGATTCCACATTAATGTTTTCTAGCACCAATTATCCTACATTGAATTTGTATTTTCCAGCCGTATATTTGTGTTACGTAGAATTGAAAAAACAAATAGAAGGGGATAATGAGCATTTGAGAGTTATGGCAAGTAAGATGTGGTCAAAATTTGAGAATTATTGGTCTCAATTTGTGCAAATTTGGCTATTTCATGTGTGCTGGATCCGCGTTATAAGATGACTTTTATTAACTTTGTCTACACGAAGATTTACGGGGAATGTTCTTTTGAATTTCGCCGATTCAACGCCAAGTTGCAAAGTTTATTTGAGGCTTACAAGTCAAGCCCTTCTCTTCAACCTTCAAGTTCCAATGCATTATGTAATGACCTTAATGTTAGGAATGATGACACCTTTGACACTATGGAAGCATTTAAGGTAAGAATCTTATTTTATTTATTTTAAATAGTATGTTTTACCAATGTCCCCAATTAATTTGATATTAGAGCTGTGTTGTTGTATTTCTTTTTAAAATGTTGTTTGTTATGTTATCAAGGAATTTGATAAAATGTTATCCAACGAATTTTGATGCAATTCACAAAAGTGTTAATCAGAGCTTTACTTGGATGAACCAAAGATGCCAAGACATGTGAAGTTGGATATTCTTGACTTTTGGAAGTCAAATCAATTCTATTATCCAAATCTAGCTTCAATGGTTCGAGATATATTGAGCATCCCAGTGTCTACTATCACTTCAGAAGCTTCTTTTAGTGTTGGGGGACGTGTACTTGACCAATATTGATATTCTCTTAAGCCCGAGAATGCAAAAGCAATTATTTGCTTGCGAGATTGGATATGTGAAGGAATAGAAGGTTATATTACTTTTGACATTTTTACAATTATTATCTTTAGTATCTTAAGCTTTATAATTATTAATAAACTCCTCTATTTTATTTGTTGTAGGGCAAGATGACAAACTAAATTTGGAGAGTATTACAAAAGATGTACTTAACTTGAGTGTGAGTGATGATCCACGGTCAACCTCTTGCTCGAACTCTATTGGAAACTAGAGAACTCGAAGCCTTTTTTGCTCATCAAACTTGAATCTATCTCTTATTTTTGTGTTAATTTCATATAACCTTGTAGTTGGTTATTAAACTTGAACTTAACTATTGAGAACTTGTATTTTTGCTTATTAAACTTTGATTTTGCCCATCTTTATGTGATAACATTGATATAACTTGATAGGTGGGTTTATATTTTATGTTGTTTATTGATTTTATAGTGAGATATCATTAATCTAGTAGCAGGTTCAACAGGTCGATAAACAGATACATAAACGAGTCGAGTTAAACAGGTTAAACATGACCTATTTAATAATTATGTTGTATATAGGTTACCTATTTATTGAACGTATCGTGTATCATGTTTGCAAATAGTGACTCGTTTAATAAATGAGTCGTGTCCATGTTTAGGATAACTGGGTCGTGACTCGTTTATGACACAACACGTTTACAACTAGCTGACACGAATTGCTAGCCCTATCGCGAGCATACGCATAGGAGGATTGCAACCGTGGGCACAACTTCTTGCTGAAAAAATAGATGGAATGGTAGTTCTGCGGTAGCACAACGCCCACAACAGTTGCAGAGGCACTAATGGTGACCTCGAATGGCAGCTGGAAGTTAGGAAGGTGAAGGAGTTGTAATTTTAACATAGCGGATTTGAGAGTTGTAAATGCTGTAATAGTTGTAGAATCCCAATGGAATGCATCAATTTTTAATAGGTCGCGGTGATCACGGCATAATGACGAACGAACCAACGATAGTATCCTATGAGACCTAAAAATCCTAGTAGCTCAGTGATGGTGCGTGGTTCTAGCAAAGATTGGTTGCTTCCAACTTGGAGGGATCGACGGCCACACCTCGAGCCGATATCACGTGGCCCAAGAAATCAATAGTAGAGACCCAAAATGTACACTTAGAGAACTTCGTGTAGAATTTGTGGTCAGTTAATAACTGAAGGACTTGCTGCAAGTGAGTTAAGTGGGAGTCCCAACTCGGACTATAGACTAGCATTAAAAAAACTAGTACAAACTTACGCAAATGTGGTCGAAAGAGGTTATTCATCCCTGCCAGGAAAGTGGAGGGTGAGTTAGTTAAGCTGAAGGGCATAACTAGGTATTCGAAGTGCTCGTCCACAATTCTGAATGCCATCTTAAATTTATCACTAGGAGCAACTTGAATCTAGAATTAACCAGATCGGAGGTTCAATTTAGAAAATACTAATGCACTGTTGAATTCATCCAACAACTTGTCCATCGTCAGTATAGGGAAGCGATATTTGACGATAAAGGCGTTTAATGTCACATATTGGGTTTCGAGGTTTATACGCAGCAGAAAATTTAAAATAATTTTTGAAAAACCCCAACAGTATCGAAAATAAGTTCAATTAACCTTGATCTATAAAAGTAAACCATACCTTTATCCGTGATTTCCTTCTCTGATTGATCGATCTCTAAGAAGTTCAAGTTCGTGTCCTCTGTCGGGAATCTGCACACAAACGATGACCACAATTTGGAATGCTTGCCCCAAGAGAGATAGAAAACGTTTTTCTTTCTCTCCAAAAATCCAGAGAACTCGAAAATAGCAAAACCGATTTCTTGTTTCGTTTTAGCGTTTCAACCTCTATTTTATGTGTAGATACGCCCTCACTTAAAATCATATTCGTAATACAACTATTGTATCTAGGCAATTTAAGCAAATTACACATACGCCCTTATTAATAAGTTATCATATAACAAATAGTAAGGGTTTTTATGTCTTGAATTTTATTATATAAATTCATTACTCTATACCAATTGAAATTGCGCAAACCCATTCTTTGTGTCCGACCCCATATGTTCATGCGATGTTGGCAATGAAGTAAAACCATTTTGGTACACAAGTTATAAGCGGGCTCTAGCAAGACACTATGACTACTCAAGTGGCATGAATATCAAAATTGATACAACCTAATGAATAACATATATCATATCATTTTGTCCTGCGATATCATTTGATTTAACATAAGGCATGGAAAGTTATCTTTAATGTTCAATCGTACTAGTCTCGATTTTTAAGTAAACTGAAAACATCCAAGTGACATTGGTCATATTAGTTCACATGGACTTGGCCATTATCATTTATCATATAGAGAGATCCACTGATATTTCTCTCTATACGAAAATGACAAATTATATCTTGATTACACCCCTTAACATATTATTCACATGGTAATCAATCACAAACCTTTATAATAGTCCGGTTAAAGACAACGTTTGATTGTGTCAAATTATCATGCTCCTAATATTGAAGTCTATGATAATCTCAAGTCAAAGGACTAAATGATGTACCTATCATGAGTAACACCTATGACTTAACCCATATGGTGTTCTCATAGCGGGTCGGTCCAGTACCTTGTTCCCTAACAAGTGCTCATGATCTTGATTCGTATCCCTACACGCATGATCTTCACATGACCATCAATATAGATTCACACTAGTCTTAATTCATTATAGTTCCTAGTATAATGATCGACTAGAGACATTTATGATATTTCAACAAATACCTATGGATCTTACTATAAGGTAAACATGTAATCACCTATAATAAAAAACAAATGAAAACCTCAATTTTATTAACTAAAATATAAGATAAACAATGTTTGTAGATTTACCTAGGGCATATGCCCCAACATCTCTCACTTGCACTAGGACCGATCATTCATGTATCTAATACCCAATGACCTAATATGACCATCGTGTTTCACTTGTGAAGAAATTTCGTCAAAGGATCTGCAACATTGTCTTATGTAGGAACTTTGCAAATCTTTACGTCTCCCCTCTCAAAGATTTCTCGAATGAGATGAAAACGTCTACGTATATGTTTGGATCGGTGGTTTGATCTTGGTTCCTCGGTTTGTGCTATCGCCCCGTTATTTTCACAATACAAGCAAATCGGGTTAGCTATACTCAAAACTACAACAAGTTCAGAAATGAACTTTTGATTCAAACTACTTCCTTAGCTGCATCAGACGCTGCAATATACTCAGCTTCTGTTGTAGAATCAGCCACAGTGTCTTGCTTCAAACTTCTCCAGCTCACTACACTTCCATTCAAAGTAAACACATATCCAGACTGTAATTTGAAGTCATCTATATCAATTTGAAAACTTGCATCTGTGTAACCATTTACAACAAGCTCGTCTTCCAAACTTCCATAGACCAAGAACACTTCTTTAGTCCTTCTCGAGTACTTAAGAATATTATTTACTGCTATCCAGTGACTCACTGGGATCAGATTGATATCTGCTTGTTACGCTCAAAGCATATGATAGGTTGAGTGCATAACATGACATACATAATAGATCCAATTGTTGATGCATATGGAATCGTATTCATGCGTTCTCGCTCATCATTACTCTTAGGACATCGAGTCTTGCCGAGACTTATACCATGAGACATTGGTAACGAACATCTTTTAGAGTCTTGCATACTGAACCTATTCAGTACCTTTTTAATATAAACATTCTGACTTAGATTGATCAGATTCTTAGATCCATCCCTATAGATCTTAATCCTAAAAATGTAGGATGCATCTCCTAAATCCTTTATTGAGAAACTCCTAACCGAGACTTGACACTCTGCAAGGTTGGGATGTCATTTCCAATGAGTAATATATCATTAACATATAGTACCAGGAAAATAACAACGCTCCCACTTCTTGGATTCTGGGGTTTATAAGCAGCGAAAAATTCAAACAAAATTTGAAAAACCTCAATGTGATCGAAAATAAGTTCCATTAAACTCGATCTACGAAAGTAAATTATACCTTATATCATAATTTCCTTATCTGATCGTTCGATTTTCAAGACGCTCAAGTGTCCATCCTCTATCAGAAATCCACACACGAACGGTGAGCACAATTTGAAGTGCTAGCCCCGAAAAAGATTGAAAACGTTTTTCTTTCTCTACATGAAAATTGAAATTAGCCTAAAATTTCTCATTATTTTAGTAAATCTAATTGACCAAAACTGCCCCTTATTTTAATTTTAACAAATATTAATTAAATTAAAATGTTTTTAATTAACTCGGGCCTACCTTTAACTTAATAACTTATTCTAATCTAATTAGAATTTAAGATACTTTGAGTCCTTATCTAATTAAAATTTATTATATAGGTGTTAGATTTCAGGGTGCTTCAGTGTCAACTATTTCGGATAGGGATTCGAGATTCACATCCAGATGATGGAGTGATTTGTTGCGACAGTTATGAAACTGATCTTAGCCTCAGTATGGTATACTATCGGTAGACCGATGTGTAATCAGAGTAATTGATTTTGGTGCTAGAGGATATACTTTAAGCTTTCTCTTGAAGTTTAATAATAACTGGAAGAGATACATTTCTCTGAGTAAGTTCGTTTATAAAAACAGCTGTCAAGCTAGAATGGAATGCTCATTTGAAACTTTGTATGGTCAATCATGTCATTCACCGGAGTGTCTGGACATGGGTTGAGATGCAAGTTTGTTGGAGCCGAAATTAATTAAGAACTACACAAAGGAAAGGTAGCAAATTAGCCAACGTTTGACTATAATACAACTAAAACAAAAGAGATACGCCGATAAATATCATAGGTGGTTGGAGCTTTCAAATGACAAATATGTTTTGTTGAAAGTCTCATTTATGAGAGGAGTTGGGTAAGTTTGGATTGTGAGGTAAGCTAGCTTCAAGGTGTATTAAAGTTGAGAACCAAAGAGATTTCTTTGGTCATAGTGAAATAGGGATTTCACAAAGATGAGGAACTAATCTAAGAGCGGAAGTATGAGAAATAGTTCCCATTTATCTTCGAAACTGCAGGTAATTTCAGATTACTTTAATTTCGAGGACAAAATTGCTTTAAATTGGGGAGACTGTAACGACTCGTTGCCTTAATCTGGTGATTAGTACTAATCCAAATTCTAATTAATCCGAGTTAGGCTCGTGATTAAGTTTGGTGTACCTCGATTTGCGTGTGCGTGTATTTGCATGACTTTTTGTGTTTGTTGAATTGTGGTGGTTATTTATTAAGTAAGGTTTTCCAACTCATTAGAGGTCCTCCCGATCATTTGGGAGTGTAATTGTTGAGTTTGAATGTGATTTGGGTCGATTTGGATGAGCAGAACTGTGCTGTTGTTGCAGGTCTGTGCACGCATAGCGCGCTAGGCTTTGGCCATAGCGCGATACGCATATTGGGGAAGATGATTGACTTATGGATAGCGCACTATCTATGTCAGGTAACGCGCTACCAGACCCCTGAAACCAACAAATGTGTTGTGTTTTATGAATAATTTTCGAGGGACTGTATGGGGTTCTAAACATAGTGTATTGAACCTATATTGATCCCAAATGATTGGTGATAGGTGAGATGACCGAAAAGTTAGGGAGTTTGAGAAATAAGGACTTAGATCAAGGTAAGTACGGATTCGCTTATTTATCAATATTACCTGGCTATTTAGTATATATAGCTTATACAGTTGTTACAATGGAATGGGGGACTATTTATAATGTGATTATTTTTAATAAAAGGAAAACGGTGTTTACTGTGATTCACGAGAGTAAGATCCTAGAATTGAGACGAGGTGATATAGGAGATGGGTTAGCTTCCCACCTATATGTAACTTCCTACTCAGTTTATAGGTGGCGTAGGTTACATTTACACTAGAGGGTTTGGGATAGAACCATTGGGTATTAGTGGACATATCGGCCAATATGTTGGACTAGCAATCGTATTAATGGCGTCAGTGGGTAATTCGTCGTAGTTTTATAAAATAAACGGGGATCACAATGTAATAGTCCAAATTACTTGTTTTGCATCTTATTATGTATTGAATTTATATGATTTTCATATTCTTGTTAGATATCATTGGTGCATGTTGTTATTGCATGATATCGTTGAATATTATATGGAATATTGATGATTAGTGTGAATACCTACTTACTGAGCAAGTTGGAGCGCTCACCCCAATTAACATTACAACTAGATCCGACTAGTGCTAAAACTATGGGATGGAGAAGTTATAGGAGTCTTGAACTTCTCTTCGATGTAATGACTTTCTCTGGTTTTATATATATTGGTGTTGAATTACTATTTTGTAATATCATATGGGATGGGAGATTTGTATAACCGAGGTTTATTCCGGTTTGTTTTTAATATTGTATATCTTATTTTGGTTATCGAAAAAGGTTTTAAATTTTTGCTGCGTATATGATTTGTTTTATTTCGATAATCGATATACAGTAGTGTTTATCAGGTGCAGGTGGTAAGGCTGTTAACTCTATTTAAGTCTGGTAAGGGTAATCTAGGCTTAATTAGAGTTTCAGACCGAGTATTGCCCTAATCAGGTTAGGGGATGCTACAAAAATCTTTCCAAATGAATTTAGTTTGGGGAAGGTTTGGCCAAGAAGGATTGTCAAGAATAACTGAAGTGAAGGATTTGCATGAAAAAGTCCAGATGTATCTTCTTTCCATACTAGTTTATCTTCTTTGGTAGGTAAAATGCAAATATTGGAGAGACGTGATACAAGTTCATTAAAAATACTCTCCCCACTCCTAGTAAGTGCTCTACAACATTTAAAATCTCATGATGGTGAGAAATTCGAAGAGCTGTGGCGAATTAGAGGGAATATTAGAAAGCATGATACAAGTTTATTAAAAACTAGTCGTTATCTCGCACTACGCGCACGGGAGTTACTGAATATTAGTATTAAATAAAAATATATCAATATACAACTCAAGAAAAATTAATGAGAAAAGGAACGTAAACAAATTAATAAAGTTACTATGTAGCTGGTTTTGGATGGAGTCAAAGATGAGGAAGAATAAATACCATCTAATAGTTATAAATGAAAATACAAAATTAAAACCTTTCTTGTTTGAAATAATTATAGAATTATTATTGTTGCACCCCAATCTATTTAAGAGATGACGCATATAAAAAATCAAGTGATTTTCTAATAGCAAATGAGATATCAACCATCAAAAGAGAGAGTTAAAAAATAAAATCTATAAAACTTGGACCTTGCTTGCTTGTCTCATAGCTATTAATGAATCTCAATATATAGACCTACAACTAAATTACACATCGTTTTATGTATCAATAAATTTTATAGCGTTCTTAAATCAAAATGCTTTATTTAATGAGAAATAAAATAGTACCGAGACAAAAAAAGTAATTGTCATAAAAAAAGAGTAATATAATGTACTACATCTTGATCATTACGAAACTAAAGAAAAACAAGATTCATATTATTGATTAGGATCAAAGCAATCAACTCACTATTTGCATTTCAAAATTAAAGCCCACTAATGAAGGAACTAAATCTAAGCCAATCAAAAGATTTATCTTTTACGCATCAAAACGACTCAATTGTCTAAAAAGATAGATAAAGAGCTTAATTGAAACTAATGGAACCAAGATTTGTGTGCTTTTTTGAGAAAATACCAGCTTTTTCCTTAATTGAATAAAAATCATCCCTCTATTTAGAACCAGGCTTGTATTTCTGCACTTGATTTTTACGAATGATCGCAGAATCAAAGTTTCCTACAACAATACATACAAATAATTAAATAGATTAACTAATTTAAAATTATATACTTATACTTATACTTTATGATTAACAAATATACTTACGTCTTCATCGAAGATTAACAAATTGAAGCTGAGCAAATAGTCATTGTTCAATTTCACAGACTCCCACCTCTACAAAGTATTACCCATATGTTGAAGTCGTCTTTCGACGGATTAAGTAGTGTGATTTTCATGTAGATTGTCATTATATGGTTCAAATCAAGTGTGTTTAGGCAAATGATTGAGTGTGCTTGGACAAATGATCGAGTTTGATGATCAATGTATATATAGGCTTGAAATGATGAAATTAATACACAATTGTAAAAATCTTGATTAAGAAAAGGTGGTAACGAAATGTTTGTAACGTCTATCAAATTTATAACATTTACAATTATGTACGTTACATTCATGTACATGATAGAATGTTATGTACATTCTCTTTCACATTTAAGTAATTAACTTGCTAATTAACCTACATATATGTTAGATATACATACATGTGCTCATTAATTATTTAATTTAATAATTTTAAAGTTTATGTCAAGTGTTTTTTTTGTCACATTTAAATAATAGGAACTTATTTGACAAAAAAAAAAGTAAATAAGAACTTGGGTAAGAAAGAAAAATGCATTAAGGGACGTTATATTCAAAAGTAATTATGGGGGATGATTTTTCAAATTTAAATTTCGATTGGAAAGTAGTTTTGTGTAATATTTGTATTTCATAACTTATACTCCATATATTTAAAAGTAATTAAGAGGTGTTATATTCAAAAGTGATTAAAGGGCTATAATCAATTAATTAAATGGGCAACCGTAACTAAATACAAATTTAAGTCTTATTATTTATTTAGGTTTAAGTTCTAATTTGGTAACGTTTTCAACTTATGTATGATAATGAGGGCGACATCTTGGGTATGAAACGTGCCAACAACTTGGATATGACACGTGGCGCGTTGAGAAGGCTCCAAAACGCCACGTGACACATACCATATATAGGTCGTCGAAACCTACATCTTGGGTATGACACGTGACGCGTTGAGAAGGCTAATAAACGTCATGTGTCGCATAACTTATATATAGATTGACAAAACCTACAACTTGGGCATATCGCATGGCAATACGAGAAGGCTCGAAAACACTACGTGGCACATACCATACATATGGTATGTGTCATATAATAAGCCTACATCTTGAATCTGATACGTAGCACGTCGAGAATGACCCAAAATGCCACATGTTACATACCATATATGTATATATGTATATATAATATGTATATATAGCTTGAAGAAACCTACATCTTGAGCATGCCATGTGGCGCTACGAGAAGGCTCAAAACCGCCACCTGACACACTTAAGATGTTTTATATATATAGATAACTTGGGTATGACACGTGGTGCGTTGAGAAGGCTAATAAACATCATGTGTCGCATAACATATATATAGATTGACAAAACCTACAACTTGGGCATGCCACATGGTAATACGAGAAGGCTAAAAAACGCCACGTGGCACTTCGAGAAGGATCCAAAACGCCACTTGTTACATACCATAGATATAGCTTGACAAAACTTACATCTTGAGCATGTCATATGGCGCTACAAGAAGGCTCGAAACCGGCAAGTGGCACACTCAAGATGTAGGCTTATTATATATATTATCCTCATCCCCACCACCATCCCCATTTAAATTCTCCATCCCCATCCCCGTTACGGGGAATCCTCGTCCCTCGTGGGGATTTCCCGCCCCACTTGCATCCCTAATCTATATCTATATATATATATAATAAGCCTACATCTTGAGTGTGCCACGTGGCTGTTTCGAGCCTTCTCATAGCACCACGTGGCATGCCCAATATGGTATGTAACACGTGGCGTTTTGCATCATTTTCGACGTGCTATATGTCATATTCAAGATGTAGGCTTATTCTATGACATATACCAATATTTAGTGATGTTTAATGGGGTTTTAAAAAGGAAGGTAATGAGGTTTTGAATAAGGCTACATATCGGGCATGTCACGTGACACATTCAAGATACAATTTATATATATATATATATATACATATATTAGAGTTGGAGTTGATGATGTGGCAAAAGAATTGATGGTGTTACGATGAGGATGCCACGTGTAAGATATAACTTTATTCCCATTAGAGTTAAAGTTAATGGCACGACGAAAGAGGTGATGTTGTGGCGATTTAATTTCTATATTTAGTAATGTTTAATGGGGTTTTAAAAAGAAAGGTAATGAGGTTTTGAATAAGACTACATATTGGGGATACCACATGGCAAGTTGAAGGCTCGAAAATGCCACGTGGCACACCCAAGATACAACTTAATATATATATATATATATATTAGAGTTGGAGTTGATGATGTGGCGGAGGAGTGGATGATGTGGCGAGAAGGAAGCTTGATAAGAAGCCACATGGCAACTCAAGATGTAGGCTTATATATGTATAACGTAACAATGCAAGATGTTACTTTATTCCCATTAGAGTTGGAGTTGATGATGTGGCGAAAGAGTTGATGGTGTGGTGATGGGATGCTACGTGCAAGATGTGACTTTATTCCCATTAGAGTTGGAGTTGATGACACGGCGAAAGAGGTGATGATGTGGTGATTTAATTCCTATATTTAGTTATGCTTAATAGGGTTTTTAAAAAAGGAAGGTAATGAGATTTTGAATTAAGCTACATATTGGGCATGTCAAGTGGCTCGTCAAGAGGGCTCGAAAATACCACGTGGCACACCCAAGATACAACTTTAATATATATATATATATACTATCCTCACTCCTAGTAAGTGCTCTACAAAATCTAGAATCTCATGATAGTGTGAAGGTCGAAGAGCGGTGGCGAATCGAGAGGGCCTTGAACCTCCTTATAGTACCCATATATTTTTATGCTGCCCCCTCTTCCTACAACTACGATAGACTCATCTTTTTGATAGACTATATAAATATAGTATGTGAAGTTGCCAATATGATATATTTGGAATGTCTTGATTGCATATTTTATCATGCCAATTAAGCATTATATAGTGCAATCTCAAAAAATAAATTTTTTTATGTTTATAGACAAGTAACAACTTGCAAAGATTATATAAAAATATAATTGATCTAAATGGGTCATATAAATACTTGTTGGAAAGGTCTTGAAGTTTACTTTCACCAGAATCTTACGGATTTTAATTCCGAGTTGCGGTTAGAACATTATGGGCAAAAAACTCAACTAAGGAAAAAACTTACACACTTAATTACAAAAATGCTTATGTGAAAATTCAAAGACAAAAGGGCTTTTTTCAAACTCTATTTTTTCATTATTTGTAGCTCTAAACAAATTGTAGAAAAATATAGAAGGGGAAGCATCAAACATTGAGAAAGTGATCCAAATGTATGATTTCCAACTCTTCAATCTTCATTGCTTACTAAACTTAAGAGATAGAAATTTGGTGTTCTACTTCTATATCATTGTAAAACTTCAATATGATAAGTTAGGGTTTCTACACTTAATGAAATTGGGTTGTTTCTTATGTGTCTAAGAAGAATGTGCACTTATTGAAAATGTATTTTTAATTTACAAAACTTACAAAATCGTAGGATTCAATTCCCTTTCGCGCAGAATCTAGCGGTATTTTTTTAATTTACATTGCAAAGTATTATGATTATTAGCTTATTATACTACTTTTTTCTTTACTAGAATAATTATTTGTTTGAAAAAAGAAATTAGGTGAAAATTTGTCCCCCTTACCAAGATTTTCTGGACTTGCCCATGTCGAAGAGGCTTGGTAGTTAGTAATGAAAGAAGCAATCGGTAAGTTTCGCCCGATTGAGAGTGAATATAAGGAAGGAAAATCATTGGCTAGACTTGTATTCCCACACCAAGAATCTTCCCAAAACTTAATAGTATGATTGTCTCCCAATTTAAAAGAAATGGAAGGTAGGAAAATGGGGTATAGACTAGTGATAGCTTTCCAAAAATTAAAATTTGTTATTCTACTCGTTACTCTTCATTGGCTAGGTTTTTTTTTTTAATTACCTCCATAGAATTTGTATGCACTCCATAGTTGGTATGAAGATAGAGGAAGGGCTTTGAAGCCTATTATTCATATTGGATTATGAGGGAGGGAGGTTCTACTCCCATTTTTCGTACCCATAAAATAGAGGAGGGAGGTTACCTACCCTAAAAATATATAGGAGAGGGCGGTAGTCTGTAAATCGACATCCTGCGTAAAACTTTTGTCAATCGATGTTTATGTTTATGAAAAAACGAACTCCGAATTCGGAAAGAATATTTCTCCAATCATTAATCCATTTTCTCTTTCTTTTCTTTTTTTCAAAAAAAAATTAAGTAATGCTAGTCATAAAAAAAAATTAAGGTAATGCTAAGGTGGCATACGTATTTGCTAGACTTGGGATTAGGGCTGGCAAAAAAAGGGGACCGGACATAAACGGGACCAGACACCCCTTTCTTATAATGATTATATTTAGTGTCCGGACCCGTTCCCGTTTTTAAAACGTGCACTTTTTTTTGTCCAGTCCCGTATTTTTGTAAAACATACGGCTCCCGTTTTGTTCGATTTTTTTTTATAAATATGATTAAATATTTTATTTATCAATTATTTAAAAAAAAAACCTCAACTACAAGTCTACAAGTCACCTAACATTCAATTACCAAAAAATAAATACATAACATCACAATTTTTTAATTTCCAATATAAACATCACAAAAGTTTCAAAAAAAGAGAGATCATCTCAATAGTCCAAATTATCAAAGTATATCTTCATCTCATGCATCAACAACAACAACATAAGAAAAAACTTACATTGAGAGCAGAGAGATGAGTGGGCAGAGCTGCAGGCCAAAAATTGAAAGGCGGAAGGAGAGGAAAGTGATAGGCATAGGCCGCAGAGTTGTGGCAGAGTGACCACGAAGCCGGGAGAGGTGAGAGTCGGGAGAGTGAGAGGCAGAGCCGCGGCGGATCGAGTGACCACGAACACGAAGCCGGAAGAGATGAGAGTCGGGAGATATGAGAGTCGGGAGAGTGAGAGGCAGAGCCGTGACGGAGTGACTGACTGGTGTGACTGAGGCCCGAAGGTGAGGCGGAGTGGCATGAGCCGTGTGAGGCGCAGATGGTGGTGGCCGGTGAGAGATGACCGTGATCCGTGAGATGGATGAGGCGAAGGTGAGGAGGAGTGGCGTGAGTCGTGTGAGGCGGAGTGGCGGTGAAAGACGACCGTGAAGCAAAGCGAGTGAGAGGCGGACGAAGGCGGACTGAGGCACGCCGTGCGTCGATGCGTGGCCGTGAGACGCGAGGCGGTGAGAGACGACCGTGAGGCGGAGTGAGTTGCGCGCTGGCGTGAGCCGCCTTGCGCTGCTGCGTCTTTGCGAGAGTCGAGCTCGAGAGGCCGCGAGACGCCGAGAGTCGAGCTCGAGAGCGCGAGAGCGAGGGGAGGGTTTTTGATTTTGTAAGGGAGAGAAGGGAGGAGAAAAGGGCCACATAGGGTTTGGTGACTTTGGTCCGTTTTGGATGTTGGAATCATTTGAGTGTGAAATTACCTATATGCCCTTCAAATTAATCACTAAACGGCTACCCGTTTTTTTGAAATTTTTGTCCGGACCCGGTCCCGTATTTTTAAACGGACACAAAAAATTGTCCAGACCCGTATGTTTTTTTACAAAAAATTGCCCGAACCCGTTTAAAACCGGTCCGGACAAAATCGGACAAACGGGTCTGGACAACTTTTGCCAGCCCTACTTGGGATCCTTTGAACATAAATTGAATTTATGCACGCATGCATATTGAACAGTTTAGTAAAATGTGTGTTACCAAATATTCTTAACCATTTTGTTTCATATGTGCAATGCTAAAGTAACCACGACACGGTCATTGATTGTGATCCTTTAGATACACTTTGAAACACGTATCTACACATCTCAATGCAAAAATTAAAGGACTAGAATAGTTAAGTGTCCAATATAAGTGTTAAAAGTAGTTCAATTAATCTCACGAGAGTCCTCTAATTCCATGATCTATCCGAACTGAAGAAAATCAATAAATACTTAAAAAAGAGGAAAATACTGAATTTAATTATGTTTCAAAATAAGAATATCTTATACGATTTAAGTCTTTATATTTCTTTCCTAAAAACGAAGTTTTTATTTTTCTACTAAAAAGAAAGTCTTTCTATTTTTTTTTTTGGGTGGAAAAAGTCTTCCATTTAAAAGGTGAAATTGTATACAGTGAATAATTTAAATGCCTTATCTATATATAAAGAAAGATCTTTTGGGAGAGTTAATGAGAGCGCGATACGTGGCTTATTTATGGATTGTTTCTATTTTTGGATTTTTTATTGCCTATTTTTTTGGTTTTTTTCGGGTTTTCTTATGTATTTGACACATGACATATTTTTGGATCAATTTCATTCTTATCGCCTACTTTTTTGTGTATTTTTGAGATTTTTTTATGTTTGTGACACGTAGCATATTTTTGGGTCAATTTCTTATTTAACGTCTACTTTTTTGTGTATTTTTGTTGTCCCATTTTTTGGGTTATTTTGTTTTCCTATTTAGCATAAATACTCTAACATATAGATTAGCCCAATTATTAGCCCAATTTTTTATATATTTTTGTTCCTTTTTTCAATTTTTTCCTATTTTTAGCTATTTTTTAATTGTTTTAAGATTTTTCATTTTTGTTATTTTTTATTAAATAAGAATTGTATTAGTAATTGGATAGCTAATGTTAATGTGTCCTAATATATTTATCTTCTCGATTTTCATGTTTAGCTATTTTTTTATTTTTTAATATTTTTAGATATTTTTAATAAGTATTTTTAATTTTTTTTGAGTTTCCAATTTTTATAAAGGTTTAGATTTAGGCTTAATAGACAAATACATCCTAACGTTTCAAGATTTTTGCAAAAATATCGTAACGTTTCAATTTTTGCAAATATATCCTAACCTTTTAGTTTCATGCAAATTGTATCCTTGTTTGTAATTATTATGTATCAAACCACAATCAAAGTGATGAATGATCACTAGATTACATACCAATTCCATTTATATGATACAATATTCTCAATTGTATGCATAATTTATTATATTTTTAAGTGTAATTCACTAAAAATAGGAAGTGATGATACAATTTACAAGAAATCAAAAGGTTATGATATTTTTGCTAAAATTCAAATGTTATGATATTTTTGCAAAAACTTTGAAACGTTAAGATATATTTGCATATTAAGCCTTAGATTTATTGTGTACCTATTTTTTGGGATATTTAATTATCTTTTTTTTATTTTTCATATTTTTTTCACGTATCTTTTTTTTACTTAATATTGTGGCTATTTTTTAGTATATTGTGTTTTACGAGTACCATACTCACTTACTTCTTAAAAGACTTTGATAATTTTAATAAGGTTAATGATGGGTATCGGTGTTCAAATCTATGCATATTATGATTCGATTTGGGACAAATACGTAGTATTATTATCGTAAAATCGGTATGGATACGAAAAATTTCATAGTACCCTATTCGTTTACATCCTTGCAATAGTTTGGAAAATCTCATCAAATTCATTTTTATCTAAGGTAGATATTAATACTCGGGCAAATCGCGAAGCACAAGATGTTAATGTTAGTTATTGTTGAGTGAGGTTTATACTTTTCTTAGATTTGATAGGGGTCTTCTATTTTGTTGCGAATGTGATCAAAGCAATTTGGTGATTTTTAGGAGGAAATTGAATTTCTCCAAATAATTACTCGATACGTATATGTATAAAAAGTATATTTTGAGTTGTATATCTCATTTTTCTCTATCAAGGAAATTGAATGATCTTGCTTTGAGACCATCGAAGTTTTTTTTTAGACTTACGCGGGAGTCTAACTCATGATCTCCCTAAACTTTGCCTTTTGACAAGTGATGTCTCATCCATCTAACCATAAAATGCTTTAACGACCATCGAAGTTGTCTAATAATTTTTTTTTTTATTTTATTCTTCTCATCGAATTAATTTTTATCTAATATATTAATACTCCGTCTTGTCCTCGCGCAAAATGCGGGTCTACGTCTTGTTTATTCTCAATTGCCAAACGAAATCAATACTAATAGCATCCGTTCTCAAACAAAATACTAATAATATCCGAATTTAAAGTTACTAGCTAATTGGAGAAAATCTAAATGATTATATTTTTTCATTCTAAAAAACGTTTAATTAACTAAAAATTAATGCTTGATTGCATACATTACCTACTCTTCATCTAACCCTTTTGACTAAAATCTAAATATTCAAATAATTCAATTTTGCTAATTAAGAGACGTTCATGTTTTAATACTAGAGAATCTTAAATGAAAATAAATAAAAATCAAAATCGTTTTGTTTTTGAAAATTTTCGATGTGAGTCATGGTTCCGACCATTTGGAGATGGAAATTTGAATATGTTTTTCTTATTATTAATTACATTTATTGATATTTAATCCAAGTCCACGAACTTGGTAGAATAACACATGTCTGTTATGGTTATGGATCTTGGTAATTATATGTGTCCGTCGGGCCTATTAAATGTACTTAGACTTATGGGTTAGTTGTGACGTGCCACTTAGATTATGTGAAGGAAATTATAGTAGTTGCTATATTTCGTAGTTTATGTATTTAGAAACTCTCGTAGTTTAGGTATTTAGGAAGTTTCTAAATACCTAAACTACGAAATATAGCAACTACTATAATTTTACCAAAACTACCTAGATATCAAAATATAGAAACTTCCTAAATATCTAAACTACGAAATATAGCAACTACTATAATTTCCTTAACACCTTCCCTCAAACTCAAGTTGGTTCAACTTGAGGTTGTCAATCAAATCAGTAAACCTGACAAATCTAAGGTTCGTTGCGGAGCAGATCAACGACCACCGAAGACGACAAATCTAAGGTTCGTTGCGGAACAAATCAACGACCACCTAAGACGGCAAGAGAAGCAGTATTCCGATGTGGCGAGTCGAACAACGAATCGTAGAACGATGATATCAAAGTCGACGGAGTCGACGACGGACAGATAACGAAGTCAACGACAGGCAATCGGCAGAGTCGACATAGTCGACGACAGGCAAACAACGGAGTCGACGTAGTCGATAGCAGACAAACAGAGCAAGCAGAGCAGTGGACATCACAAAGAAATCACAAAGGAGAAGAAATCAAGGACAAGAAAAAAAACTGAAACGAGCATCAATGGAAGCAACAACAAATGAACATGAACGGAAGCACGAAAGCAAACACCACGAATCGGTCGTCGACTCGAAGGTCGACCGACCTAGTACTAGAAACCAAACTCTAATACCATGATATATTTCAAAGAAGAGTCTAAAAAATGTATTAATGTGGGCAAATTGAGTACAATAGAGTGCTCTTATTTATAGAGCTGAACAAATCATAAAATAAGGAAAGTTACCAAAACTACCTAGATATCAAAATATAGAAACTTCCTAAATACCTAAACTACGAAATATAACAACTACTATAATTTCCTTAACATATTCTATGAGTCTACTATGGTTGATTATATTTGTTCACTATATATTAGTATCAATAAGCTCTTAATAACTTCTTATAAGTTTGTAATTGAGACAAAGATGCCTCTATAAGGTTTACCAAAATAAAGACGCTTCTTTAAGAGGGGAGGGATGCTCCTAATGATGAGCTTGTACAAAAAAATTAGTAATTACTTGTTGCCCAACCATCTTTTATCAAAGGATAAATAGAGTAACTTGACTCAACCTAAAAATCGAGTCAGACTTCGCCTTGATTCTTAATTCAAATAAAAGGTTATTGTTCATTCGTTCTAATTCGGTTTAGATCTTTTAAACTATAATATATTAATATTCGAACCCATTTTAATTTGTGTTGGATACAACCAGATCGACATATTTAGACAATAAATTATACATTGCAGTAGCAGTTTAGTGAATAACTTACACATAACATAAGAAAAGGGAGCCACTAGTAGCTCTCTACTACCTTATATCAACCCCTCATTTAATTTAAAATATTTTTAAACTAAAATATTTTTAGGCAAAATTACATAAATAACCCCACTTTAAATCATGAACTTATTTCATTCTTTTTCCCCTTCTACTTTCCACTCTCTATACCCCTCCTTAACTTTACTTTCACTCTCTACACCCATCTCTAAATGAAACCTTAAACTCATCCTAACTCCCCTATCTCACTAACTACATTCACCTTCTCTTCTTCTACTTAATTTTCACTTTTTATACTCCACCCCAAATTAAATTATAGACTCGTCTCATTTTATCTTACACTTCCTAATCTCTACACCCCTTATCACTTCTTTGTCGATACATTCAACAATTCACCATCAAATACAACATCTTAATTATTATAGCTAGTATTTGGTTGAGATTTGATTCTTATTCTTGAATTGTTAGAATCTTTTATTTGTATTGAATCTTAGCTTATACAAATTAAAAAATCAATCTTGAAATATATATAGAGCAAATTGAGTTACGGGATAGAAAAAATGACGTGCAATAAGAAATGAAAAATCATAATGGTGAATAATACGACAAACTTAAAGAAGCAAATTGAGTCAAGGGACCGCTGGATGCCCGTGTTAAAAGAAAGAATTCCTTACTTATGTACCGACTCCGAACCGGCTATCAGCGGTGGGGAGTGCCGTTGGGAATTCGAAAATCGCAACGCACGAAAGCGACGGCCGATCTCTTTGACTGAATCAAAAGAGCCCAATCCCACCCGTCCGATCATCCTTCGTAAATCCGATCGGCTTTTACAACTCTATAGGGTTTGAACCACAAAAATCCGCCTCTCACTTTTCAAATTTCTCTCTGACCGTTTCGCTTCCTCGCTCACTCTCTCTCTCGCTCTCGCTCTCGCTCTTTTCCGATTCATTCATGGTGATCTGCGATCGCGAATCCCAGCTCGGTAAGTCTCTCGAAATGGATTTCCAGTTTTGAACTTTTAGGATCGATTTGACATTTGGGGAAAATGTGGGATGTTTTTTTTGGGGAAATTCGAGTAGGGCGTTCGACGGGGTAGTGGTTTGGTTGATTGGCTAAGGTTTGGTGATCCAGTCCTGTTTCTTGGTTGAATTTGATCTTGTGGAGCACCAATTGTTGGCATCTGGTTCATGTGCGGATCATTGGTTACTCTATTAGGTTTTTTTTTTTTTTTTTTTTTTTTTTTTTTGGATGTTATGTTTGATTATGTCAAGATATAGGGTTTTTTTTTGTGATCTAGAGTGAAAATTTGGGGGTTTTTGTGGATTTTTTATTGGGTTGAATTCGGGACTTTGATTGCTCGAATTTGGAAATTTAGCTTCTTAGGATTGTGTTGAATTCATAAAGGAATGATCTTGAATGAAGATGGAGGTTTCGAATTCGGTTCTGGACTTCCATGGCACTTGAATTTGGGGGTCTTCTTTCCGAGTGGGTGAATCGTGAGCGTTGCGGGTGTGGCATGCTGTATGGTTTTTCCATTGGAATGCTATATGGATAAAGCACTCACATTCCCTTTTTTCTTTGTGTTTAGAAATAGGAGGTGAATGGGAACCGATGCAGAACACAACAAAATGATGGAGACTTGGGATTTTCTATACTCTAGGTTGTAAATTTGCAAGTTCCTGGCTTTGCTGACGCTGTCTGTGAAAGAACTGTTTTCTCAAGGAACATAAATTATTTAGATGCCCCTTGATAGATTTTAAAGAAGAGTCTAAGAATTGTATTAATCAGTGCAAATTGTGTACAATAGGGTGCTCTTATTTATAGAACTGAACCAAGCATACTCCTAAGCCAACTAAGAAATCCTAAACACACTCATAGACTAACTCAAAGTCATAATCAAAACACAACTACAAAACTACTATAGTTTTTTTAACACCCTCCCTCAAACTCAAGATAGTTCATGAAAACCAACTTGAGGTTGCCAATTGAATTAGAAAACCTAACAAATCTAAGGTTCATTGCGGAGTAAATCAACGACCACCGAAGATGACAAATCTAAGGTTCGTTACGGAGCAAATCAACGACCACCCAAGACTACTAATGTAAGGTTTGTTGCGGAGCAGATCAATTGTAACGGCCCACTTGCCAAATGGACCGCCACGGGGGCCGATGCGGGCCCACAACCTGGCCTACCAGCACCAGCTGTGTCCCACATGCCAACTCATCCACCTTTTAATCATTATTAACCACAAATGATAACAATTTACTGTTTAAATTGTTACTGGACTCAAGTCATCTGTTAAGATCCCCAAATAAAACACAGCGGAAGTCTTTTTCATGACAAAATATATATAAGAGTAAAGTCATGCAATTAACTCTGATACCTAGTGTGGAAAATCCATATATCATCATAGATAAAAAATGTACCCAAATACGCTATTTCAATATAAACATCACAATTGAAACAATTCAGCTCACAAAAATACTATTTACCTAGCTCCAGGCGCGCACAAGCCTAACTACGGGTCCTACGAGCGTCTGATCTATCTGGCACATCTCAAATATGTCATAAATAACGGCGAATTATATTCAGGCCGTTATATCAATGACCACCTAAGACGACAAATCTAAGGTTCGTTGCAGAGCAAATCAACGAAATTGTAGACAACGGAACATTAGAACTGCGGAAAAGCAGATCATCAGACATCAAAATAGCAAGTCAACAGAGTCAACGGAGTCGAAGATAAAAAGATAGCAAAGTCGATGTAGTCGATGACCGACAGACAGCAGAGTCGACGACAGGCTGACAGCGGAGTCGACGGCAGGCAAGAGTGGACAACGGGCAAGCTCCACACAATCATATCGTGGTATTAGCAATTTTTTTTTTCAATTTCTTTTTAACCAAAAAATAAACTTTCTTCTGATGGGCGTGCGCATGGGTAGAACGCACCAACGGGCACGAGCAGGACAATCGGGCAAGACAATCGGGCAGGAGGGTTTGGGTAAGAACAGTTACACACACTCCCGACAAAAATCAATATGAAGAAAACCAAAAAATTCTATCATCTTGTGGCCTTCACACCTTTTTTTATTGATAAAAAATTGATTCCATTCCTTTAAGAGTTGGTTAGTGAAAGCAACTCTCAATGAATCTCCAAATCTTCTCGCTACACGGGTTGATTGAATTGGGCAGACAGACGAGCTTGAAGATTCGCACACGTGAGGCAGGCTGGATGATGCAGATGGCGCGCGCACAAGGGGCAGAAGCATAGGCAGTGAAACGGGTTGATGTTGAACGCATAAGGTTTGCACACAGTCCGGACAGATTGGATGGAGATTGCATGCACTTGCGCAAGTGGAGAGATGTACTCGGGGATGCACGGACAAAGTGCAAACGCACGCACAAATCAAAGAGAGGCACGAACAGAGGAAGAATCGAAGATCGGAAGCAAAAAGATAAAGAAGAAACGAGCATCAAAGAAGCAAGAACGAGAACACACTAATGCGAGCACCAAGAAGCAGTCGTCGACTTGAAAGTCGACCGGCCTAGTACTAGAAACCAAGCTCTGATACCATGATAGATTTTAAAGAAGAGTCTAAGATTTGTATTAATCAGTGCAAATTGTGTACAATAGGGTGCTCTTATTTATAGAGCTGAACAAAGCATACTCCTAAGCCAACTATGAAATGCTAAACACACTCATAGACTAACTCAAAGTCATAATCAAAACACAATTACAAAACTACTATAGGAAATCCTCGTGTTAAAGAGTTTTTTGGACGATTCATTTGTTTGATAGGAATTTCCTCATAATTGTGCCATGTGCTGTTTTTCAAGACTTGATTGGTTGGCCCATTTGCGTTTAATAAACTTTTGTTGCATGCGAAAGTGAACCACTTCTCTGTATCCAAGTGTTTAACTTCATCTTATGGTTTACTTTTAGTAGATTTCTGTACGCATGTAATTCTATTGAGGCCATTTTGTGTATCCTTTGATGTGCTGTTCTTCTGTAATTGTGAATTTGTCATGCCTTCAAAGTTCAAACTTATTTCTTGAATGTTGTATATTGAAATTTGTGCATTTGTGTAAGCAATTAGCCTTTACTGTATGTGAAAGCTTTATTGCCTGTTTGATTATAGATTCGTAAACAGTATAACAGTATTCCTTTTTTTTTTTTTTTTTTTTTTCAAATAAAAATGGTATCTCTGTTTATTTATTTTAAAAAATTTGGAAATCTTTTCACATTGTATGCAAATAGCATAATGAGATTTAGGAGAATTAGAACAACAACAACAACAACAACAACAACAACAACATAGCCTCAGTCCCAAATTAATTGGGGTCGGCTACATTGATCAAACTTTTCCATTGTGTTCGATTAAGTGCAATTGATGGTGAGCTTTCCAAACCATTCAAATCCCTCCTAATTAATGCATCCCATGTTAACTTTGGTCTATCCCTACCTCGTCGAATTTCTACAGTTTCTATTGAGTCAAGTTTTCTAGTGGGGGCATTTGTAGGCCGTCTTTGCAAGTGACATTTAGGAGAATTAGAAAACAACTTTATATTGGTTTCTAAGTTTTCCAAATTATGGGACTGAATATCTTGAACATAAGTGACGTTTTTTTTTTTCCTCTTATTGTCAGCTGCCTCATTTATTTTTTTTCCCACCTCAGCTGCTTGTTTGTCCCAACTGAAGGAAGGCTCGACAACTTCTTAGGGTGGTATATGATGACATGCAGGAAACGCTTAGGATTCAGTTGTTGCCGAGTGCGAAGTGGAATCTGTGTTGTTTCTTGCCTATTGAAGACTAATGGAAAGTAACAAGGCAAGAGGTGCGAAGAGTGCTGAACAGCCTACCGATTCTCCATCTGATGGGGGAAGTGATGGTTTTCAGAATCTACGACCTTTGCATGGGTAAATTTCCAAGCATGGTAGTTTGCTTCAATGTTTTCAATGCGGCGAGACGGTTTTAGGTGGTTTAGCCCTGCCTAGTTGAGGCGTGGCCTAGGCGGCACCTAGGCGGGTGAAACAGTATTTAGTTAGACCTCCCTAATAAATAATTTAATTTATTTAGAGACCCCTCAATAGTAAGGGGCATACTTTCTCACCTACACATTCTCACTACCATATTTTCGACTCCACACTTTTCCACACATTTTGAAATAAATAATATTTAAAAAATAAATAAACAATATTTTTAAAGAATAAATAAACAATATTTTTAAAAAATAAATAAACAATATTTTTAAAAGTAAATAAATAAATACAATTTTTCAATAAAAAAATATTTTTTAATAATTATTTTCAGGCCCACCGCCTGCCTTATTAAGGGCTAGGCGGTTGAAACCCCTAAAGGCCTAAGGCCTAGGCGGCGCCTTGAAAACACTGGTTTGCTTTTACTTTTTCTATTCTTAATTTTTACGATGCAACAGATTGGTTGACAATTATTAGATATTGCTTGTATTGTTCACCACTTTTTCCACAGTGTGATTTTTTTGAAGTATTTTCCACAATGTGAATTAGGTAGAATTGTCACGAACATAATTTGGAAGATTTATATTTAATTAAAAATGTGCTTTCTTTTTCAACAATGTGATGCTTTTATAGGAGGACCAGTGGGCCCACAAGGCGCTCCACAAAAGGGCAATGGACGGCTGAAGAGGTATTTATGTGAACATAGGTTTTTCTCAATCCTTGGAATTCTCGTGTACCCTTCTAAATATTTTATTTTCTTTTGTTTTATAGTCACCATGGTGACTTTATGCAACAAAAATGCCACACATAACATTTTTCCTCTCAAGGCTTTCTAGTTGTGGAATTATTGCATTATTTGTTGACACGTCTGGTCATTCAGATTGGCTCTTTGTTTTTTCTTCATATTTTTTTTTTACAACATTTGCATCCCCTATTACTTAGCTATATGTATGATTGCTTACAAGTTATGTTTTGAGGCCTAAAGAACAATGTTGATATGTATATCCTATACCTCACCCTCTCTTTCTTTCTCTGTAACTATTCTTTGTTTTTGTGATTTAACGAGTTAAAAACATATTAGTATGATTTATACTCTGTAGAGGATAGTGTTTAGCAAACGAAGAGCATTATCATTAAATGTTTGGGAATGGGTTGATAGAAATGGGTCAAATCTGACTTCGATTAGTGCAAAACAATATGGTTGAATTGTCATTCTAGAATATTTGATGTGACTTAAATGCACAACTTTTGAAGGTGATAAAATATTTATATGACTATAATTATATACATTGAACGAAGTTTCTAAGATTTTTTATTCATTAAATTAATTAATATTCATGGTTGATAAAAGCTCTTGGGTGGAGATCATTTTTTTTTTTTTCAGTATCCGTGGGTGTCCAGGCGAGCCTGACTATTCCCACGAGGCCCTGGCATAAACGGCCTGGGCGTATCCCAGTAGCTTGAGCGAGCATACCACACTGGGGAATCGAAATTGAGGTTGTGCGCTTAACTCACACAACCCCGCCTTCGCCCTTACCGTTGTGGCAACTCGACCAGGTTGCGAAGATAATTTTGAATGCTATGTCAAGGTCCAAATCAACTTCATATGATGTGTTTTGCATAGGATACAATTTTCTTAGGAGAAGCGGGTTGAAGAATTACGGGAGGCCAATTAAGTAGGGACATTGTGTGGTTTCGGTAACCATTGACTTTTTATGTAAAAATCATGATTTAATTATTCTTAAAGAATGAGTGGAAAACAAAATTTGTGCTCAATAGGCCAAAGTTAGTTGTTGACTGTAGAACGCTAAGCTCCTAGGATAGTAGGTTAAGCTTATTATACATTATTTATATGTAGAAAATGTGTCTTTCTTTGTGGTTTCCTTCTAAATTTTGTACTCATCAAATTTGTGTTTGTGGGTGGACAATAACATTTTTTTGTTACGGACATTTTGAAATGAAGTAGCTGGCATTGATAAATGGGGTTGAGCATTGGGTGATGATAGTTTTTACAATTGCAATATAAAACCTGAACTGATTCAAATTCTTAAAATAAATTCTAGCAATCAATAAAGATTAATATTAAGAAGTCTATTTCATGGAAGAACTCAACCCCAAATTAGTTGGGGTCGGCTATACGGATCAAACTCTTCCATAACACTCGCTTTAGTGCAATTGATGGTGTGCTTTCCAATCATTTGAATCCCTCTTAATCAATGTGTTTCAAGTTAGCTGCTATCTACCCCTACCTCGTTGGATTTCTTCAATTTCTTGGTAGAACTCCAAAGTTATAATTTTGGACTTGTTGAAATCGCTCCCATGCTTCAGTTATCGAACCCAGCTAATTCAAAATTGATGTTTTGTTGTTGTCGGATTATTAATTTATTTATATCTCATTTCATGTTTGTTTGTTTAATGATTTCCCATATTGCTCACTGTACTTAAGAATTATGCGATACTTGAGATTCGAGTGCCATTCGATCTTGAAACTGTTAATATATTAATACTTAGTTACATGTAGTATTGCAACTCATGCAAATAAGGTGTTGGATATGAGCCAATCTGTATGCCACACTTTGAGCCTTTGGCTCTGTTTAATTCCCCCTTCCCCCTCCCCCCCTCCTACGTTCTGTCTGATATTTCTTTAAAAAAAAATTTGCCTTTTGACTTTTCCCTTGTTTTTAAGTGATTCAGATTTTTTTATTTATTTAAATTTTATTGCAGGATGCGCTTTTGTGTAGAGCTGTTCAACGATTTAAGGGAAGAAACTGGAAAAAGATTGGTAATTTGATTGTCCTTATTGGTTTTATTTGAAATGAATCATGGAAACAATTGTGGCTGCTTCATGCTCGTATTGGTGCTTTCTGGCATTTGTTCTCTTCTAAATATTGGTGCGGATAGGGACAATAGAAATGGATGCTAGATTTGGAGTAAGGGTGTAGGTTTTAGAAAGTGCATCACTCATTATATTTCACTTGAAGACAATGTGGAGATTAAGCTTGAGCTTCAAGTGTGTAGAACGTCTTGACATATTTGGAAAGGAGGATGTGTTAATGGTTGTGACATAGAACGTGGGAGGTTATCTTATAGAAGTTTTACTGTACTACAACCCACATCATGCTTCATTAAATGCATTTTGAATGTAGATTTGAGCTTGAAAATAATGCAAACAGTCTGGAAAGTGCATAAAGTGCATTCTCAGAAAAGGGAACTTTCTGACCTATGATTTAAATGATGAGGCTGCAGCCTGCGTGTCAATTAGAATTGGACGTTTATTTATTGAAAATTTAGAGGACCTTTTCAATTGCGGAGCTAAACAAGTGGGTAGTTTGAAAAACGTGTTTTCAGATTTGAGGAAAACAATGGAAATTTTTTTTACATTTCCGAATGCAACCTACACTTGTTGCTTATTTGCCTTCTGAATTCCATTTCTAGTCCTGCACATTTCCCCTTTCAGCATGACATATTGATAAGAGAGAAACTGCTTATTGTCTTTTCTTGTCCATTTTGCATTTTTTTTTCTTGTTTTGTTTGGATTCATCATGTGATCTGATTTGAGATTTTGGTGCATTGGATGGCACAAAATTCTGCATTAAACCGAGCAGAGTGAATGAGTTTGTTCTATGAAGCCGACCTTAACTAATTTGGGATTGTGGCTTTGTTGTTGTAGTAGATAGAATAGAATTGTATTTGGTCCTTCGTTTGAAAACTTTCAACTTGCACCAGATACTTTGCACCGGAACTCCCATGCTTCAGTTCTGGACCCCAACTAAAGCATTGCGAACTTGAACTAAATGATGCATGGTTCTTTTTGTTCCGACTGCATGTTTTCTTGTGCTTCTTTTATTGGTTATATAGTCTTTGTAACAAGTTCAATGAGAAATGAATTTTCTTCTCGTCTATTTTGATAATTTGTGGTTCCTAGGTGAATAGAAAATTTATCTCATCATTATCTCCTTTCTATTGCTCATCCTTTTGTCCAGGCATCATTTTTTTTTTTTTTTTTCATTTTAGTGTGAACAACATTAAGTTAGTAAAGATCCTGATAGAATTGCTATTACATGATATTTCATTTTGATTCACCAATTTTACATTATAAATCGTGAGGTTCTCAAGAAACTTGGAGTTCTTTGCGGTCATTGTGTTTATACATCAGGGAAATTTTTGTCTTTGATGTTGTTTATTGAGACAATTAAGTAATATCTTGACTTGAAAATTAGTGGTATATTTGCTCTCTCATGGATCATTATCCTTAATTATGTGAGAAGAATTGGTTGACTTACTGAGTTCTTTGTGGTCATTGTGTTTATACATCAGGGAAATTTTTGTCTTTGATATTGTTTATTGAGACAATCAAGTAATATCTTGACTAGAAAATTAGTGGCATATTTGCTCTTTCATGGATCATTATCCTTAATTATGTAAGAAGAGTTGGTTGACTTACTGATTGATATGGGTTCACGATTGATGTTGGTTATTGCGAGAATATGGTCAAAGATAAATGCTGAAGTATATGAATCAATTGATTCAAAGTTTTAAACAAAGTATTAAGCGTGCTCTCAAAAAATGTATTTAGCAAAGCGCCAGTGGTGGTAGTGTTTGTGATTATTTTCTTTTTTAATAAAAATAAGCATTCCAAAACCACTTTGGAACTAATTAAGATATACATAGCCTCAATCCCAAATTAACTAAAAGACACAACAACATACATGAACTAATTCACATATATGTAAAAAAAACTAACTAGAAGATGCAAAATGTGTTTTGTAAGATGCCTCCTATTTGAACCTTGAAATAATTTCAAATACACATTGAGCAATGAAAAGGGAAGTTTTGCAAGCACAATCTGGAAGAAAGGAAGTGAGAAATTTACTACATTATTCTAGTCTCATTTAAGTAAAAATTAGAATATTTTGGCGCTTCTTCGTTTTTTTTTTTAATTAATTTATTTTTCAAAGATCCATGAATTTATTCTCTTTTACGCGTTATTATAATTGGTGTTCTGTGCTTAATATTTCCCCCGCTTGTGTTGCCCATGTATCATATCATCACAAGAAGCCTTATTGCAGAATGTGGAATGTTTTTTCATTTTCTAGTACCGTGTGATATTTTATGTTTTCATCTATTTATTTATTTATTTATTTATTTGGGTCTTCAATATGCTTTGTCTGCACTTTACCTTTTCTGTAACACACTCAATTCTTTATCACTCTGTTTTTTCTAATTATGATGGTGCCACTGCTGCATATGCTAGTTTTTGAATGGAAAAGAATTGCAAATTGAGGTTTATAGAGGGGAAAGGCGAGTCAAAGTAATTGAGCGGGAGGGATCCTACAATTGTTGAGCCATCTATATGAGTTATTCTGGGTACAAATGGGTTTAATCTAATGTGTAATTCAGTATATACAAGTTGCTCCGTCATCATATTAATAATATTGGTTGTTTGATTTTCTATTCATATCGTCATTCTGCTTTTGGATGGTAGCATGAATTAACTTCGAAGTTTGAACATCTTTCCGCATTGGTAGTTACTGTTTTAGTAACTGGTGAATAGCTGCGAACACCACCTCATCTTTTTGTTGTGCTTTCTATAGCTGAGTGTTTCAAGGACCGGACTGATGTCCAATGCTTGCATCGGTGGCAGAAAGTCTTGAATCCAGAACTCATTAAAGGTCCATGGTCAAAGGAGGTAAGGAACTCAATATCATCCCTTCTCGTTGAGCTTTGTATCAGCACGATCATTTGGATTCTTTATATTTAGTGGGCATATCTATGGGTTTCGAACATTTGATTTAACACGTGCTTTCACTTTGCAATGTATACACAGGAGGATGACATCATTATTGAGATGGTAAACAAATATGGGGCTAAGAAGTGGTCCACCATAGCCCAAGCATTGCCTGGAAGAATTGGGAAGCAGTGCAGGGAAAGGTATTTGTTCAGAATTCAAGTAGGAGTTAGAAATAGAACTCAATCTTATACTGTTGGCTTCTATGCAATTTCTTGATTCAGATACTTTTGGTAGACTAGGTTTTAATATTTCTGCCCCCCACATAAGATTGCTACTATCTCTTTTATGTTTTAGTATGAGTATGATTTGTCGTTGCACTTTCATATGAAGATTAAAAGAAATGGTGAAGCATGTAATGCAATTTATATGAGTTTTCAGCAGCAAATTAATAGACTGCATTTTCAGAAACAAACATCTTAGGATGTGTAATAGCTTACACACTCATTTTCATTCTTGTACGGGCTTCAGGTGGCACAATCATCTTAATCCTGCCATCAACAAGGAGGCATGGACTCAAGAGGAAGAGTTGGCTTTAATTCATGCTCATCAAATTTATGGGAACAAATGGGCTGAGCTGACAAAGTTTTTGCCTGGAAGGTCGGCTTTTTTTTTTGATCAGTCTATGGAAATAAATGTATTCATTTATTTTATTGAAACCTCTGTTTGCTTTTGAACCTTCGCTTTTTTGTTTATTATCCTGCAGTGATGTGTAATGTGTATCTTCAGTTTATAATGTTACCTTTCCTTATATTTACTTTTCATTGCTAAATAACTCAATAGGTTCTGTCAATTTATTTTCTCTAAGTACTGACTAGTGAAAGTATCTCTATCCATTTTTCATCTCAGGACGGACAATGCAATAAAAAATCATTGGAATAGTTCTGTAAAAAAGAAGTTGGACTCATACCTGGCATCGGGGTTACTTGCACAATTTCAAGGCTTCCCTAACGTGAGGAACCCAAACCAATCACTACCGTCATCCTCAGGATTACAACAGAAGAGTAGAGATCAGAGTGATTTGAAAAATGAGGCGGAAGAAGCATCTGAATGTAGTCAAGGATCAAGTGTTGCAGGTTGCTTTCAAAATGAATGCAACATAACTAATCCTGTGGCCTTGCATTCTAAAGAGACTGCAGTTGCCGAGGATGGTAGTCAAAGAAATGGGCAAAGCTCAAGTTCATCACCATGTTCCAAACAATATATGGCATCTATGCAAGATTTACCACGTTCAGTCCCAGAAGTACCTTGCAGAACAAACACTTCTGTAACAGCTCAAGAACAACAAATGTTTCACGGGGCTGGAAGTTCTTACAGCAAGAGTGAGCAGTTTGTCTTACACGACTTGCCTCATCCCTCTGGAATGGATATAATGACAGAACCATCTAGTTTGTTTGGAGCACCTACCCATTCTTTATTTGGTTTGGTTGCTAAACAGGAATCAGGAACTGTTGTATTACGAAGCTCTAATAGCTTCCTCGCTTCTACCTCAATGGGAAATGTCACTGTGCAGTCTGATAATCAACTGTTATCCATTTCTGAAGGAAATTGCTGCCTGGATCCATTCTCAGAAGCTTTGCGATTGGCAACTCTATCAAGATGTTCAAACCTTAATGACTTGGATGAATGTGATGATTTGTTAATTTGCGAGCCGGAACTTCAAAGCTTTGGACCTACTGGAAGTTTAGCTTCTAGTACCTATCATCCGTCAAAGTCTCCTAATAATTTAGGAACTTCAAGCTGTCAAGATATATCAAATAGTCATTTTATTTGTTCTGATGATAGAATCCTTTTATTTAGGGATGAATGCAGTGAGCTGAGAGACATCCCAGGTGGAACTCGAGACTCAGAGGTTCTTGCAACTTCATGCAACTCTCCATATCCTGCTTTGCCTACTACCGTTTCCGCAGCGGATAGGATTTCCATGCCAGGACAGGCAATTGATGGCTCAAATACAGTTCCTATCGAGATATTTAATTCATTGTCCATAGATGCTGGGGAAATGCTTCACTGCGCTGAAGAAAGTACAAATATCAATGCAGAAGAACAGGATTCTGGATCTTTATTTTATGAGCCTCCTCGTTTTCCTAGCATAGAACTTCCATTTTTTAGCTGTGATCTTGTGTCACCTGGTGGTGATTGGCAGCAAGCATACAGTCCCCTTGGAATACGCCAACTGATGATGTCTTCTTTGAATTGTTCTACACCATGCAATTTATGGGACTCGCCGTCTCAAGAAGGCAGTCCAGATCTTGTTCTTAAAAGTGCCGCCAAGAGCTTCCTATGCACACCATCAATTTTGAAAAAGCGGCAACGTGAACTTTTGTCGCCTACTCCAGAAAGGAAAGGTGACAAGAAGCATGAGAAGGAATTCACTTTGGCAAGAAGTGAGTTCCCTTCTTTCAATATCACTTCTGAACAAGACAGGAACACCGACGAGGATAAAGAAAATGTAAATATTGATGAATCAGGAGCCCCAGCTGGAAGGGTTTCAGAGAAGTTGCATGATAATGCAAACTCTCATGATATAAAGAAGCCAGGGGAGACCCAACTGGATGCCAGACCTAAGATTAATGGTGACAATGCGGTTGCAGTGGTATTTTCTTTTTCCCTTTTCATTATAATTTGTTATCATGTTATTTGTATATTTTGATATGCAGCATTACCACTTGAGTTTTTCGCTCTCTTGATCTGTTTTAGCGGACTAGGCCTTTGATATCCCATTCAATTATTACGGGCTGCGAATTTTCCATTTGAAGCTTTAAAAAATAGGTTTATTGAATAATAAATTTTTTTGGACTATATTAAATAATCGATTTAAATGTATGTAGGTATGTGGAAGAATGATAATAGCTCCTTGTATGATGAGCTATCTTCGTGTTCTCTGTTGTTATGCCTAATACTCTGGAGCAATTCTTTTGATTTATTAGTTTTTGAATCACAAATTAAACGTGAATAATATTTCTCAATATTAAACTAAAGTTAAGTACTGAAACATAATTTTTAGATTACATTTTCATTTCTTTTCAAGGATTAGAGTTTTTTTTTTTCAATCATGTATATATTTCATTGATATAGTTTTTTGTATATATGTATTATATTATATGTAAAACTAGCTTCACTTTCATGTTCTATTCTTGAGTAATTAATCTCAGTAATTGAAGCGCAAGCATTGTGATAGAGTTTTCTTTAACATGAATGGTTTTCTCATTTCTTTAACAGCCATCAGGTGTCCTTGTTGAACACAACTTGAATGATTTTCTCATCTTTTCTCCTGATCGAGATGGATATCCTTTGAAACGACCCTTGGGTCCTGGTGCCAGAAGTCCAAGAAATCAATTTCCTAGAAGCTTGGGAAGGAATCAGTGTGTTCCAAGTGGCCTTTCAGAGTCATCTGGCATTTTAGTTTTCTCTCCTCCAAATGGCGAAAGGAAACATGACAAGCATATGATTCCAGGTGCACCTATACAATGCGATTCAATGTCACGCTCAGTTGCTGTTGAAAATGCAGGCAACAATGCTGACATTGAAAGTCTTAGCACGTATGTAGCCCAGACTTCTCTATTTGTCGCTCTCCTTCTTCGTCTCTTTACATCTTTCCTTTTTTGCTCATCTTGCTATGAGGCGGCTAACAAGTAGAGGCAAACTGTATGCCATGGAAGCATACAAAACCATGTCAGGGAGCTTGTACTCTCACTTGATGGTTGTTTATCTAAGTTGGCGCATGCTTTTCTCTAATGCCTTAGTTTCCTCACTTTCCTGTTTTTGCTTTCCCTTCTTTAAAGTTGTTTATGTATGTTATATTTGGGTGACTATTGTTCTATGGTGAACTAATATATTTTTCATGTCTGTGGTTGGCACTTATTCATTGCGTCTATTATCACAGTCCTGTTAATTTTTTTTTAGCTGTTTGCTGCTGATTTGTTTGCATAGACTTGTATGGCAACCTACGGACATAAGCTCTATTAAGGCATTTTTTTTCATGACATCAGATTATATGGCTTTTTATTTATTTATTTATTTATTTATTTATTTTAACAATGCTTCTGTGAGTTGTTTGTTAATTAAACATGCATTTCTTTCACTGTGCCTGATATCATAGTTACACATAGATTATGCATTCAGTTTTATAAGAATAACATTTTTTTGTACCCATGTATGTTAAGATGTTTGTTTGTATGCTTCATTAGATTTGGACGATATAACTCTTATTTGTGTGGTACATTTAGTTTGTGATTCTTTTGAATATGACTTGGGTAAGTTTTTCTTTGTAAGTTGGAAGAGTTCTACAACAGCATTCATTGAGACCACTTTCTGCATGTCAATGGTGTGTCTGGCTCCAAATAGTTAAAGCTCCTTGTGCAAGTAACTCGTTTCTCTAGTGAAAGCAAAATGAGTTTGAGTTTCAGTAACAAGAGGACAATGGGAACATCTTTTGGATCAAAATGGAGCTCAAGCTTCAACAGGGACATCTTTTAGATCAAAGCCCTTTTTCATTTCGCCAAATATATTGTAGAGATAGGATTAGTTGAAACTTGCAAATTTCCTTATTCACCCTCTCTTTTGGCTACATTTCTTTAAATAATTCTCTCATTTTATTATGTTAGACAGTTTTGGATGAACTTTATTTGTTGATAGCAAACAATCCTTAGCAGGATTACAAACATTTTGGTTTTAGTGGATTGGATTATAAGGGATAAATTCTATCTTTTTATTGCCCTACTTCTTGGTCATCTGAGGTGAATATTGTTAGCATTCTTTATATTTTGTCAAACAATTTGTCTTTTGTAATACGCCCATGTATTTTAAATTGACAAAAGAAAATGTGCATATTTTAAAAATCTGTTTGGATAGTCCACCATTACCCTTTTCTTTTACTGTTTTAATGGATTACAAACATTTTGGTTTTAGTGGATTGGATTATAAGGGATAGATTCTATCTTTTTATTGCCCTACTTCTTGGTCATCTGAGGTGAATATTGTTAGCATTTTTTATATTTTGTCAAACAATTTGTCTTTTGTAATACGCCCATATATTTTAAATTGACAAAAGAAAATGTGCATATTTTAAAAATCTGTTTGGATAGTCCACCATTACCATTTTCTTTTACTGTTTTAAGGTTTAAGAATGGCGAGGAAAAGAAATGTTCAAGGTTCCCATTTTAAGCTGGAAGTTCTTCTCCATATTTGTTTCAAATATAAGATCTAGGTTTGTAAGAGTCAAATCTAGGTATGTCGACACGAATTGTAATATTATAAAGAAAGGATTTTGATCTAAAGCTTATTTACTTGAGTCACTAATCTCGTCTGTAATTTATTTGTATGAAATAAATCCTTGTTTCGTTAATTTTACTTACATATATAGGGGGCACTGGTGGGATATTTCCCGATGTGTTAAGAGATGGATCAGTTGAGTTTGGGTCCTTTTTAAAAATATTATTGCTATCTAATTTTAAACAAGATTATTATTTCAATTTTATGTTGTATATAGCAAAACTATTTGTTAACCTTTTCAGTTCAACTTTATTACGTTAGTTTTTTGTACAAGTTTTGCTAATTTGTCTTTTTGATTCTATTGACTATGTACAAAATGCAATCTCTTGTAAATGTTATAGTAGTTAATATAGGAGGTGTGTTTGAATAATCATTTGATCTTTGGTGGATACTTGATAGAGTGGGGTTTTTTTTTTATTATTTAATTATCACTGCTTGATATGAGTGAGTTGGAGGAGGCACGGTTGCTGATGATCCAATGTATTTTGGAAAAAAAGTTTTGAGATTTTTAGAATATATCTTCTAACAAATACTTATTTAGAATAATTATTTTTCGAAAGTATATGAAACAATAGAAATGTTTGTTATGTTAAAAGGCATTCTCGAGTATATAATATTAAGCGTGTTTTTTTTTTTTTTAAATAAATGTCACAAATGGTTTCTTTTCCCCTTTTGACTATAAATCTTAGTAGAATTAAGTGTGCTTCCTGGCGTCGAGACCATCAGGAATCATGTAACGTCCTCATGAGCCAGGCGGCCGAGCCCCATGTATCATGCAACTCGAGTGGTCAAACACTTCTATCAAATATCAATAATTTCATTTTGATTAGCATTATCAGCAAATATATTCTTGCACTTGATATTATGCTCCACAGCGTGAATTGTTTTATGCATGAGAAGGATATATGATGCGATCAGTGTTTACCCCATTCCTGAATTCCTGGAGCTTCTTTATGAATTTTATCTTTGCATTTTTACATGATGCTATCCCTTGACAGCGCCTTAATGGTTCTCATACCTTTTGTTTTTTGTTGTAGATGTTGTGGTGACACACCTGTTATGAAGAGAGGGATTGAATCTCCTTCGGCATGGAAGTCTCCTTGGTTCATGAGCTCTTTTGTGCCTGGTCCTCGAGTTGATACAGACATAACTATTGAGGTATCGTCACCTGTATTATTGTCGGTTGATGCACTTTGATATAGTGTTATTATTCGAAGTTTTTCTCCTATTCAATAAGAGCCTTCTCCTTCTTTCATGTATACTAATGGATGACCGTTTTACTTATTTGTGAAAGCTAGATAGATATTCATTACTTTGTTTGGGCTTATATAAATATTATAATTGAAGTTTGAACTGTTCCTTTAAGTTATAAATTTTTTGACAGGCGTATGCTGAACTAAATTGCTTCTGATAATTGGCAAACCATTAAAGTAGGATTCAAGTTTATCTTTTTACTTTCCCATCTTTGGGAAAGGCATCTCAGCTTTTCATATTTTACCTCTTCATTATCATCCCCATCGATCAATTTATATCGAAATCTGTTAAGCCTTGTTCTCAAATTAAGTTTATGAGGACTCACTAAAATAATAATTACAATGATACATCAATACTCTAGTTCAAAATTAATTACTCATAGATCACCAATGGTATGTTGAAAATCATATGTATATACATTTGAAAATGACAAAAGTTACTAGATCAGGTTACCTATTGTTGTTTTAACAAAAGAGGAGCACACTTAGATTACATATATGATTGAGTAGGCATATATACAAATCTACACATTTGTCATGAATATCAAGCTCTTATGCATGTATATGAATAAATCCTAAAAGGGCGTGACAAAAAACTTGAAGAGAATGATGTGTGGGATATACATTACTAAAAAAAGACAACCGCAAATTGGTTGAGGATAGAATTGAAACTTAATCGTAAAGGTTGGGATATAATTGATAAATCCTTAAGGTTGGGAATCGTGGGATATAATTGATACAACTAGTAAAGTTTGGGATTTTTTATCTTTAGGCCAAAATCTTATTGGTGGTTTCCACTACTTTTGGCGAAGTAATATGTGTTGCAATTGTATTATTATGTTTTTCTGTTGAAATTTTTGAATATTTGTTATGTTCAGTTTATGTGATAAAAGGATAATGCAGAATTTTATAAAAAAAACTAAAAGTCTTTTCTGAATTACTATTTCTTGGATATAAATTATATTATGTATTTCACTGGTGTCTGAAATAATGAATGCTTCCCATATTGTTCTCTGCATTTTCAGCTATTGGTTGGTAATATTTGCATATAACACATAAATCCATGCAGGATATAGGATATCTGATGAGCCCTGGAGAGCGAAGCTATGATGCCCTTGCACTAATGAGACAGTTGAGTGAGCACACTGCCATTGCGTTTGCTGAAGCTCATGAGGTTCTGGCTGGTGAGAAACAATCTAATAATGAGCCGGGGAACAGTGGTTGCCCAAATAGTGAGCATGAAATCCATCCTCAAACTTCAGACGTCTCGGTATGTAATCTTGTTCTTGTTCTGATTGAAGTTTACATATGTAAAACTGACAACTTAGTAAGTAGGGACGTCCTTGGTACTTCTGCAGATATATGGGACCGCTCCATAATTTTCTTTTCATTTAGGAATAGAATATACTAAACCTTTTAAGGTAATTGCATACAGTAAAGACATTCAATTAATGTGGTTTTCCCTAAATCTGATTCAAAGCCACATAGGATCATGTGACTTTTAGGGTGGTTTTTGTAGAATAATCTCTACCTTGGGAAATTTATGATTGGATTGCTTAGGACTATGAACTTCTGCCATCATATTAGCCTATGCAGTATTCCTGTTCTTACTACTTGAAACTATGATGGAAGCTCACTTGCTTTCTCTCATAAATTTATTATATTCTGGTTGATCTCGCGGAATCTGGAGTCAACAATGCAGATGACAAGTAACGACTTCTGCCATCATATTAGCCTATACAGTATTCCTTTTTTTCCTTGCCTAACATGATATTTAAAGTTATGGAACGAATCTGCAACTGTATTAAGGATTAAGGGACAGAGTTGTACCTCTTTTAGTTTCAGTGAGTGGACGATTAAATTTTGGTTTTTATAGAAGTAATATCAGAAGCAGGTTGATTAGCTATCAAACTTCAGTTATTTAATTATTTGACTTTTGTGCTAGCTGATGTTAGCCATTGATCTCAAGTGATCAATCAACGCTAATTTGATTCTCCATCTCTTTCTGATCTGAATATTAGATTTGCTTATGATTGGAAGTCGTCATGCTTTGTCTTATGACCATTTATACACGAAAATATGATCTGAAACAGAATCGTTATCCTAAACAACAATTTTGATAATTTTACCTTTGTGCTAAAACTCAAATCTCTATCCTGTTTAATCTAATCAAACCAACTTGAATCTTCATTATGTTATTATCAGACAATTTAGATTTGCTCCTAGTAAGAAGGTTATGTTTATGTCATACTTTTAGGTCTTGAACTCTTGATAATTGTCTTCTTGCTTGTCTTTTTCATGGAAGTAGTTTTATTCTTCAAATGCAGGCCCTTCAGGCAGAGGGACGCATTCTTGATTTTAGTGGATGTGGAACACCTTTGCGTGGAACAGATGACAAGAAGCCATCTTCTGGATCGGCAAGTGCAGTAAGCTTCTCCAGTCCATCTTCATATCTGTTGAAAGGTTGCAGGTAACAAGGCTCGTGCCTTGTTCACCTGTACTTTATTTATATATGCATGTGTATGTTAGTATTTTTTCTGCTTCTTTTTTCGGATTATCAATGCCTGTATTTCATACGATTGATCAATCAACGAGGGTTGCAGTAAGTTAAGCTTGTTTGAAATCAACATCTGTTTTCCATGGTTTAATAATTTTTTGTGTACACATTCAGACATCTAATGCAAATCGCTACGAATACTTCTCTACGTTTTAGTGATTGTTAATCTGCAGATGGATTAATGTTGTCTTGCAACGGCTGCCCGATGAAGATCAAGCACTCCCTTCATGCTACCGACTTGCAAAAAGATTCAGGTAAAAGTCTGGTGAAAGGTTCTATGCCCGGCAAAGTGTACTAAACTTGGATAATTTCTAGATACCTCATGGTTTCTTCGGCGAACCTAATTTAATTCCATCCAAATTTAATTTTTATACAAGGAGCTGTCAGTGTAAGCAAAGACTGTGTTTAGTGGCTACGTTTTGTACCCAAATTCATGAGTTTTAGGTTTGCTAATCCTTTCAAGATCATGGTGTCTTGGCATTTTTTGTGCGATGAATGTATGATTTCTCTCACTGAATGTACTTTTACAGTGGTTTTATTCATAGTTGTGGATTATTGTGGTTAAGTTTGTGTAACTTTCATGATCATTAAATCAAGTGACTTGGAATTCTGTATGAAAGTGAGTGACATATAAATGGTGAATACAAGTATTGAATTAGGACATAATAAGTGTAAAAATCGGTTGAACCTTACCAATAACAAACAACTGGTGTATTGTTCTTTCATCCATACGTAAACAAGCTCTGCGAAATGAGCTTTTTTTATTTATTTATTTTTATACACAATTCATTCCTTGTTAATGTTTTCCAAAAGAAGGTACCTTGTTAATAGCATTTGTATGTTGCAAGTCCAAGTCAGCACCAATAGCAAGTTTTCATTAGTGTGAAATGAAACTTTTTTTTTTTTTTTTGGTCATAAAATATTGTTAACCGAATGTTGCACAGACAAGATTGCCCATCTCAATAGGCATACAATCCTTCCATATCATTGATTTACATGAATATAAACCTTTTCTGGCCAACCAATTGGCCACCACATTGAAGTTACGAGGCACATGGTGGAAGCTTGGGCATCCTAACCGAGATGTTAGTTTCCGAATGTCCTCTGCTAACAGCTCATGTTCACTCACTGTCGAGCCTTTTGTTATGAGGTCAATGGCATTGAGGGAGTCCGTAAAGATGGACAATTTCTTACTGCTCTCTTCGATCATCGGGATTGCATGACGAATTGCCATAAGCTCTGCCTAGTTGATGTCAGGTGTAAAATCGACATACTGGAAGCCTGCAATGACTACCACCCCATCGCTGGACCTAACAAACCATCCCATGCCAGTTTTGCCAGTGCCAGGATCCATTGTAGCATCGGTGCAGAGTATATTTCCGAGAAAAAAAAAAAATAGTGATGCGGCCTCGGGTTCAAGAACTAGATTCTGCTGAGGAGGATAAGTTGACCGTCTCGCCCATTCCAAACATCGTATCGAAGTGAGATTAAGAGGGCCGCTAAGGGCACCCCACCATTTAATGAGGGCACCCAGTTAATGTGGGCACAAACCGATTTACCTGGGGCACCCAAAAATTAGACCAAAAATACCGAAAATACCCCTCGTGGAAATCCCGCTGCACCCCACCACCCCCAGCACCATCTTCACCGATCTTGAATCGAAAACCTCTCACTGGTTTGAACCGACCAGTGAGAGGAATCTCCGAAATCGTGTCTCCCGTGTCTCGCCTTGTGTTTCTCCTTCGGTTTACGGCTTTTTTGCAGTTCGTAGGGTCGTGGTGTGAGCCGATTTCGTCTCCAAGTTAGGGTTCGGTTGAAGTTCGTCGAACACACATTATTTGCGCGAAATCGCTCGGTTGAAGGTACGTTTTTAGTGTAATTAAGTTACATTTGGTAGAGTAGTTGTGATTTGCAGTGGTGGTTTGTTCAATAGTTAATAAAATGGGAATTCGCGGTTCTCGGCCACACAGGCCAGAGAATGTGCTAACTGTCTCGTCTCGACGGGATGGCGAGAGAAAAGCTACATTTTGGGAAGTCGAAGTCTCGGCCACAAAGGCGGAAAAGCTCACGATGGCTCGGTTACGCATGGCGAGAGTACTCTAGTTGTCTCGGCCGAGATGTGACGAGAGCTAGAATTAGTGCTAGGTAATGTGGTGGCGGTGGTGTACAACCGAGAAATTTGCTCATACTCTCGGTTGTACACTAGCGAGAGTGTTAGAGTAGGCTCGGGCGTGATTGGCGAGAGCAAGCGAATTGAAATGGGCAAGCAATCTCGGTGGTGCATAACAGAAATTCTTCATTGGACTTGGTTGTACCACTGCCGATATATTGGAGTAATTGTCGGTCATGGGTGACCAGAAAATATGGGTTGTTTTACGGACTGCTTGACCGAGACATCGAAATGGATGAATTTGAACAATTTTTTTTGTAAATTTTTTTTGGGTTACATTCCATGCGCTTATATGTTGTGATTTTTTCGGGTATGGCTCGTCCAGAAGGTCTGCGGTGACTAGGGAGGAGGCTGGTATTGAGGTCTTAGGGGGCTAACCGGGGCGAGGTGGCGGAGACCCCAAACGACATCGTCTGGAAAGAAAGAAGAAGGAGAATGAGGATGTTAAGGGAAAGGCAAAGGTAGATGGTCATCGTGGAAGGTTTACATTTGCACGATGAGGGTTCGAACATCGATCTTTGGGCGACATGAGGATCTTGTTGTTGCCCGAGGGGAGATGAGGGGCATGCATCGGAGTCTAGTAGCGGTGACTCTTCGAGAGGCGGGGAACACGATAGAAACAGAGATGGTAATGTGGGCGGGAGCGATAGTGGTGGAGGTGGCCATGATGAAGGAGAGCGAAGTGCTGTTGAAGCGCGTGCTCCATTCCCCGGTGGTCCTATAGACGGGGCGGCGTTGAAGAGCTTCAAGATCATGTGGCTTTATCGATTTGGAGGAATGAGGTAATTTCAATTTCATTGAACGGATTAACTTAATACTCATGGTCTTCACATAATGACGAGATGTTTTTACATTTGCGGGAGCGGCCGTTCTTAAGTGTATCAATCACGGAGCTCAAATACGGGAATGGGATTTACTGATCGTGCCACCGGACACGGCGGGACTTGAGAGGATTATTCGGCGTTCGGGTTGAATACGCTCATGAAGACTCTCATACCGCAAGGCCAACAAGGAGGTGATCTCTGCATTTGTGGAGCGGTGGCGGCGGAGACGAACACATTTCACCTACCTTTTGGTGAAATGTCTATCTCGATAGAGGATGTCGAGCTTCCTCCTAAAGATTCATGTGACGGGCAAAGTTGTTGCAGTGGAGAACTTTGCGAGGTACACGGAGGAATCTCGCTCGGACGCTATCAAGATGGTCTCGAACCTACTTGGGGTTAGCGTCGAGGAGGCTGAGGAGGAGGTGAATATCAGCGAGGGGCTCACAGTGCGCAAACATTGGTTGAAGAGTCGATGGTGCCCCAAAGCCTGGTTCGAGACCCAGAAATTATCCTCTGTGGAATGCACCGCCCGAGCGTACTGCTTGTACTTGTTGTCCTGCACTCTTTTTGCCGATAAGAGTGGGTCTCGGGTGTCGATCGCGGCTGCTTGAAGCTTCTTGAGGACTTGGACGACGTAGGAAACTACGCATGGGGTGCGGCTGCGTTGGCCTACTTGTATCGACACTTGGGGTCCGCCACGAGAGTGCAAGTGTCTCGTTTGTTGGCTACCTCACATTGCTTGAGGTTTGTTTAAAAATAGACTTAATTTACATTTTGTATTTCAATTACTTGCAAATGTGGACTAACTAACATTGCATGTATTTGCGAGGGATGGGTGTACGACCATATCAAACTTGGTCTGGCCACACCCAATGCGAAGTACTGGACTACGTGCAACCTCGTGTCTGCAGATGGATTCAAAAGCACGAGACGGTGGCGAATGTTGACAAGCTCGGGGCCATTAGGAGAACCTTGGATAGGTTGCGCCCAAGTGAGGTGAGATGGTTATCCATATCCTCTGATGAATCCATGTTTTAGGAATTTATTTTTGCTAACAATGGTTGTTGCATTTTGACTAGGTCACTTGGGACCCATATGTGAATTTGAGGAAAATGGAGTTGTGCACGCGATGACCTTTTACGGTGGGACGATCAAGTACATGGATGTGGTGGAGCCACCACCGGAGAGGATTACGAGACGGTTTGGGCATGTGCAATCTATACCGGATCCTCCGTGCTGAGTCCGGTGGAAGCACACCAGAGACCCATCTGCGAACAAGTACTCCGTCAAGTATTGGTTCTAGCAAGACTATTGGGAGCGGTGGAGGAACCATTTGTTGGCTCTGAAGTTCGGGCGACAAGGCGAGAATTTGAGTTTTTGGCTACACCGGACTACACTCCTTGGTTCCTCAAAGTGTCTCATCCCGTTATCACCAATCCGACCCTCGAGGACCATTCCATGGTCGCCACAACCATCGCAGACAACGAGCTACTTGAGGTATTGAAATGGTTAAATATATTATGCATTTATTATTAATTTCGATATGTTTTACATTGACACTAACCCGATTTTTTCATCGGCGTAATAGGCGAGCGTTGGACGCGGCGTTGCGATGGATGGACCTCCGCCGGAGGTGTGTACGATTGAGTCGGCGAGACAATCATGTGTGACATCGTCAACTTTCTTTCGGGGATGAGTATAGGTCCCACCCCCACGAGTACGACTCCGCAACCGCAACCAAGCACAACCGCAACATCCGGCCCTACCGAAACGAGCCGAGCGATCCCGAAAGATGGTAGCACTTCCACACACTCCACCCCGCCACAAATGCAGCCCGCCACGATCGATGCTCGCCTCCGAAGAGAATGCATGGGAATGAGTATCAAAGGAAGAATGTAAAGAAACCCAAGCAATGACCGTTTTGCGGAGGGATAGACATTTGTATCACATTCTTTGAGTTTTATGAGGTTTGCGGAGATGTTTTTATGACAGTTTGTAATGTTTGATGACTACTTGTTGTGTTGCGCTTATATGGTGCGTATTGACTACATGATTTACGACATTTTTAAATGTTTGATGAGTACTTGTTGCCTGTTGACGACATTTTTGTGACAGTTTATAATGTTACATTGCCTATCGTTCCATTTTGGTATTTTTTGGTTCTAGGATACTAGTTTTTTCTGATTATGAAGGTGTCTCGGTCAAGCAGGGCCGACAATCATGTTCAATTTTCGGTACTAATCAACCGAGACAATTACAGGATTCCCGGTCTTACCCTGAGAAATGTCGGCGATTCCGAGTATTTAAATATGTGTCGGTTACTGATGGCAGAGAAGCCATGGGTAAGGTCGCGCATGGGTCGACGAGAAGCGGCAATTTCGGTATTGCGCGACCGAAACCTAACGTTAGTTCTCGGTGGTTTCTGACCGACACTGTACCGTATGTCTCGGTCATTAAGGGCCGACACGTCTGTTCCAGCAACAATTTCCCACTAACTCGACAACTAACTTTCCAACTAACTTCACACAAATGAAAATCCGGCACGACAGTAGCCACGGAAACAAAAGTAATTATATATCAATGTACAAGATAAAATCACTATACAAGAATCAAACTGTACAACAATACCCCAAAGGTGATACGAAACTACACTCATTGTATATCCGTACAACTTGACAACTAACTTTCAAAATTGGTAAATTTACAGGCATCAATAATTGTAGGTACAAGTTTAGCACTACGGTGTACCTAAATCTACAACGGATACGGTGGCATCATCAATAGTTGCAATGGGCGCGATGTCTCGAAAGACTAATCCATCACGCCAAACTTTCGCGCAGTCCGCAACATACCGGTCCCACGAAGGATATAAGGATGACAATTGTGCATTCACACGCAACTTCACCTGTCAAAGTGAACAGTATAACATAAACATATCGTCAGAACCCCGCTCCGAGGGAAAAAATAACAATTCAACAAAATTCATAGCACTTACCCTAACCCAATGTATATTCCTGTCATTTACCATGGCAATGACAAGTCTGTTGTGCAACGACGACGGTGGAGCACTACGTAGAGGTAGAAATGTGGTAGCACTCCCAAGCGAGAGGTTGACGAGAATGACATTAAATGCAGTGGATACCAACAGTCCCATGTCTGGAAGTGTCAACCATTCTTTGAAAGATGCACCAACTTGATTCTCTTGGCAATGCACCGCAATCTTGACACTCTCGTAACTCGAGCCTAGCAATTCCCGCCAAAGGTTTTCATGCCCGATAATCTCATCATACATCCTTCTACGGACAATCCTCCATCCGTCTACATCGGCAAGTCGAAGCCCAGACGCAACACACCGATATCCACAATTTCCATCGGCAACCACATTGATGATGCCCTCAACATGTGGCAACCAATCCGGTTCTACGCAATGACCGTAAGCCATGTTAGTTGTACTTTGCGTGCGTCGACGGCCACGACGCATTTTAGGAACAACTTTACTTTTCTTCTGCCTAGAACTGGAGGCCTCCTGAGTCGATAGCACGTACTCAAATCCGCTCGGCAACCGTCTCGTTGAAGAATCGTCACCATCGTGTTTTCTCTTCGAAGACCCCGGTGTCCTTCCATTTGTCTTAATTTTCGCTGGTGGCACAACTCCCGGAGTAGACGAAGGTCGACTAATCTCCCTGAGCTGCTGAATAATCCTGAGTCGATCGTCCTCATCGGCGCAAGCATTAAAATTTTCCAACAACCGTTCAATCTCATCGTGCACGTTGTACCCAGACGGGTCCACCGGATTCTCATGTATCATACTCAACTTTTGCCAGTAGACATGAATGTCCTCGAGAGGGATGGGCGACCGAGCAAATATATGATGGTTTAGCTCATGTGCACAAGGAAGGCCATGCGTGGTGCGTATCTCGCAACCACAACGAGTGGAGTCGTGACCAACATCCTCTCCACGTGTCAATTCATCTCTAATTAGCCTAAGCGCCCGTTGAGAGACATAACCACGCAATCGTCGATACAACTCATCAATGTACTCATGTTGGACCACATTAAAACTTAGCTCAAACGATGCCTTGATATTGTTGTGTTGGATTCTAAGGAGGCCATCAACCACATTCAACAGAGTCTCAAAATTGGCTTTGATGTTCCCAAGGTGTAGCTTCGAATAGAATGCGCAGACTCCACCCTCTGCGTTGTCGTTTCCCCAAAGTGCATAATTCTATTTGTCCAAGCGAAGACAAATTTCTCATTGTAGTTCTTTAACCATGTGTTGTCTAAGTACTCCGTAAGACCCTTGACATTCCCAAACTCACAACGCAGGTCATTCATCCTAACTTCGAATAAGGCATCCGAGTTGGCATACATCACGCTCGTCCACCTATCCATAAAACGCGCAAAACCATCGATTCTCATGACTCTCTGATGATAAGAATGCGAACCCAACGGAGAACGTCAAGTGCGTAGAAGTGATGCCAACAATCTCCAACAAAGGCATTCGGTACCTATTTGTCTTGTACGTGCAATCCATCAAAATAACCGATGAGAAACACCTTAGCAACTTTATTGAGTCGGGATGTGACCAAAATAACTCAGTGACAACATTCGTAACGGGATGCTTCCTATGCCATGACATCCACTTATTCTTCTTCAATATGTGCAACAGTTGTTGCATTTGAGTCCTCCCACCCGCATCCTCATTTCGGACTTTTTGTCTTGCATTATATATTGTCCTCATTGTCGATACGTTTCTAACATCTCTTTGCTTCAACGTATTTAAGATGTCTCTTGGCTTCACATTCCCCATTGTCATTTGCACCACAACTTCCTGCTCCCCCTTATCCAATCTCCCGGCAAATGAATGGCCGTCCAAGTTTTTTGCGGGCTCGTGATTGTGCCTCCCACATATAACAGTTACATACCACAAGGAGTCAGCATTTTCCTTTACATTGATAAGGAAAGGGCATCCACATTTCTTCGTACCAGTTTGAGTCCTCGTCTTTTCCTCTTCTTCGTCATTTCTTGGTTTCAAATAAATTTTGGCTGCTTTCCCCTTCCCTACCCTCTGAGACATTCCCCTATATGTTCCAGACCTCTCACACGCAAGTTTCACCCTCCCCCTACGCTTAATGCCCCGGGCATCAGAGTGCTTTGTCACTAGCACAAACATGTTCTCGCGGCCTATCATTTGAAGCCATGAAACAACCGCTTCTCTAGATGGGAAGGGTCTACAAGGTGTAAACGTGTCCTTGTAGTCTGGAAATAGGGTACAAACCGGCATTACCTGCAATACAAATAATGTAACATTATAATCAACCAAAATGTAAAGCACAAACACAAAAAGACTCAAAAAAATAGGTTCTCGGTTGTACATGTCCGAAACTTTCTTCTGAGTCTAGCTCACGTACGACCGAGAGTTACATATTACTCTCGGTTGTACCATTTCGTGACCTAAGTACACCTCTCGGTCCTATGTGACCGAGACATAACCATACATCTCGGTCCTGCGAGGCCGATACAATCGCACACCCAGACAGAAACTTCGGATAACCGCAAAAAAACACAATAAATTTGCAAAATTACCTCTAGTACGACCTTCTCTTGCGTCGAAGTAGTACAATCCTCCATTATATAGTGGAAACAAGTTCGGATTTGAAGAAATTACCAAACCCTACGTTGACAAACAAATCATCATTTTCACAGTTTTACGCAGCTAAACAGTTTCAAAAAACCATCATATGGTTGTCAAACATTGTTACCTCGCTGTCGGATGATGTCAAACAGCAAGAATCGATCAACGCTCGCCAAACGCAATGTCGCTTTGTGGTTCAACCTTGTGGTGGGGTGCCTTTTTTTCTTTGTCAAAATGATTTGTGGGGTTTGAATCACTATATATGCAAGGGCAAAATGGTCTTTTCCAGTTTTGCTGGAATTTTTACAAAAACTTTGGGTGCCCTCATTAAACGGTGGGGTGCCCTTAGCGGCCCTCGAGATTAATAGTATTAGGGCTGGCAAAAATACGGGAACGGACAAAAACGGGACTGGACACCCATTTCAAAAATGTTTAAATTTGATGTCCCATTCCGGTCCCGTTTTAAAACGGGCACGATTTTTTGTCCAAATCCGTATGTTTGTAAAACATACGGGACTGTTTTGCCGTTTTTTTTTTAAGTAATTGTAGTCGTTGGAGCCGGAGAGCTTTCCTGGAAGCTGCGCAAGACGCAGATGAGGGCGGCGTTGGCGTTGGGGTCCAGGTCCAGGGCCTGCTCGAGGGCCTCCTCGGCGGCGGAGGAGTGGCGGATGGCGACGGCGGACTTGGGGCGGCCGACGTGCATCTTGGAGACGAGGCGGGTGGAGTGGCGGCGCGAGAATCGTGGGAAAGCTCGGGTCTTGATGGGGGAGGGGGAGATCGACTATCGAGCTAGGGTTTTGGGAGATTGAGTTTGGGGCTGTTTGGTCGCCCGCCGCATTTCGGACGCCGAACTTGTGAGTGGTTTTCCGCCTCGTTGGCCGATTTGGCGGTGGCGCGGTGATCAGCGGTGTGGGGTCGTTGATGATGAGGAGGGCTAGGGTTTCGCGGTCGGAGAAACCGCGGCCGAGATGACGAGGGGGCGTCGGAGGGCGGAAGAGGTAGATGAAGAGCCGGCGGCGAGGAGGGAGAGTGGGTGGGAGAGGAGGGAGAGGCGAGGATCTGCGGCGAGTGAGACGCGAGAGAGCGAGAGAGTGAGAGGCGAGGGAGAGAGACGCGGAGAGGCGAGAGAGAGCGAGAGAGAGTGAGAGGCGAGGGAGAGAGACGCGGAGAGCGAGAGAGAGTGAGACGCGGAGAGGGGAGAGCGAGAGAGAGAGGGGAGGCGAGAGAGAGAGGACGAGAGAGAAGCAAAAAAACCTAAAATACATTGTGAAATTACTTATATGCCCTTCAAATTAATCAATAAACGGCACCGTTTTTAAGAATTTTTGTCAAGTCCCGGTCCCGTATGTTTTTCATAAAAATACTGCCCGGTCCCGTTTAAAACGGGACCGGACAAAACAGGCAAAACGGGACCGGGACCATTTTGCCAGCCCTAAATAGTATCCTCCATTGTATCATGAATGCCCTGAAATACAAATTCGTTCCTCCTTTTCCATAACTGCCATAAACCCAGTGTAAGCCATGTCCACGCTCCCTCCTCTGACTTCGAGTTCTCCATCCCTGCTACTATATAGACCCAAAAATCTTTGAAAGTGTTCCCCTCTATGCGAGAGAGATCCAAACCAATAGGGCTACCTCTCCAAAAATGGGTGACATGGGGGCATAAGAATAGCATGTGAGAAAGAGTTTCTACCTCAGTAAGGCACATGGGACATCTATCGTCTTCGGTCATTCTCCTCTGTAGTCTAAAGGCATTCGTAGGAATCAGTTCTTGAATGCATTTCCAAACATTTGATTTTCGGTGGGCGTGGAAGTTTCCAAATCCTTTTCCAAACATTCTGGTCTTGCTCTATAACTTTCCAATCCCTAGATGACGACGCGGAACTAGGTCTCTTCATTTCTTCCAATTCCCAAGCAAGGCGGTAGCCAGATTTAACGGAATATAAGCCTGAATTTGTATAATGCCATATTGAAAGGATCGTGGCCTAGGAATCCAGGGCTGACCAGCTATAGATATTGACCAACCATCCCCAATTCGCCACCTTAGTCCTTTGCACAAAAGATCTCTACCTCTTAGGAGACTTCGCCAACGCCATGATGACCTTCGTCTGCATCTAATCGTTAATGGATCCTCATTGCTGAAATACTTAGCCTTAAGAAAACTATGGAGGATGGAATTCGAAGATGTCATTACTCGCCAGAACTGCTTAGCTAGTAGGGCTATATTCATGCATTCTAGATTGTGAAAACCTAGTCCTCTATTCTCTTTCCACCGAGTGAGTTTGTCCCATGAACATAGATTTTTCCCGGAGCTATTCATATTTGCTCGCCACCAAAAATGATTCAATACAGTCTGGATGCGTCGACAAAAGGATTTGTTCTCCTTAAAGCATGACATTTAAAAAATGGGAGCTGCAAGCGCCACTGAATTAATAAGGGTGGATCTTCATGCTTGGGATAGAAACTGCTCAGCCCAGCATGCAATTTTGCCCTAAATGGCATCCTCAATCGAGTCTGTAAGAGTTTTCTTCGAGGCCCCGATGTCCACAATAGAACCCAAGTATTTCCCAAAAGAATTGGCTCCCTGGATTTGAAGTGTAAAGCTAATCCATTTCTTCATTTGTGCACTTACTGATTTGCCAAAGACAATCTTACTCTTCCTTTGGTTGATGAGCTGGCCCGATGCTTTACAGTAGATAGAGAGGATATATTGTAAGACCCGTGTATCTTGGAATGTAGCTTGACCAAAAAAAGATAGCATCATCTGCAAAAAATAAATGAGAGAGAGAGGGGGGAAGAAGGAGAATAAGGCAACCCCGAAAGGTGGTTTCTCTATATGTAGTTATGCAAAGGGGATGAAAGTCCTTCAGAGACAATCAAGAACAACAGTGAGGATAATGGATCCCCCTGGCGAAGACCTCGCGATGGCTTGATTGTCCGAGAAAGACTTCCATTTAACAAAATTTGGTATGTAACTGTGGATATACACTTACGTATCCACTTCATACTCTCCATGATACTCAGCAAAAAACCCCATTCTATCCTGTCGTAAGCTTTGCTCGTATCAATTTTAATGGCCATGGAGTTTCCATTAAAATTGATATTCTTAAGTGAGTGAAGTGCCTCATGAACAATCAATATGTTATCAATAATTTGTCTACCTGAAATGAAAGCACTCTGGTTCTCACTAATGAGTTGGTGTATGATCTTGTTGAGCCTCTTGACTAGAATTTTGGAGATGACTTTATAGGATACATTACATAGGCTGATGGGTCGTAGATCTTGGATGTTTTGGGGATTGGGACATTTCGGTATCAAGGTTATAAGTGTTTGATTAAGGGCCGGTTCGAGATGAGCATACGAGAAAAAAGCCCGGATAGTTTGGATTAATGGTTCCTTAACTTGTTCCCAGAACTTGTGGTAGAAACTAGCAGAGAATCCCTCTGGTCCTGGACTTTTCGTTGGGTGGATCGAAAAGACTGCCTCCCTGACCTCTTCTTCGGATATAGGTCGGGTAAGAGAAGACGCATCTCCGTGGATGAGGTTCAAGATTTGCACAGGGGGTTGTTCAGCTTGTGAAGTGAATATGGCTTCAAAGTAATTTTCAGTTAAGGCTATGAGCTTAGACTGATCAGTTATCCATGCCCCATGTTCGTCTCGGAGTTGATTGATGCGGTTGTTTCTTCTCCTCTGTTTGACCGTCGAAAGAAAATATCTCGCTTACTTTCCAATATTCCTCTTTAAGGATCATGTTTTGGCTTAGTTGGAGCTCCAGTTGACGAATGTATCGCCAATCCGGACAGGGGGAATTGTGAGCTTGTTTAAGTTCCTCCTCAAATATTTTGACGACCCTGTCTAAATTAGCAAGGGGTTGTTTTGCTCTCCATTTGAGTAACTTACTCTGTCTTCTCAAGCAATTGAGGTAGTGTATCTCTATGATTCCAACGCCCTGCTCCTTCCCATACTTCTACAACACTATCTTTACAGTCGTTAAGTAGTACCCATATGTGATCATATCGGAATATTGAATTGGGTTTAGGTCTTTTCTTGTAGAGTTGTAAATGCAATGCTAGGTGATCCGATCCTCCTGCGGGAGTGTGGATAAAATTTACTTGAGGGAATCTGTTTAGCCATGAACGGGAACACAATGCTCTATCTAATCTTACGACCACATGAGACCGTCCATCTCTTTTATTGGACCAGGTATATTTTAGTCCAACAAAACCCATGTCAGTAACATGTGTTCTGCTTATGAAGACGATGAAGTTCTTATTTTGAGCAGCACTCCAATGTATGACGCCATTTTTCTCCTTTCTGTGAGTGGTATAATTAAAATCACCCATTAGGATAAAAGGGTTCTTGTATTTGGGATAACCGACTCTCCAAAATCGGGATTTGGGATGCTCTCATTTCGGGCTTGGAATGAAGGTAGATCCCTAGGATTCTCCATGTTAACTGGCGTCGTTTATCTTGGATACGCAACTCAATGAAGAATGAACCATATAGCACCACTTCCACACTAGCTGTACCATTCCACATCACTGCCAATCCGCCTGCTTTGCCTCTTGGATCCACAGTCAGTACACATCGAAAACCCACTTTGCTTCTAATTTCTTCTATTCTCTTAGTAGTATTTTTTGTGTCGAGGAGAAAGAGTGCCTCAGAGGAATGAAGTCTAACTAGCTTCTTGAGTATTCGAAGCATCAGGGGATTCCCCACTCCCTGACAGTTCCAGCACAACATTATGGATGGGGTTGGAGCCTGTTAGGGTCGGCTACCACCACTTTCCATTGATTGGTCTGTGGGTGTTGGGGGGCATGTCAAGGCTCATGGATTCAAGGTGAGGGGAGAATGCAGAGTAAGAAGAAGGGGATTAGTACGAGGGTCATCCTTTGGCTTTGGTTTGACTGGAGAGTTAGGGGTTGGGGAGGTTTCAGGGGTTAGTTTACGTTTTTGGAATCGAACCGGTGGGTTTCTACTTTCTGGGGTGGTATAAAAGGGTTTAGGGGGATTAGGGAGGATACTGGTTTCGCTTGGTTCTTTTTAATCATTTTGGGTTTACGGGAAAGCCTTTTGATGGTTGGACCAAGATTAAATAGGTCTTGTGAGGTAGGGACTTGTGGGGGAGGTCGTGGGTTATTATAACGGGAGGGCTCCATAGTATGGGGAGTGGGCTCATGGGTTGATTGCTTATTCGTCCCGTGATGGTTGTGATAACTAGGCCCATGGTTACTCCTCAGTTGTGTTGCTTCAAAAAGGGATATATCTGGATCGAGTCGTATGTCCACTTCATATAAGATATTATGCTGCGAAGTTGGTGAAAAGATCTCGGGGTCCACCGAATTAGCACCTTCATACATCATTACTTCTGGTACCATCATGTGGCTCTTTGAATCTCCCGCCACCGACTTTGAGTTTGGTTTGCCGGATTGCTCCGGTACTGGGACTAACTGGAGGGCCGTCGTAGTTCTCTCCTTTGATGTATCTACCGTCTCTTCCCCTGCACTGAAATCAGGAAATTGAGCGTCGAATTGACATAGTGGCGTACCTGCATTAAGCCATGGACCATAGCTACAGGACTTTCTAATTCCGGCTTTACGATTTTTCGCTTTGTCTAAACAAATAACCTCTTCATGGTCCAATCGACCACAATAATTGCAAAAGGATGGAAGTCTCTCATATTTGAAAGGGATCCATACGTTTGTTTTATCATCAACCTCCAAACACAGACCTCGCATAAGGGGGTTTCTAAGAGATATTTCCACTTTGACCCTCATGTATTTCCGTTGAGTAATACCATCTGTAGCAGGGCCGGTATCCGAGTCTACCACTACCCCAATTCTCTCGCCAATTTGTTCCACAGCTTCGGGATCCCTGAACTGTAAGGGGAGTTTAAAAATTTGGACCCAAAAGGGATTGGTGACTGATCAACAACCTCTCAAGGAGAACAACCCTCCAAACTATTCTCAAATAGCCATGGGCCATGATTCAAGACGTAGTCCCCCTTGGACTCATCAGGGAATGAGATTTGGAATATGTTGGCCTCTACTTCAAGACAAGGATGCCCATTTTTATTGAACTTTTTGTGGGTGATTAGATGACCAAGGAGGCTGAGATTGCATCTCCGCACTGCTGAAGAGGTTGAGGCGGGCTGGGTTTTTAATGGTTTGGCTTCTCGTTCTGTGACTTTAAATCGGGCTAGGTCCTGGGTAAGGTGTTCAGATATAGTATATTCAAGGCGAGGTTGAGCCGAGATGAAATGAGTTTAGACAACTGTTGAGAAATGAAACTTAAGTTGCAAGATTTCACATTTTCAAGTACATACACATAGGTATATATGATTGATAAATTTATAGTATAACAGTACCTTCTTCCTGATATTGTTCAAGATTTTAAAACTGTGTGCGCGCTCGCGCGTGCAATGTTATGTATATCAAGGTTAATTAGAACCATATTGCGAAGTGAACTGATTTGGGCTTGGATAGGACGGATTGGATAAGAAGATTGACAAATTTCTTGTATAGAAATGAATGCCAAATTACTAAAGCATCCAGTTACCACATGAAAGTTCTCCTCACTATTAAATAATACACATTCAAGTTGCTATATGAGAAAAAAAAAATGATTTGATTCTCAATTTTGATTTTCAAAAAGCTTTTTTTTATTATTCTATTTCGAGTCATTCCTAAAGCTAGTTGTTAATTATAAGTTCTTTTTGCACCTGTTCTTTGTACAATTGTACCTGATATTTTAGATAGCCCTTAAATTTAATGAATGGTTTTGGGGCTCCAATTTCACACATCATTTTCACAAGCACTTAATTGTGAATTGTAATTGTTTATTTTTGCATCGATGTGTTGTGCGCTAAAAAATTGATGTGCATATAAAGGATTCCTATCGATGTGTTGTGCGCTAAAAAATTGATGTGCATATAAAGGATTCCTAATGAACGTGTGTGAAAATGACATGTGAAATTGAAATTAGATTAGCACGACTCATTTATACCAATCAACAAAAAAGATTGACAAGGAAAGAAAAAAAAGCTTGAATGGTTCAAAATAGATTAATCTAAATAAATGAGTCTATGGGAGAAATAGAATAATTTTTAAAGACAAAGCGCTTGAATGGTTCTCCACTAAGTAACAATGGAAGCACCGCGCTTCATTTTAGATTGTCAATTTCTAATAGGAAAAGGATTTCCCTTTCCAATCTAATGATTTTTTTTTTTTTTTTTTGTCAAAGAATCTAGTGATACATTGGAGCATGCGACGGGTTTGATTGAGAAAATTATTAACTTGTCAAAGTAGAAAATTAAAATTTATTCTCAAAAATACATAAACAATTGGCTAAATAACGACATTGTATCACTTAATTAAAAAGTATTGTCTTTTGATTTTCTTGGTTAAGTTTTTGAAATTCTTTATATACCCATGCTATGAAAACTATGTATTTCACCACTGGATCACCATTAATTAAATCTTAATCCAATAGTAAGTATATTGTACAAATAATGTGTTTTGTATTAAATGCGTAATAAATTTTATATATATTGCCTCCGATCATTTATATAAGTCGTTTAAGGTAAGAACATAAGAATTAAGACATCCTTAATTACGAGTATAATTTACATATATATCCTTTGGCATTAAATGAATTAAAGAATTGAAGAATCATAAATGTTTGAATTGTATAAGAGTAAAATAAGTAAAAATGCAATAAGTACACTCTTGAATTCCGAAAACGACTTACAATTTTGAACAAGATAAATGACCTAGGGAGAATATATATATATATATATATATATATATATATATATATGAGTGCTTCGACCATGGAACCCAATTATATAGCATATATATATATAAGAGTGCTTCGACCATGGAACCCAATTATATAGCATTTACTACTCATTTAATGTGTTTTGCATTAAATGCACTACATCAATCACCATTAGATTAAAATTTCATAGCAATCCAATGGTGAGATATATAGTTCTCATGACATGTGTATATATTTGAGCTTCATTGTAAAATTACCCTATAATATATATATATATATAACGTGCTCCGCATGGTATGTAAAATAATATTTATAAAACTAGTTTTTTTTATGAATGTACAATTTAATATAAAAATCTATAGTAAATAAATTAGATGTGACTATAAACATGTTAAATGTAGACTATTTAAAATTAGTAATACATATTTAAAAATTAAAATAAAAAAGTATATAAAAACTATAACAAATTATGGCTAAACAATCTGTCATCTAACAAGTGTATGACAAAATTAGTAAACATAATAACTACTAAGATATAATAAACCCCAACAACAAAAAACCAACATAGCCTCACATAGGGTGTCAATTTTTCGGGTCCGGACGGATTCAGTCCGAGTCGCCTTGATATAAATGAGCATTTGCATTGTCCAGACTTTGCCCGGTTGTAAATTCAAACAAGTATGCCTTGCCTAAACCTGGTTAACTTTTAATTTGGGTTGTCCAAATGTCCGCATTTTGTCGAGTTTCTTAAAAATTATTTTATGTTTTAAAGCTTTTTTAATTATTAAAATCATTGTAAATTCCTTGTAATATAATCTTCTCTAATATAATTTTAAAAGCAATGTTCAAGTTGCATTTAATATTTTAAATTACAAAACATAATAATGTTTTTTTTTGTCAAAAGACAAAATGCATAATGTTGTCTCAAGGAATTTAGCTAAGTCTCAAAACTAAATAATATATTTCTATACAAGCTATGTAGTTTCTTTTATTTCTATTGTTGTTTTTATGAATTATGCAATGTATGGAAATATATTTTCAAAATAAAATAGGTATCTTTTGGAATTCGGGCTGAGTTCAGGCTTAAAGGTCTTGTCCAGACCCGGCTCGAATTTTAATTTGGATATCAAAGCCTTGTCAAGACTCAGCCCATATTTAAAAAAATATTGTTCAAAATTTTTTTTGGGGCCGGACAAAATCGAGCCGTTTGGCCGGACAAAAAATTGACACCCCTAACCTCACATAACATGTTGAAAAAATCAATTTCTTTTTAGTTTGTTGAAAAAACAATATTTATATATTCAACGAACAAAATTTTAGACACAACTGCTGTGTCAGTGTAAGTACATATTAGTCAGTTCTTACGAAACAATAAAAGCAACTTAGATCACGATTGGTCAAGTGCAAAATTAAACAAGTCATTTTCAAATAAAAATTGTTAAATGAATAGTTGACAATTAGAAAGGTGTAACACAAAAACTTGTTCAAATAAAATGCAATAATACACACGACAAAGCTAGGATATCATATTTAAGAAGGGCAAACTAAATGGATGTTGTAACATATGCTCCATCACTACACATCATACTCTCCGTTGGAATTCATGAATCCCTAACTTCACATGTATTGAGAACGAACAAACTCCATGAATGAATGAGAGAATGTTCTGTGTTTTCTCAATAGAAAACCACATAGACCAATTTGCTATTTATAGTGTAGAGATATACAATGTACAAGACAGCTAGGATGATGACATGTACAACTTATAACACACACCTAATCACTACAATACAACTAGATTATTACAGCCACATCAGCACACACATAATACTTAATGATTCTGCATAATATCCCCCCTTAAACATAGGGGAATCTGAAGAACCCCAAGTTTGTCTCGCAAGAAATAGAAACGAGGAGCCGCTAGCGACTTAGTGAAGCCATCCGCAAGTTGATCAGCAGATGGAACATGATGAATCAACAATGAACCATTCAACACCTTGTCACGCACATAATGTAGATCAAGCTCGATATGTATGGTACGTGCATGATATATAGGATTGCGAGCAAGGGCCTTAACACTCATATTGTCGCACCACACCACCGGAGTACCACTGATAGGAACACATAACTCATGCAGAAGAGATTGAATCCATACAATCTCAGCACTAACATTCGCCAAAGCACGATATTCAGCCGTCGTGCTTGACTTAGCAACCACATGTTGTTTCTTAGATTGCCAACTCACTAAATTCGAACCCAAAAAGACTGTATACCCTGCAACAGAACGTCTATCATCAGGCAAGGTAGCCCAATCCGTATCCGAGAAACCAGTTAAAAACAACTGGGAAAAGGACGAAAGCATAAACCTCAATCAACTGTGCCTTTCAAATAGCGTAACACCCTTTTAAGTATCTGCCAATGATTATTAGTAGGACATTGCTGATAGTGGCTCAAACGATTCACCACAAATGCAATATCAGGTTTGGTATGGACCATATATTGCAATCCACCAAGTAAACTTCGATAAAATGAAGGATCATGAAATAGGGAACTAGAATCAGCATATAAATGCTTGCCAACAGCAGCAAGAGTATCAACAATCTTGGCATTAGACATGCCACTCTTCAGTAATAACTGCTTAATGCAAGCAGATTGTGTAAGATATAAACCAGCAGAAGTTCTTCTTGCTTCCATGCCCAGAAACAAGTTCAGTTCCCTAATATCCTTAAGAGCAAAGGACTGATGTAACCTTTGAACAAAGGCTTTAATAGCATCACCATTAGAACCAGTCAACACAATATCATCCACATATACTAGGATGTATAAAACAGTGGTAGAATCATGAAAATAGAACAAAGAATTATCAGCCTTAGAATTCTTAAAACCCCAGGACAACATAGTAGCTCTCAATTGATCAAACCAAGCCTAGAGGAGCCTGTTTCAGGCCATACAAGGCTTTGTGCAACTTACACACATAATCAGGGCAATATGGATCAATAAAACCTTTCGGTTGATTAGTAAACACATCCTCAACCAGATTACCATTCAAAAAGGCATTATTGATATCAAGTTGTCTTAAAGACCAACCAGACTACACGGCCAAAGAAAGAATATTTCGAATGGTAGCAGATTTAACAACCAGACTATATGTCTCACCAAAATCAATTTTAAGCATTTGTTTGAACCCTCGAGCAACAAGCCTGGCTTTATATCGATTAACTGAGCCATCTGAATTTCTTTTAATAGTGAAAATCCACTTGTTGCCCACAACATGTTGCTGAGAAGTTGAAGGAACCAAAGACCATGTACCAGTTCTCAACAAGGCTTTGTATTCTAGTTCCATAGCCTCCTTCCACTTAGGAATGGAGACAGCAATCTCAGCATTCTTAGGAATCTCATCAACTGAACTAGAATTGGTAGAAACCAAAGCTTTGGGTTTAAAGATGCCATTCTTAAATCTAGTTATCATATGATGATTATTATGTGTTCCACAAACTTCAGAATTAGATAAAGTGTTAGTAGTATCATTTGATACACTTATGGAATCTCGGGACTGAATCCCACAAAGAACAGAACATTGAGAGTTTGAAAAAGAGGGCTTAGAAGAAGAAGATGTAGCAGACAATGGAATATGAATAGTAGGAGAAATAGAAACTGAATTTGGAGAAACAATAGATGGTACCAAATTAGGAACATCAGGAATATGCAATAAGCTAAAGGAATAAGACTGATGTCCAGAACTATTAGAAGAAAACAACTATGAATAAGGAAATTCTTTCTCATTAAACAAAACATGTCTTGTGATAAATACTCTCCCATTCTTGTTTAAACATTTGTACCCTTTATGGCATGAACTGTATCAAATAAACTCACATTTTTTAGATCTGTATTGATACTTATGATGATTATAAGGTCAAAGATATGGAAAACATGCACACCCAAAAACACGTAACAAAGAGTAATAAGGAGGTTTCTTGTATAATGTTTCATAAGGAGTCACATCCTTCAACACAGAGGTAGGTAACCTATTAATGAGAAAAACAACAACCTCACATGCATCCCACCAAAATTCTAAAGGTAAGTTACCATGAGCAAGAAAGGTTAAACTAGTTTCAACAATATGTCTATGCTTTCCTTCAGCCCTACCATTTTTTTCATGAACATAAGGACAAGAATGTTAAAAAAACATACCAAACTTATCCAAAACAGGTTTAAAAACTTTATATTCACCTCCCCAATCAGACTGAACTCTTTTAATTTTGGTATTAAACAAGTTTTCCACCAAAGCCTTAAAATGAAGAAAATCATTCAATGCATCATATTTATATTTCAATGGATACAACCATGTAAACCTAGTACGATCATCTACAAAATGAATATAGTAATTATATCCATTATGTGAAGTAACAGGAGAGGGTCCCCACAAGTCAGTATGAATTAAATCCAAAACAGATGCAGAACGAGATATAGAATTTACAAAGGGCAAAGTATGAATTTTACCCATTGTACAAGTAGAATAAAACTTCAAATCAGACACACTTTTACAGTGAAGATTTGAATGTAAAATCTGCTTTAATGTTTTGTGAGCAGAGTGCCCTAATCGGAGATGCCACAGTTCAGGCAAATCCTTATTAGAGACAAAAAATGATTGATTGAAAGAAGAAGAATGAGAAGAGCCAAATAGACGATACATCCTATTCTCAACAGTGCCATGAAGAAGAATCTCACTGGTTGTTAAATCCTTCGCAAAACAATCATTGGCACGAAACTCAATCCGAACATTATTATCCCGAGTAAGTTATGAAATACTTAATAAATTTTTCTTGATTTGAGGAACACACAATGTGTTTTTAAATGATAAGTTTAATTTAAGAGATGATGTTTTAGAATTACCAATCCTAGATATATTCAATGATTGACCATTACCAACAATTAAAGAATTGTTACCTCCATATTGAGAGCTATTCATCATCTGATTCGAGTCCGCAGTGATGTGAGAAGTAGCACCATTGTCCATATACCAGGAAATATCAGGGACAAACTTAGTAGCAGAGAAAAATGAACTTTGCTGCTGAGAATAATCAGGACCAAACCTCATAGATGCTTGAGATGATGTATTGGAGCCCCTATATACTTCATATCAGCCCGATAATAGCACACAACAGCTGAATGCCCAAATTTATTGCAATTTTGACAGGTAGGATTGTTATTCGTTTAATAATGACCACCTCTACCTCGTGAACGACCACCACCTCTGCCTCTGTTAAATGAACCACAAAATCCAGAACCGTGATGTCCAGGCAGACTCACAGCCTTTACCACCACCAGACTTAACCTCAACAGAGTTAGCAGCCTAAGAAGACTCTCCAAGTGACAATGAATTAATACCTTGTGCAGTCTGCATTTGCTCCAGAGTATGTTCACAACTCAGAAGAGTAGATTGACATTCTTGCCACTGAAGATTAGGTTGTTGTTGTAAAACAACAATAATTGCTAGATACTCCATATCTAGACCAATCAACGTATTGGAAATCAGATATTCATCACTTACTTGTGAAATAGCAGTTGCCAAACTATCTGCTAATCCTTTCATCTTATCAAGATAGTCTATCATCTTCTATGAACCTTTCTTGGTCGATTGAAGTTGTTTCTTCAAAATAACACTTGTGCACGATTGAACGATCCACAGTAATCAACTATCTTCAACCACAACGATGAACAATCATATAAGTAGAATACATCGCTATATGACTAGCTACATTTGACGCCAGTGAAGTCATCAACCAAACAATCAAATACTGATAACGTTTATACCATTGACGATAAGCAGGATTCATCAAACTATTCTTCAAATATTTCATAGGATACAACGCCTTACCAAACAAATGATCATCAAGTTCAAAACATCGAATCAAAGGAATTACCATCGATTTCCATACCAGAAAGTTCATTCTATCCAACTTTATCGTTTGAATCTCACTCATCGAGTTCCCAAACGAAGCGAGTAGATTGCATATTCTTTGAGGATTCACTATCTACCACATGCAAATCATAAAAACCTTCATCATCATCAAAATCAGATCCATCATCTGCATCTAGAAACTCAACTTCTTGAATATAAGATCTAACCTTCTTTCCTTTAGATCTACCATCAACAACCTCAAAACGAACTTTTGGAACACCAGATCTGAGTTTTCGAACATCGGATCTGGGTTCTTGAACACCAATCTGAGTTCTTGAACATCAGATCCGAGTTCTTGATCACTAGATTTGATTTCTTGATTACCATATCTAAGATCATGATCATCAAATTTATCTTCCAAACCTTTAGATCTATGATTTTCAGCTTCAGATCCTCCATTTTTAGCTCTAGATCTATCAACAACAGCTACGTATTTGCCTTTTTTAGCTCTAGATCGAGCATTTCGATCTGATCTTCCTTCGTTTCCTCCTCCATGATGACTAGATTTACCAACCATGACAGTGAATTGAACCTCTACGGCGTTTGCCTAAACTGCTCTGATACCATATTGAGAACGAACAAACTCCATGAATGAATGAGAGAATGTTCCGTGTTTTCTTAATAGAAAACCACACAGACCAATTTGCTATTTATAATGTAAAGATATACAATGTACAAGACAGCTAGGATGATGACATGTACAACTTACAACACACACCCAATCACTACAATACAACTAGATTATTACAACTACATCAACATACATAGAATACATAATGATTCTGCCTAATATCATACAAGTTAGTCTTTTTTGATTTGGTACCAGCAATGTCCACACTCTCCACTCAAGATTGGAACCACTAAGTCTCCTCCCTTGTCAGTCACCCCCTCTTCAACACTCTCCATAACACTACATTGAAAGCTCATGCCAGTTTAAACTACAAAAACTTGAATAAAATAAAATCAAATAAATTTGATCAATTCACCAAGTTGTTGATGCCCAAACAAGAAGTAGCAGTTTATGCTAACCTTTTAAACCTGCCGTTAAGAATAAGAAAACTCCGAATGTGGTTGAATCAATACATAGAAACCAATCTCCAACTTCAGTTTCACTCACCTCTCTAAGAGCGACCAATTTTAGGCACATTAACTATGAAAGAGACCAAATAATTGAGTGCTACTCTTGCAAGGCATAAATCATGAAAGAAGAAAGCGGAAAATATTGTATTTTCCAACTTAATTAGATTTATGAAATCATTATAGATTTGCAGTAACTATTTAAAGTCATTTAAATGGAAAAAAAGACAGCTTATAGAGATGCATTAGAAAGATGACAACTAATAGACAACCTATGTGAGATAAATATAATATTAATATTTTAGATATGTTGGAACTAAATATTTAATAATTTGTTAATGTTTAGCCATGTTCTATACAAGAAACAAGGAAATAAATTAATTCAAGAGATATTTAGGCTTCCAACAAAATTCAAGAGCAAATAAATGCTTAGGCACCCAAACATGAAGTTGGATTGAAACAAATAAAGCTTGCGAAATATCAGATCATTATGTGAACAAAGGGATTCACTGATAGGAATTACCATATCATTCTAAATGAAATGACATATTTTAACAAGTATAGATCATGGACACCATTAAGGTGTACTAGTGATAGTATTTTGCAAATGAAAGTGTTTAGTACCCAATGTCTGTAAGGCCTCAGAACATAACAAAAGATACGCAAGACTAACCATATATTGTATCCTTATTAAAGCAGTAGAAGCAAAAACTACACCTTTAGAGGATCACGCATGCAACCATATTATTATCATTATATGACCAACCACCAACAAATCACCCAATGTTGCCTAGTCGAGTATCTAATCAATCAATCCCTTTAATAATATATTGCAACTTTTGCTCAAACCTAGATCATAAACAACCCTTAACACCCTAAATAGCCCTCTAAATGAAAATGCAATTTTGCCCATCAAAGCTACCCAATAATAGAACCGCTGACTCAATACCCAATAATTAATAGACTTAACTCCATTACTTTTAGGAGAGGAAATAATATATAATAGAAGGGTTGACTTAAACACACATTCTAGTAGCAGCAGATATTGCAAAATAAAAGTTTAAATCATAGCAAAGTCAACTCAATTTGTTCTCTCCATTGATTCCAAAAGGTTCAACGCATATGGAAGTAATTCAACCAATGAATGAAAAATGAGATCAATAATGGCACATAAACATGCTTACGAATCCATTTTACATATATGACTAAAATGCAACTTAGTTTTTTTTTTTAGGAAAGACTAAAATGCAACTTAGTTTAGATTTAAAAGAATGTTTCTTACTCAACAACAATCAGTTGCTAGTCTTAGAACCTACCAAAACCCAGTTCATAGTACATATAAAAAATTAGCTAGCCATTCATCATTTCATACAAGTGCAGTTAAGGTGTTGCTTGTCATTGGGCAGAAAATTGTCATTTTGATCTAAGATAACATATATCATACTCTATGCATGACTAATTACAAATCCATAGCTTATACAGCCCATTGATGATCTTAGTCACATATCACTTTAGAACAAATCTTTGATTCATTGTTATGGGTTCAAATAAAAGGACTTTTTCCTTCTAAAGGTAGGTGTAGGAGATTACAACTCTCAAAAGATTTTTCTCAAACAGGTGTTAAGAAAATTCTACGAAAAGAAGTGAGAAGGTATTAGGTCAAGTGAAGCGAGAAACATCATGAAAGCTTGTTTTATTGGAAACATCCAAGATTGCAACCTTTTTTCATGTTTTTCAGACTCATTTGAATTTCTCAAATGGAATTCTTCCTAATAATCAAAGATCTACAAATCCACAAAGAATAAAACACCCAAGTTGGTTATCTATCTTTATCTTCAGGAAAAAAAGGAACTATAAAGAACATAGGTATAGTGCAGGGGCCACTGTAAGCATCACAAATCCAAACCTAACATCAGAACTAACAATGAATAAAAAAACCAAACCAAAACTCGAAAAGGCACAAAAGAAAACCTGAAAGAGAGCAACATCAAAGCAGCACACAGCTTATGAGGAAGAGAGAGATCATACAACCAATCTTCGTAGGACCGAACAACACAAATATAGGAAGAGAAACATTAGAATGAGTTTCAAAGGTCGATCCACAATATCAAACGCCTTGCACACAACAAAAACGCCATAAGTGGAATGGCCAAGAGGGCCTTAATGGACGAAACCAATTTGGGGATTCAAAAATCAGATAGAAACATATCAATTAAGAAACAACCAGGAAGAGAGGAACCCAGAGATCAGAGTAATGCGACTGAAATATGTTAGTATGACATTTTGAATGTGCTGATTGTCTATTATTTGTATCACGTGTGGATAAAGATATGACAATATGGTTGTTGGAGATACTAAAACTGGAGTTGAAACTACTCATTATCTAGAAGTTGAAGTTGTTTTCAGTTGAACGTTGTACCAGTAGACACCGATGATGGCAACAAAGAGATTATCTTATCAGTTGCCACAAAGGTTATTGGAAGCCAACTAATTTGTTGAGATGTGATTGTTGCATATTATTGAGTCTTATCCGAAATATATATGAAGAATCTCAAACCACCTGCAACAACAAGTATATAAAGTATAAGACTTACTAGAATTATTCATCGTTGAGGTGTTTCAAAGTCTTGAGTATTTGATCTTTTTATTGTGATTGTTTTCATAACATTTTACTTTGAAATGTGTGATTACAAGTTATGAACTTGTGTTCATTTTATTTTTCCTTGTAATTTTTTGAATTATCACCAAGGGGATCTCGACTCGCACTAGGGATTGGGTGGTCCAGTCGAGGGGGCCTCGACACACCAAGGGGACTTAGGAGAAAATCTATTGTAAGTGTGAAAGAGAGTGCATCAAGATTGGTGAGGAGTCACTAGAAAAGGGTCTTGTGTAAGTCTGAGATTTCAACTTAGTGTATTTTCATATCTGGGCGTGGCCTAGCATAGGTGTAGGTCGTGGACCAAACTGCATCAACATATCTGGATGTTGTGGTTTGTTTACTTTAATTTTCTATTACTTCGTTGGTTGCATAAATTTTCGATTTTTCAATTTGGTATCAGAGCGGGCACTACTAATTCTTTATTTACAAAGTTAGTGAGATCCATGAAATCTATGGCACAACATCTTCATTCTGATCAATCGGAGGGAGTCTCCACCATGAAACCACCACTCTTAACTAACACCAACTACACATACTGGAAAGCTAGAATGAAGGGATTTATCTTATCCCTTGATGTGAAGGCATGACGTGATATCGAAAAGGGCTCCATAACTCCTACGCTAGATGATGCACCGAAGAATCTAGACCTATGGACTGAAAATAAGGAGAGATTACTTCTAGCCATTTCCGATGGTCTTAATGCCATTTTCATCGCTGTCAACCAAGAACACTTAAAGCTAATCTCGTCATGCGATGAAGCAAATGAAGCTTGGACGATCCTTCAAAATGTGTTCGAAGGAAATGAAGATGTCCAAGATTCAAAGAAAGTTATTCTATCATCTCAGTTTGAAGCTTTGCGAATGAGAGAGAAAGAAACTATTGCTGAATACACTGCAAAGTTGAAAAATATTGCCAATCAAGCCCTATAGTTTGGAAAGAATTTTTCCAACAAAAATATGGTGGAGAAGGCAATTCAGACACTACTAAACAAATATGATGTCAAGGTAGCCGCCATTCAAGAGACAAATGGCTTAAAGAATTTGAAGTTTGATGAATTGATGGGGTCATTGACGACCTATGAAATTCATCTTGATCAACAACAAAAGCAAAAAGAGATGACACTTAGAGTTGCCTCTCAATATCTTGAAGTCGATAGTGGGAATAAAGTCAATGATAACTTGGCTTTACTTACAAGGAAGTACAACAAGTTATATAAAAAAATATCAAGGCAACTCTTTAGGTAACTTCAAAAATTCTAGTTCTGATTTTAAGTCTACTGATCCAAAGAACTTTTTAGGAAAATGTAGAGAATGTGATGGAGTTGGACACTTTCAAGTCGATTGTCCAAATTTTCTCAATAAGAATGAAAAGTCATTAACTATAACATGGAGTGACTCTAATTCCGATAGTGATACCAGCCATATCACTCACTTTGTGGCATTTTCTGCAGCTACATCTTCACATTCAGGATCACCAGATTTTTCTTACAAATCTGTACCAACATGATCTGATATGAATCCTATGGCAATAGGCAACACACCAATATTCGCAGTATCTGTTACCACGACAACAACTGTATCTTCTGTACCACAAAACTAGTAAGTAAATCTGATTCTGATGATGATTCCATTTATGCTGACCATGTTAATGATGTAGACATACGAGATGCTTACAAGGAGATGTATGACAAATGGGTTGAAGTTGCTAATTGCAATTAGCTTGAAGAAAATAGTACAAAATCTTGAGAGTGAAAATAAATCACTTCAAATTGCTCTTTGCAACAAAGAACATGAGCTGAATACATGTCAAGCCAAGCTAGCACAAACGGAGAGTACCTTGCAAATGATGAACAAAAGGAAGACCAAGCTTGATGATATTCTTCTGCAAGGCAAAAATCTCAAAGATCATAAATGCCTTGGCTATGTCAATGAAGGTTCATCATCACAAACAAAAGGAGCTGTCACATTTGTCAAGGCATCTTCACAATCTGTGATGCAAGAAAAACCACAGTAGAAGTTCATTCCAACATATTATTTGTAACGACCCAAATTAATTAAACTAGGATTAACGTTAATCTCGGAGATTAACAGTCGTAATTTGGGCGTTACGTGACAACTCGGTTGACTCGAACACGATAACCGAGGAAATATGTTATTTATGGATGGTGGTTGTGTATATGTGGTGTTTAAAAATTATTATTATTATATTGCACCGCATGTGTATATGTTGCTATCGGGAGAGTTTGTGTGATGGGTGTTCACCTCGAAAGGCGTGTCAACGCTGTTGTCGGATATGCGAACTACGAAGACACTAGGAAAGTCAATTAATTTACGTTAAGATGACTAATTAATCAATTAAAATGTGTAATGTGACCATAGACCAAGTAAATTCAAATTAAAACAATAGGCTATGGCGTGCCTCATAATGCGTGTCGAAACGCGGGCACCGGGTACCCGATAGTCGAAGGTTTGTAAGACCACAAGTTGGTTGATTTTAATTAATAAAACACTAACCATATGTATTAAAATGGGCCTAAGTTAGTGCAATTAAATTAAAATAAATCAAGGCCTATAGTTTAGTTCATTAATTGAAAACCATATGATTTACTTAGAGTGTAACGACCCACATTAATTAATCTTAATTAATTTATTAATAACATATTATGACACGTAGCTCGGACCCATGTGGACACTGCTGACAAGTCTAGGGCACGACAACCAAGATATAAATATTTATTTTTGTGTGATGTGTGTTAAATTGTTGTATTATTAAATTAATTCGAGTAGCATAATCAAGAATTTTATTGGTCGCGTTGTGCGCGCGTAGTGACGAGAGTGTACGACGTCACGGGGTGCGTGTAACGTGAGCGTATGGGGTAGTAAGGGGTTTAAGTGTCACATCACACATCTCATCACTTGTCACATCCTATCACCCATCAAGTCACATTATCCTATACCTCACTTTTCTCTATTTTACTTTTCTCTCTCCTCTTCAAACAAAACCCACAATTTTTCTCTTCCCCCTCCCCAACGATTTTCATATTCACCTCCCTCCTCACACAACTTTCATCTTCTTCCTCACCAAGATCTCCCTCACCAAGCTCTCCTCCCACCTTCGCGGTTTCGTCGCCTCTCTTGCGAAGTTTTCCCTCTTGGCGGCTCTCGCCGGCGACTTCCAAAAATTGTGGTGAGTGATAAATTTTGTTGTTGAATTTTTGAAGAAGTTTATGAATTTTAATGGTGATGGTGATGGTGTTAGTGTTGGAGTTGGTTGTGATGATGTTGTTGTTGTTTATTTGTTGTTTAAAGGAAAAATAAAAAAATAATAATTAGATCTTCCAATTCGTCTTTGTTTAACAGAGACGAATTGGAAGATGGGGGGAGCCTGGCTACCCCCAAATGGGCCAAGTTGGGCCGATCAAGCTGGGTGGGCCGGGTCGGGCCGACCCTGACCGGGTCGACCGGGGGACCGGGTTGAATCGACTCGGGTCCGATTGGATCGGGTCGGGTCGACCTAAGCCCAACCCATTTTTTAAAATAAATTATTTAAAAGTAAATAAAAATTGATTTTTAAATAAATAAATCCCAAAAAATAGATAAAAATAAATAAAAAATTATGGAAAACTCCAAAAAATTTTAGAGAATATAAAAAAATTAGAAAAAGCTAGGAAAAGGAGTTTCGAGGCTTTTTCGGGCATTTGACACCCCGGTATAATTCAAAAATTGTGTCAAAAATCAATTTTTTTGAAATAAAAATTTACAAATTTTGGTTCCTCATTATAAATTCATTTAATGTGACTTTAAAATAATCAAAATGGTATAATTGGACACCAGGGACTTAGGAGACCATAGTCGGGTGTTGAGTGCGTATCTCGAGGCATGTGTGAGACGTTTTGAGGGTGATTTGCGATTGTTTGAGGTAATTAAACCCACGAGAAAATTTGTTAAAATTCATTTATAACACTTTCTTTGTTTTAAATTTCAATTATTCCGTTATGTTATTTATTGCTATCTAATTTGTGTTCATCCACTCCCATGTGTGTATGTGTGTTTGTCGACGGGGTCGGGCATGGCACGGACTCACACCCCGGGGTTAGCTACCCCATGCTGTTCGAGTAATTGGCCATGTTAGGGCTATGCGGTGATTATTTTATGCGAGACCTGTAGGTTAAGAGATGTTTGACAAAGACTTAAGTCTTCGTCATAGGTTCCTCTCGAGAGATGTTTGGATGGGGTTCTACCGTTCATGGGTTCCTCTCATTCGACCGTGAGATGTTTGGCGAGGTGATCGTCATGGATTCCTCTAAGTTTAGCTAAGTCGATTCGCAGATGTCGACCATGGATTTTTCGTCACACTACACTCGTGTCCTTTTGACTTCTCTACAACTTATTTTCATGCGATTACTTTATTTTATGTTCCTTATTTAAAATCGCATGGATTGTAGCCGTTTTATTGGATTTCGTGAATATTAGCTAACGTTCTCTGGGATTTACTCAATGGGATTTGTCATTTTTTTGTGACAAATCGCAGACCCTACGACTAGCCGGGGCAATGGGGTGTTAGGCGACTACCTTTGAGCTAGGAGAGGCCCACCAGCTTTTTTGTGTAGCTGTTTATATGTATTTATTTACTGCTTTCATGGGATTTTGGGAGGAATTGTATACCTGATACATGTATATGATCATCTTTTGTACTTATGTCGTTTTTTGATATACATGGTATTTCATGCCAAGTTTCCACACTATAAGGTTGTTTATTAATGAGAATTCTTCATTTTAATATTTGCATGCTTTAAAGACTTCCACTTAGGTATTCAACTTTTATTAATTTAATAAATCGCGAACAACTTAACTTAGTTAACTTAATGTAAATATTCATAAAAACATCCATAAATACTAAGTTAAGGCGAATAAGATACGTATAAAGTTTAGGTCGCGGGCAGTAAAGATAGGTGTGATGAGATGTGGCATGCTTAGTCACGTGTCCGGCGACATGGCGTCACCCCATTTACCTCAGAGTTTGGGATCGTCATAGTTGGATCAGAGCCTAGGTTCAAGCGAACCTAGGGGAAACATTTAATGAAACTGAATAAGACTTAACAAAACGAACTTAGACGTGGAAACTTGAAGATCCTTACTTAGAACCTTAGTTAGGAACCGAACGTCAGGCGGGTAGTAGCAGGGTTTATACGCCATATATTTTGATTGTAATAGTATATACGCGTATACGATGCTGATACATACCTTCGCTATTGCAGATACGACATGGACGCACAACCGACTCCACCTTCGGAGGATGGTGGACAGACGAGTGGTACTACGCCTATCGCAACTGATCAAAGTGTACTTGATCGGATAGCGGCACAAGATCGACAATTCGAGCAGATGATGGCCTTACTCCGTGCCCAGATAGTGGCTATCGCGACATTTACCGCCGCTATCACACCGAGCGTCACCGAGACGGCAGCCATGCCGATTGTTCGTGGTACGCCGATTCGCGCTTATGGCGAGACGCCACGCGACTACGATTTAAGAGACTCGTCCTGAGGCTATCACACCGACATCTACACATGCAGTGACACTGACACAGACCCCACATGAGATCACATTCGAGACCTCCTTGTCAGCTGAGGCTAAGCTGACAAAAGAGTTTGTGAGATTTCAGCCGGGATATTTCACTAGAGGCGGATACCCGAGGCAACTGCGAGATGGCTTCTTGCACACGAGAAATCACATAATCTTCTAAGGATTCACGACAGTATTCGCACTAGTTAATCCAGATATAAGTTTCGAGGAGAGGCCAAAGTTTGGTGGACCGCTTATACCGAGACTCATGGAGAGCCGACTACATGGGCAAATTTCAGACATGTCTTCTATGATCAGTACATACCGAGGGAGATACAGTTGCGGCTACGAGACATGAATTCTTGTATCTTAAGCAATGTAACCGCACAGTTGTTTAGTATATGGAGAGATTCGTTACCTGTTACAGTTCGCTTGGGACTTGGCTTCTACAAATCGCGATCAGGTTCATTATTTTAAAGTTGGACTCAAAGATGAGATAACGAGTGTAGTAGTATCAGGCGAAGCTCGTACGCTGCAGAGATCTACAAGAGGGCCTTAGCCCATGAGACATATCTTCTCTTTTTCGCCGTGATGCCCATGCCACAGTTGACATCAGGGTCGTCCCAGCGATACACTAGGTCTGACAGGAAAGGGAAGAAGATCATCGATCACAGAGATAGACGAGGATAGAGGCCCAAACATGATGATCACCAAGCAGTCATTTCCCATGCAATAGTACCTCCACATCCAACACAACTTTCAGGTGGTGGTTATGCACAGGGGGGACAGGGAGATAGATCGACCCAGGACTAGGGAGGCGAGGACCGATGACAGTATGGTCGAGTCAGGGCCAGAGGTCAGATAATGGTAAGAGTCAGGGGTCAGGACACATGCCTCTTACTTGTTTCAAATGCAGATAGTCTGGACACATTAAGAAAGAATGTCCGATGGCTTCGTAGCACCACCAGTTCAGGCTAGGGAGAGCGGGTACACGTTGTAGCACAACAATAATACGAGGCCACTAGACAGCTCGTCGAGGGCATGATTTCGATTTGCGGTCGTTTTATGCATACACTTATTGATTCTGGTTCTATAGTATCATTTATTTCTCGATGTATGGTTGATAAGTTAGGGTTAACATCGATTACAATTAGTACACTCCTGATTTTAGCACGACAACTGGGATAAGGTTTTCTCTAACATGATTTGTGAGGGTTGCACGATAGAGATCTCCGGACACCAACTCCCTATCGACCTACGCGTTCCAGAGTTCTTAGAGTTCAATGCACTTTTGGGCATGGACTGACTAGCGTCGTATCATGCCCAGGTGGATTGTTTCCGTAAGACAGTGAAATTTCAGATCCCCGACATACCAGAGTTCAGTTTCACTGGTGATGCGAGTGTACTACCGACCACTAGGGGTAGATTGGCTACGACCATAGAGATAGAGGTGTTTGCAGCGATAATAGAGTCAGCCAGAGACACCATAGGTTAGACTTGAGGATATCCCAGTTGTCAGTTAGTTTCCCGATGTCTTTCCGGAGGATCTACCAGGATTGCCCCCACACAAGAAAGATTGAGTTCGTTATTGAGTTAGTGTCGACACACAGCCGATAGCTAGCAGACCGTACCGGAAGGCACAAAAAGAGTAGGATGAGTTGAAGACTTAACTTGAAGACTTGGAGAAGAAGGGGTTTATACACCCGAGCACATCATCATGGGAGCACCAGTCCTGTTCGTTAAGAAAAAGGATGGTAGTTTGAGGATGCGCATTGACTATAGGAAGTTGAATCAGGTGACAGTATAAGGAATCGTTACCTTTTGCCCAGATCGACGATTTGTTTGACCTGTTGGCCGGAGCCCGTTTCTTCTCTAAGATCGACTTGAGATCGGGTTATCATTAGCTCAGAATTCGAGATGGAGACATACCCAAGACTGCATTCAACACCATATATGGGTTATTTGAGTTTACAGTAATGCCGTTTGGATTGACGAACGCACCGGCCATGTTCATGGACTTGATGCACAGAGTATTGAAGACTCGCGATGATCATGGGCAACATCTCATGGGCAACATCTCATGTGGCAGCCCTGCCACCCCGGGGTGACGTGTCGCCATGCACTCCTCGCCCGGTGGGCCTAGCTATACATGTCCGACACCTGCACGTCCTTCTCTTATCTCGATATTCGTGTCAACATGTATTTTATTAAATTAGTTAGTGGGTTTTCGTATTTTCTTAACCAATTCTCTTTAAGTAGTTAAATATTTAATAAGTTCACTAATTTGTAGTTTATTATAATCCTAACCACACTAGTGGGTTGTATCTTACAAGTTAACTTAAATCAGCGGAAGCTTTAATTGATATAATTAGGTAAAGTAATTTAGCATGATAAACATTATCTATACGAGCATGTCCCACCGTGGAAAACCCGGAAAAATACTCTGTATATAAGCGACAATACCATAACACATGGTATATACATGTACAAGGTCATCTCAAGTCCCCCAATAACCAAAATAAAAACCAAAATATCAAAATAATATAAACACCTACAAGTATGTCCAAGACCATCATCAAAGTGAGATAGTCGCTTAAGATTTTCTTTTACCGCTACTCGTAGAAAGGTCTGCACTCAGTCACCCAACAAATACAATGACAAGTCCGGTGAGTAAATTCCTAAGAGAAATCCACACAATATTCAACAAGAAATCAAATAGAAGTATAAATCATGCATGTATGCTATCTGGCAACAAAAATATATACTTACATGAATATAGAGCAATACAAAAGATTCATGCGGCATACCATGATAGTTAACATAACGCAACAGACAATAATCAAACAAGTAGTGATTAACACTAGAACATACCAACCAAACATGCTCAAAATAAGGCTTAATAGCAGTTAATGATATAAACGAGAATGTAAACACATCACAGTTAAGTCAATATACATGTAAATATCCTTGATGAAAACCAATGATGTGTCACGTGTAGCAGACTATACCATACTTCGGAGCTAAAGACCTTTCCAGGGGCTTCTCCCACCACCTCCACTGTCCCGTCCTTAGTCTTTGCGGCGCTGACCAGATCTGCTGAGACACCGACGCGTGTGCATTGGTGCAGCTCGGGTCGCAATTCACAGAGGGCATGATCACACGTGCTATGGTATAGTGTACCCAAGTCCGTCCACACATCCCGGTGTAAGAACCCCGATAAATGGATTAATTAGTTAGACAAACCGGTAAAGGAAAACAGTTCGGCACCCATCACATGCATAAGAAAATGAACTGAATTCTGTGAAGCATTCTCAAGGGTTTTACGCACCTCAATCCGCGCTTCAACTTCTCCTGACTCTCGTATCCAACCCGACAAGCTTCCCGATACTGAGCTATGGTCCCCTAAGTCCCTGAGGTTAATTAAGTGTGTTTATTATGTATTCACATTGGTTCAATAGACTTTAAATCAATCTTCCTAAATCAACCCCTAAAGACTAAATTAAGTCTCAATTTCGGTCCTACATTTTAACGCACTTTTAGGCATTAAATGGTCTAAATATCGAAATCCTTCATCAAAAAAATTATTGTTGGTCTCTCTCTTAGCTTTCCGAAAAGGTTTAGTTTGCAAAATTCCGATTTAAAATGAAAGACATATCATGATTTTACTAAACATAGGTCTAATTGGAATCTAATCTGACCAGCAGATTTAGAAAATTTATTTCTCCCAATTTATAGTTCCTAAAAATGTAATCACGAGGTAGAAAACATACCCAAATACAACATACTAAAATATCAGCTCATTTGGATAAGTAGTTAGGGAGTTATGTCCTTAACAAATTTAGTTTCAAAACTTTCCTTTTGAATTCTAGTACCTACTTGTAGAGCATGTTTAAACATAAAAACATTTGAATCAAAATATTTTCACTTAAGCAAAGTTAGTTCCCTTTAAATAAGCTTTCAAATGCCACTAGTTTGGATCGATTTGGATCTAAAATGAGCAAGTTATGACCAAATTACCAGGTTGATTCCTAATACAACATGCAGAATTCTACTTTTGGTGTTGCAATTTCAAAAATTCATATCTTTATGATTTCAAAACCAAATTAAGAACTTCAATATAGCTGGATTATCAGCTTGAAATGAGGAATCCGAATATATAATCCAATTGCAAATATTCAATCATCTACCCTCGAAATAAGCATAAAACCGGAACTTGTTTCAAATTCAACTAGAAAGATGCGTACCTAGTTTATATAACACGCTAGCTTGAGAATTTCCAACCAACTCCAATGGATTCCTTCAACACCTTGATGATTCACTCCTTTCCAGCAACTCCTTCTTCTTCAGCAAAATGAATGAATGATTTAGTTTGCATGTTGTTTGATCATTAATGTTATATATTAAGATGATGTTCCTTCCTAGCCCTTGATCTCCATGGATTTATGTATCTCGAGGACTATCTAATGGTACACCTTTTGCCATATATCCCACTAACTCAACCTCAAGTGACACCATTTCATTACTCACCTAGTTCCTAGATGTGCCAATGTGTATCTCTAGACCAATCTTGCTTTCCATTTAATTTACTCAACTATAGGCCTTGATTTATTGTATTAATTCACCTTAGCTTAGGCCCATCATAATGCCTAAGATTAGTGTTTTAGTGACCAACAATTATCAACTTGTGGTCCCACTAACTCTCAACTACCCAACACTCAGTGCTCCATGTCTCAGCGACGCATTTCAAGGTACGCCATAGCCTATTGTTTTAATTGAATCAATCTTATTCCATGGTTACATTACCTATTTTACGTGTATTAACTAGTCATTCTAACGTGAATTAGTGGAGTTTCCTAGTGTACTCGTAGTTCGCCTACTTGACACTCGCGTCGACATGCCTTTCGATGCGAGCACCCGTCAAACATCCTCGCCTGATATCAACATACACATATGTAGTGCAATATAATAATAATAAATTTAAACACCACATATATACAACCACCATCTATATATAACATATTTCCTCGATTCTCGTGTCCGAGTCAACCGAGTGGTCCACGTAACGCCCAAATTTCGACCGTTAATTCTCGATATTAATGCTCATCCTAGTTTAATTAATTTGGGCCGTTACAATTCTTCCCAACTAGGAGAATCTCATCCTCGAAATTTAAATCTCGAGTACCTTCTGGTTCATCTAACCTATCCCCGTGTGACCTCGCCTCACACCTTGATGTCCCACTCTACATTCCCTTGAACACCTCTACTACTCCATCACATGGATCGTAGTGTTACCTTTAGATATGCGCGTTTTGCCTAGGTGGTCAAAATCATTCACTCTCTTCCCAACGTCCCCGCAACCTATTCTCAGTTCGATTTTTGTGTTCAAGTTTCTCTAATCCAATTACCTTACTCCCGTAACTGTAAGCCTTTCCTAGTTCACCATGACAATCTCATGTCGTACCACGACCTATCCTTACTCACCATTCTTCAATACATTGGGGACCCACCAGTGGGCCTATTTGATCCGCTCCACTGGCCCATCAAATAATAGCCTTTCATATAACTGTATCCTCAGGCGTTGCCCCGCACGCAATGTGCCCAACAAGACCCTTCCTACAACCCTTCAAACCTCCGCATAACTGTGTCCTCAAGCGTTTCCCCGCACACAATGTGCCTAGCTAGGCTTTTAATACATCATTTCCTCACTTCGTCATGGGTCACTCTTAAGAGTTGTTTGGACGTGGTTCTACCGTTCATGGGTTCCTCTCATTCGACCATGAGATGTTTGGCAAGGTGATCATCATAGGTTCCTCTTGTTTTAGCTAAGTCGATTCCTAGATATCGACCAGGTTTTTTTCTATCACGCTACACTCGTGTCCAGTTTTGACTTCTCTGCGACTTATATTCATGGGATTACTTTATTTTCTGTTCCTTATTTAAAATTGCATGAATTGTAGCCATTTTATTTGATTTTGTGAATATTAGCTAACGTTCTCTGGGATTTACTCACTGGGATTTTTCATTGTTTTGTAACAAATTGCAAACCCTACAACGAGCCGGGGCAAGGGGGTGTTAGGCGACTACCTCTGAGCTAGGAAAGTCCCAACACTTTTTGCGTAGGTGTTTGTATGTATTTATTTATTGATTTCATGGGATTTTAGGAGGACTTCTATACCGATACATGTATATGATCATCTTTTGTACTTTTGTCACTTTTTGATATATATGGTATTTCATGCCGGGTTTTCACATTATAGGGTTGTTTATTAATGTAAATTCTTCATTTTAATATTTGCATGCTTTAAAGACTTCCTCTTAGGTATTCGACTTATATTAATTTAATAAATCACGAACAACTTAACTTAGTTAACTTAATGTAAATATTCATGAAAACATCCATAAATACTAAGTTAAGGCGAATGAGATTCATACAAAGGTTTAGGTCGCGGGCAGTTAAGATAAGTGTGCTGTGACGTGGCATGCTTGGTGACGTGTCTGGCGACGTGGTTGTACTCGGTTTGCCTCGGAGTTTGGGCCGTCACATAGAGATACACATTAACACATCTAGAAGTCATGTGAGCATCAATTAGTGTCACAAGGACTGAGTGAGTGGGAGTGAATTGACTAAGTGGCTAGAGGTGAACCATTAGACAAAACTCGAGATACGTAAACACATTGAGATCAAGGGCTAGAAATCAATCCCACTTTAATATATATTGATCATTTGTTCCAACATATGCAACCAAACCATTTACAATTTTGGAATTTGGAGAGAATAGAAGGATATTAGGAAGCTGAAATTCAACCATTTTAGAGCACACTAGAGGATTTAAACTAAGGTAATCATCATCTCCATCATCTCCTCTATCTAATAAACTCATTTATTAGAATTTTTGATCAAATTGTTGTTCCGAGGTTGTGTAGTTGCTATGTTTTGGTGTAAATTGGGTGTGGAGAGTGTATTAGATAAGTTTAGGTAGGTAAATTTGAAGGGAAAAACAAAATTCTCGACTTGAGAATTCTGTCCCAGAGGCTATGTAACCTGCTACCTAGAACGGTTAGCACGCTAATCGTTCTAGGTTTCCAACTGTTCTTCGTCCTGAAGAACAGTAGCACGCTACATCAATTACCTAGTGCGCTACCACTACATAGCGCGCTACATCAAGCCCATAGCACGCTAACAACGGATAAAAACTGAATATAAAAAGGTTGTTTTGGTGATTTTCCTCTTAATACACATATAAACACTTGTAAACAACTTAAACTTATAAAATTGGACTTCAAGGACTTAAGGGACCGTAGCTCGGGCATCGGGGAGCTAGTCGGGTTGGAAACGAAAGTCCGGGGAAGTGAGAGAGGAATTGAGGTGCGTAAACCCATTGGAATGCCACACAGAATTCATGATTTGGTTTATCGATTTTGCTTTTCGTGTGTGACTGCTGGTGAGCACACATGGGGTTTTCACTCCTATTTTGGTATGCGTATATATTGGTTGTGGCTAAATTGCATGCACGGGTTACTTGTGATAGTTCCCTTATCGATGGTTGTAGAATATATCTATGTCTGTCAGGAGGGATTATGGTGGTCCTGATGTGTAACACCGTCGGGAAGGGACCATGCCATTTACTGAAGTTGGGGTTTAGCCACTGTAAGCCTGTAAGTATATACGTGGTTCCTATTCAATTTATCGATTACTTGCTGGTGTAGGTTAGGGTTTTCTCGTGATTATATGGATGTTTACTAATTAATGCTTTATTTCTGAACTGGTTCAATTGGTATATGTTGTTTATTTATTTCACGCTACTGTTTTTGCTTGTTGGGTGCTGCTTACATTCATGTGAATATGATGTACTATTGCCAGGTGTTATATTCGCATGTCTCATAGTTTATCAGTTTTATTTCATGAATATTGTGTGGACTTCTCTTGGGATTTTACTCAGTAGACTCGTCATTGTATTTGTTGGGTGACTGAGTGCAGATCCTTTGACGAGCAAGGGCAAGGGCAAGGGCAATGAGGTACTGGGCGACTACTCTGAGATTGTGGAGCCAGCTTGTGTGTGATATCAATATGTATTTATTTTACTTTGTTGGGTTTTAGGGACCATAAAACACTGATTACATGTATATGGAACTTTTGTTATGTTTAACTCGCCTTGATATATACATGGTATCTTTTGTCGGGTTTTCCACTACTTATGATTGTTGAATACTGTATAACTTACTTAAATTAAGACTTCCGCTGTAAAGTTTCATTATAACTTGATAAATTGATTAACTGGCTAATGAAATCATTAATAATTATATGGAAACTAATTACCTAAGTTAGGATTAAATGGAAAAGTGTAAGTAGCTAGGTAGGTTACTGAACGTTAAGGATAAGCGGGCCATGACGTGGCAAGGCTTGGTGACGTGGGATAAGACGTGGCGGGTAGCAAGGCGGCCTGGAATTTGGGGCTGCCACATTATTATTGTGGCTACAAGGATCACAAACGACCTCGCTGCTACAAAATGCTTCAAGAATTGTCTTAGAGAGAAAGACGTATCACAAAAAGGATTAAAAGCACATCATAATGCTTCTCCTAAACGACCTTGTGGGTTGGTTCCAAAGCGTGACTACAAAATGAAGCTTCAATGTCGTTGAAGTCTATTACCTAGTCCTTGGTATTTTGATAGATATGAGATAAGTATTTTCTCAGGATTAAAGATTGTAACTTTTAATGGAGCACATCGGGTGATCATATGTTGATGGAATTCTCCTTAAAGATGTTCTACATGTCGAAAATTTGCAAGGAAATCTTCTTAGGTTCAAAACGTGCGATCAACACTTGCATGTTAAGTTTAACAAAGACAAATGTCATGTTTTGAAGTAAATGTGTTATGTTTGGTTTAACTTCAAATAATTGTTATATGTTGCATCCAATTACCACTACGCAGGGTTCTGATATGATTACCACATCGCCTTCTTTGCACTCTGTTCCACAGTGCCTCCTTTGTTCGCTGCTACCACATCACCTCCTTTGCACTCTGTTCCCACAGAGAAGCAATTGGCATACATCTTCATAAAGGCATTAGATAGATCAAGGCTTGAATTGGGGAGAGTGGGGTCTCTGTATTTTGCCCATTCACTAGTTGTCACACCAAAAAAGGTGTGACAATAGTGTATTCTGGTTTAGTTTTTATTTGCACATGGAGGCGTGGTACATGTTCCTATCGAAACTACGATAAGTCGTGTTGCCACAAAGCATCCTTTGACTCCTGTTGCCACAACCTATTCACTGCTCTATGTTCCCATAGTGCCTGCCTAGTCTTATGCTGCCACAGAGTCTCATTTGCTCAGTAAATAGACTTATTTTACTCTCCTAAGTTTTCTTTGCATTATTATGTCACAAAAGGGGAGAGTTTACGAAAGCTGGGACGGAAGAGTAACATTTGGTATTGCAGTTGGTTTTGGTTTTGTTATTGGTGGTATTCAGGGGTGAAGGTCACCCAAGAGGGGGGTGAATTGGGTTACCGAGTAGTTATTGCCCTTTTAAAACTTTATGCGCAAATTACAACTATAATGCATACACTATCAATGAATATATATATATGCTATGCAAGTGAATGGAATGGAAGAGATGGAAAGTGACACACAATTTATAGTGGTTCGATCCAACGATCTACGTCCACTACCTAACCTCCCTGGTTAGGATTTTTAACCCCACTTATATTGCAAATAAGTGTTACAACCTAAGCATACAAGCCTAGAGTGCCTAATTACAATTAGGACTTCCCACCTAGCCGCAACTAGGATTTGTGCCTAGTCTCAACTAGGTCTTCCCCTTTGACTTAGATTCCACTAAGTCTTACAATCATACAAATACAATAAGTTGCTGAAAAATAATGAGATACACTTTACAACACAAAGTGGTATCAAATTCAAACACTAGCAAGCCTCCTAGAGCCTAACAACTCTTATGCATGCAAGTATGAGAATAAATGGAATATGCAAATATGTCACCGATTTTGTTGCAAATCCCAAATGTGAAATCGTTTTAAAAACTTAATATATTAGTGTAAAACCGATTTCAAGTCTAAGAACAATAGTTTAACAAAAATCAAGTTTAAGTCCAAAACTTTTGTTCAAATCAATCTTAGGGTTTGATAAAATAAATTCAAGTGCAAAACCCAAGAAGAAGGTGTTCAAACACACAACAAAATGATTTTCAAATCAAATACACAAAACTATGTAGATTAAGCACAAGCAAGATTTTAGATCTAGGACTTTCTTACAAACGAGAGAATGACAAAAGAGATCAGCTTTGAAGAGATTCTTGTACTCCTTTTAAAGCCTCAAAAGTCTTTGGATTAGAGAACTAAAGAATGTACCACAAAGATCTCCTTTTGCTTCTTCACAAAAATCAAAGTTCTTCTCTTTGTAGATTTTGAGTTTTTGAGTGTGTTTCTTCATTCTCTTGACAAAACCATGTTCTTGGTGGTTTTATAGTGTTAGGTATTCCATCTTGACAGCTTTATGACCGTTCTAGGGATCCAAGGGTCCAAAATAGATCAAGAATTCAAATTAAAGTGTGTTTTCCAAATTGTAAAAAAAAGTCATCGATATGCAATTACCGCGCTAATGCTTTGAGACCTAGCGCGCTAACTCGCACTTAGCGCGCTAATGAAATCATTAGCGCGCTAACTGCAGGGACCTCAAAACAATTATTTTGTCCCTTTGTGTTAGCGACCCTTAAACTCGTCCGGACCTAACCAACCCTTATATAACATGTTATACGCGTTTATTATGAGTCATTAAGCCTAATTGGGTGGTCCTGGATATTTTTACAAATCCCGAAAACGGAAATTCACGATTTCATAATGTATTAGGGGCTATTCTCGCAAATTTACGCTTTTCTTTTCGAAGACCTTTCAAAAACGAGTTTTTCTTTTTCGAAAACATTTACAATGATCTCGTAATATGCAAATGACCATCCACACAAAGTTTCACATTGTTTAAACTCATAGTCCTAGTTATGTGTTTAAATTCCACTTTGAAACTTGAAGTAAACTTATAACTTTTGAAGAATGGTTTAAGAAACTTGATATGCATGGACTAATGCATTTGGCTTGCGTGAAAGAATTTGTATACCTTACATTGAAATTACAAATTGCGGTTTGAACTTTCATCTTCATTTCTTCATTAATGCCGAGTCTTGAACTTGTATTTCTTGAGTACCCTTGATATGTTGTTTTGCATCCTTTAACAAAAACTGAAATACACTAGATGTTTATTAGTACATTTTCACCTTGTTTGTTTCCATCAAAATCTCGGTCGAGTGTGAGTGACTAACCACTTAGTCCAACAATCTCCCCTTTTGATGATAACAAACAATGTGAACTTTAAAGGTGTAAAACGTAATCTAAATGTATATCGCATTCATGATTTTATATTTCATATATGCAAGTTCAAAACACATCAACCTTTTCAAGTTCAACCACATTTTTCTCCCCGTTTGATACCATCAAAAAGTGGGGCCAAGCATCTCCATAAATAAACACAAGAGAAACAATACGAGAGAAATATACTCTCCCCCTCACTTTATGCATATCAATAAACAATAGTCTGTAGCGATACAAATGCATAGACGATAAAACATAGTGAAGCAAGAAATATCCATATAGAAAACTCGAGAGATACGCAAAAAAAAAAAATTCATGATATAGATAGCATAAAGCAATGAGAGCATAGTTGTGGCTTAAACATTTGGGAGAGATGTGAGTTTTGAGGGTAAAAACGAAATTATAGACGCTCAAGTCGAACGACATTAGCGCGCTAATGAGTCGATTCATATTCTCGGGGCCGATACACTATTAGCGCGCTAATGGGTGTTATTAGCGCGCTAATTTCCCTCGGAAATTTTTGGTCAAGACATCATTAGCGCGCTAATTTTAACTATTAGCGCGCTAATTCCTCTCTCGAATTTTTTGACAAAAATTTTGGATTTTTGCAATATAGCTCCGATTCTCCTCAAACTTCATGGACACTTCACTAACACCATATAAAAAGGTTTGGAATAGCTAAAACATATGTAGAAGGTCCGATTCTCGAAACATGCCTAACTCACGCCGAATTTTAGAAAATTGATCTCTAGGCAAAGGCTTAGTGAATATATCGGCTAGTTGATCCTCTGTGGGCACATGGATGAGTTTAACATCGCCCTTTTGGACGTGATCACAAAGAAAATGGTGTCTAATCTCAATATGTTTTGTTCTTGAGTGTAACACCGGATTTTTTGATATGTTTATCGCACTTGTGTTATCACAATAAATTTCAGCACACCCAACTAGGATTTGATAATCCTCAAGTTGTTGTTTCATGTATAGAACTTGAGCACAACAACTCCCTATAGACACATATTCGCTTCCGCCGTAGATAAAGCAACGGAATTTTGCTTTTTGCTGAACCATGAGATAAGTGAATTTCTTAGCAAATGACAAAATCCGGAAGTACTTTTCCTATCGACTAGACTTCCCGCATAATCGAGTCAACAAAACTTCGAGTTCGAAACTCTTAGTTTTGTTGAACCACTAATCCTAAGTCTTGTGTTCCACTTAGATATCGAAATATGCGCTTTACACATTTTAAGTGGCACTCCTTGGGATCGGATTGAAATCTAGCACATAAGCACACACCGAACATAATGTCGGGTCTACTAGCGGTCAAGTATAGGAGGCTACCTATCATTCCACGATAAAGTTTAGGATCTATGGGTTTTCCTAGTTGGTCTTTGTCCATTTTGATGGTGGAACTACTAGGAGTGTCACATGCTTTCGATTTTCGAATTTGAATTTCTTTAACATGTCCCTCACATACTTTGCTTGATTTATAAAAATGCCATGTTTGGATTGTTTTATTTGCAAGCCTAGAAAGTATGTTAGTTCTCCCATCATGCTCATTTCAAATTCATTTGTCATTAATGATGAGAATTCATTACATAGACTTGTGTTGGATGACCCAAAAATGATATCATCAACATAAATTTGAACAAGTAACATATCATGTTTTTCGATCAAAATGAACAAAGTGGGATCTAGCGTTCCTTTCTTGAATCCTTTTTCAAGTAGGAATGCACTAAGTTCTGTCATACCAAGCTCTAGGAGCTTGTCTTAGTCCATACAAGGCTTTTTGAAGATGATATACATGACCTGGGTGTTCATGATCTTCAAAACCCGGTGGTTGTTCTACATATACCTCTTCATTAATGAAGCCATTTAAGAATGCGCTTTTAACATCCATTTGATATAGTAAAAACCCATTGTAGCAAGCATAGGCAAGTAACATTCGAATTGCTTCTAGTCTTGCTACGGTGCAAAGGCTTCCTCATAATCAATTCCTTCTTCTTGATTGTAGCCTTGTGCAACCAACCTAGCCTTGTTTCTTACAATTTCACCTTTTTCATTCTTTTTGTTTCTAAAAACCCATTTGGTGCCTATGGTTGTGTGGTCCTTGGGTCTAGGTACTAATGTCCATACCTTGTTCCTAACAAAGTGGCTTAGCTCCTCTTGCATAGCCATTACCCAAAATTCATCTCCTAAGGCATCATCTATCTTAGTGGGCTCGGTTTGTGATACAAAAGCTATATGTCCTTCATCTCGATGTAATGTGGACCTAGTGATTACTCCTTTGTTTGGATCACTTATTATTTGTTGGGATGAATGGCCAATTAGAAGTCTTGAATTCTTAGGCGCACTTGTGTCGGATTCTTTACATGCCTCAACTTCTTGACTATTTGAAGTTTGTCCTAGGGTGCCATCATCTTCATCATCGATCCTCAATTTTTCCAAGTTTTGCATCATCTTAACTTTGGGATCCACTTCATCAAATTTCACATGGATAGACTCTTCTATGGTTTTGGTTGATCTATTAAACACCATATATGCTTTGCTTTGTGCATAGAGTAGCCAAGGAAAGTACATACCTTTGACTTTGGGTCAAATTTGTCTAATTGATCCTTATCATTTAGAACATAGCAAGTACAACCGAACACCTTAAAGTAACTTATGTTGGGCTTTCGGCCTTTCCATAGTTCATAAGGAGTCTTTTTCACTTGCTTTCGGACATTTACTTTATTTATAACATAGCATGCCGTGTTAATGGCTTCTGCCCAAAAATGCTTAGCTATGTTGTACTCATTTAGCATAGTCCTACACATATCTTGGAGTGTCCTGCTTTTTCTTTCAACAACTCCATTTTGTTGGGGTGTTCTAGGAGAGGATAATTGGTGTGTATAACCTTGTTTAGCACAAAAATCCTCCAAGTTTCTATTTACAAACTCACCACCTCTATCACTTCTAATGATGGTGATTTTGTATCCCTTTTCATTCTCAACTAAAGCACAAAATTTTACGAACACATCAAACACTTCATGCTTATGAGAGAGAAAATACACCCATGTATATCTAGTAAAATCGTCAACAATGACAAAGCAATATGATTTACCTCCTAGGCTTTGTGTTTGGGTGGGTCCGAACAAATCCATATGGATAAGTTCTAAGGCTCGAGTCACATCACTTGTTACTTTCGTCTTAAATGACGATTTCACTTGTTTACCGAGGATACAAGGTTCACACTCCTTGTCTTTCTTAAACGTGCATTTGGGTAGACCCTTAACTAGATCATGCTTAGTCAATTTTGACAAGTTCTCCATGCTAGTATGTCCTAATCTACGGTGCCACAACCATGCATCACATTCACTTTGTGCACTCAAACATGAGACATTTTGCATATTCATCTCATCAAAGTTAATGGCATAAACATTTTTATCTCTATATGCAATAAATAAGGTTTCATGCTTCTCATTCCTAACAATGCATTTCGATGATTCAAACATAACATGAAATCCTTTGTCACACAATTGACTAATACTAAGCAAATTATGTTTCAATCCATCAACAAGATAAACGTTAGAAATAGAAAGTGAATTGTTACCGACGGTTCCGAGACCAATAACTCTTCCTTTGTTGTTGTCTCCAAATGTAACCTTTCCACCATCATGCCGCTTTAGTTCAATAAATTGATGTGCATCTCCGGTCATGTGTCTTGAGTACCCACTATCCAAGTACCATGGGGTGCTCTTCCTCGCAACCTACACAATGGGAAACACACTAGATTTTGGTACCCAAACACCTTTGGGTCCGAGAATGTTAGTGTAGTAAACATTTTTAACTACCCATGCTAGTCTACCCACTTTGGCCTTTTGTAATGCACATTTCCCGACCACATGAGTCTTGTTGCATTTAGAGCATCTACGATCATCATTTAGCAATTTCTTGTAACTTAACAAGTTTGCTCCATAACCTATGCCTCTTTTGTTGAGTGCACGTCGTTGTGCTCCCAACATCATGTCAAACATTTCTTTACCATTTGTAAACTTATGCACCGTGCTAGTCAAGTCCTCTACTTCCTTGACTAAAGCATCTCTCTCCCCTATGACTTCATTTAAGTCACTTTGGAGATCATTAATGGTCTCATTTTGTGACTCTATTTCACTAATTGCAATGGTCAAGCTCTTTTTGAGTTGTTTGGTCTTTTTGACCTCCTTTTCCAACTCTTTCCTAAGCTCATCAAGATTTGGAACATCATCCAAATCATCAACATTATCAAAGTTAAAAGAGTTAGAATTTACCTCGCCTTGTGCCATGAGACAAAGTATTGCCTTCTCACTTTCCGATTCGGATTCCGAACTTGATGATGATGAGTCATCCCAAGTTGCTTTGAAACTCTTCTTTCCTTTCTTCTTGTCAAACACCTTCTTGGATTTGCAATCCGCCTTGATGTGACCCGGTTTGCCGCAATCGAAGCATATGGTTTCATTTGATTTTCCTCCCTTGCTTCCACTTCAAAACTTCTTCTTATACTTGTCTCGCTTGTACATGGCCCTGTTGAGCTTTCTTGAGAGCATAGCTACTTCCTCCTCAAGATCATTGTCATCACATGACTTTTCATTTTCAATGATCTCTACCGATGCACTAGGGGAGCTATTTGCCTTCAAGGCGATATCTTTTCTTGAACTCTTAGTACCTCCACTTAATGCTTCCAATCTTGCTCGGTCTTTAAGTTCAAATTCATGGACTGTTAGCTCTCCACACAATGCATCAAATGTGTAATCTCCAAGATTTTGTGCCGATTGGATAGCATACTTCTTGGCATCCCATTCCTTAGGCAAGCCTCTAAGGAATTTATACACCGAGGTTTCTTGATCATAATTCTTTCCAAGATTCTTGATCTCATTCAATAGTTTAGTGAATCGAGTGATGGCGGTGGCTATGTCTTCATCGGACCCAACTCGGAAAGTTTCATAGTGCTCCTCAAGAATTCTTAACTTGGTCTTCTTCACTTGCATGGTACCTTCATAGTGTACCCCAAGCTTCTCCCATACTTCCTTAGCCGTTTGACAAGCACTTACTCGGTTAAATTCATTTTCACTTAGCGCACAAAACAAGTGATTCATGGCTTGATCATTTGAGAGCTCAATCTTTATCTCCTCGGCGGTGTACTCTTTCAAGGGCTTATCCGGTGGAGTGTAGCCACTTTCAATTGCATCCCATAAGAATCTATTTTGTGCTCTAATGTAGAATTTCATTCTCACTTTCCAATAAGCATAGTTAGTTCCATCAAAATACGGAGGCCTACTCGAAGAGTTGCCTTCCCGAAGGCGAGCCGGATCTAAGGTTTGCATCCTTGCACAAAAAGAACACTCAAAGATACGTTAGTAATACTTTGAGCAATAACCCGCTCGATACCAATTGAAGGTCACCCAAGAGGGGGTGAATTGGGTTACCGAGTAGTTATTGCCCTTTTAAAACTTTATGCGCAAATTACAACTATAATGCATACACTATCAATGAATATATATATGCTATGCAAGTGAATGGAATGGAAGAGATGGAAAGTGACACACAATTTATAGTGGTTCGATCCAACGATCTACGTCCACTACCTAACCTCCCTTAGGATTTTTAACCCCCACTTATATTGCAAATAAGTGTTACAACCTAAGCATACAAGCCTAGAGTGCCTAATTACAATTAGGACTTCCCACCTAGCCGCAACTAGGATTTGTGCCTAGTATCAACTAGGTCTTCCCTTTGACTTAGATTCCACTAAGTCTTACAATCATACAAATACAATAAGTTGCTGAAAAATAATGAGATACACTTTACAACACAAAGTGGTATCAAATTCAAACACTAGCAAGCCTCCTAGAGCCTAACAACTCTTATGCATGCAAGTATGAGAACAAATGGAATATGCAAATATGTCACCGATTTTGTTGCAAATCCCAAATGTGAAATCGTTTTAAAAACTTAATATATTAGTGTAAAACCGATTTCAAGTCTAAGAACAATAGTTTAACAAAAATCAAGTTTAAGTGCAAAACTTTTGTTCAAATCAATCTTAGGGTTTGATAAAATAAATTTAAGTGCAAAACCCAAGAAGAAGGTGTTCAAACACACAACAAAATGATTTTCAAATCAAATACACAAAACTATGTAGATTAAGCACAAGCAAGATTTTAGATCTAGGACTTTCTTACAAACAAGAGAATGACAAAAGAGATCAGCTTTGAAGAGATTCTTGTACTCCTTTTAAAGCCTCAAAAGTCTTTGGATTAGAGAACTAAAGAAACGACCACAAAGATCTCCTTTTGCTTCTTCACAAAAATCAAAGTTCTTCTCTTTGTAGATTTTGAGTTTTTGAGTGTGTTTCTTCCTTCTCTTGACAAAACCATGTTCTTGGTGGTTTTATAGTGTTAGGTATTCCATCTTGACAGTTTATGACCGTTCTAGGGGATCCAAGGGTCCAAAATAGATCAAGAATTCAAATTAAAGTGTGTTTTCCAAATTGTAAAAAAAAAAGTCATCGATATGCAATTACCGCGCTAATGCTTTGAGACCTAGCGCGCTAACTTCGCACTTAGCGCGCTAATGAAATCATTAGCGCGCTAACTGCAGGGACCTCAAAACAATTATTTTGTCCCTTTGTGTTAGCGACCCTTAAACTCGTCCGGACCTAACCAACCCTTATATAACATGTTATACGCGTTTATTATGAGTCATTAAGCCTAATTGGGTGGTCCTGGATATTTTTACAAATCCCGAAAACGGAAATTCACGATTTCATAATGTATTAGGGGCTTTTCGCAAATTTACGCTTTTCTTTTCGAAGACCTTTCAAAAACGAGTTTTTCTTTTTCGAAAACATTTACAATGATCTGTAATATGCAAATGACCATCCACACAAAGTTTCACATTGTTTAAACTCATAGTCCTAGTTATGTGTTTAAATTCCACTTTGAAACTTGAAGTAAACTTATAACTTTTGAAGAATGGTTTAAGAAACTTGATATGCATGGACTAATGCATTTGGCTTGCGTGAAAGAATTTGTATACCTTACATTGAAATTACAAATTGCGGTTTGAACTTTCATCTTCATTTCTTCATTAATGCCGAGTCTTGAACTTGTATTTCTTGAGTACCCTTGATATGTTGTTTTGCATCCTTTAACAAAAACTGAAATACACTAGATGTTTATTAGTACATTTTCACCTTGTTTGTTTCCATCAAAATCTCGGTTTGAGTGTGAGTGACTAACCACTTAGTCCAACAAGGGGGAGTATTGATGGTTAGTTGCCTTCGTTTTTGTACATGATGATGCATGATTTGTGAATTGCATATGTGCTTGTGAGTACAAGGGCTTTCTCTAATTTGTGATCATAACTACCTCTGCTGAATACCTATGATTTGGGTCTTATCCACAAGTGAGTGATGTTCTTTGACTTTCTTTTATTGTGACAAATAATGACAAAGGGAGTTTGTTAGTGTCACATTTTGAATGTGCTGATTGTTTATTATTTGTATCACGTGTGGATAAAGATATGCCAATATGGTTGTTGGAGATACTAGATCAGGAGTTGAAACTACTCATTATCTAGAAGTTGAAGTTGTTTTCAATTGAACGTTGTACCAATAGACACCAACGATGGTTGTTGCAACAAAGAGAATATCTTATCAGTTGCCACGAAGGTTATCTAAAGCCAACTGATTTGTTAAGATGTGATTATTGCATATTATTGAGTCTTATCCGAAATATATATGAAGAATCTCAAACCACGTGCAACAATAAGTATATAAAGCATCAAGACTTACTAGAGATTATTCATCGTTGAGGTGTTTCAAAGTTTGAGTATTTAATTTTTTTATTGTAATTGTTTTCATAACATTTCACTTTGAAATGTGTGATTACAAGTTATGAACTTGTGTTCATTTTATTCTTCCTTGTAATTTTTTGAATTATCACCAAGGGGATCTTGGGTATTCCAGTCGAGGGGATCTCGACCTACACCAGGGGGACTTGGGAGAAAATCTATTGTAAGTGTGAAAGAGAGTGCATCAAGATTGGTGAGGGAGTCACTAGAAAAGGGTCTTGTGTAAGTATGAGTTTTCAACTTAGTGAATTTTTATACTGGGCGTGGCCCCGCAGATGTAGGACATGGACCGAACCGCGTCAACATATCTGGTGTTGTGGTTTGTTTACTTTAATTTTCTATTACTTTGTTGGTTGCATAGATTTTTGATTTTTCAAAATAGATCTACAAATAATTGACATAAGGCTTTGTACACTCAATGATGAAGTCTTCAAGCCCTAATTCGACCACTAATTAAACTCCCAAAACGTACCAATGTGGAAGATTTGACTGAATAGGAGATAGTCAACCCACGAAGAAACTCGAGTTGAGTTGTTGACGGAGAGAAAATTGAGTAAAATCGATGTTCACGAAGAAATTGCAGTGGTAGATTTTGGGACGAAGTAATAGAGACGAAGAGATACGTGGACTTCAAAAACTAAACTTGAGTTCATAAAAAAAATCTAACTTAAGTTCGAGTTGGTGTTCATGAAGAAATCACAATGATAGATTTCTAGACGGAGTAATAGAGAAGAGATATATGGACTTCAAAAATTGAACTTTAGTTCGAGTAGGCGATGAAGCAGAGTTTGAGTTTTGTTGACCGCAAGAAAAAAGGCAAAACATAATTTTTGCTTACGACTCAAAAATAAAAGATTTGCTCTTTTATATATTTGATAGATATACTATATGAAATTATTTTTTTTACGTTGTATAGGGGTACATTTTAGCAAACAAAATTTAAGATATGAGCTTAGTTGTAATGTGAAGAAATCAAAGCTGGTATTTCATGATCTCTCAATTTTCTACCAAAATTCATTTTCCTCAAACGACCGTGACAATTTGTCTATGATAAACCTTTTTTTTTGACTGAATGTTTTCTATGATAAACTTAAGTGCATGGAAAATTTGGGATGACACCGTACAAAAATGTAGTCTCCTAATTTTCTCAAAAGGACTAGCCAATGTCAAATTAAGAATTATCACTCTTACTTCATTTGTAGTTTAAGATGATCAAAAATTTTCATGGCCACCTCTCATAGGTGTCAATTATATATGCTACTTAGTCAAACTCAAAAGGCAAAATATTTTCAAATAAATAAATAAATAAAAATAAAAAAATTCAAAATGTCAAATAATATGTTATAGTTACTCATCAAATTCATTAGAATCATTACATAAGCATTTGAGCCTTTAAATATTCAATCATCTGACAAAAAAAATTACTCAAGAAAATAAAATTTCGTTAAGAACATGACATTCGACGTGTTTGTTTTGTATAGAGGGATCACATGTACCTTCTAATTACAATCAATTGTCTAATCTGTCTATCAAGCTCTTTATAATTTTAGGGAGTGACTACTAACTCCCTGTACTTTATATCAGCCCTCCATTTAATTTAATGAGTTTTTAAATCAAACTACTCTTAAGTAAAATTACATTTTCAATTTTGTAATAAGAGATATTTTGTTAAATTACATAAATAACCTTACTATTCAAATTATTTACATCCCAACTCACTCACCCGTCTAACTTTACACTCTCTACACCCATCTCATCCCAACTCTCAACATTGTATCATCGGCGACCTTCCGACATTGTCCCATTGACCTTCGAGCAATGAGCAACTTTTCACAAAGCATGGATCTTTTTTTTGAAGCGTAAAGTTTGAATAAAGTTGAGGTAAGCCTTTTTTTGGGTACGTATTCATATATGGAGTGGTTTTTTTTCGTAATGGTCATCAACCACCATTTAATCATGGATCTACTATATACGCTACCAAACAGGGCATCGACTCAAAAAGAGCCGTTGTCGAAGAAGTTAGAGGCTCGTTCTTTATGACGCTACCAAAGCTGATAGCGGCACATTGTTTGTATGCCGCCACCAACTTTGACAAAAATTAGTTTTTGCAAATGTGAACAACAGACAAATGACACATGAGGGTCTGTATATATGACGAGAAGACAACACATGATAATTAAACATTCTTATGTTGGCTTTGAGAACAACAAATCTTTATCTTACATGATTTAGTCGATTTAGTGCGTGATAATAAGAGGGAACATAGGGAGATTGACGACCAACTAACTAACTAACTAAATGATGATGCGGTGACAAATTGGTGGTAATGATGGTGAGGCCAGGCATGAAGTAGATGATGGGGTGGGATGAAGTTTTTTGTGGGGGAATAACAACATGAAAATGAAGATGAGAGGGGTGGGAAAAGAAAAGTACTATTTGGTTTTGATTAGGGTTGATGTGGGGGCAAGCATATGGTAAGGGTAAGTAGGGAAGTTCATTAATAATTGAGGGGGTAGTTAGCGCATTTACTAACTAATAGAAGGGGCGTTGATGTATGGTAATGGGATGCAAATAGTCAATCCCTAATTTTATGATGTCTTAAAAATCATTACTACTTCTTAGTTTTAAAATCGATGTTTTTTTATATAATCACTAATTTTGTTTTAACAACGCACCTTTTAACAACATTTATTTAATGTTATGAAAAATGAATTTTCTTCATTTATTACTAATTGAAAGAGAATCAACCCGCCATGTAAACTACTATAATAAACTACTACTAGCTCTAATAAAAAGAACCAGAGTAGCACTACTACTTTTCAAGAAGAAGACTACAATGAAATTGAAGCTCAGAGTTTACCGAGTCGATCGATTTGCAAAATTAGAGCAACCTAAGACGAATTTGAAGAGACATTCTTATAAATTGAGGATTAGTAGAACAACAAATTAAGTCGTTGTGCCGAATTAGTTGGGGGTCATGATGTGTGAAGCCAACAGTGGAATTTTAATTCTTTTTAGTAATAAACTACTAGTTTCTTCCAATCGAGAAAAATTAAGGAGATTTTAAGGGAAAATTGTTCACTCTTTGACTTCTAATTGTCATGGTCCTTTAGATACAATTATATATATATATGGAGTTACTATTAGCACCCCTTTATGTTATATCCTCCCCTTATTTAATTTAATGTTATTTGTAGCCCTCAATAAGTTAGTTAAAGCTCTAAGCACCCCCTTAATTGTTAGTAAATTTTCTATTGTACCCCTAGTTTATATTTGCCCCCTATCACCCCAAAAAAGTTATATTTTCATCTTTGTGATCTTCAACCTTCAATCTCTTGTTGCACATCATCTTTTTCTCTCTGTTAACTCAATTCGATCCATATGCATTTCGAGATTGATTCTTTGATCTTTAAAAGCTAAGATTCAAAACAAATAAAGGATTCTAACCATTAAAGAATAAGAATTAAATCTCAACCAAATACTAATAATTAAGTGTTGTATTTGATGGTGAATTGTTGAATTTATGGACAAAGAGATGATAAGAGGTGTAGAGATTATGAAGTAGAAGAGAAAATGAGATGAGTCTATAATTTAATTTGAGGTGGAATATAGAAAGTGAAAATTAAGTAGAAGAGGAGAAGGTGAATGTAGTAAGTGAGATAGGAGTTGGGAATGAATTTAAAGTTTCATTTAGAGAGGGGTGTAGAGAGTGAAAGTAAAGTAAAGGAGGGGTGTAGAGAGTGGAAAGTAGAAGGGGAAAAAGAATGAAATAAGTTCACGATTTAAAGTGGGGTTATTTATGTAATTTTGCCTAAATACATTTTAGTTTAAAAATGTTTTAAATTAAATGGGGGGCCGATATAAGGTAGTGGGGTCTAATAGTCATTCTCTATGGAGCCCAAATATATTCCTATGCCATGGAACCTCTCAAAATGTATTATGTATTAAATGTTTTGTGCATTTATGACTCATAGATTAATGTGGTAGATTAGAATCAATGGTTATAAATATGATTCCCATGACATGAATATTTTCGTGGTTCCATGATAGTAGTAGTAGTAGTAGTAGTAGTAGTAGTAGTAGTAGTAGTAGTAGTAGTAGTAGTAGTAGTAGTAGTAGTAGTAGTAGTAGTAGTAGTAGTAGTAGTATATATATATATATATATATATATATACATACATGCTTCGCACAATTAGGCCCGCTCGCTTTGCTCGATGGAATTAACTTAAAAAAATAAATAACTTCACTATATATATGTAATAATATTGAAGAAGGTACAATTAGCATCATGCATACCGACCTTGAGTAAAGATACCGTTAAATATAGATAAAAGCTTGCTAAACTTTTCAAGATATGAAGTTGAAAGAAATAAAAAAGGCAACTGCTCTTCGGACCCTACGTTTACTCAATTTACTCTATTTTTGAATTTTTTTCAGCTTTTAGTGAAATGACCCAACTACCCCTCCATCTAAAAGAGTTTTTACTCACATATACCCCACTCACCCCACTCACGCATACCATAAGTCATCTTTCTCTCTCTTAAATCACATTCTCACCACCAACCCAAATCCGACGAAACTCGAGCAAAACCAGATTGATTCGACGCCATTGGTGCATTCATTTGACGACCCCAAACTCCAAGACAAATCGGGTATCGCCACGTCGTCGGACACATCACTAAGCATGTCATATCACCACACACTTATCCTTGACGGCCTGCAACCTAAACCTTCGTTTGTATTTTATTCTCATTAACTTAATATTTATCATGTATTTATGAATAATTACATTAAGTTAGCAAAGTTAAGTTCTTCGTGATTTATTAAATTAATATAAGTTGAATATCAAAGCGGAAATCTTTAAGGCACGCAAATATTGTAATGAAAAGTTTGCATTAATAAACAACTCTACAGTATGGAAACTCGACATGAGATACCATTTATATAAAAAAGTGACAAAAGTATAAAATATGGTCATACACATGTATCAGGTATACAAGTCCTACTAAAGACCCCATAAAAATAGTAAATAAGTACATACACCTATGCAAAAAGCTGATGGAGCTCTCTTAGCTCAGAGGTACTCGCCTAAGACTTTCTTTGCCCCGGCTCGTCGTAAGATCTACTATTTGTCACAAAAAACAATGACAAACCCCTGTGAGTAAATCCATAGAAAGTTAGCTAATATTCACAAAATCCAACAAAATGGCTACAATTCGCGTAATTTAAATAAAGAACAAAAAATAAATTAGTCGCATGAAAATAAGTCGCAGAGAAATCGAAACTGGACACGAGTGTAGCGTGACAAAAAACCCTGATCGACATACGAGAATTGACTTAGCTAAACCAAGAGGAACCAATGTCGATCATCTCGCCAAACATCTCATGGTCTAATGAGAGGAACCCATGAAGAGTAGAACCCCGTCTAAACATCCCTCGAGAGGAACCCATGATGGAGACTTAGGTCTCCGTCAAACATCTTTCAACCTAACAGGTCTCGCGATAAATAGTCACCGCGTAGCTCCAACATGAGCAACTACTCGAACAGTGCGGGGTAGCTAGCCCCGGGGTGTGAGTCTATGTCATGCCCCGTCGACAAACATACATACACACGTGGGAGTTGATGAAAAATAAGTGGATAACAATAAATAGCACGATGGAATAGTTGAAACTTAAAATAAAGAAAATGTTATAAATGAGTTTTAAGTAATTTTTTCGTGGGTTTACTTACCTAAAGCAATCACAATTCACCTTCAAAACGTTTCGCTCACGCCTCAAAATATGCACCCGACACTTGACTATAGTCTCCTAAGTCCCTGGTGTCCAATTATACCACTTAAATTATTTTAGAGTCACATTAAGTGAGTTTATAAGGTGTGACAAAAAATCTAAAATTTTATTCCCAAAAAATTTAGTTTGACACACTTTTCGGGTTATACCAGGGTGTCAACTCTCGAAAAATCCTCGAAACTCATTATTCTAGTTATTTCTATTTTTTCATATTTGTTTCTGATTTTTGTGGAATTTTTCATAATTTTTTGCTATTTTTATCTATTTTATGTAATTTTTTGTAATTTATTTTTATTTAAAATTAGTTTTATTTAATTTTTAATTTATTTTTTATTTAATTAGTGGGTTGGGCCTGAATCGGGCCCAAGTTCGGCTCCATTTTTCTCGCTCTTTCTATTTTTTCATATAATTTTTTTTTCTATTTTTTATGGAATTTTTCATAATTTTTAACTATTTTTAACTATTTTTATGTATTTTTTTGTAATTTATTTTTATTTAAAATTAGTTTTATTTAATTTTAATTGATTTTTTATTTAATTAATGGTTTGGGCCCGGGTAGGCCCGACCCAGTGTGCTTGGGGCAGCCAGGCCCGGCCCACTTAGTTACACCCTCCCCTCCCAATTCGTTCGTCTCCTCCAAAAACATTATATTTTTTGGTTTTTATTTTTTTGCAATACAACAATAATAACAACAACACTACAACAATGCTAACATCATCACTATTAAAGCTCCTAAACCTCTCGACCAAATTAACAACAAAAACAATCACTTACCTCTGTTTAGAGAGGTCGCCAACGCGAGAGGTGGTGATGCGGAGCCGAGAGAGACCGCAAGTGTCGTGGGAGAGAGGAGAACTTGTGACGAGTGGGGTGAAATCAAATGAGATTGAGGAGTGTTGAAGAAAATAAATGTAAAAACGAGAGGGAGAGGAAGAGGAAGAACCGATTATAAAAAGAGAGAGAAATTGTTGTGTGTTTTTGTTTAGAGAAGATAGAGGAAAATTGAGGTATAGGATGATGTGATGGGTAGGTGTGATGTGATGGGTGATGTGACCTATAAACCATATCCCATACACCCGCGTTATGCGCACCTCGCGATGTCCTACACTCTCGTCACTACACGCGCACAACACGACCAATGAAAAATCTTAACCAGTGTGACACGAATTATTGAATAATAATACAACAATTTATCACACATTACATAAAAACAACTATTTATACCTTGGTTTGCGTGCCCTAGACTTGCCAGGAGTGTCCACATGGGTCCGAGCTACGGGACCTAATATGTAATTAATATATTAATTAAGAATAACTAGAGCGGGCCGTTACAATCTTCCCAACTAAAAGGAATTTCGTCCCGAAATTCAAACTTAAGTAAAAACATTACCTTGAAATAACTGGGGGTATCGCTCATGCATGGTAGATTCTTGCTCCCAAGTAAGTCCTTCGTTCTCATGATACTGCCATCGAACAAGTACTAGTGGTATTTCCTTCCTCTTGAGAGTCTATACCCTGCGATCCACTATCTCAATATGGTTTTCCTCGTACGTTACATCTGGTCGAACCTGGATCCTGGTCATATCAACCATCGGTCTCGGTCCTGATCGGGCCAGTCATAACATTGAAATATGGAAAACATTATGAACCCCTGCCAATCGGCTCAACAATCTCAACTGATAGGCGACCTCCCCAACTCATTTTCTCAATCTGAAATGGCCGAATAAATATTGGTGCCAGTTTTTCCTTTATCCCGAATCTCGGATGAGCCTTCAACGGGGAAACCTTCAAATAGACCCAATCATCTACCTCATAACTCAACCCATCGTGGTACTTATCCCCATATTTCTTTTGTTTGTGTTGGGTAGCCTGCAACCATTGACGAATCAATCTCACCTTCTTTGTATGGTCTACAAATATTTTAGGCCCTACGGTTGCTGTATCCTCGGGCTCTACCCAACAAGCCGATGATCTACACGGTCTACCATACAACACCTTAAACGGTGGCATCCTTATACTGGCCTGATAACTATTGTTGTAGGCAAACTCACAGAGCAGCAAGTACTCATCCCAATACCCACTAAACTGTAACACACAGGCCCTGAGCATATCTTCGAGTATCTATATCAATCTCTTTGACTGTGCATCTGTTGGAGGATGGAATGCAGTGCTAAACTATAACCTAGTACCAAACTGCTCTTGCATAGCCTGCCACAATGATGATGTGAGACGACTGTTCCGATATGAAACAATCGAAATCGAAACTCCGTGCAGTCGTACAATCTCTATTTCGAATAATGTGCTCAGTTGTGTGAAGGTATATTTCATTGAAATTGGTAGAAAATGAGCTGATTTCGTCAATTTTTCCACGATCACCCATATCATATCGTGTTTCTGGGAAATCGATGGTAATCCACAGATGAAATCCATCATAATGTGTTCCTTTGACGACCCCAAATTTCAAGGCAAACTGGGCACCGCCACGTCGCCAGACACGTCACCAGGTCATGCCACGTCACCTACACACCTGTCTATGATGGCCAGTGAACTAACCATATAATACCCCAACTTAGTCAATTTTGATATTTAAATGATTATTTTCTCGAAATATACTAAGTTATAAAATTTTACAACTTAACTTATTAGTTTTGATTTGTTTAAATTGTTTTAGTAGCGGAAGTCTTAATGATATGCAAATAAGTAATGCAAACGAGTTTTGCATTACTTAACAGACCTATGGGGTGCAAACCCGACAAAAAAATACCATGTATATCAATAAATGTGATAAAAAGGTATGATAAGTGTCAAGATACATGTATCAGGTAATAAGTCTCCCAAAATGATCCCAAAAGTATTATATAAATAAATACATACACCTACAAGTGAAGCTATTGTGGCTCTATAGATCCACCTAGTCGTACGAGCTACAAATTGCCACAAAAAATAATGACAAGTTCCAATGAGTAAATCCCAAAGAAATTAAGTTAGTATTAACAAGAAATCCAAGAAAATTGCTATAATTCATACAGATAAAGTAAATAAACAAAAAATGTAAAGCATTAATATAAGTTGCTGAGATAATGAATAATATGGAACGCGAGTGTGGTGTACGACTTTCGAGCCCTGTGACGCAAATACTAAACCTAGAAGGCCTTGGAGGCAAGGTAATTCTCTCCCCCTCTTCACGGTCGAAATAAGAAACTCTGTTGATCGGAAAGTAGACTTCCGCCCAACGCCTCAATGAGAGGAACTCTGTGATGGAGGTGAGCCTAACGTCAACCCACTCTCGAGATCATCAACTCGCATAGAGAATCTCACGCGTAGTCTAAGGTATGACCAAACCGTAGCAACAATCGGATCGTCATGAACGAGAGATCCAAAAATGGGTCATACCATCCCTTCGACCTACACAGACACACGCAGGAATAGAGTAAGTATGCAAGCCTAACTGGTGAAAAGTAATAGCGAAATCAAATAATCATAAGGGAAATAAGTAAATTTTAAGCTGACTTTCTCGTGGGTTTACTTACCTTGACGGTCGTAAATTGCTCCGCAAAGACCTACTCTCGTGCCTCGAACTGCACACCAACACTCGACTAGTCTCCTAATTCCCTGGTGTCCAAGTTTGTCATTTTAAAATGTTTTTGTGTGACATTTAATGATTTTATAATGAAAAACCAAAATTTATAATTTTATTCTAAATTTTAGCTGTGTGCATGCTTATCGAGTTACACTTGGGTGCCAAATGCCCGAAAAGTCTCAAACCTATTTTCTATCATTTTTCTATTTTTTTTCTATTTTCTCTGATTTTTCTGAATTATTTATATAATTTTACCTATTTTCTTATTTTTCTATAATTTATTTTATTTAAAATTGTATTTAATTTATTTTAAAAAGTAAATTATTATTTAATTGGGGGTTGGGCTCGGGTCGGCCCGACCTAATTCGGGACCCGAGTCGGGCCAGCTCAACCGGGTCGAGCCCATGTTGGCCCAGCCTAACCGGGTCGACCCACCCCATCCGGGTAGGGCCTGGCTCGGCCTGGCCCAACATCCTTAATTTTTGCCTCTAGAGATACGAATTCAATTCGTCTCTCTAGAGACGTCCTCCTCATTCATTTCTCTTTTTTTTTTTTTTTTTTTTTTTTTTCTTTTTCTCCTTAACAACAACTATATCAACAACAATAATATCAACAACCAACACAACACTATGATATCAACAATACAACATCAACCATTAAAATCTCTTAAATCTTCTCAAAAACTCAACATCAACAACCACCACTTACCTCGGATTAGAATGATCTTCGGCGTGAGAAGTGATGATGCCGAAGCCGAGAGTGTCATGGGAGGAAAGCTTGGTAAAGATGAGACCAAATTTGATGATGAAATAAAGTTGGGGAAGAAGAAGAAAAAGAAAATGAAAAGGAGAGGAGAGAGGATCGGTAGGAGAGAGAGATTGGTTTTTTTGTTTTGATTTGTAGATGAGAGAGAGAGAGAGAGAGAGTTAGGGATGGTGAGGTGATGTGATGTGATGGGTAATGTGATGAGTGATGTGACCCTTAGACCCCAACTACCCATACACCCGCGTTACGCACAACTCGTAGTGTCCCACGCTTTTGTAACTAGACGCGCACAACGCGGCCAAATGAAAATCCTTACACTAGTGTGACTCAAATATTTAATAGTAATACAATAAATTAACACGTGTCACACAAAAAACCAAAATTACCTCGTTAAGCGTGCCATAGACTTTTCGCGGCGTCCACGTGGCTCCAAGATTAGGGTCGTAATTTGTAATTAATCAATTAATTAGGATTAATTAGGGTGGGTCATTACAATCTTCCCAACTAAAAGGAATTTCGTCCTGAAATTCGAAATTAAGTTAAACCTTTACTTTATAACAACTAGTTAGGGGTATCACTCCTGCATGGTACAATACTTCTCCAGGTGACACCCTCGTTCTTATGGTACTGCCACCGAATAGGTACTACATATGTTTTTTTTTCTTAGAGTCTGTACCTTATGATCCATTATCTTAATGGAGTGCTCCTCGTACGTCACATCTGGTATGACCTCGATCCTAGTCATGTCACTCATCAGTCTTGGTATTGATCTAGTTAACCTTAAATTAGAAATGTGGAAAATGTCATATACCCTTGCCAACTGGCTCAACAATCTCAACTGAAAAACAACATTCCCAACTCGACGGACTATCTGAAACGATCATATGAATCTCGGTGCATCTTTTCCTTTGACCTCAAATCTCTTGTAACCCTTTAAGAAAGAAACCTTCAAGTAGACCAACGGTCTACCTCATAGCTCAGCCTATCGCGGTACTTATTCACGTATTTCTTTCCTACTTGCTCAACAGTTTAAAATCTAGTCATATGAGTCTTATCCTACCTGTGTGACCCTGCGCATCTCGAGGAACTATCCCGACTCAACTTGTCAATATTATCTGATATTGTATGAGACCTCAATCTGGTATTTACTACAAAGACTTTAAAATCTTTCGACCAATCAGTGACTTGTAAATCTTATTTTAAGCACTTACACAAATCGTATTTCTTTCACATGTCACTTGACAACAATTGGGCGCCCTGGACATATACATAATCAATTGTACCCAAATTTGGAGGTAATCATGTTTTATCGAGATAAAGGTGCTTGCCAATCTGACATGGGAATAAAACTATCGCGGCGATACCTTTGCTATTTTGTCATCTCTGTTGACAACCATGCAACCTTCCATCATGGCTCATGTCCTACCTAAAAACATGTTAAGTTACTTGATCATAGTGAAAATATTATCAGATATTTCTTTGTAATTTCGCTTTATTATCACCTTTAAGGTATTCAAAACTCTTTTAGGGTGTTAAACAAACATGATTAACTATCGAACTACACTCGAAACTCATATATTTATCCTCATATGAAAGCGAGTTCTAGATTCTTGAACATGGTTAAAAACGCGCAACCTCGTGGCTTGCTTGTAGCATCGACTTCTCTAGCAGTACTTGCAAAACTTCGGCCCGAGTCCGTAGCAAATATGACCATGTTGTTCCTAAAATGTTTCATCGCATACATAACCTCAATGAGATTATTTATTGACACTGAATCAAATCTGCTTGAATACTTGAACTCTTTTTATATGAATCTCAAGTCAACAAACTGCGTCGCTATCAAATGTCCGTCGCTGACTCCAACTTATGCATCGGTTAGAAACATAATTGTGTTATCCTCAGGGCACATGTGTATGCCTAGGTAGTAACAATATCCTAACAAGTCTGCAACTACGTTTATTATGAGTATCACGCTCTCATTTATAAGTCACATATTGTCTTATCATGCCTCTATGTGACGCATACCTAACTAGGTCATACCTCACGTATACAAGGACCTAAAGAGTGTAACAACTCATACGACAAGGTTGACCCTTGATTCCCTTGATTATCTGAAGAGTCGTGCATGTGTAGATTTTTGATCTATAGACAACACACCTCATCCATTTCCTATCAGGATGCTAGACCTAATACATACATCAAAAGTCATTTCACTAACTCTAATTTCATCTCTTAACGTCTTCTCCTGGACTTCCTGAGTTAAAACTCCACTCTCCATCCTTGACGCGTATTTTGAGTCTTCGACTTATCGACATAATGATGAAGTCTTTATTTTTTTAACCGCGATAAACTTTTTTAGAGTTAATTTTCGCGTTGTTCTTTTGGTGTGGGCATCCCTTTATCCTGTTGGACTTAATAAAGTATAACTTTTTTTGAGTTTGTTTGGTGGGTTTTGCTCAGATTTTCCAAGTTTCACATGTGGACTAGTCGGAAAGCATGACCGACTAAAAACCTAAAGGAATCATTTGCTATCCTGGCGAGTCTAAACTAATTGTTCAAAACCCCAATCATAAATACATCACCTAGAACCTTAGTTCTCCGCCACGCAACTTAAACCTTCTGATCCTTCGGGCAAGTGACTAGCACGTGCTTAGTATGATCAAAATCTTTGAGCTCTTAAGGCTTTCCATGTTCCTTTGAGACATTGTCCAAATCTTTCTGCGAGTTCTCATTTTGGTCAGACTGATCTTAAGTGCAAAATCTCTTATGACTAAGTCATTTATAGATTCATGAGAAATTTGGAACAATATGTTCCTTAGGTTGGCTTGAGGTCGTTTTTAACCTTAGATATATTCACAGACTCTATCTCGCATCACACGCTTGATTTGTTCTTTGTCCAAAAGGTGGCAGTGGGGCCCCCACCGACCTCACGGACCACGAACAAATCTCGGCACTATAGTGGAGTTACTCGGGTTGTTATTCCTGCAAGACTACTCCAGTGCTCTGGCCGGAGCTAAAGGAGTTCGTACTTGCTTTCCTATAGTTCGGAGTCATCTCAACACTATGCGTTTCCATAGAGTCCACTGGAAACCTATTTCTCTCAACACTATGCGTTTGGGTGCCACCCCTTGTTTTTTTATAATTAATCAAATCAAGATTAAAAACTAAATGGGAATACCTCGTTTGTGGAGTCTTTTGTCTTGATCTCCCTCTTCTCTTGTTCTTTCTCCCCCTCATTTTCCTTGATCTAAGGTTTGTAAACTAAATGTGGTGGCTAGGGTATGAGGTTTGGTTTATTTTATATTAGGGTTAATTTAGTTAAGGTTTGGGGGGTAAATTACTAGGTTGCCCCTATAGAGGTCAACTTAATTTATTGGGTCGTCACAACATCCCCAATTTTAAAGAACTTTAGTCCTCGAAAGTAAAATAAAGTCATACCTTATGGTTCGAAGAGAAATGGAAAGTTCTCCATCATATAGTCCTCATGTTCCCAAGTCAACTCATGTTCTCCATGGAATTTCCACCGAATTTGCACCAATGAGATTTTTTTCTTCCGTAGCTTATGCACTTTCCTATCCACAATTTGAATAGGTTGCTCGTCGTAAGACACGTTTTCCCTCAAATCAACTTGCCCCCAATCGATCATCAATGCATGTTTATTATGTGCCTTCCTCAGCATAGAAACATGGAAGACATCATGGACTCCAGCTAGCTGTGGTGGTAACTCGAGGCGATATGCTACCAAGCCTATTAGTTTCTTGATCTTGAATGGCCCGATGAACCTGGGAGATAACTTTCCCTTCAATCCAAATCGGTAATGCTCTTTCATTGGTAACGCTTTTAATAGCATAAATTCTCCTTCATTGAACACAACATCTCGATGGTCCTTGTCAGCATACTTCTTCTGGCGGCTCTGGACGGTCTCCAATCGTTGCTTAATCAGCTTTATCCTCTCGGTTTGGTCATGCACAAGTTTCAGGCCGTCAAAACGTCATTTCCGACCTCGGTCTAACAAACCAAAAATCTACACCGTCTCCCATAAAGCGCCTCGTGCGGTGTCATGCCAATACTCGCTTGAAAACTATTGTTGTATGTAAACTTACACAACGGAATATACTTCTCCCAATTCCCTCAGAAACCCAACATACAAGCTCTGAGCATATCCTTAAGTATCTGAATCAATCTCTCGGTCTGCCCATCTGTCTAAGGGTGAAAGGTCGTACTGAGATTGAGCTGAGTCTCCATCCGGTGCTGAAACTCACTCCAAAATTGAGAGGTAAACCTCGGATCACGATCCGACACAATAGACACCGGGACTCCATGTAATTTGACGATCTCGTCTACATATATGCCCCCAAACCTATATGCTGAATACTCCATGGAAATAGGGACAAAATGGGTTGACTTAGTCAAATGATCCACGACCACCCAAACCGCATCATGACCCTTCTGAGTTGTCAGTAGCCTCGAAACAAAATCCATAGCTATGTGTTCCCACTTCCACTGCGAAATAGGTAATGGTTGCAACAATCCCCCAGCTTTCGGTGGTCTACCTTCACTTGCTGACAAATTCCACAATTCTGGATGTAGGTAGCGATGTCCACCTTCATCCTCGGCCACCAATACATCCTCCTCATGTCCTGATACATCTTATTACCTTCGGGATGAACTGTGAATCGAGATCTATGCGCCTCTCGGAGTAAGTCATCCCTCAACTTTATATGATATGGTATCCACAATCTGTCCCGAAATCTCAACGCTCCATCAGCTGAAAGTCTCCAATCCACATCATCACTGCTATCTGCAAGTGTCCTGTATTTCCCATACTTTGAGTCGGCTCTCTGACAATCAACCACTCTATACACAGCTAATGGCTCTACTCACATCTGAACTCACGCCTGACCTCTCTGAAACATCTGAGTCGGTCACTAAGCCATCTATGGGTACTCCCTGAATGTTCATTACGGTCTCAAACTCAGTTTCTAGTCGTACACTACTCAGAGCATCTGCCACTACATTAGCCTTTCCCGGGTAGTACTCGAGTGTGAAGTCGTAATCTTTCAAAAGTTCCAACCATGTCATTTGTCGCATATTCAACTTGCTTTGTGTGAACAAGTACTTCAAATATTTATGGTCCGAGTAGACAGTGAATTTTCCCCATACAAGTAGTGCCTCCACAACGTCAAAGCAAACACAACGACAGCTAACTCTAAGTCGTGCACTGGATAGTTCTTCTTGTTTACTTTCAACTGCCTAGATCCGTAAGCAATTACTTTCTTGTCTTGCATTAATACACCTCCCTAACCGGTCCCCGACGCATCGGTATACACTGACAACTCTCTGTCGGCCTTTGGTAGAATCAAAATTGGTGTGGTAGTCAGAAAGTTCTTCAATAACTGAAATGCCTAGAAAACTTGCACGAATTGTCGATAGTACCCTGCTAAGCTTAGAAAACTCCAATCTCGGATGCATTAGTGGGTTGTGGCCACCTAAGGATCGCCTTGATCTTCGTAGATCAACTGATATCCCTTCTATATTAACCACGTGCCGTAAAAACTTCACCTCTGAAACCCGAAACTCGCATTTGCTCAACTTAACATAGAGTTTATTTTCCCTCAATGTCTACAAAACTTTCCTGAGGTACTTCTTGTTATCTGACTCGGGCTTAGAATATATCATGATGTCATCGATGAACACAATCACAAGTTGGTCAAGGAACGGCTTAAAGACACAGTGAATCAAGTCCATAAATATTGTCGGGCATTGGTAAGCCCAAATGGCATCACAATGAACTAAAAATGCCCATAGCGGGTGCTAAAAGATGTCTTTGGTATGTCTCCTCCCAATTCCACAACTAATGATAGCCTAATCTCATATCTATATTAGAGAAGAATTTTGATCCCCTCGACTAGTCAAACGAGTCTTTGATCCTGGGGAGCGGATACTTATTTCGTATAGTTACCCCGTTCAATTGCCGGTAATCAATACATATCCTCAAACTGCCATCCTTTTTATTTACAAATAACACTGGTGCTCCCCACGACGATACACTCAATGTAATGAAGCCTTTCTAGTTGACTCCTCTAACTGTGTCTTCAACTCCTTCAACTCGATAGCCGCCATACGGTAAGGTGTCCTGAAAATAGGTCTCGTACCGGGTATAAGGTCAATCATAAAGTTAATCTCTCGATGAGGATGGACTCTTGGAAGATCTATAGGAAAAACATCCGAAAAATCTTTAACCACTGGGATCTTCTTAATCAAAACTTCTTGTCCTTCCTCCTTCAAAGAAGTTAAGCTCACAATGGTCTCTATCTCAGCCAAACTTGCGACCCTGCTACAGGTGGTGGCGTTGGTCGGTGTACAACCCTTAAACTCAAACGAGGGAATGCCTAAGATTTGGAAAGCTACAATTTTATGAAAACAATATGTCTTGGCGTGATACACCATTAACCAGTCCATTCCCAGTAATACATCAAAATCAAGACGCTCTAAAACTCGTAAATCAAATATCATCGTGTGATCCCCAATTTTAATTTTGCACCTTTCACATACCTTGTTAGGATAAATCCGTTCAATATAAATTTTGCTTCTAATCAAGTAAGTGTGTGTTCTAACTGGTGTCAACCCCAAAGCATGAACTACAGTCCCCGATATGAGTGAAACATTGGAACCAGAATCAAACAAGGTATGCATATCTCTACCATTAATGGAAACCGTATCTGCGACCAGCTGACACGAGGCCTTTTCATCCTGCCCAACAACTGCATTAACATTTCTTCGAGATATTGGGGTCGTGCTCCCCTCAGATGGTGGTGGGTTAGGGCATTTGCTCTGGATGTGTCCTGGAGTCCCACACTGGTCAACAAATCAACTGTGGCCTCTAGTATGTCGGAGGTGGCTAAACAACACTCCCTGATACGCTCGACTTTGGCTCGATCGGTCCCCGACCCTTACATGCACTCTGGTGAGACTATTGATGCGGACGCGGTGGACTGAATGCCACACTCTGCGTAGCCGTATGAGTAGGGATAGGTGCATGTGCAGCAGTCAGAGAATGAGTGTGTGTCGCCCTTGAAGCTGTACCTAAACATGCATGTCCACCAGAAAATCCTCCAAACTTTGGTTTCTTGAAAATGTCATCCTGACTGTTCCAGTAACCCCCAAAGCTACGTTTACCATGACCATACTGATTATATCCTGCCTGAAACTGCATGAAGCCCCACGAAGTGATGCCTCACACTGAAGTGCTCATTGGTGTGCCTGGTGATAAGTCTCGAATCCAGACGCCGCTACCATAACACTAATATCCGACCTCACTCCATTAATAAATCTTTTCCTACGAATCCTATTTGTCGGGACATACTCGTATGCAAACTCTAGCAACTCGTTGAACTTCGATGCATACTCAACCACTGACATATCGCCCTGTACTAAGGCAAGAACTCTCAAATTTTCGCATCCTTCACTGGTTCTGGAAACCATTCTTCGAAAAATAGACGCTTGAACTGGAGCCAATTCACATTAGTTCCATGTGTCCTCTCTATATTCATCCACCACTTGTGTGCCTTGTGCTCTAACAAAAATGTCACTAGCGGTATTATAGTCCACTCATCAATATTCAGAGTTCTCATCCTCTTCTCCATATTTAATATCCATTCCTTTGCCTCAATGGGATCCTGCTCTCCATAAAAGTGCGACACGTCATATTTCATAAATTCTTTTTGTATCTTGCCCCTCCGACACGCCTCTGGATTTCCGTCTACTACAGTACGGCCGCTGCAGCTGTAGCGTAGCAGACCTTTCCTTTATAGGATGATCTTCATGTATAGGCGCTAAGGGAGGATAAGGTCCATGCCTCTCAGGTGCTTGCTTTGTCGGCCCGGTGTTTCCTTGCTGCATCAACTCCAGTATACGTGCCATATTCATTTCCTGTGATTGCGCCATGTCCGCCAACCTTTGGTCTTTAGCAGATCTCATATCGTATATGATCTTCTTATACGTTTTGGCCATAACAGTTATCCTTATCCATTGTTTCCCTTAAATTGTAGGAGTTTCCTCCTTGATTGCTTATGATGCGGATGTGGAGCAAACAAGAGTGAATTAGTCCTACATATAAAGAGAGATGTATGTAATATCTAAACGCAATATATATTATAATACAAAGCAAATAACATCATTCAAGTGTTTTATTCAAGTTTTTCAATCCCTTCCCATCCTAAGATTGATCATTTATTCTCATTAACTCAACTTAATCCAATGTCCCATACTATTGGTTTGTTCAACTTAGCTTTGACCTTCAAAATACAAAGGCTCTACAAATTTAAGTTATTTTCCAACCTATTGTTTCCCTAGGTTCTAATCCTTATTCTCTGATACCAACTAAAATGACCCTCACATAAAATAGAGTCGGGTCGCCCGACCCAAACCGTTACTCAAACCCGATACCTAAACCAAGCCCAAATAACAGTTTGGCACGCTTAATTCAACCTGCGGAACAACATACTAACCATATAGGAAATAAATGCAGATATGAAGTCAACACTATAAATTCATAAATCATCAAATCAGAGTGATAAATGTCCAAAAGTCTTATCAATTACAACCATCCCAATAAGTTTACAAATCAACCTTAAAACTTCCATAATAATCCAAAATAGATAAGGAGGGTTCCAAGCTACCCCAAATAATCTACCTAGAGTTACATCCCAAATTTATTGTTATGAAAACCAAATAATTATATAATATAATCATGCAAATTCTCACAAAGCAAGGAGACTTCAAGCAATGGCCTTCCCCTTGCCAAGATCGATCACACTCGTAGATGGACCTGTATTGTAAGTGGGGTGAGCTAAAAAACCAACTGAACCCAATAAGAGAAGAACTACGCTCAAATATTAAACATGCAAGTAATACCTATAAATCAAAATAAAGCTAGCATGCATTTAAAATCAGGATAACATTGAAATATGTAGCATGACATCAATTTCATATAGAATAAGCATATCATAATCATAAACAACTTAAACAGATATATGGAGTATCAAGGATTGTAAAACATAAGAAAAAAAATCAACTTTTTCATGCAAAGGGGTTCCAAGAGAGATACATATAACATAATAGATATAAATGCAAGTTCGTTGTCTCATTTGTCACTACCTCCCTTTGTTGACCAATCATCATAATATAATAAATATGCATGGGTGACTTGATTCCATCGTGTGTCCATGGCTCCTCGAGAGGCCCGGGTGACTTGGTTCCATCATGCACCCACGACTCCCCAAGAGTCCTTTGCAGAAATGGGTGACTTGGTTCCACCGTATTACTACAGCTCCCCAAGAAGCCCTTAAACATGTAAGGTGACTTAGTTCCACCATATGAGTATGGCTCCTCAAGAGGCCTTACATGAAGTCAACCAAGGTAGGTAATGACCCCATCCCAAGTCATTTTATCAAAATAATGAATTCTAATTATACTAATAGCAAGCCATATTTAATAGATGAGCGGAGCTCCCCACTTACCTCGACTCGCTAAGTTAGACTTTCTCGGCCAACCTTGCACGCACGGGGCTTGATGTGAACCTCTTTGCGGATCTATACAATTTAAACAATAGTCACATTATTCGACGATTCGAAATCCAAAACTAATTGTTATTCAGTTACTTCGGGGTGGGGCCCACTACGACGATCTCGCGGGTCCTGTGAGAGGGTCGAGTGTGGGGGCCCACCCCAACCCATTTGAAAACATAATATTATCATGTTTATTTAAAATATATATTTATATATAATATTTTATTATATTTCATCTTTATTTTTATTTATTATTATTTATGATTATTTATTTTTTTATTTTTTGTGTTGACTGGTCAACTATTGTTGACCGGTTTCCACATGGTTGACCGAACCAGGAGCAATGCTCCTGGTTCATCAACCACATGGGAGGGGAGGGGAAGCAAATGCTCCCCCTTTCACCATTGTCGGCGACGTCCTCACACGGCGGCATGGGGCTCTCGCACCTCGTCTGGTCGTCGCAGCTCCGACATCCGTCGCAGGAGGGTGGCTTTGGGTGCCACCACTTATTTTTTATAATTAATCAAATCAAGATTAAAAACCAAATGGGGAATACCTCGTCTGTGGAGTCCATTGGCTTGATCTCCCTTTTCTTTTATTCTTTCACCCCCTCATTTTCCTTGATCTAGGGTTTGTAAACTAAATGTGGTGGCTAGGGCATGAGATTTGGTTTATTTTATACTAGGGTTAATTTAGTTAGGGTTTAGGGGGGTAAATTACTAGGTTGCCCCTATAGTGGGTCAACTTAATTTATCGGGTCATCATATGACCTATGCACTTTAACTTTAAATACCTATAATCGATCTAAAACACTTGAAATTTATCTTAGGGGACTAAGGGACTATAGTGCGGTAATCGAGGCATATTGGGGTAGGATTTGGTATTTTCGAGACTTTAGAGTGTGCTTTTTGAGGTGTGTAAAACCCATGAGAATGCTTCATAGAATTCAGTTTATTTATCTTATGTATTTTACGAGCGTCGACTGTTTTATGTCGCTATTTTATTCAATTGCAAATCATACTGTGTTATCATGATTTATTTTTGTTTTATTCATGTTGAATAATCATGCTTTATGCGTGTATTTTGGGACTATTTGAAGGCCGGTTGAGTTGGTTCGCCAGGGTTTTGCTACGAAGACCGATTGAGTTGGTTCGCCGAGATTCTGCTATGAAGACCGGTTAAGTTGGTTCATTGGAGTTATGTTATGTCGTTGTGTGACAAAATGATTTATTAGTTGAGTGGTTCACTAGGGTTTCAGAAGATGCGATATATGAGTGACTGATTTATCCGTTGAATGGTTCATCGGGCCTATCTGTGTTTACATTTATGCTTACTTATATAAATGTTGTTATGTTTTTTGATTATTTACCTAGCTACTTTAGGTTTTGTATTGCTCTACATTCACGGAGTATGTCATTCTATTGCCATATAGCGTACTTGCATGTCTCGTGGTTTTATTTGATTTTTTGTTGAATATTGTGTGAACTTCTTGAGATTTTAATCACTAGACTCGTCACTATATTTTTTTGGGTGACCGAGTGTAGATCATTCTACGAGTAGCAGTAAAAGGGAAAATTTGGGCAACTATCTCTTTCTATTTACGGTCTTGGATATACTCGTGGGTGTTTATAATTCGATATTTTTTTTGCTTTGTTATGGGTATTAGGGGACTATGAGAAACATTATACATATATATACCTTTATGTATCTTGTTGCCTTATATGCATGGTACTTAATTTTTGGGTTGTTCACAGTAGGATGTTTGTTATTTGAGGCTTCTGTTGTATTCTATTGATTATCAACTGTAAAAATTTTTGTAAAGCACAAGCCATAATTCCCAACTTATAATTCCGATCTTAAGGACTATAAGTCTTTAAAAAATAACTTATTGAAAATACTAAATAATTTGTTAATTGTATAACGAAATGAGGCAAGTTTGCACGTACTACGAGAACGTTGATGTGGCGTCAACATTGGCAAAGCTACGGGACTCGCATAGCAGCTCACCCAGCGACCTCGAGGCACGGGGCCGCCCCATGGGAGTTGTCGATGTTATTTTAGGAATTAAAATTTCTAAGATAGCTAATGGATTGGTATTGTCTCAATCTCATTATATTGAGAAGATATTGAATAAGTTCAATAAATATGACACTAGTCCAATAAAGACACCAATGGATGTTAATGAACATTTAACTAAAAATAAAGAGCAACCCATAGATCAATTAGAGTATACACGTATACTTGGAAGTATAATGTATGTCATGTCGTGTACGAGACCTGACATAGCATGCGCGGTGAATTGATTAAATTGATTTGCAAGCAATCCAGGGAGAGATCATTGGAAAGCAATGGTAAGAGTACTCAGATATTTAAGGCACACAATGAATTATGGATTGCGTTATACGAAATATCATGGTGTTCTAGAAAGATATAGTGATGCTTATTGGATATCAGATATTTAGGATACTAAATCTACAAGTGGGTATGTTTTCACACTTAGAGGTGGTGGCATATCTTGGAAATCTTCTAAGCAAACGTGCATAACTAGATCTACTATGGAATCTGAATTCATAGCTTTAGATAAAGCTAGTGAAGAAACCGAATGGCTTAAAACATTTTTAGAAGATATTCCTTGTTGGCTGAAACATGTGTTAGCCATTTGTATCCATTGTGATAGTGTGCCTGCTATAGCAAAAGCGCATAATAAAATGTATAATGATAAGTCACGACATATATGTCGATGACATGACGCAGTAAAACAGTTGCTTGAGAATGAAGTAGTTTCCATTGATTATATAAGGTCAAAAAACAACCTTGTTGATCCGTTAGCTAACGACTTGCCTAGAGATCAAGTAATTTGTTTATCGAGGGAAATAAGATTAAAGCCTACAAAGTAGAATCCATTGTGGATACCCAACCTAGCTGACTGGAGATCTCAAGATCTAGGTTCAAAAGGGACAACTAAATGATGGAGTATGGTATAACACTAGAGAATTTAATTCCAACCCGTTCCTATGATGTTTTATTGTTGTCTGGCAAATTATTAAGGGTAAGTTTTGCTTTTAATGATTTCTATGTCATAATTTTTTGAGGAGTATAGCAAGATATTCTTAATAGAAATCACCTATATTAGTGTGAACTAGGTTGATTGTATGAGAATCTTTAAGGCTTCAATTCTCTAAAGCACTCATGAATCTGGGAGTTGTTCAAGGCCATATTAACGAACACAACAAAAGAACTCAAATTGTCGGAAGTGGGTTGTGTGTACATTGTTGTTTTGATTTTCACAAATGGTTAAACAAGTTCAAGACATCGTGTTCACTGATTAGCTAACAAACCCGATGGTGTTACACTAGGGAAAGTTCAAAGCCACAAGCTACCTATCCTGATGCCGTTCATTTCCACCGTACTCACTCTCGAGTCTACATTAATTTTTTAAAAGAAAATCATGAAAAATCCATTTATGTGGAAGATATATATATAATGTGCGATATTGGTCAATTTCCATTTATATGGGGGATTGTTGGAATAATGACACATAGTTAGTGACCATATATCTAATATATGAATGATAAATTGAGTAGGTGTAATGTGTCAATATACAAGTGTAACGTGCATACATGTAAACTATTGGTGTTACATATATATAGATGAGATATGTATATATATATATATATATATATATATATATATATATATATATATATATATATATATATATATATTTTAAAAAGACATGTTTATCTATAAAACGTATAGGTGTCAATCAAACAATATTTGTGGGCATATAATACATTTATACGATACATTGTGTGTGTATATATATTGACATGCTTGTTTAAAGAAACACGTTGCTTCATCATATATGTATGAATTAGAGATAAACTTAAAATGTCACAGAGTTTATCTTTGAATGTAACACCAATTAGTTATTTTGGAATCAACATATGCATGGGATACTTAGAAGTGCATTGAACGTGTTGGTTGTGTACATCCTAATTCAAAGCGTTGTATATATGTGGGAGGCATACGTTGAATACATGTACATACCCGTACGTATGCGAACCAACACAACTAATTGACACGTTTCTTGATTGCAAGTCTATATATATCATGAGTCTCCAACATAAAAAAACACTTGATTTTTTATTATCTAAAGAAAAGTCATATTTTCTCTCCGTCATTAAAATCATTGTTTTAACAGAGAATGAGTACAACAGTTTGATACACTTGTTCCTACGATATAAAGTGTTATAGCCGTATGATCGTGATTATTGTATCCTGGAGGCAAGTGCTTACCAGCCGCGATCACAAATTGCAGGGACATTATTGTCTTAAGGAAATAGAGTATTAAACTCTAGCCTCAATCTACAATTTCTTTAATTCATCAAGTTTGGAATATTTTTTGCGTCAATTCAGCCATGACTACAGCAAGCGACAGAGTGGAGGTTCTTGATCCCAACATCATCTTCTTGCAAACCAAACCCCACCTGATCTATCTCCGTACCATACAGAAATTGCATCAGAGGGCCTCGCTTGAGATACTTGAATACATGATTCTCCTCCTACATGAGAGAGACCAAGATCGATTATGCAAGGGTGAGGGGGAGATAGGTAAGGTGCTAGAGTAATGAAAACAAGGAGCGACAATTCATTAAAGAGAGGATCGATTAAAGAGAAGAAAAGAAGGAAATAAAATTAAAAGTTAAGGGAGTTGAATCACATCAGTGAAGAGAAAACAAAAGTCGCCTTCTTCGATAGCTGAACGCAACTCCGAAGAATCACGGACTTGAGATGAAGCTAGGCTAAGCTAGGGCATTGGAACACGAGAGAGATCAATTTTGGAAGTTGGAAAATAAAGAAGAAGGGTTTAATCGATGAAAAAAGCGTGCGTGGGAGAGAGATCGCAAGGGAGATCCGGAGCGACACGCACGAAGAGAGATAAGTGACAGATCGTGTCGAATCGAGAACCAATGAAATCGATGAGTTGAAGGGTAAAAATGATATTTTAGGTGTCGAAGGAAATTAGAGAGCGACACGCACGAAGAGAGATAAGTGAGAGAGATCATATCCAATCCGAAACCAACGAAATCGAGGAGTTGAAGGGTAAAAGTGATATTTTAGGATATGATGGAGATTCGAGAGCGGCATGCTCGAAGAGAGATAAGTGAGAGAGATTGCATCGAATCGGGAACCAATGAAATCGAGGAGTTGAAGGGTAAAAGTGATATTTTAGGTGACAAAGGAAATTCAAAGTATTCGTGCTTTTAATATATAGGTAGATATATATACACATCTATACTCCCTCCATACCACAGTAAATGACGTTTTAGCCATTTTGAAATATTTCATTATATCTGTCATTTGATAGTTTTAATACACATTAATTATTTAATTGACTTTTATACCCTTCATGGAAAAAGAAAGTCTAATAATTACACATTAATAACTAGTGTATGTAGAAGTGGTGGGGTTACGAGAGATAAATGGTGATTTAGTCATTTAACTGCCACTTTCTCCTCAATCAAGATAATTAAGTGACTTTCTTAAAAATAGTGAACAACCTTAAGATGACACTTAAAAAGATCCAGAGGAGTATGCAATACGACCTAAGTAATGACTATTTTTCGAGAGATTGTCGGTGCACGATTAGGGATGCAAATGGGTAGGGGAATATCCACGGGTAATGGAGATTTACCCTAACGAGTACGTGTATGGAGATTTTAAATGGGGATGGGGTGGGGATGGGTACAAAATCTCATACCCATACGAGTATGAGTACAGTATGGGTAATAAAATATATCAACGGGAATCTCTACGGGAATATCCACGGGTAATCCCCACAGGGATACCCACGGGGATACCCATCTACCCATGCGGATCCCCCATATATCAATTTATATATGTACCATATGATATTTAAATATAAATATTACATAGTTTCTACTCCAAAACACTCATACATATAACAAAAAACATCTTAATGAGATTTATGATTTTAATTTATTTGGCTAATTAATAATTATATGTTTTGTTTTGAATTGTTTGCAACTAAATTTATATTTTAGAATTTTAGGATCAAAAGTACTGGAAAAAAGTTGATGACTTGGTGGTTTAAAGAGATAGAGACTTTAAGGAATATTTTTGAATTTGAACTTTTCGTTTTGCATATGCCAATGATTTTGTAGAAACTTAATTATAAGTGTTAACACTTAGTAATTAGAATTTTTATTGAATGACGTTTTTTTTTTGTTGGAATTTCAACAATTATGTTGTTATGCATGTGTATTTGACACCTTATTTGTTACAATTCTTTTTTTGAGAATCCCTGTGGGGATCCCCTGGGGATGGGAATCGGAATGGGGAAAGAAATTTTCCCACGGGGATTCTCCATCCTTGCAAAAATCTCCATAAAAATCTCTACGGTGATCCTCAATGGAGAATGAAAATGGGTAAAATATTTTACCATGTTGAATTCCCCATACCCACGCTATTTGATAGGTACGATAATTGATTCCCACATGGGTATAGGTATGAGTATGGGTATGATAAATATTTTAGCGAGTATGGGTATGGGAATGAGGTCCTCATTCGGGCTATCCCTTACCATACCCATTTACATCCCTATGCACGATGAATTAATTCTCATTAATTAGAGTCTCTATTTCTATTTTAAAAAGAATAACTAAAACCAAAAATGGAAATTGTACACCTTTTATATATTTTAGGCTTGGAAATTGAATTTTGTCTTATCAACACATTTGAAAAAAAAATATTTTAAAATTTAACACACTCAGAAACATATTTAATATTCTAACATAATTTGCTGGCGTAATAGTTAAGTAAAAATATTATATTATTTTTTAAGTAAAATAGAAGTTTCATATTTATCATAAATGGCTTGATACATGACCAAACATAGAATCAAGTGCCCTATATATATATTGACTTGTTAATCATATTTTTTCAAAAGAATGGCCATCCATTTGGCTGTGAATGTGATTGTAAAATCGAAACAGTGTGACAATAAAAGACTGCTCTCCACAAACATCGGAAACACATGACAATATACAAACACCACTAGAATCACTTAACGAAAAATAAAACTTCTAACGAGAAATAAAATTTAAGACTTCCAACAGGGGAAGACAATATCAAAACTTCTAATAAGAGAATACAAACTACCTATTAAATAAAAACTAAAAAAATAAGACCAACCTACCTATTAAATAAAAACTAAAAAAATAAGACCAACCCAGCAAATCTACAACTGATCATTGAAATAGATATATTGCAATAAGAATGGATCCAATTAGTTTGTTGAGTAAATAAAATAGAGAGATGTGATTTGAACCACCACCGACCAAAAGAGAAGATCGGTGATTCAAGATTTTGAATCACGAGAGAAAATCAAAGAAAAGAATTTGGGGTTTAAAGCCATCGCAGAGAAGATATTATGTAAACATTCTTTAGGCATAAATAAATAAATCAAATAGAGAATTACCTACGAAAGCCTTTAGTCTCCTAAAAACACCAAGATCTTATCATCCTCATGAGCCGTAGAACTTTCAATACAATGTTTGATGGTACAAATACCATTTTATAAGCTTGAAGGAGAACATTTAAACTTCCCACATTAATACCAATTTTCATCAAATTAGTAATTTAAAGGAAGCTCAAAAGACTTAAGGTAATTCATAAGTTACATAAATTAAGCATAAGTTTATGAGGCATATATGGGTCAAAAAAATTGTATAACATTAATTCACTAATTACTTAAATTAAGCACACAAATGAGCTTGGGAGTTTAATTAATCGCTAGACACATTTATGATGATTGCTATATCAATTAAATTGACATAATTAGTGTTCATTATTCTAGTTGGCATATTATTGATATAGCCATTTTAAATACAACCACGTTTTCCTTCTATTTCTTTAACCTTTTTCAAAAGTGTTACGGTCAATATTGCTTAAAATAAAAGATATCTATTAATCCCGATTTCATGGTGTGGAAATGTAAAGAGACCCAAGTTTTGCATTAATTTAGAAATGTTTTTAAACCATACTGTTACTTAAACATCAATAATTAGTCATATAATATTTCAACGTTTTGTTTTTTATTGACTTTAATGTAAAAGAAAACCAAAAGTCTCATGTTTGAAGAAGTTTAATTTTTCATGATTTTCCTCATCTCAAGCCACACCACTTCATTCTCTAAACCAACCGAGTTAAAAATTAATAACTTAAAGGAAGGTCAAAAGGCTTAAGGTAATTCATAAGTTACATAAATTAAACATAAGTTTATGAGACACATAATGATCTTACATATTAGTCACGAAAAAAATCATATAGTTAAATATTTTACGTTAGATTTTAAAATATTTTTTCTAAATGTGTTAATGAAGTCAAAGGTTCGGGTACGTCATTAGGTCATCGATCGCTTATCATATATCTCAATATATGTGTTCAAAGAACTTTAACAAACGTGTTGTGTTGTAAGTGTACCCATCAAAAGTATGTTAAAAAATCACGTCAAACATGCGACCATTAAGACTATTGATTTAAATTAAATGATCATATCACCTATTTTAATGAGTTTTTTTTTAAGCCACCTATTTTAATGAATTATTAAGAGTAAACGCTGGTTTTCATAAATAATAATAATAATAATAATAATAATAATAATAATAATAATAATAATAATAATAATAATAATAATAATAACAACAACAACAACAAGGACAACAAGGACCCTTAAAAGTTAAAATTCATTCACTACTCTTTGACAAAAAAAAAAAAAATCATTCATTTCTCTTAAGACTTTGCATACACATTAAGATAAGCATGCAAACACAATATTTATTGCAGGGTCTCTAAATAATTGCGTTAACTTTAATATCTCATAATAAAATTTAAAGAAATATTCATAATTAAAGAATTACTGCATATTAAGTAATAAATGTTGCTTAGAAAATTATTCATGCATTTTTACTTTTGGTCCATAAACTTTTTATTACTACACATTTGGTCCTTGAACTTTCACAAAGATCTACATTTAGTCAATAGGCTAAAGAGAGAAACAACAATATCAAAGAACCAATTTGGATTCATGCCTGGGAGGTCAACTATGGAGGCGATTTTCCTTGTAAGACAATTGTTAGAAAAATATAGAGAAAAGAAAAAAGATTTTCATATAGTATTCCTAGATTTAGAAAAAACATATGATAGGGTCCTTAGAGATGTTCTTTGGTGGGTTCTAGAAAGAAAAAAAGTGCATGCTAGATACATAGACACTATTAAGGATATGTATGATGGAGTAGTAACGAGTATAAAGACATTTGGAGGAGCTACAAAAGAATTTCCCATTACGATAGGACTACATCAATGATCGGCTTTAAGCCCATATTTATTTACTTTAGTTATGGATGAACTAACTAGACATATTCAAGAGGATAAACCATGGTGTATGATATTTGCATATGATATTGTCTTAGTGGATGAAACAAAAGATGAAGTGAATATGAAATTAGAACTCTGGAGGAATACATTAGAATATAAAGGCTTTACATGCACAAGTGAGTTTAGAAACACTAAACATCGAGATGACGGAGTGGTAAAATTAGGGGAAGTAGAAGTTCCTAAGGTAAACCACTTTAGATACCTAGGATCAATCATACAAAATGATGGTAACATTGAGAATGATGCCACACATAGAATTCAAGCTAGATGGAAGAAATGGCGGAGTGCAACAGGGGTGATTTGTGATCGAAATGTTCCTACTAAGTTAAAAGGAAAATTTTATAGGACCGCAATTAGGCCAGCTATGCTATATGGAAGTGAATGTTGGGCGGTAAAGCAACAACAATTACATAAAGTAAACGTAGCAGAAATGAGGATGCTTAGGTGGATGTGTGGTAAAACTCGTAAAGATAGAATAAGAAATATAGAAATTCAAAGACAAGTAGGAGTAGCACCAATTAATACAAAGATTAGGGAAGGGCGGTTGTGGTGGTTTGGTCACCTGCAAAGACGGCCTACAAATGCCCCAAGTAGAAAACTTGACTCAATAGAAACTGTAGAAATCCGACGAGGTAGGGGCACCAAAGTTAACATGGGATCCATTAATTAGGTGGGATTATAATGGTTTGCAAAGCTCACCATCAATTGCACTTAATCGAGCACAATGGAAAAGTTTGATCCATGTAGCCGACCCCAGTTAATTTGGGACTGAGGCTATGTTGTTGTTGTTGTTGTTGTTGTTGCTTGTATAAGTAGCTCTTTCAACTTATTCTCTCCTTAGTGACATTATCATTTCAATTCGCATTTTTTATGCATTACTACACTTTACTTTTTGCTTTTTTAAGTATGATTGACTTTTATTTAATGTGAAATATTTTAAAGATGTTTTGAGAGGCTTTCATCACGTTATTATGCATCAATTTAACAATTTTTTGTGAGATTTGCGTCTCTAATATAGGTATAAGAAAAAAAAAAATTCACACGTCTTTAATTGAGGGCCCCCAAATTATAATTTCCCCAGAGCCCCTAAATACACAAACCTTAGCCTGCTATGCAAACCCTAGCTTGCTATGCAAAATTCTTCTCGCTCGTACTTGTTTATGAAATTAATTACTCTAAACCCTTTTTTGAAATAAAACTCTAATTTTTTTTTGAAGAGAAATTTCACTAATCATTCATGGCTCAATACATGACCAGGACCAAACTAGAATCAAGTACATTGATTCGCTTATCCTATTTGTTCAAATAAACTGCCATTAATTTGGTTGCAAGTGCGAAATTGAAACAGTTTGATGATCTGGAATTACTCTCTACAACTTTGAAACTCATGACAATACACAAAACTACTAAAACTACAAAACCAATAACAAAATTTCTCAACAAGGAGAAGAAAACCTAAAACTTCTAAAAATGAGAAGACAAATCAAAGACTTCCAACTAGGGAAGAAAATTAACTGTAAAATAAAACTAAACACAAGATCAATCCAATGCCGCACAAATCCACGCAACACCGTTGTTGAAGATGCACTGCAATAAGGATTGACCAATCTCTACAAATCTGATTAGATCTGTTGGATATTGTATGAACAAAATGCAAAAATGATTTGATTGAAACCACCGCCGATTGAAGAGGATGATCGGTGGTGGTTTAAGAACAAAAATCACAAAAGTGAATTAAGAAGAAAGAATTTTTCTGTTTTGGAGAAAAAAGAGAGGCAGATGAGTTATACTTCTCGTGTTTGAGAATTTTCTTAACCTAATGCCATTGTTGTACACTGTTTATCACCAAATAGAACTCTAATTAAACCTACTTAAATACTCATTCAAAAATATATGATACCCTATATAGTCTTTTCTTGACGGACAATTGATGCTAGGGCGATCGACACACAGAGTTGTGTGTGCGCCGTCTGATACACATGCGCAAGCATCTTGAGGTGTACAGGATGGCACACTCACGACTCAGTGTTATATAATATTATGTAAAAAGATTGGATAATTAACATATAATTGATACATATATACTTACTACACAATGGTTAAAATTTCTTTACATACACCCATTCTGAGATTTCTTAACATACATCAGGGTGTTTACGCATCTCAATGTTCCTTAACCATTATGCAGCAAATTGTGGCTTCAAGGAGTGTAACGAGTTAGGGGGCACGAAGGACCTTTTTTTTTTTTTGTTGGTGCAGAACTGAATTGTTCTTTCACAGAAGAACAATTTAGATGCCCAAGCAAGTTCTTAGTTGAATCTACGGTCTCTAATTTTTTGGATTATAGTTTGTAAGACTTTGTGATTAATTTAAACGTTTTTTTTTTTTTTCTTTTTTTAACCTTTGATCTCTTATTTTTCGGCTTTTACATTGAATTGTAGAAAATACAAGAGAATAACATTGGTATTTAAAAAAAAAAAAAAAAAAACAAATATAATACAAAAGATTACATTATATCAAGGAAGCGGCTATTCGCACCCCACTTTTTACTTTCGTACTCTATTTTTTGAATTTTTTTCAGCCCCTAGTGAAATGACCCAACTACCCCTCCATATAAAAGCTTTTTACTCACCCATGCCCCACTCACCCCACTCACTGACGCGAGCAGAACGCGTCAATAAAATATATTACCTAAACCAACTATTTTGTAAATAGTGACAAACGGTCAATCCCACATAGATTGGTAGTCTTTATAAGGTTCTACAAAAAGGGAAAAACGGAGGTTTCAGAGCGAATGTTGAGAGTATTCAAAAAGGCATGGAATTGGAAATACTTTGTAACGAAATCAATTAGAGAGGCAACCCAGACCCTCGGTATCTCAAACTTCCTTAATTGGCACATTCAACCCCATGGTCGTCGATCTATATAAAGCATGCAATTCAAAGGTATTCCAGAGTAGCTATAAACCCGATAACATACGCGGTTCCTCGCACTTCCTATTCTCGTATTCAAGGTACGACGATGACTACTTCCCTAACCAAACACACAACTTTGGACTCACACGAAATGGGTTTAATGTGTTGGTTGCATTAGGCTTATGAAGGCACTACACCTAGACAATCGGATCACTAGTGCTTTCGATTTAACCTAGATCCCTAAGGTACTTGGCCAATCCCAAAAGGGTCGAATCAATCGGTATGGTCAATTGCCACTTGTTTGGCCTTCTTGCATAAGGACGGATGCGTATGACTCACTAGCAATAAATCAAGATTTAAATCAAAGTTTAAAACACCAAAGAGAATAAAACACCAAAGAAAAGTAATTAAATTAAATTGAATTAGATCTCACATAGGTTTGATGCCAAAAGAGTTGTTTGATCCACCTCCGGTTTAGATTGATGAGATTAGCCGGACATGATGATAGAAAACCTCTAATTCTTCAAGATCTTTCATAAAACAAAGGTTGGGAACAATGATTTCCTAAGTTACTATTTATATAAAACCTAAAAAATATATTTCAAAATGAAGTTCCTAAAAATTCGGACTAAAAAGTGGGTCTTCAATTCTGGGCCGCGGGTGGAGCTGTGAGTGAGGTCGTGGCCTGGAATTCGTGAAATAGGAGCAACGACCTAGAAATACAGCCTGAGCCACACTTAGATCATTGTTTCTTGTGACAAACATGAAAATGAGGCCATGAAGCTTGGAATCCATGCCACGGCCTAAAAATACAACTTGAGCCACGGCCTAAAATTCTATTTTCTTCTCTCCCTTGATCACCATGACCGATTCTTCTAATATTCGCACCAATTATTCATTTCGAGTCCTAAAACCTGTAAATCACACAAATGAGATATTGTTACTACTAAATAGAGATTTATGGTTCAAAATTATACTAAAAACTATATATTATGATGCCTAATTATACACTTATCAAACACCCCAAACTTAAACTTTGCACGTCTCGAGCAAAGGAATGCATGACAACATACCCTACTACTAAACAAACTCGACTCCTAATAACTATATTAGCTAAATAACATCTAACCCACCCTATACCTAATTTCAACTTTAGTGGAGTTTCCTTTAGTTTCAATGCCACTGAATCAACCATACCCTCAAAGAGGTTCGAAATTAAGACTTACCTAGAAACGGAGTCCAAACATCAATAGAAATCACACTTCAAAGAACTAGACTCAATCAAGACAAAGATCGTCTACTACTCAAGAATTTTCAAGGCCTATACACTCAAAACACGCAAGTTTACAATTTCTAAAAAAATTAGAGCTTCAACACTTTAAGAGGGTACCATAGGCGAGAAATGCAACCACGGTCTTAACTAATGTAGATTTAACAGAGTTAAGGGTCAATATGTCTTTAAAGTTGGTTGCAATGGGGCCGGGTTAGTGTGCCAAGGAAAGAATATATGGAAAATGCAAATGTTGGAAAAAATCAAATCAACCTCACTATAAGCACTGAGAGCTAACACACACTAGGAGTTTACATGGATAAACATAATACTCTCAAATTGTATTCCACCCCTTTTTTCAACCACCGATTATTCAATTTGGCTTATTCTTTTTGAATTCGTTGTCTTAAAATGATAAGTTTTTCATTGAATTCAAAGCATAATTCATATTTCTTTTCTTTGAAGTCGGTGGAAATTTATTTCACTCAAAAATACCCCCAGACTTTGGGTTTTGTACATTTCACTCCAAAACTTGCTCTTTCTCACTTTCGCTACGGCTGACCGAATTTTCTAACTAGGTAAAAGGATGAAAGGCTAATGTCTAGGGGTTTAATGTTAGGTATTCAAGAAAGTAAGGTTTAAATTGGCTCAAATGGGCTAACTAACGGTAAAATGATGGGTAAGCTTGAGGCTAAGGGTTTAAATTCAAAAATGACCTATTTCCTCCCTCGAAAGTGTTTCAATCATAGGATTTCGCCTCGAGCGGGTTACACCCTCGTTCTAGCACCCTAGAAATCTGACTTTTTCCACTTGCACTGTTATGATCACATGCTCTCTTTGGTATCTAGCACTAAGTCTCAACCTCATACTAGCTCCTTAAACATGCAATCTTAACAATGTCGAACAACGCACTAGATTGAGTATTTCTCCTAATTTTCAACAAAGTTTAAGTCTGATAAATGGTTTAAGTAACTCATTCATAACCTAAGTAACTCAACAAAATTTTGGGCGACTCTATATGCGACATATGATACTTTGTAAGTTCTAATGTCAGACACAAACATAGATGAAAATATGTCAACTAAACAAGTAATAAATATAATAAATATATGCATGAAAGTGTATCAAATCCTAATGAAATGAGAAAGAGAAGCATGAATGGAAAAGAAATGGAAATAAGGGAAATGAGAGAATAAGGGATATAAAACACCACCATTATCATCCTTCAACCACATATAACCGTATATAATTTAAAGGTTTGAACAATATCACCTGCGATCTTTCGCAAAAACATCCATCCAACTTAATCCACAAATCTTAAATTAATGTACCCCCCAAACTTATTCAAAACCTTTTCCTCAAGTTTCAAAACAAATCAAGGAATCCACGCAACAAAAAAGAGCAAAGTGGTGAAAAAGAACATGGATGAATAGATAAGAAGATGATACAAACTCATGCAATTGTGTTTTTTTATAAATAACATAAGAAAAGTCTCCAAATAGTAGTGAATGAACAAAATCTCTCATGTCAAGGTGACCAAAGAAACAAAAAAAATCATCATAACAAGAGCAAGAACTAGTAAGCGGAGGAGTTAACTCGAATAATTACAACCAAATCTTGCGAGCCCGAAGTCTTTCAACTAAGGGTGAAATCAACAAGAAGGTAGAATGAAGTCTAGGATTTTGGGTCTACTTAAAGACCCGCCACTAATGCGGCGACTTAAGTTTGGTTATGTCCTAACTAAGTCTCAAAACACCTAAAATTCTAATAATATGTTAACTCCATAAAAATGCTCAAATTATTCTAAGTAGCGTTATCCAAAGTCAAACTTAGTAGAACTCGGGGTGCTCTAGTGCCTCTAATGCTCATCAAACATTCATAGCATCTGCAAAAATCCAAGAAACCAAGTTAGGGTTTTATTAAACATATATAAAAAAACTAAACTAAAACTGAAATAAAAGAAACAAAGTCGGGCTGCCTCCCAACAAGCGCCTTTCTTTTAAGTCTTTGGCTAGACTTGGCGTGATTTATTACGTGATGCCTTCTCTTTTCGAGATATCAACAATAAATGGTGCATCTATAGCTTTAGCCAATGAAACATGCACGCCTCCTTCAGACCTAGGAGCTTATTAAGGACCTCGAACACAAAAGATTCTATTGCATCATGATCATCCAACACAAAGGTGTTGACAGTGTAAAAAATTTGCGAACGCTCATTTACTTCCATCCCCTTATACGGTTCAACAAATTTGCATGGGATGGTGGGTGGTTTCACCAACACCAGATGTTAGTCTTCTTTGCTCTGTTTTTGATGCTCCTCCAGCCATTCTGAAATGACTTCAATTTTTATATCATTTTCCCCTTTCATCTTATGCAATGATAATGTTTGGCTCAGCTTGAAAGTATTCAAGTTCTTCTGTTGTTTTGCTTCAATAGTCCTTAACCTATGTAACTTCATCCACCTCAACACTTTTCAATGTAACAACACTCACATTCTCCTCTAAATAAAAAATTGGTTGTGTATTACACAACTTTTTCTCGACAAACAAATTCTCAAGCGTAGTATTCATTTGATTAAGTTGAGTTTTTTAAATTTTACAACCTTGGATTCACATGCTGAAATTGTTGAAACTCTTCATGTAAGCGTGTTGATTAGTCATTACTTGTTTCATCATATCTTCCAAAGAGGTGCTTTGTTGAAATTGTTGGTTCTTTTCATAACACTGTTGATTAACTTGTTGAAAATATAGTTCTTGGTTGAAGATCAAGTCATTCATCATGTCTTGTATAAACCTCTTTTTATGTTGAGGAATCTGTGGACTTGACATGAGCTCAAAGAAGTCGGGTTGTGGCGATGCATAGCTAAAATAGTGATGTTTCTCATACTTTGGATAGTAAGGACAAGCATATGTGAAATGAGAATAATCCTCACAAATTTCACAAACCTCGACTTGTTGCACAAAAGAATGCATGTTAGAAAATTGATGTCCATTATATGACATACCTACCTCATTTCCATTGTGATAGTATGAGTCTTCGAATCGACCATAGTTGTGGGGGAGGGGGTAGGAGGCTATTGCGGAGTTATCTGCAAACATATTAGGAACAAGGGACTAGATAGACAAAATAAATAAATAAATAAAACCAAAAAAGAAAAAAATCAATCCCCGATAACGGCGCCAAAAATCGACGCGCGCCAAACGCGTCAATAAAATATATACCTAAACCAACTATTTTGTAAATAGTGGCAAAGGGTCGATCTTACAGTGATTGGTAATCTTTCTAAGGTTCTAAAAGAAAAGAAAAATGGGGTTTAAGAGCGAATGTTGAGAGAACTCAAAAAAACATGGAATTGAAAATACTTTGTAACGAAATCAATTAGAGAGGTAACCTAGACCCTCGGTATCTCAAACTTCCTCAAATGGCACATTCAACCATATGGTCGTCGATCTATATATAGCATGCAATTCAAAGGCATTCTAGAGTAGCTATAAACCTGGTAACATACTCGGTTCCTCGCGCTTCATATTCTTGATAGTCTAGGTACGACGATGACTACTTACCTAACCAAACACGCATCCCTGGACTCACACGAATTGGGTTTAATGCGTTGATTGCATTGGGCTTTGTGAAGGCACTACACCTAGACAAACGGATCACAGTGTGTCCAATTTAACCTAGATCCTTAAGGTACTAGACCGGTCCCAAAAGGGTCGAATCAATCGGTATAGTTAATTGCCACTTGTGTTGTCTTTTTGCATAAGGATGGATGCGTACGACTCACTTAAAATAAATTAAGGTTTAAATCAAATTTTAACCGTAATTAATCAAGCAATATCAAAGAAAATAAAACACCAAAGAAAAGTAATTAAATTGAATTAGATCTCAAATAGGTTTGATGTCAAAAGAGTTGTTTGGTCCACCTCCAGTTTAGATTGATGGGATTAATCGAGCCTGATGATGGAAAAACTCTAATTCTTCAAGATCTTTCGTAAAACAAAGGTTGGGAACAATGATTTACCGAGTTTCCATTTATATAAAACCTAAAAAATCTATTCCAAAACGAAGTTCCTAAAAATTCAGACTAAAAAGTGGGTATTCAATTTCGATCCGTGGGTGGGGTCCGTGAGTGAGGTTGTGGCCTAAAACTCGTGAAATAGGAGCCACAACCTAGAAACACAACTTGAGCCATGTCCTGGATCACTATTTTCTTGTGACAAACATGAAAATGAGGCCGTGAAGCTTGGAATCCATCCTACGACCTAGAAATACTTGAGCCACGTCCTAGAATTATGTTTTTTTTTTCTCCTTGATCACCATGATCAATTCTTCTAATATTCGAACCAATTCTTCATTTTAAGTCCTAACACCTGTAAATTACACAAATGAGAAATTGTTACCACTAAATAGAGATTTATGGTTCAAAATTACACTAAACACTATATATTTATGATGTCTAATTATACACTTATCGCTCACTCATACCTCTGTCACCCCTCACAAATTGCATTCTCACCTCCAACCCAAATCCGACGAAATTCGAGTAAAACTACATTGATTCGACGCTGTGGGTGCATTCCCATCTTTTTTAATGTCGATTTCGAGGGTTTTTTTCACTTTTTTGAATCAATATTGTTTGTCGTTTTGTTGTTAGGTTTAGAGTTTCGATTTGGGTTGAGTCTTGCATTTTTGGTGCAAAGTTTCGATGGAATCGAAAATATCAAGCAATTCCGATCAAAACCCACTATTTTTTGTCATTATCATGCATTTTTAAGAGTTTTGAGATTTTTTTTTTGTTCGTTCTTGTTGTCGGTGGGTGTGGACACACATGGTTAACAACTCTGAAGATGTGTCGGACACATATGGTCGACACCTCTAATGGTGTCTCGGATACACAAGGCCGACACCTCTAAAGAGGTTTTGGCGAGATCCCTCCGTCACCCATTGAGACCGAGTTCTCCTTGCAATCTCAGTCAGAATTGGCCGAGACCTCTAAAGAGGCCTCGGTCGGAGTCGGTCGTTACCTCTTTAGAGGTTTCGGCCCTGTGCGTCCGAACTCCGCGGACACACTTCTTCACTCCTAGGACACGACGTGACCACATCCAACCTTGTTCAACGAAAAAAAAAAACAATCTTACGCTACTTGGCGATTGAGTATAAGCGCTCTACAATGACTAAAACCGAGAAATTGATAGGATTGAGGGGTGTTGGGTGAGGGTAGGAGATGAGGTAACATTCGTTGAGGGTGGGGGTAGTTTAGGGATAATTTACAAAAAAAATGGGGTAAATGCAGTAAAAAAAATCAAAAAGGGGTACAACGAAGTAATGGGGTACAAGAAGCAAAAAGTGGGGTGTGAATAGCTGCTTCTTATATCAGTCAAGAATGGTGTACATGTGTGGTATGTAATGAACTAGGGTGCTCACAATTATAATAACAATAGCTATCATTTGAGTTGTAACAAAATCTAAAAAACCTCACTAACTGGATCTCATTGGATAATACATACGTAGGGGTGTGGGTAGACTTGTTCAACGGGCGGGCCTGGGCCGGGCTTAGGTAGGCTTTTTTTTCAAGGCCTTGTCTAAGCCCGCCCAAGCCCGATATGGGCCGAGCTTAGGTGGGCCTAATTGGGCTCGTTATTATTTTAAATAAACTAAATATATTTATTAAGTTTCAAAAGTTGGACAAAAAAAAGTAGGTGGTGAAGTGGTTATAACTTACTCAAATGAGTGCAAGGGTGTAGGTTCGAACATTACAAACTTATATATAAAAAATATCATTCTTATTCAAAACAGACCTGGGCGGGGCTTGGGCTAAAAGCACAAACCCTGGCCCGCACATTAAATAGGCAAGCTTATACGGGCTCGGGCCCAGGTCGGGCTTGTCTTGAATTTGTAAGACCAAGCCCGGCCCATGTCGGGTGGGCCTAGCGGGCCCCTGGCCCAGTGAACAAGTTTAGGTTTAGGCAAACCATTTGTATGCTTATGATTCCTCACCATTCTCAAATCCTACGTTGTATCCAAGTCTACTTGGGGGTTGCAATACTTAGTTCATACACGATCTGATATAGCTTTCATCGTTAATCGATTGAGTCAATACCAAGAGCATCCTTCTCTTCATCATTGGCAGAGTCTCAAGCCCGTTCTACCCTACTTGTAGGGTACTATACATTTAGGATTATGGTTTATGTCAAGCTGTAAATTATTTCTCATTAGTTACTCCGACACTGATGTCGCGTCGGATCTAATTTGGTCTCCTAGCAATCTAAAAAGCAACATGTTGCGAAAATCAAGTAAAAACCTGAGTACATTTTGTTGGCATATGTTACGCCTAAAGTGGCTTGGGTGCAGTCCTTGTTGGGTGATCACAACCCAAAAGAGTAATACTATAAAAAATTAGTTTTTAAAACACTAACATATGTCGTTAAAAGCTACATTGTTAAAAGTTAATTTACATATAAACAATATATTACAAGTAGTGATTAATTGTAAAATCATATTTAATGATTTTTTAAATTTATAAGTCATTATTATTATTATTTTGAAAGAAATGATATATTATTGATAATTAATTAAATATTCTACAATTTTGAGCAACATAAGTTTTTAATAACGTTTAGTATAACGACATTACTAGATGTTATAAAAACAAATTTTCTTTCAGTATATATAAAATATGGCTCCAAACCAAGTAAAGAACTAAAGAATTGGAGCCCAGACAATGCCATTTTCTGATTTTTTTGCTAGTCACTGGGGTGGTCACAATTGTAGTACATGAAGAACTTGTAATTGCAATCTGCATGAAATACATGATGTAGTTGTCAGGTGGAACAAACGGGGTTGAAGAATTAGGTACTGACTGCGAACAATGTGAAATTTCATTAGTAATGTGGAAGCAACTTGTAGAAGTCGTATGGAGAATGATGGTGTGGTACGTAGGGGCGTTGGCTACAGCGGTCAAGGACAAAGCCATAGGAGGAGGCGAACTTCAATATAGTAAAGCTTGAGTTTCCTTAACTTAAGTGTCAAACAACTTATAAATTTGCTCAATTTTAAAGATTAATATATTAATTTAGCTTATTTTATATTAAATTAAATAAGTTAAATCGAAGCCACAAATTTTATCTAATTGTCAACACATAGTTCTAAATTCATTATTGTCATATTTTATTTAAGTTTTTTTGGAAGTGTCACGTTTTATCTAAGTTCTACAAACTTAAATGATTTTAAGATTAATTAAAATAAGTGTAAGAAACAAACTCTATATTAGCTCACCAATGAAAACCTTTTTTAATCTAAAAGAAAGGACAAGTACTTGTACAGTTATGGCATGTTCGCTTCACAAATACAATAGTCCTTGTGTATGGGATTAACTTATACATATGATTGTGGCTTGGATTAAGTGATTAATCCCAGTTGGGTCACTAGTTCGTGTATTCAGATTGTGATTAAATTTTTTTCAGCTGGTAGAATGACCAACATGCCCCTAACAAAATTGATATTGTATTAAACCTTATTCAATTCTTGAGTTCGAGAAGAAGGAAAGATTTTGGTTGCAGTCAACAATATTATCTTTTTTTTAGGAAAGCAGTCAACAATATTATGTGTTCAAGAACTGATTATTCTTTCATCAATCACTCTGTCGAAGAACTGTAGGAGAAGAACTAGTTGTTGAAGAACATCTTGTTGTTGAGATTCCTCTGTTTTTTTACCTATACGACATTGTTGGATCGCAAACTTCGAAGCTAATCGCTGGAGAAGAGGACGGAACGTGAGAGGTCTCTCCCACAAAGCTTGCAGACGGATCCACCAACACCGACAGCGACAGTCATCTAGAGGTTCCATGAATTGGGGGAAAATAGCAATACCTCTCGATACAACTGGAGAAGATGAACAAAGATGATGCAGTGGCTCTGGTGGATAGAGATGATGATGTTCGCTCGCTGTCCGGAGTTGTCGTCGATCTTCTCTCGCACGCCCTTTGGTCTCCTTCCTCCATTGGCTAGGGTTTGGTTTTGTCTGCTGTCCGCAGTTGCCGTCGATCTCCTCTCGCACACCCTTCGGTCTCCTTCCTCCATTGGCTAGGGTTTAGTTTTGTCTACCCCTAATGAAGTCGATAAAGGTGAGAAGCACTGCAACGGACGACTTAACTTGTTTAAAAGAAAGGGGTACTTTGGTAATGTTTCAAACTCAAACATTGAGACTAATTAGTGACACCAAAAAGGATGGTTTAGTTTAGTCACCTGTATTGAGTATTAAATAATCCCGTGGAGTACTCCAAGCGAACACGGGATTAGTCATTCCAGTGTGGCTAATCCAACCTGAGAAGGTGAAGCAAACAGCTCATTAATAACTTTCTCTTAGCATAAATTAATTATTGAGAGTCTTTTGTATGAAAAGCGAAAACAATACAAGTATATGATCAATTAGAAAGTTAAAAGAAAATGATTTGCAAGAAATATTTAGCGTGTGAAGAAAAAAAAACTTTTAATTGATATAGCAGTTGGTAGATGTCAAACAATCAAAATAAAAATAATATAGTAGGTTTCCGCGAAAAAAATATTAATCATAACAAGGAAATCATAACCGTTGGATCTGGGCCTTTTTTAGTTTGTTACAAATCCCAAAAGTTTGTTAATATTACAAGACAAAAGTGGCAAAATGCAGGCAAAGTAGGCAGTTTTGGTTGAATGTGTTCCCGGGCTTTTTGGTTATATTCGACCTCGATGCCTTGAAATGGAAACTCAACCGTCCAAAACACATAACAATTAACAAACCCACCAAAATTCAATCTCCTTTTTTAATCTAAAATCCGTGCCACCCCCCATTTTCTTTAATCAAACATGCACCCCACGTCCCTTTGACACCAAGAAAAAAAAAATCTCAAACAGCTCATACTATTGAGATTGTGCACTTCACCACTTCTCCAATTCTAGCAATCCAAACTCTCCAAAACAAAACAATCTCTCCAATCTTAGCTACAAGAATTGTATATTGAACATTTTTTGTGGTTGCGGTCATATGTCCTGCAAGGAATGTTCTGTTGTTCCCTGGTCATCCCCTAAGTGCGATGGTTCGATCTCTTCGGCGAGAAAATACTCTTGAAAAGTTGAAATCCTTTTCAGCTAAAGCGATGTTTGATTTAACGGGACGTAAGGCGCACAGCTTGGTTGCGGAGTGCGTTACTGGCGGGTCGGAAACCGATGATAGGATGGCGTCAAGAAGTCATGGCTCAAGACCCTCCACTGATAATCCCTTAGAGAGGCAGCAAATTGGTTGGGCACTTAGCAGAACCAATACGAACATGAAGTCAAGGTTGAGCAGAAATGGTGGTGGAGAGGGTCCCAAGGCACCCAAGCCCAAGTCAGGTAATTTGAAAATTTTGTTCTTTCTTCCTTTACAATTGTGATGATTAATTAGTTTCATGAATCAAAGCATCCGAAAAAGCAAGGCCATACATTTGATTTGTTTTAGATTTTCATCATTTGGGTGTGTTTGGATTTTAATCTATAATCTTTTTCATCCATATTTCAATCAAACAGTTTTCATCCTTTTTAATTTAGGAAATAAATTTCTATAGGTGCGGTAACTTATATCTTAGGAAAGATATACTAGGAAAATCCGTGTACTTTAAAAAACATGTATAATTTCGACATTTATTTCCTTAACAATCCTTGTTTTGGTTGGTTTTGAAACAGACTTGGAGATGATGAAAGAAAAGTATTCTAAGCTGTTGTTGGGAGAGGACATGTCAGGTAGAGGAAAAGGAGTGTCTTCAGCCTTGGCATTGTCAAATGCTATCACCAATCTTGCAGGTATTACAAATATGTATCAAATTATTTTCTTTCTTCTTAGATTTCTAGGGTGAGAAAAAAAAAAAATTTGTGGAGAAGGGGTTTGCATTATTGTTAACTTTGAGTTCTAAGGGTGGTGATTTCGTTTATGCGAAAATTAGCCTTGGTAATCTTTTCCAGTTAAATCCCTGATTTGGTGCAGCTTCTGTCTTCGGTGAACAATACCGTTTGGAGCCCATGTCGCCCGAGAGGAAAACAAGGTGGAGAAGAGAAATTGATTGGCTCTTATCAGTCACTGATCACATTGTTGAATTTGTTGCTTCTCAACAAACAGCCAACGATGGCACAAACATGGATGTAAGGATGACGCATGAAATTTATAGTCTTAGGATTTAAATAAGCTTCAGCCTTGATCAATAATTTTATGATTGTTTCCTAACTTTCAACAATCCAACTATCTCACACCTCAAGTTACACTGCTTCAACAGATAATGGTGACGCGGCAAAGGACCGATCTGCTCATGAACATCCCCGCATTGCGCAAGCTCGATGCAATGCTTTTGGTGAGAATCCAAACTGTTCTAAAAATTTGATAGCTAGAGATTTAAGTGCTCTGTTGACAAGATTATTATTTTCGCAGGACTACCTTGATAACTTCAAAGACCAGAATGAGTTCACATACGTATCGAGAGATTCCGAGGAGGCTGAAAAAGGAAGGAGAACTGGAGAAAAATGGTGGCTACCAGTTCCTAAGGTTCCTCCAAATGGTCTCTCAGAGGTCTCAAGAAAATGGATTCAGTTTCAGAAGGAATCAGTGAACCAAGTGCTCAAAGCAGCAATGGCCATAAATGCTCAAGTTCTATCTGAAATGCAGATTCCTGACAGCTACTTGGAGACCCTCCCTAAGGTAAAACAGAAACAAAAATCATCTTTGATCCCGGCTAAGATTTTCCCCTGGCAACTTCTCAATTGTACTGCGGCGATGTAGGTCTAGCTTACAGTCTTATGATTTCTAAATAAGAGTTTATCCAATGTTGTTTCTATTTTTATTTTTATTTTTTTTGCAGAATGGAAAAGCATGCCTAGGAGACACAATGTATCGTGGTATCACAGACGAATTCTTTGATCCCGGCCAAATCCTATCAACACAGGATCTCTCGACGGAGCATAAGGTTTTGGACCTCAAGAATCGGCTCGAGGCATCAATAGTAATTTGGAAAAGGAAGATGAACAACAAAGATTCAAAGTCTTCTTGGGGCACATCTGTAAGTTTGGAGAAGAGGGAGCTCTTCGAAGAGAGAGCAGAGACGTTGCTAATCATTCTCAAACATCGATTTCCAGGAATTCCTCAATCCAATCTTGACATAAGCAAAATTCAATACAATAGGGTATGTGAAGAATCAGAAATCATCTTTATGAATCCCCTAAAACAGCAGATACAAACTAAATTTTGTTTATCTATTATTATACAGGATGTTGGACAGTCTATACTAGAGAGCTACTCGAGGATACTCGAAAGCTTGGCCTATACAGTAATATCAAGGATCGAAGATGTCCTTCACGCAGATTCTCTTGCTCGGAACCCTACGCAGTCACAACCGAAAAGTAGACCACTATCAATCGATACTAACTCCATGGGAACTGTGAAACTGGATGCTACTGAAGAGCTTGAGAAGCTTAACATGATGGAGGTGGCGACATCAATGACGCTATCAGACTTCATGGGTTGGCAATTGGATCAAGAAGAAAATGAGGAGAAAGACGACTCGACAACCAATAGATTAGAAGTACCAGCAAAAGATGATAAGAAAATTATGACCAAACTTGCTAACATTGTGACTAACAAGAAAGTTTCTTATATAGAAAAGTTGGGTGGCCTCAGAAGCCCCACGTCTCGCCATTAAAGAAGAGTTTATAGAAGGAGAGAGGAGATAAGTAGAGGGGAATAGAAACTCTGTACCTTAGTCTTCTAAATGAATTCATAGAATTATAGCTGCTGATCCCTCTTACTCTTGACTATATCAATAGTCTACAGAATTTATTCTTATAACTGATTTGGTCTTCCATCATGTTCATGAAGTAATAATTAGACACTTCTTCATTCACTTTCTCTTCAAATATATTTCGGCACTCCATTAGATCCATATCGATGTGTAGTTTAACGACAGCAAGGAAAAGGGTATTCAACAAGAAGAACAAAAACAATAACCACCAAGAATGAAGAAACATATTATCTTTGTTGATCAGAACAAATTAGTTTCCAAACATAGAGAAGAGGTCTTCATTGAATAAAAAGCATAATAAACATACTTACAACTCGAAAAGAAAGATAGCATAGAAATAAAGCAAAGTGGATGAACAATGTGGTGGATGTTTGATCATTTAGATTTTGCCTCTCGGCCCAGGCTTGGGAGGCAATTGTGGACCCTTCTTGATAGGAAGATAGTCGCCAGAGGCTGTGGAGCTGAAGTAGGCCAGTGTGAAGCCACCTCCCAATATCAAGAACTTGAGCAACAAACCCCTCTTTGTGAATGGAGCAGCAAATGTCTCAAAGAACTTGCTCTGCATTTTAATTCACATACAAATGAAAAGATTCTATAAGTTTAATCTAGACCCATCATATAAATATATCTCTAGACACATAATCTCCAATAAATAAAAAAATCATTTAGGAATTTCTTCTTTCCATTACCCTTTTGTCTAATTGTCATTAAAATGAATATAAGCAAAACAATACAAAATGAATAGAACATGATAGCAAAATCCCATTTTGCAGTTGCCTTCATAAACCTAGTGTAAAAGTGTCATTACAATTTACAATCAAATATTCACCTCCTCCAATGTAAAGTCTCAAATTTTAACTGTACTGAGACTTGGAATTCATTAATTAGACGCCTCAACTTCAAGCCTAGGTGTGTAATGTTTTGTAGGCTTTGCAAAAAAGTCAGTAAGTCAAGACTAGTCGAGGCATTTGGCTCAAATACTGACAAGAAGCACCGAAAGAAAGTATGAAATAAAAATACTAAAATTTTAGACTTAAAAACATACCTGCAAGGAGTTGTAAGGTGAGGGTGCATCAGAACCGTACAAGTCCCACTGGCCAGTGGTGTTAGCAATGTCATCCAAGTCAAAGTAGACACTCTTCTCACCATACTTAGCAACCACAGCTCCAGACCTATCACCAACAAAAGTATAATTTGATTTCTCAAACAAACTGGTCTAGATGTTGTAAACCAAAAAATGTTGAAAGAATTTACGAAACTTTGATTAATTGGTTTTTTGGTACCTCAGATTTGTGCGAGATACAACTCTGCGAGTCGGCTTGACAGAAAGCTTAGTCCCAGAGAGTGAGCTTCCTGCAAGGCCATTAATGGCTACTGGTTGCACAACTGCTACTGCTGCAAGAGAAGCCATGGCTGATCTTTGATATCTCTTAGTGCATGTGTGAGAACTTTGTTAAGTATTTGGATTGGTGTTTTTGCGTGCCTGGATATCGGCATGCCACGTGGCAAGTTGGGCTGAATTCAGAGATTTTGGGAGAAGGATTGAGGGGCTGACAAGTGGCATGAATTAGATAAGCCTATCCTCACCCAATCTCTTTGAGTTTTCTCTGCAATTCAATTGGTCTAACCATGTATGCCAAGCACTTACAACTTTTGCTAATATTATATACATTTCATAACTCAAAAAAAGATATCATATACATTTCTATTATTATTACTTTTGTTGACATATTCATGTTTGATTCTTTAACATATGACATGTATAAAATTTTTATATTTACAGTTCTTACCTTATACCAAGGCCTTGTTTGGTATGTGGATGAGATATCTCCCAACTCACAAGGAGTTGGTTATCTCCCCCTCCCATAGGGAGATATCTTCTATGAGTTCAATGAACAAAAATATCCATCACAAATCATCTTTTCTCAAATCCCTCACAAATCATCTTTTTTATTTTAAAAATATGTTTGAAGGGCATTTATGTCAATTCCCACATTTTATTGTTTTTAAAAATTTACAACTTCCCTGCAAGTTTAAAGTTCAACCAAACATGAAATATGAACTTACACTGTGAGTTAACTCTATAGAGTTATCTCCACTCGCATTATAAGTTGGCAAAAACGAACCAAACGAGGCCTAAGTAATTAAGTAGTAACATACAAAGAAAATTATGTTGAAGTTCCTAAATTTTTTTTTTTTTATCATTACCACTTATGTGACTATGGATATAACATTGCATTAAATGGAAGTAAAGGTGTATAATACAGCTAATTCTATTTGAATAAGATTGGAAAAAAGGACTCTTTATGAGTAATGGAGATAGTAAATTATGTCTCATTTCACCCTAAACATTTCTTAGATGGCACCTCATATTAACGCCTTGTTTGGTATGCGGGTGAAATATAGAGAGTTAGGCAATCAATCTTGTTTGATATGAGGGGATATCTCCCAGGAGTTCAATGGACAAAAATACCCCAAATCATTTTTTTCCCAAGTCCCTCACAAATCATTTTTTTATTTTAAAAAAAATGATTAAATGGCATTTATGTCAATTCTTATATTTTACTGTTTTTAAAAATTTGCAACTTCCCTGCAAGTTTAAAGTTCAATGAAACATGAAATATAAATTTACACTCCACTCGCACTGTAAGTTGACAAAAACGAAGGAGGCCGAACTAGGATAATGGCTTAAATATCATAGGCTTTTAGTCTCTCATTACCTATACTTCAGTTTGTGAGGGTTTACATAGCAATCAAGTCAAACCTACAGTACTTACTTGACCACCCGAACGTATGTCGACAATAGTTCCTGTAAAGTTTCGGTTTTGAGGCGTATCTGATGGTGTAGAAGAGGCTTGTGTGTATCCAATGTCTTAATTGATCTTCATATAGCATTTCTCGCTTGCTTCCGACAGTAGTTTTCCATACAAACGTTGGAGTTCAACATAATCCAATATCTCACGTGACTCACCCAATATGGGATCAGTATCAGCGATCTAAACTTTGATATAAGCTTGAAGGCCAAATGATAGTGACCACAAGCTTGCATTTCTTTCTCTCTTTCACAGTGTAAACCACCTTGTACAAGGTAACCTATGCACATTCAAAACAAATCTCTAACCACGAGTGAAACAACATTTTCTCACTCCTGCTCGCCTTTAAAATCATTAAATGCGTACCCTTCCAGCCAAACTTTTTCAGTTTCCCACTGAAAAATATCAAGGTTTTGGTATATGTTTCTGCTCGACAAATCTCCACAACTCATGCTCTAATCCCTTTACTGCTTGCTGGTTGCTTTATTATTCTTCTCTCTTTCATAATCATCCTGATTCTCAAAACGTCATTCCATCTGCCAGCTGAAGCATACAAATTAGACAATAAAACATAAGCTGCACTATTATTTGGCTCCATCTCAATAACAGAATCTGCAGCCCTTTCGGCAACTTCTATGGCATCGTTGTATAGCCGACAAGCGCTAAGCAACACTAGCCATATCATCGAGTTAGCTTTCATTGGCATATGCTCGATGAACTCCTCTGCCTCATCCAACTTACCGCATCGACACAAGACATCAACCATGCAAACATAGTGCTCAATCGTTAAGTTCATACTCACATTTTGTTTCATCAACCCAAACAAGTATTTTGCTTTATTCAACATCCTTGAATGGCTACAGGCGTTTAGCAGGCCTACAAATGTAATCTCATCTGGTTGTACTTGTGCAAGTTTCATTTTCTCAAACAAGTCGAGGGCCATCATACCACATCCATTCTGCGCACACCCAACAATAATGGAGTTCCAAGAAACAAGGTTCTTCTCACTCATCCCATTAAAAATCATCAGCCCATCATCAATGTCCCCACATTTGGCATACAAGGCAATAAGAGAATTAGCCACAAACACATCGCCATCCAATCCTAGCTTCGTAGTTATGCTATGAATTTCTTTCCCTATATCAAGTGCCTCAAGAGCACAACACGAGTTCAAGGAACTAGTGAAACTTGACTGATTGGGATTGATCCCCATCTTGGTCATGTACAAGAACACTTTCAAAGCCTGTTCATGTGCGCCATTCAGCGCATAACCTGATATTAGAGCCGTGCAAATGACAACATCCCTATGTGAAACTTCTTCGAAGATTTTAAGGGAGTTGTCAATGTGCCTACAATTTGCATATAACGTTATTAGTGAAGTTGCGACATAAGCATCAAAGACATATCCTGACTTAACAAGGTGAGCATGAATTTGAACACCTCTACCAAAAGAAAATGTATTCGCACAGGCCGTTAGTAAGGAGGAAAATGTGGTCAATGTGGGTTGAATTCCAAGGACTAGCATCTCTCTAAAGAAACACAAAGCCTCTTCACTCCGCCCACACTTATCAAGCCCATCAATCATCGCAGTCCATGAAATGACATTTCGTCTAGGCATCCTCTTAAACAACTCCCTAGCATCCTCAATCCTATCATTCAAAAAATACCCGGAAATCATCGAGTTCCAAGCAGCCACATCTCTTTGAGGCATTTTCTTAAACAACCCTTCAGCCATATCAATGTCTCCCAACTGGGCAAACCCAGTAACAATCGTCGTCCAAGAGACGACATTTCTTTCAGGCATTTCACAAAACATCTTCCAAGCAGTTTCCACATCTCCACAATCCAAACAACCCTTTGTCATAGAATTCCACGCGACGACATCCCGAACGGGCATTTCATCAAACAGTTTGAGGGCATCATTGATTCTACCCAACTTTGTGTAGCCAGCAATCATCATAGTGTAGAGATATGGATCCCGAAATGGGGTCTCATTCAAAAGCTTTCGAGACTCATCTAATCTACCACTTCGAAGGTGATGAATTATTGTTGTTTTGGTTGAAAATGTAGACATTTGAACACAAGTCCTTCGATTTGGTATGATTGGGTGAAGTGATTTTGATATGGCAGTATTGGTGAGGGGGGATGAGTATGACCCAATTCTTGAAACAGTTGAAGATTTCAAATTCCATGAAAATGGCGGTAATCGAAGGAATTTCATGGGCATGGTGAGGTTGGTTTGGCGATGTGTTGAGGCTGCTCACCATGCTTGCTTGCTCTGACCAAACTCGTGTAATGTGGTGTTGTTAAGAGCAGAGTGGTTTAGTACTTCATGTGCTTGGAGTCTTTTTCTCATATGTCCGACTTTCGACACGACTTAGTGGGATGTTGTCCAATACAACCCAAATGTCTGTGTTCTTATATCGAAGCAAAATGCATGACATCCGATTGAATCGATGTCAAAGCGAGTTACCTTTGCATTTTTTATTTTTTTTTTGTCAAAAAATTTTATTCTAATTGTTAGCTCATGCCCCACTTTTGCATTTTCCTTTTTTTTTTGTCAAAGATTTTTATTCTAATTGTTAGCTCATGCCAAGTAATCTCAACCTTATTGAAGTTTAGTGGATACTTATAATCAAATTCATTTTGAAAAAAAAATAAAAATCAAATCCATAAAGCATAAAATGAGCAATGTTATCAAAGTCTCACATTGAGTCATTCATTTTTTTGGTAGAATTTGTCGTATCTCCTATAATCCAAAAAGATACAACAACCTATTACAAACGAGGATAATAGATAATGCAAAGCTTTGAAACTCGGAACAACATCCTCACGAGAAGGACAACAACCTCATACAAAGGACTGTAAGACCATAATATGTCTCATAACATCCTTTTTAATTTGTGTAATGAATAAATTATTTAACGTATGGACTTAAAGACTCTTGAGCTCTCATTACTGTTACCAATTTGATGAAGATTGGTATTAATGTGGGGAAGCTCAATGGGTACTCCTTCAAGCTTATAAAAGGGCAGTTCTACCATCAAACTAAGTGTCGAAAGTTCTATGGCTCGTGAGGGCGATAAGTTTTTGATGGTTTTAGGAGACTAAAAGTTTCCGCAAGTAATTCTTTATTTGATCTACATTTTATTATTGTTTACTTTATGGTTGATCAAGCCAGATGTGTTTGTATTTTTAGATCAACTAGATTAATCTCATGTGCTTTCTGATTAAGTTTTAGTGTATAAGTTATAATAATAACTAATGTGATTGAATTTATTGAAAAAAAATGGGTGCATCTCAGCAAATCCAATAGATCAATAAAAAAAAAAAGAAACATGGCCATATGATTTAAAAACGTAATTATATATGCCATGATGTATTCAGTCATATAACATTTCTTGCTATATGTACTTATGACTTCTACATTGAAATCACAATAGCATGATATTTAAGTTGCATTAATCAAAATAAATATGGGTGTTTCTATATGGACGCTTTTAATTGGTCATTATTCATAATATAAATTAAGTAACTGTTATATAAGCATACACATAAATCGTGTCATGTATAACTAATGGCCATACATTTAAATAAAGAACTCAGTCAATAGAAAAACATGATATATGTTAGGTTTTGTAAAATAACTTTTTTCCCTAAATGCCATTATTTACATCCATATTTAAACTTTAAGCACAACATGTCTATATATTATAAAGTTATTTAACATACTTGATTTAATTAACTTATTGTGATCATGTTCATATAATTCAAGTAATTTATATGCCCTCGTGATATGTATACTATATAGCTTAATTATGTGTATGCCCCAATCTAATTAATGTAGCAATTACTAAGAATTTGACTAGTGGCTAATTAAATTTTCAAGTCCATATGCTTGCTATATAAATATTTATCAATTCGATAAATAATTATGTTCTTGAGTCAGTTGTCACCAAAGTGACCTAATTATATGTATACAACACACATTACTAAAATATTATGGTTGACTTATAGATTTACAACATTTTTATAATGTTTAATGAACCGGCATTTACATATGCGATAAAAAAAGAAAATGCATTATTCTTAATATTATGAGTATAATTTGTTGTTTATATTATATAGTTGTGTTAATCACCAAAGTGATCCAACTATATAGTTTAAACATCAAAATTATATGCATTTTTATATGCATTTTCTTATAATTTCATGATAATTATTAGAAATTGATTTAGCTCAAAGACGAATCATTTTCTAAGAATTTATGATTAATTAACATGATTTAATGCATATTAATCCTGTCAATGATAATTAAGAACGATAAAAATGCCCAAAGATACCTCATCTTTTTGATTTTTTTATTTTTTGATTGATTACTAAAATATATGGTTGGCCTAAAAGCACACTATTTTTTTAGTAGTATATGAACTAATATTTTATGATAATTACTAAAATAATATGATTGACCCAAAGGTGCAAAACATTTTAGTAAATTTTATTTATTATTTTATGACAAGTTAAAAATGAAATGGATACCCAAAGTTACCATAGTACTTAAAGAATAAAGTATATTGTGTTTTTTACCCAAAAGAAAAACACAATATTACCAATCTTATGAATGATTCATATACATGTATATGTTCATAATTTGGAACTAAATCTCCATCTAGTGAATATAATAGTACATAGGGTTTAATTAATTAAACATTATCATGGTTCATTTGCAAAACTCCTTGAATGGCATAATATTTGTGCTCAATACATAATACTCGTTATACACCGTAACAGAATGATGAAGCTGAACGGTTTAACCAAACATTAATGGAAATAGTTATGGGTATGCTAAATAATTCTACATCACCTAAATAATTGTGGATGAAGACCTTAAAGAATGTTCTATATATTCATTAAATATGGTTCATAACAAGTCAGTTTTTAAAACTTCTTTTGAATTTTCGACTAGAGCGAAACCTATCTTAAGACATCTGCACGTTTCAGGTTTCTAATAGAGGTTAGGATTTATAATGTACAAGAAAATAAATTAAGTTTTAAAACGATCGGTGATTACTTTATTGTTCTAACCATTCCACGAAAATTGTCGAAATTGGAAATAACAGATTAATCATCAATGTTGAAATCAGTAGGAGTGGCAATCCACGAAATGTAGAAATAAAAGAAGTTACATGTCATGTTATCTATAACTTCTAAATAAATTTGTTGCTCCTACAGATGATTCTCATAAAGAAAATATTGAAATCAATGTAAATACGTAAGTTAATGATTCATATGGATTAACATTACAAAATTCTCGAGTAGTGATGAGATAATGCTATTAATTCTTGATAATTTTATGTTGTACTTATCATAATCTAATTATCATATAGAGACATATATTAAAGAACCAATTTTTTATATATGATGAAATCATCGAAGTGATTAGTTTATGAAATGGGTTGATGTCATGTAAGATGAGTTAAAATCAATGACTCAAAAACAAAGTCTAGAATATCGTTCTATTGCCTTAGAGTTTTAAACCCATTAAATGTAAATGAGTTTTCAAGACTAAGCGTAATTCTGAATGCAATATTAAACGATCTAAAGCTACACTTGTAGATTTAGAATTACACCAAATGAATGTAAAGACTGATTTTGAGTGAGAGTTTAGTTGAAGAAGTTTATATGAATCAATATATAAAAAAGTTCATTGTAGAAGGAAATGAACAACTAGTCTGCAAACTTAAGAAGTTAATATATAGATTAAAATAAGCTTCAGTCAATGGTATATTAAGTTAACAATAATATAGCATCTTTCAGATATATTTGAAGGTCAGTGGGAGCAAGTTCATATTTTGGTTTATACACTAATGATATTTTGCTTAATAATAGCGATCTCGGCATGCTCTATGAGATCAAAGAGTTTCTCTTTTAGAACTTTGAAACAAATGATATACCAAGCTGAATTTCAGTTTTGCTATTAGTGTGTTGAGATGTTACTAAAATAACCTTTGCATAGACCATCAGTGGGCAGCAAATAAGATTTTACAGTATTTATAATGGACAAAAGATGACATGCCCACTTATAGAAAGTTTGATAACTTTAAAGATATTGGTTATTCAAACGAAGACTTGGTTGTTTGTCTTCAAACTAAGAAGTCTACTTTTAGACATGTTTTTCTTTTCACTAATGGAGAAATCTCTTTTAAGTACTAAGCAGACAATTACAACTAATTCTTTGACAGTTGAGTTTGTGGTTTAAAGCTACAAATCAAGGATTATGGTTAAGGAACTTCATTTAAGGGCTTGATACTATTGACTCAATTATCAAGCCATTAACAAAGAAGTTCAAAAGAAAGAGTGTCAATTAAACGTATTAGCACATATCTTATGACTACAAATCCCTAAATAAAAAGATTACACCAAAGGCATTTAAAGAACATGTCGACAAGAATGAGTCTTAGTTGTCATTCTTAAATAATTTTAATTTGGGATTTGATTATGTTTAAGCTTATATTTACTTTATGAAATTTTATTTAATGTGCTAATTATACTATAGTGTGTGACAAGTCAATAATTAGACATGTTTTATAGTGTAATTTAGGTTAATTTTAGATATAAATGATGATATTACACTGTGTATTCTCTTGTTTTAGTGATTTCAGGATTTAATTAGGAAAACTGAAGAAATGAAAGAAAAAAGAGGAAGAAGTGCAAAACAGTCAACTAAAGAAAAAGTCCAGCGAATCATCAACGATACGAAATTACACAGGAATCGCTGCCTAAATCGTCAGCAGAGAAGAACCAGCAATTAGCTAGCAAATTGGGATTTATAAAGGAGTCGCCAGATGAATCGACGGAGCACAAAAAGATATTTCCAGTGATTAACTCAGCGATTTATGAATAATGTAGGATTTGCTGCCAAATCACTAGGGTCGGTGACGAGTTTTTTAAATTATTTCGAAGAATCTGAGTTAATCTATGATTCTTATAGCTTAGGAAACTATAAATAGGACCTTAGGACTTCAAAAGTAAAAGACATATTTTCTCTTAACAAGTTGGTGAGAGCCGTAAGTTAGTTTTTATTGAGTTTATGTTTGAAGCAACATTGGAGCTTTGTTTATTTCAATAAGAGGTATTTATTTAATTATGTCTTTTAATTATCTTATTAAGTTATTTATTTTCAGCATGAGTGAGTAGTTTATTACTCTAAACAAACCATATACATGTATATACTTTGGATTGCTATATAGTTATAATTAAGGAATCATGTACTTAATGCTTTAAGTTTATTCATACACAACAATCATGATTTTAATAAGTTTTTTTTTGCGTATTACAACTAATGAGGATTTATATTTATGCATAGTTGCAAATATGTATTGTGATATTCAATTTTCTGAATCTATGTCTATGATTATAGAAGTAGCAACTAGGATTAATCTATATGGTAAAATTATCGAGTATAAGTTTTAGGTGATTGTGTTCTAAGTTAATTATTGATTGACATGTTCTGATTAATATTTGTTTTAGATTAGACATGATTTTCATTGAGTGTTAATGCTATCATATTTCTATTTTATTGCGTTTTATCCAATAGGTAGATTTACAATAATAAAGATATGGATTTTTTCCATTGAATATAGAAAAATCGATGGTTTGCTAAAGGCTATCAACCTATTATGAATTAGGATTTAATGACCCTAAGATTCTATGTTATATAATTATAACTAGGTTACAAGGTAATATTATTTTCTAGTGTTTGAATGCAATCCAAGTATATTACATTGTTTTGGTAGGGGATTTGTTTAGATATTTTTTTAGATATTTATATTATATTGAATTTGAATTTTGTTTAATTAAGTTTACAATGAATTGTTTGAATTAGTTTAGTTAGTTTGGTTAATTAAGTTAGTAGTCATATATAGTTTTTAGTTATTTAGTATTTCAATTTCCATTTAATTATATTAACTAAATTAAGAAAAACAAAACAAAACAAAAAGTATTTTCCTTAGAAGTTTGCAAAATCCTTGTGGAGACGATATCCAACTTACCACTACTACAAATAATAGAAAAATACGGAAAACTATTGTGCACGCTTGACACATGCCATTTTTGGTGTCGTTGTCGGAGATGTTTAAATAATTTCTTAGAATTTTAGACGTTGTATGGTCTATACACTTCGTTGTTCTAATTCTACAGGATTTTTACATCCGTTTAATCTTGAAATAAATAGAACTTTTAATCGAAGTTTAAGACAACAACAACTTAGGGAAAATTTTAGTTAATAGAATAGACGATGATAATAATAATAATAATAATAATAATAATAACAATAATAATAATAATAATAACAATAATAATAATAATAATAATAATAATAATAATAATAATAATAATAACAATAATAATAATAATAATAACAATAATAATAATAATAATGAAAATGTCATTAATAATAATAATGCTAATAGAATTATCAATAATAATAACAATAATAATAGAGAACTTATTTTTAGAAAAACAAATTAAAATGTTATTGCATATGAGCCTATGTGCATAACATACCCTGATGGATTTCTTGAATTTGAACTTAGATCTGGATTTATTAGTGCCTTACCTAATTTATATGGTAAAGGCAATGAAGACCCACAAAAATTCACAAGGGAGTATCAACATAAGGTTAACGGGATGAAACCGAAAGAAGGTACTCTAGAACAAGTCAAACTTAAAGCTTTTCATTTTGCATTGAAAAATCAAACACAAGATTGGTTGTTCTATTTCCTCCAAGATTCAATAACTACATGGACTCAAATGTTAGAAGCTTTTCTAGATTAATATATGTCTGCTAGAAAAATTAGTTCCTACAGAAAGCAAATCACAGTTGCAAATATGAAAGATGATTAAAATTTTAATGAATTCTGGGATAGATTCCACAGATTAATTCTTTCTTGTCCACAACATGGATATACTCAAATATCTTTATTAGAATACTTTTATGAAAGACTCTATCACTTTGAACAAATGTTATTAGACACAGTATGTGATGGTCTTTATTTGAAATAACACCTACTTTAAATCCGGAAGCAATTAATAAAATGGCTAAACAATCTAAGTAATATGGTGTAAATATTGAATCCTCAATAAAGAAACTTTATGAAGTTGATAATAGAAGAAATAATACATCTAATGATAAAATTGATTAGTTATCCAATATGGTTAAGCCGATAATTAAAGATAGATCTAATCAAGTTAAAGCTTGTGGATGTTGTAATGAGGTTACACATCCTACGTATACGTGTTATATTATACATGAAGAGAATATTGAAGAGGTTAATACAATGATGAACTAATTTACTGGTCCTCCAATAAATCAATATATTAATAATAGTTATTATCCTGGAAGACGACACCCAAATCTTAGTTATGGTCCTCAAAATCAAAATTATAGTACTTATAGACTAAGAGCTCATATGCAATATGCACCTAATCAGCAACCTCAACATATTGCTCAATCTACGAATCTAAATTTAGAGTAAATCTTGCATAATTTTATGAACCAAAGTAATCAAAACTTTACACATATTTCTTAAAATTAGATTAAAACTAATACTAGTATTAATGAATTGAGAAATCATTTAAGTCAAATGAATTTACATATAAATAAGTTAAGTACTTAACAGAGTAATCAAGCTAAAGCACCTACTTAAGCTGTTGCTACTCCTACTAATCAAGCACAAGTCAATGCTTTATTCAATGATGAAAAATACACACCTATAAGTGGAAGATACTTAAACAAGGCAATAAAAAGAAAATACATAAAACTATTGAAGAAGAAGAAGAAGAAGAAAAAGAAGAAATGATGGCTAATGTCATTCCTACTAGAGAATTGATGGCTGAACAATTGAAATATATACCTTATCCTGAAAGGTTATACCTATGGTATTTTGCCAGAGTTGAAGCATATGAAAAATCTTTACAAAAGTCTGAAATAATTGATAAGGATGAAAATGATAAGATTTTTGATAATTTGAATGAAGATATGTATTCATATTCTACTATTCCACAATGATTAGCTGATGTTAGAGAGGAAGAAAACAATAAAAACATTCTTGAAGCATTTAGGAAAATAGAAATCAATAAATCATTGATGGAATCAATTATGCAATTTTTCAATTATGATGAAGTTTTGAGATAATTCTTCGAATCTAAGGATAAATTTTAAGAAGAATTCAAAGAAAACTTAGGACAAAAGGTGTCCGCTTTAATTAAAAAAATACATGAGAAATGTTCTGATCCATGAATGTTTGGAATTTTTATTACATTAGGAATTTCTTTTATAGATTTTGATATGTGATCTTGGAGCATCAACTAATGTTATCTCACTTAAACCATATAAGTCATTAAGAATAGGTTTGTTGACCAATACACATATTAATCTCACCTTAGCTGACAACACAATTATTAAACCTTTTGGTTTACTAGAAGATGTCTTAGTAAAAGTTAATGACTTAGTATTTTCAGCTGACTTCTATGTCTTGGAAATGGGAGACTTAGTATCATCTAAATGTCCGCCTATACTTTTAGGAATACCATTTCTTAAAATTGCTAAAACAAAGTTAGATATCTTTGAAGGAACAATGTCTATAGAATTTGAAAACAAAATTGTCGCTTTTCCTTTTAGTGATGAAGATGTCTATGATAATTCTGATGAATCTAATAATGAACAAACTAATGACAATGAATTTTTAGAATTAAATCATCATAATTTAAAAGCCGAAGCATATGTTATTAATGCAGTAGAAATAGAAGACGAAAATGTTATGACAAAGAATGAGAGAGTTTAAGATACTTCAAATGAAAAGATATAAACTCAAGAATGGAGGTTCAAGCAACCGAAAAATGTTGAGAATGATCTTAAAATAGATTAGTTCAAAGTTACGAGGAATAAGAAGAAGAAAAAGAAGATTATAGCAATTGTCAAGCTCGATGATCTAGGAGATATATACGTAAACATAAAAGTTAAATGGGCTTGGTGTTTTAAAGCTATTTGTGATACGGGTTCTAGAGTAAACTACATGCCAATTCACTTCTTTCTTTATACTTAACTGGAAGTGGATGTACTTGCTTCTGAAAAAGTCTCTCTATCAAACGATTATTCAGTGAAACCAATAGGAATGGTTACTAATGTACCAATTCAAATTGACAAGTACATTATTCACATATAATTTGTGGTTATGGCACATTTCATCAATGAAGATCCTCTATTAATCTTAGGCCGACCTTTCTTAGCCACTTCGTAAGCTGTCATGGATACTCTGAATGTGACAATCACTTTTAAGGTGCATGACTGAGTAATCACTTTCTGAAATGGCACTAGAGTGGATAATCCTACATTTAAGTTTATAGAACCAGTTTAGAACTGCATGGTTCAGTCGAGCCAACGACCGTAAATAAAAGCGCACTATGGAAGGTAGCTCTTACTTTATTTTTTACTTTCAATTTTAGTGTTAGGATTAGTTTGTTGTTTTTGTTTTCTCAAAATTTTGACTCTTATAATGGGGATATTTAAGGAATTTAATTTCGGAGTGATTCATATAGGGGGTTGATCGAGCTATTGTCTTTTCGTATTATATTATCTTTATGCATTAGTTTTTATGTTAGTTGGTTATTTATAGTAGTGAAATTATAGTTTAGTATAAATCATAGCCAAATTCAGATAATTTTGAATAATTCTACCTTTTTATTGGACATATATGTGATAAATATATGAGAAATTAATTAAATTAAAAAACCAGTTAAAATAGGCCAGCTATTTCAGTTTTACTAAAATTCGTTGAGAAAATCAGTATCAGTTTGCAGAATTTTTAGTGTAATTTCAGGTCAGCGATTTGTCAGCGATTTGCACTTATAACTAGGATTCACTGAACTAGTTGGTGAGCCATTGAGGCTCATTTTCAACGATTTAGGCAGATATTTTCCCATGAATCCATTTAACCCTGATTCGTGGATAACGAATACGCGTTTTTAAAAACAAAACCCAAAATCGCCAAATTTACTCACTTCACACTCACAATCCATTGCAATTTTTTGACCCAAAGACCAAATTTCTGACTGAATTCATTATTCCAAAGCTATATTTTAGTGTATTTAAGTGATTCTCACCTTAATCTTTACACATTCAACTCAAAATTTGGTGAGTTTTCAGAGCGTACATCCAACTTTGACTTGAGTAAAGAGAATTCGAAGTTGGAGCTTGAAGGGGTGTTCTAGAGAAGATCTAGAATTTCGATCTTGAAAGATTCACTTTCAAAAAGGTAATCAATGAGAGCCCTAACCTTTTATAGATTATATTTTCAATTTTTCATGAATCTTTTTGGATTTTTATTTATGTTAGAGCCTAAATTTTAAATTTTTCTCAAAATTGTTTTTGATGTCGAATGTTTTCAATTATAATACTAGTATGTGAGTGGTGTGATAATTTGTTTATTGATATCAAATTTTTGAACTATTTTTAGTATTTGGTAAATGGATTGAATTTCATACACAAACTAATTTGAGACTAAGTTTCAAATGGGTTTGGGGGGTTTTGTGTATGTCTATCATATGACTTGAATGACTTATGAACAACTGTTTTTATCAATGATGTTTTATTAATGAGTTTCATATGAGTTTCAAACTCTCGATTTATAAATGACTCTTTCCAATGAATTTCTCCTTATTAGATAGATAAGTTGAATTTTACCTAACGCTTTTTTGACAATTTGGTTTTAAATGGTTTTATAGGCTTATTATTTTACTTGTATCTATTGAAATAGTCAGAAGTGGAAGGGGTAGAAGTTTGAGGGGGGAGAAAGGAAAGGTGACGTTATTAGAGAACCCTAAGGATAAATCCAATTTTCCCCCAAATTGACCCACAAGAATTTCTTTTAATACACAAAGGATTAGACCACAAAGAAAGCCTACTCCACCTTTTTCGCTTAACTATGATTCTAAGGAAGAATATGAAGATGAGGATGAGATAGTAGAAAAAGAAATACCGAAGGGAGTGAATAAGTATGTACTTAGGGAGGAAAATTGTGTCAATGTTAAGGCATTTGCCAAGATTAAGAAAGATATAGAGAGAGGAAGGAAGTTGATCTCGGAGAGAGGATTCAATGTGAAAAATGAGTTGAGATATAGGAATAGGATCTTAGATATCATTGATGCAAGAAACTGGAGATTATTGACTAGGGATTATAACCATTTAGACCTTGAGAATGTTCCTAGTGAGAAGGGATGCGACATTTAGTGAGAGAGTTTTATGCGAATCCTTATGGAAGTGACAACAAAACAAAGTTACGAGTTAGATGAAGAATAATGGATTATTCTGCTGTGAGAATAAACCGGTATTTTAGTTTATATGAAGTTCACCAAAAAGAGAAATATTAATACACAAATCCTAAATATTCGATTAAGGAAATTAGGGTAGGATTAGAGGCAATCCATGGTGATGGATTCATTTTAGACTCGGAAGGGTACCCGAAGCACATCACTACCGATTATCTTAGGAAGATCATGAAAGTGTGATGTTATTTTATTAACGCTAGCTTACAACCAAGTCTACAATATCACGAGATAGTGAACTACAGAGTCACTTTGCTTTACCACATTGTGAAGTGATTTGGATATTTAGATGTTGGCAAGATTATATATGAATCGATAAGGAGTGGCATCATAATGAAGAAGAATGATGGATTACCATTTCCTTTGATGATCACGACTTTTTGCAGAGAAAATCAAGTAAATATGGCAGGAACTTGAGATGGATGTTTTATCGGAGAAGACTATCACAAAAGTAGTAATAGAGATGAAACGAGGAAAGAAGAAAGTTGAGATAGCCAGCAGAGAGACGGAGCAAAGAAGAAAGATTAGAGATGAAATGAGGAAAGTCTTAGAAAAAATGTCGAGAGCAAGAAACAATCCGAATTCGGAGCAACCTGCTACAAACTTCAATAAGCTTTACATGGAGGAGTTAGAGTTGGCCTTTAGAGGTTCAATTTTGCTTAATTAAGTGAGAACTCTGAAGAATTAAGAACTGGTGTTCGAGAACCAAATGGTCTTAGCAAGGAACATTCACAGGATGGAAAGGATGATGTCAAAAAGACATAAAAGACAAGGAGGCGTAAAGGTTCATGTACCATCTACATCAATGAGGCTATTGATTAATGATATTTTTAATGATCAACTAGCACCAGGTCAGGACTACAACCTTTATGATCCCGCTGCGAGTTACTAGTCTAAGATGATTGATCCTGTAGAGGATGATGATGACTTCAAGATGACGACATTGATTTCTTTACTCTACTTTATCTTCTTTGTCTCTGAGTGATGATGTGTGAGGTCTTACATGTAACTCTAGTGATGATACTATGTGATATGTACTGATAATACACTATCTTTGATGTTATGAGTGGCTATGTGATTTCATGTGATACGTTTAATGGTGATGCTACATTTGATATACATTAGTGATGATTATTCATATTTTTAATACACTTTGTTTGATGAAAATTTATATACTGACTTTATATATCGATTATCCAATTTATGATTATATCAATTCGTTTATACTTCATGATATATATATATATATATATATATTTTATTGGAAATCCGACTTAGTTTTTTAACCTTGAAAACAAGGTTTTAAATGAGTTTGGGGGTATTTTAGGTGAAATGTGACAATAATAGCAAAGAAAGCAAGGAAAGAAAAGAAAGGTGGAAGATAAGTTCAGAATTGATGCAGAGTTTAAACTTTTGATTCGATATTCAAGTGAATTGATTAAGTTTTTCAAATTTCTTCTAAATTCAAGTAAGTATGAAATTCATTTTATTTTATTATTAGTTAGGAATATAATATAATGAATATATAATAGGTTTTTTTAATGGAAGTGATATTTTTATTACCCAAGTGAATTATATAATAGAAGGAATCAATTTTTATACCCTTTTTATTAACTGTACTAGTTGATGTATGCATTTGAATATGTTGTGTTAGTCATGGGAATGGGTAGAAGATCGAAACAATAGTGCAAGATGAACAAGATAGATTTCTAAGAATCTTGTAATATAAAGGCTATTGATTAAGTATTTTTATAGTATATATACATAATAAATTGTTGTGCCACAATTGAAAGAAGAAATGAGTTAGAAACCGATGAATTATGTAAGTTAGACAGAATACTTTCTTCAACTTTAGTGGATAGTGAAAAGTGCTGACAAGAGTTACAAATATATAGAGAGTCCAATAGATTTCATAGGAAATGGAACAAATAATTTATATTGGAAAAAATATGAGAATAACTAAAGGAAATAGAGCAGGAACTCAAAAGTCAAATGAAAATAAATAAAAATAAAAATAAAAATTAATAATTAGGATGAAGTAGAAAAAAATGAGAGATGAAAAAGGCAGATGTTCTTAAACTCTTCAAAGAAAAAATTTAGCTCGAGTGCTTGAAGTTAGGGTTGAGCAAATCATTTCTTAATTTAAAACGTTGTAAACGATATATTCATTGATATCTTGGCAAAGTTCCTATTGATTTTAATTGTGGTGCTACTATAAAGTATTTTCAAAAATTAAGGTTAATTTAGTGTTTTTGTGTTTTGAGATTCTACATTAGTCATCGTAGGCTTGATGCTTGTCAGTAGAGATTGAGAAAACATATATTGTGTATTGGCCTTGGTATTGATTGAACTTTAAGTTCTAAGGGGTATCGTTGTGACGACTCCTTCTCAAATTAGGGCACCGCCCGACCTAATCCCGTCATTAAGCCCTAATCTTGCCACGTAGGACTTAACAATGAATTAGTCAGCATTTTTCCAATGTCTTTCTACTTACAATTTAACTATTTAAATAAGTATTTTCTTATCTTACGTCAATTACTAAATCAGAGTTAATTAAGATTTTAAAATACTTAAAGTTGTTCAGTTGAAGTCTTAACAAATTAGCATAAACTTTTAACATGATACCTAAGAATTGTGGAAAATCAGGAAATAAAAATCACATGCATATATATAATGAAACGACAATAAAATATATCATCATGTATCTGGTCAGGGTACGATCTCTCAACCAATAATATAACTCTAAAAGTATATGAAAAACGTGTAAAAGTCAAACAACAAAACTAAAAACCTACAAAATCAAGCGTAGCAGCCCTCCGCTGGCTCAGAGGTAGTCATCAATCTTCTATTTGTTTGGTCTGCTACTCGATGGATCCGCCATAATAAAAAAGACGGTGAGTACTGGAAAGTAGAAAGTAATACTGAGAGACATTTGTTCACATTTCCAAATATCCAACAAGTATCTGAAAGCATAAGAATGACAACTATGCTGAAAAAAATCTTGCTATAAGATACTCCAGTTAAATAAAATGAAACTGACACTCGGCTAAGTAGTAATGATCTAGAGTCGATTGGTAGTGAGTTACATCACATCATTTTATATTTCATTATCTCAGGATGGAGTTGAGCTCTACATCTCTGTTGAAGGTCAAAGCTGAGCTCTACGCCTCTATAATCAATTACAAATGTCAGTCACCAGTGATGTATACTTGTCAACAACCCCAGGTCTCATACTCTATGTGCTGCATAAGTTAATGGTGAGATCCCGACAACCTCGAAAGTCTAATGACCCCGTATGTGCACACATCTCTATCATATCATGGTCCTAAATATAAGAACTACTTTCATACCCTAGAAAAACATCGTTTGGGAATCTAGTAATGTACTTGCATATCTAATGCACAAAGGAATTTAGAATACAATATCATCAACGCTTACCTAATAGCATGCTATTACTAAGTGTCTCAACCATAAAAAATGACATAACACATGATTTAGAGTCAATGAGACTATTCAACAAACAAATAATACCATGGTAGATAACTTATGAAATGATAAAGGAAACAAGTCATGGTATATAGAGTACAACAGGCAAATCAGTCCAAATGACTAGAAATGAATAATAAGACAGATTTGAAATGAGAATAAATATCTCAATCAGTTTACTTACAATCCACCCAAATTTTCTAGCTAATACGGCATCTTGACACCTCAAAACTCATATTCAAACCCCCGAGACTCTTCCTCCGGTTCCTAATATCATTTAACATGTTTTTGAATGTGTTTAAAACTTTAGTTAGGGTATTGAACATGTTTATAGTGTTTGAGTTTAAGTTAAGAAATTTTGATTTTTTGGGATGTCATAGCACCTAGCGTACCTAACGCGCTAATTATCTCATTAGTGTGCTATCTAGTCTCTTTAGCGTGCTATACGCAATTAGCGAGTTAATTGATCATACCAAGCGCGCTATGTGCAGGAAAACTCAGAATTCTGCATTTTGAATTTTGAGTTTTCTCCACATAGGGCCAACTTCCACACATTGGATCTCTTTACTACACATCCAGAGACTCGAGACACCATCAACAACATAATAACAACCACATTTAATTTATATCATGAATTTATCAATTTAAGCTAAGTTGCTAGTGTAAGTAAATTACTTAATTGATGCACCACACCTAGCTTGATCAACATATCCAAATCACCAAATCTTCCTCAACAAGTCTTGCTGATCTCTTGACCTTCTTCTCCAGCAAGTTTTCCTAGCTTCTAAGCTTTGAAAATGAAATGGTTTGGTTTGCATGTGTTGATCAATCCAATCTTATATATTTAGATAAGATTAATTAATATCCATTGATCTTTATATACACATGTATCCCGAGACTAATCTAATGGCCTTAACCTTTACACATTTCCCACCAACTCTCCACTAACTTCTTTCAACTAACACTAATATCAAACTCAATTGGTTTCTTGATGTGTCAACACATATATCGAGAATCATCATATGTATATGTTGTTTTAACAACACTTGGGGATCTCTTAGGGATTTGAGCGACACTAATACATGTATATTCATGATTTCCCGCTTACTATCACCATATACATGCATGTTACTATACACTACAGGGTTGCGCACCATTAGGATGTCCAATTCTATATCTTTGAATTGTTTATATTTGTTTAAATTTTGTTTTCGCTATTAAACTATTGAACTTGCAAATTACAACGATTCAACTTTAACTCACCAAATAACTTATACTAATAGAAAGAGAGGCTGATTAAGCTCGCGTTGACCTTGCGAAGGTTGATTCGGGGGTCTATATAGGCTTAGACCGGGCGGAGCCCAGTTTTCGGGGACTGGGGCTGTAACATCCGAGAGTTTTATAAATTTAATTAGGCGACTAATTAAGCATTTTCGAATTTAATTTGAGATTTAGATATCCGAGGTGGGACCCACGTGTTATAGATCGAATATCATAAACTTTAATATTATTTTTGTGTGTTGTATGCCTATTTGATGTATTATACATTATTTACACGCGAAATAGGGTTAAATGGAGTGTATATGCAGTGTTCGTGAGTTCCGGAACGCGTTGGAGAATTTTCTCTAATTTTGATAATTTTGAGGTATTGTCTCGAGATACGTGTCAACACGAGTTCCGTGGAAGTTCAAATGTCGACGTGAGCAACTGTTTCAAATTTTGCAAAAAATATGTACAAGTAAATTTAAAAATTCGAATTTTGAACTTTAAATGGACTTAACGAGCCGACGTGCTTCCCACACCTCAATTTGCTTGTCAGAACAGTTGTTTGGAAGTTTTGGAGCGCTTTGATAAATTCTCAAACTTTTGGCGACATTGGGGTATCTTTCGGGGATTTATTTGGATGTAAATTGAAAAGATAATTACGAAATTAAATAAAATAATTAATAAATTGGTAGGCGCCTAGTGACAGGCGTGGTTGATAAAATAATTAATAAATTGGTAGGCACCTAGTGACACGCGGGGTCAAAGGTGACACGCGTGAGATGTACAATAATGTGCATGCTCGAGGTTAGTCGTTGGCGCGCGTGACGAATTTATACTCATGAATATATAGGTGTATATATATATATAATATAGTTTATAAATATAAATATATAAATCAATCCTATAGTTTGAATAAAATAAAAATATACATTGAATGCGCCTTGAGATACCTGTAGCGTGAGTGTTGAGGAGTTGAAATGGTTGGATGACTCGGTTGTTGTTGGTTAGGTGTTACATGCCTCGAGATGTGTGCCATCCAATCTCGAGGAAGATAATATATAAAATAAATCAATTATTAGATTTGCCTTGAGACTCGTAAAATGTGAATCTCGAGAAAATCTTAATATATATCCTCAAACTACCACGGCCTCATTACTATTGTTTTAAGCCAAAGACTGACCTCGAGATACATGGGACGTATCTCGATGAAGATCAAATTATATATTATAAAAAATCATTACATTTTCCTTGAGATTCGCGTGATGCGAAACTCGAGATCATCTAATATATGCGTTTTCAAGGCAAACAGATCGCTTCCTCTGTCTCAATTTCGATTTCGAAATCGAAAGATAAAAACAGAGAAAACGAGAGGAGATCGAGAGAGTGACCGAAAGAGGGACAGAAAAAAGGGAACGGGATGGTGTGAGAGGCGAGACGGTGGTGGTGGGTAAGTTGTTGGGTTTGTGTTGATGTGCCATTATTGCCTATTGGTGTTGTTGAGGTTGTTGTGAGGTTGGTTATGGAGGAGATTGAGTTGGGTGGGGGAGAGGGGGGACTCGGTGGTCCGAGGAAGCAGATGACCGTGTGGTCATCTCCCCTCCCCAAGGGTGCTTTAGGGTTGAGCAAATTAAAAAAAATGAAACGAAACAGAGCATTGTTTCAAGGAAGAAGAAGGGGAACGAGCCGAACCGCCCCGGTTCAGGCCCAAACTCTAATTCCATTTATAAAAAAGAGAGAAGAAAAATTGATGGAAAAAATAGGAAAAAATTTCAGCAAAAAAAAAGAAATTTTTTTGAAAAATAATATTTTGATTAAATTAGTAGAAATTGAGGAGTGTTATAACAAATGAGGATTTAGAATTTTCTCGAGGATTTATACCAGGGTTTTCCTCATAAACGTGCTATGATACCCGAAAATGTCTGAAATTTGAAAAATTGTTTTAAAGCATAATCAAGGGTAATTTTCGATTCTGAATCACAACTTGGAGTCGAAATTGGGATTCGAACATCCAAAGAGTTGATTTGGAGGGATTTTGGGGTTTCGAGTTGTCGGAAGATCAATAAAATAAAAATAATAATAAAAAATTTATATTTAAGCCTACACAACGTAATTTTCGATGCCGAACAATAATTTTGAGTCAAAAAATGAAGTATGGGCATCGAAGAATTTATTTTGCAAGGATTTAAGGGGTTTTGTGACATGATTGGGTCAATTAAATTGGAAATAATTAGAAAAAATGGTGAAATTGTTGTGGAGGCTTACGCGACGTATTAATGAATTGTAGGACCATGATTGGAGCCCCGTGTGGACTAGTTTACGACTTAGAATGCAAGGGAGTTGCGATACCGCGTTTGTAAAATTAAGTAAATCTTATAGTAACCTTTACATTGTATGATTATAATTTCGTATAAATTGCATTGATTCTTGATATTGTATTTTTATTGTACATACATACACGGTTTGAGAGGATAAGGTGTTACGAGTCTCCTTATAGTGTAGACTATACTGTGGTTATAGAACACTATATTATGCTTGAGGGGCTGGAGTCACTGATACTTTGCATCACGTGGTTATCATGAGATCACGTTGAACGAGATCATACTCCTAGGGTCTAGAGGAGCGAGACTCGTTTGGTTATTCTCCTCGCGCATGAGTCATTATTGTTTACTTACCACTTTCGGAGAACGTTATCTGATTGTGGTCGGATGACAAAAACGAGATGGATTCACGGTTGTATTTAAATTCCTTGGATTATATTTCTTGTTTGATCTCTTGAGTTATTATGCATTTGATTATTACAGGTGTATTGGATAGTGTGGGATTTACATATCTGACATTATCGAGTTTTTATAATTGGATAATGACAGGTTCTAGCAGTGACAAAGGAAATGGAAAGCTTTCCGACTGTATGTGACTTGCTTAGTATTTTTTTCTATGTATGTATTGGTTTTTGAATATATTATATTATATAAATGAGTTTTTGGGCTCGAGTGTGATTAGGATTTCCTTTGGAATGGCTGTAATGATTTTAGGATAAATTGAAATAAATTTGGAATTAAGATAATGCTAGTTTAAGAATTATGATACTTTAAATCAAGTTAGAATGAATATATAATTCAATTGATGCCATATATATTGTTATGGGTGGATTGTGAGTCCTTCGACATTTCTACCAAAGTGGAGCAGGTTTTGTTGAAGATTTTTGAAGGCCAAGATTTTCGGTGTAGGATTAAAAATAAAGGAGATACTATCGAAAAAATTTTACGAAATTTTTAAGGATTATTGAATTCATTTAAATGAACTTTACAGTTTAAGATTCAGTTTAGAATCCTTTGTGGCTAATAAATTTTTATAATTGAAGATTATAAGATCTTATTCTTGATTGTTTATTGATGGAGAGGATAACGCTGCTAGATTATCAAAGGATTAAGGTAATCTAAGCTAGTCAGATGCTCTCATTAGGTGGGGCTGACAGGGGACGTCACATGTACACTCATCTCTAGCTTAATCTAATGGCTTATAATGTGACTCCACAATCCATTATCCATCCACTTATATATCCTTGATAACACACATGTGAACAAAAGTTGTCTAGTGATGACATCCATACGTATCTCAAGGTACATCAATGGCTATTGTTTTATTTTTCTAACTGAAGTTACATTAATATTGATTCAACTATAGCCACATTAAATTAACTATTTAAGCCATACTAACTTAATTAAGACTTTACACACCACTCTCTACCTTGGTCCCATGCTGACACATATCTCGATGCGTGTCTCCTGCTCGCGCGTCAAATTAACAAACTATTCAAAACCAATAAAATATATGGGCATAGTGTACACACATACATTACACTAGGTATCCATAACTCAAAAGTATATATTTCTCGATTTCCACGCCGAGCGTTAGACTGTGTACCCGTCGTCAGGCTACGTCACGAGTTGGTAACCCTGATTAGGGACTAATTTACTATTAGTAAATTCTGGGCCGTTACATTATGCTTTATGAATCATTTAAAATGAATTAGTAATGATCGTGGTACATGGAAGGGAATATATCTTATTTTGATGTATAACCGCTATGACTCTCATTGCTAATTTATTTTATAATGATTTAATGATATCGAACAAATAAGTGCGATGACATACAAATTATATAATGTTTGATCGTAATGTGGGTCAAGTGGGAGAATCATTAAGCTCTATATGACCAACATTATTGAAATATATGATACTATGAGATAATTGGGAGAATGTAAAACCATAATGTGTCTCATAATATCCTTTTAATTTATGTAATGAATAAATTATATAACATATGGACCTAAAGACTTTTGAGCTCTTATTACCGTTACCAATTTGATGGAAATTGGTGTTAATATGGGGAAGCTCAATGGTTCTCCCTCAAGACTATAAAAGGACACTTGTATCATCAAACAAAGTGTCGAAAGTTCTAATTAAGGTTAATAAGGGCGATAAGTTCTTGGTAGGTTTAGAACACTAAAAGCTTCCGTATGTAATTCTCTATTTGATGTATAATTCATTATGTTTAGAATGTTTACAAGGACAACTAACCCCGAAAGGCACAAGGACACTTTAGATCACTAGCCCAGACGAAAAAAAAGACAACCATATCTCACACCTCCGCAGTAATGCACGCCACTTATGATGTCGCTCGTCACCTCGTAAGGTCGGTCGATTACGTTCGCCACCACCAAAGTTGAAACCTTGACACCCCTCATTTTGGGCTCACACATTTTCTTGACGAAATTTTATATAGGCCAAATGATTCAAAATATCATAATCTTTACAAGTTGTAGGCCAGGGTCTGTCACTTTAAGGGCCTAGGGCAAAATAAACATTTGGGGCCTTTATATTTTGACTTCCTGTTTTGAGGATTTATATTTGACTTCCTTAAAATAATTTTTTTCTTTTTGGCATATAGTTACAACAACAAAGCCGAAATCCTAAATTAGTTGCGTCGGCTATATAGATCAAACTCAGTTTCGTTTGATTTAGTGTAATTAAATAGTGTGCTTTCTGTACTTGTAGTTAAGTTTTTAAAAAACATTTAGTTAATTATTATTTTACTTAGATTTATTTTTTAGAAAAAATTGTTTTGATTTTTGATTTTATTAAATTTTGTTGGTGAAAATCTAAACTTCATTTATTTATTTATTGATACCATAATTTTATTTACTTTGAGATTATCAAAAAAACTGCATTTAAAAGAGTAAAGAGAACATATAGAGGAAATGATTGTGTGACATTCAATATACATAATGCTTTAATGCTATTCACAGTGTTCTTTTTGTACATGATAATTGTCTTACAAAATGTCAAAGTATCTTTGTTGAGATGGTAAAGACATCACTTGCTAAAAGGCAAAATTTTGAGAGGTCGTGGTTCGACTCTCAATGAAGTAAAACAAAAATCGATTTTTAAAAATACTACTATAATTAACTATTCTTTTACATACATTTACTATGGTGTGGTTAGGATCCACTCAATATGCATTGAGATGTGTGCTTGCATATAATAATGAATTTTCAATAAACCCTACTAAATGTGTTCAAAAATGCTATTCTAACCATAAACCAACAAACCCAAGCAGAGTCATATAGGGGGCCTTGGGTTGTGGGGGCTTGGGGCGATCACGCGCCTCGCTCATACCCAGCGTCGGCCCTAAAAAGGTGTATCAATTATATTATAACCTTTGAAATTTATCAATTATACCATAATCTTTTCAATTAATTCACGATCAATTTTATCATCACTTAATTTGGGTACTTTTTACTTTGAAATCAACGTAATCTTCTAATTAATTATCATGATTATCCACATAGATCAATTTATATCAAAATCTTTTACGCTTCATGTATAAATTAAGTGTATTTGAGGACTCACAAAAACACAATTTATAAATCAATGATATATACATTAATAATCTAATTCAAAGTTTACAAGTTTATAGATTACCAATGTAAGTTGAAAATTATTTCTATATACATATGATGAAAATGACATCTAAAACTTATTGAAGGTTATTCACGAGTGTTTAATTTGACAAAAGAAAATATCCTTAGATTATATATGAGATTGAGTAGACATGTATATATATCTACCTATATATTAAGAGCATGAATACATAGTTTTTCCTTCGTGACTTAAAAAGTCGATTGTAACCATTAAACTCATGCAAGATCCCTCATATGATCTCTCGTCAAGCGCTCAAGTTATCTCGATTTTGGTTCTCGATTTTAACCCTTTAAAACACACAAGATCTCACAGAAGATATCTCGCACTCTCGGTTCTGGTTCATCTTTCCAAAATCATTGTCTTCCACCCTCCTACCTCTCTTCGCGCTCACACGAATATCTTCGCTGAGACCCTCATCAACACTGCAAGAGGTTTGCACTTGATTCGAAGGCAAGTGTGTGTTTTTCAGTTGATTCGTGGGGTTTATTTTCCATGTTTCTCTGGCAGTGATCTTGATTTTTTTTCCTCCATTATGGATGGAATTTATTCAGGAATTCCACATGCGCCCTTAATTTTCTATGGTAAGGAATGATTTGAAAATTTATTGTTGGACATTTTCAAAAGAAATGTTTAGTCCCACATTGGTTAAAAACTTCAAGTTTAAAGAGTATATATACTCTTGCACTACAATGTGTGTTAAAAGAAAATATAAGTGTTATGCAAAGTAATCCACATGCGCGTGTGCAAGCTAACCATGGGTAAAACTTCCATTAATTTTTACCATTTTCGAGATTAAATGGGTAGTTATTAAATTGACTGAGTGGACCACATGCGCGTGTGCAAGCTAACCATGGGTAAAACTTCCATTAATTTTTACCATTTTCGAGATTAAATGGGTAGTTATTAAATTGACTGAGTGGATGCAGTTGAAACTGCTCTCCACTACTCCATTACTGCTCCACTACTCCATTGCTGTTCCACTACCCCATTTTCATTCAATGCTGACTGAGTGGATGAAGTCGAAACGGTTCCACTGCTCCACTACCTCGTTTTCACTCTAACTGGTCATGACCAGTGCTCTATAAGAGAAGAGGTTTGGGGAGGAAGAAATCATCTCGAAATTCACCAACATCCGCTCTTGTTTTCATCTTTCACTACTGCAAAGTGAAAGTTGAGCTTGCTTCATCGTATCCTTTAGGATATTTGCTGACTCTTGCAGTGTAGAAAACAAAACTTCCTTTAGGAAAGTGGCAGTGTTACACGCTTTGAAGTCATTGCAAGTCCCTCTGGTCTAACATTTATTTCAATGTACTGGTATGTTTGTTTATTTTTTGCTAGCACAGTTAACCAACATTATTGAGTACCTGGGAAAGCATGATAATAATATTAATGTTTTTGAAAGTCATACCAATGTATGGCGATGGCCTTCTATTTTAGCCAGCATGGAACGATGAAAAATGAGAAACCCAAATGCAGACCCTCAAATAACACTTAAACGATTAGGGGGATAAACCAGATAATGAGTGATACGAAGCTCAACATGACCGACTATTTATAATTATATTTATAATTATAGTTTCCCTACTGCCGCCATTAATGAACATGACTGACTATTTATAATTATATATAGCTTCTCTTCTACCACTGAAGTTTTAAGCTTGTACGGTGGATGTTGAGGAATGTGCATCCCTCATTTTACAGATTCAATTGACGATCATGTAATATATATTAATCTATTTCAACATTTTGTAAGAAGAGCATTTACTACATGGTATGTTAATGAAGGCACAAAATGTTCTTCCTTACATTGACAAAGCATTTGTTTCCATGATCAACACATTGAAGCTTGGATTTGTTAATATATGTCCATCTGACTATTTGTACTGGAGTTCATAGAAAGCTTGGACTGGTCAGGAACATTAATAAGTCCATGTTGTGATTGTGCTTATAAGTTAACTGAATTAATGAATGTCCATCCATGTCAGACTTTAAGATTTAAAAATAATTTAAATGTCATTACAATCTTATATTTTAATATAACTTACATTTATTTCCCATATGTTTTTTTATTTCAACTAGGATATTGAACTAAAAAATACAGTTATATCTTAACTGAGCAAAATGGTGGGAAGAAGTCTTACGTTCTAAGTAAAATTCACCTACTTCAATTTGTATCGAAGGATGGAGGATTACACAGATTTTAAAAATACTTCATGCGGAAACTACTGATGGCAATCATCAAAATCAGGTATTTCAAAATCAAATCACTATATATTGAGACTATTATATGAATTATATATGCATTTTTCCAAATAAAATAACAAGTTTTAATTAGGAATTGAAATCCCGCGAGCCTAGCGAGCGGGCTCAGTCGTGCGAAGCACGATAATGAAACTAGTATATATATGCGCAACTATGTGTACTATGTACATAAATATTTATCATGAATATTGAATTCTAATGCATATGTATGAATAATCTTTAAAGGTGTAAAGTTGAAGATAATTTGAAAGAAAAAAATATCCATGAAATTTTTGTTGATGACATAATTGATAATAAATAAAAAAGGTTAGGATATAATTGATAAATTCCAAAGTTTAGGATATAATTGATACAATTTGTAAATTTTAGGAATTTTTTTTTTTATCATTAGCCCTTATATATACATGAAATTTTTGTTGATCAAATGAGTGATAAAATGTGGCTTAACATGTTAATAATATATATTTTGATATTTGCCTGCTATTCTCACGAGGCTGTGGTGCAATCAGCTTGAGCGTACCATAGTAACCCGAATAATTTTGACAGCAAGTTTTTTTTTTTGAATAATTAACATAGCAAGTTAATAATATAAAAATATAGTTACTTTACCAATTAAATTTAATTTTGTACTTGGACAAATAATTGAGTGATAATTTGAATTCAATCCAGAACATCATTTTTTTTTTTTTTAACTTCAGGGGAGTTAAACCCGGCCATGATCTCAAATGCTTTGACTCAATTTATTACTTCTATTAAAGATTCATGATTTTTTGGATACTAATGGTGTGTTCCGTTCGCAAGACTGCTTAGCTAATCCATTGGATTAGATGTAATCTGTTGTTCACTTTGCATGATTAGATAATGCATTGGATTATGTGATCACACAAACTGTGGAATAAATTAAGTGGAGTCTTACCATGTCATTAGTTAGTCCGTCCTCACCAACCATTGAAAATCGACATTGCCCTTCACTATAATTTCAAGAAGACTAAAACACAGTGTGCAAACTGTGCAATTTGTGAGGACGTCGGGAGGGAGCGTGCCGCGGAGGGGGAGGTTTGTGAAGACTAGGCGGACCACTCGGCCTCCTCGAGCACACTTGACGCCGAACCAGTGGCATGGGGGAGGGGGAGGGGAGGGGTGTGGAGGGTAAGGGAGGGCGCGGTGGGGTCGATTTTGGATTGGAATGCGAGGAGACTGAGAGAGTCGGATGAGTGTGAGGATGAGATGAGTGAGAGTGAGAGTAAAAGGAGGTGGAGTGGTGTGGGTTTGGGTTTGGATTTGTGTAATGACCGTATTTTTAATTTGTAATTTAATCGCTAATCACGAATTATTAGTGGTATAATACCCAATCAAGAGTCATGGTAGTTGAAGTGCTCAAATATTTATAAAAGAAAATAAATAAAATGATTTAATTTTGCCTAGCATGCTACTGCGTGTAGTATATGATATTGCGAATGGTTTGAGTTAATTAAATTGAATTTGTGCGACAATGAGGTCTTAAACTATTAATTATTGAAAACTGGCTAAATTAAGGTCTAGACAAGATTTGTATGTGCCAGACGTGTCAATTTTGGGGTCACAAAGTAAACCGGGACAAGTCTCAAACCCTAGATCTAGCAATAAGTGAGTCATATAAACCCTAAGTGTTGCTTCAATCAAGAAATAAATGGAGAGATGAGGTGATTCTCAAATAAGAAAAGATAAAAAAAAAAAAGATAAAAAGGAAGGGGAAGAAAGATTGAACAAGAGGGATTAATTGCTCAAGAGCTTTTAAGGAGGTGAGATCATGCTTGAAATCATGGAGAAGACATAGATAGATCTAAACTAATTTGAAGTTGGAACTCCATTAAAAATTCTTGGTAAGATCTAACTCTCTTTTAAGTTTAAATTAAGATCAAAATCATGAACCAAGAGTCGTTGTTAGTTAGATTTAGTTTGTGATAGCCTTGAATGAGTTGTTGTAGTTGTTGAAGTTGTTTTTCTAAATTAATAATCAATCTAGTTGGTGTGTAGAACATACACACCAAATGTTTGATAAAATGACTCAAATAAGGTTTACTTGTTCATTCTGAGTTTTGAGTATGGTTTGATTAATGTAAACTAATATGCATTTGAACTTACAAAATTTAGGTCTCAAATTGGGTTTTTACTAAACTTCATGAATTAACTCCAACTTAGACTATAGAAGTGAAGATTCAAAACTTCAACGGTTAGATTTCATTCTAAATTTGCAATGTTGATTTGATTGAAGTAGAGATTGTGGACATAATTTGGAAGAAAAGCTTGAAGTTAAAATAGTTCATTAAATGAATGCACTTCAAGTGTTTGATATAATGCATGAAAGGAAACATGTCTTCTTTTTCCAAATTCAAGAGTAGAAATTTACATGGATAAAAGAGTAATTAGATTGATATGATGAAGTTCATCATATGCAAGTAGTTTTAAGGATATAATAACCGATGCTTGGCTCATTGAAGTAAACTACTTATAAATTGATATTGGAAGAGGTTTTGACTTTCATGAAATTAAGTAGTAATGGTTTAGTAGAGTTGAACCATTTAAAATCACTTGTTTGAGCCTAACCAAACTTAGAAAAGGTTGAGGTGTAAACACCTATGAGAATAACTTATAAATTCATTTTACTAGCACATGGAAGTAGGCTTGCATATTTAAAAGAATTATTTAATATTAATGTTAGCATTGCGTAATCAACTATGCTACTTGGAAGCTATATTTCGTAGTTATATGAACCCAAGAAAACCCAATGCCTTTGAATATACTTTCATACAACCACATGCTTGGAAAATTGTATTGTTTGGGTTTAAATTACTAGAACAATGATTTTATGAACTTGAGATTTCGAGATTTATATTTATTAAGTTAAGAGCAAAACTCATATAAGATCATCTTAGTGGGTTAAGTCCCTAATATAAGGAGTTAAATCTCGAAAAGAGCTAGTGGATGAATTAGTTCCTTTAAGTTACGTATGAAACCTCAACTTAGCAAACGGTCCTTAAAACAATTGTGTTATACATTGTTTGATTGTAGATACGCGTGGATGGTTCAACTAGGTTATTCGAAGGATCGACTTGACTTGGCGAGTTACATGGTTATTTGTAAGTAAACCAGTAAGAAATTCAATATTAATTCTTTTCCTTTCCTTATATATTTTGATGGAAATTATACCTATTATTGGACTCTACTTCTCTCCTGAGTGACTTAGGGTTTAAAATGGTCAAATTGAGTCGTTGTTTACTCGCGGGTTGTGCATCCGAGTCATGCTCGTGGCTCCTAGACGAGATTTAATCCTCTGAGTGAGCATCCGCCAAGTGTCGTGGATCCTCACAGGGCTTCAAGGATTACATTGTGGCTGATCATCCGGTTGCGACTGTGGCTCCTTTTGGAATGTTTTTCCCGGGCTGCGGCTTAAATGAGCCAACAATGCCAAATGGATTTGGTGCGGTTGAAGCGGACTTGGTCCCGTCGTACCAGTATTTGACACTTATATATTTTAGCTTTGAGCTCACGTGAAGAGTGTCAGGACCACTCAGGCGCCTATCCTTTACTTCCGGGTCACTTGGTCTCTATTGTTGACCTTTGTAGTATGTCTATCATGCGATTTATTATTCGTTTCAGCTTCGTTTCCTTCCTGCATGATTTATAGACTTATTTATTGTTTAATCTTAATTATTGTTGAACTTCTTTTGGATTTACTCACTGGAATTGCCTCTGCTTTTGGTGATAATTGCAAGCATAATTTCCAAGCTCGAGAACATTGATTTCGGTATATGTAGGTCATTTAATGTATCTATATCACATTTATTATATTTTATAAATGAGTATTTGGGTTGAGAGATACATGTATTTCCCCTCGTCGCTATAATTTGTACATTGTATATGTTGTACGGGGTTTCCACATTTTAGCTTTCACACCTAAAACTCGTTTTAACACCTAAAAATTGTTGTGTGTTTAATTTATTTGTTATCGCGTTTTCACCGCATTTAAATTTCGCTGCATATGATTTTATGTATATATATATACTCTGTTGTGTGGACTATTAGGTATTGAAGATAGATTTATGAGGCTGACTAGGCCTTTATTAACTCCGAACTAATTTACCATGGTTAATGGAGGCCTAGTGCCGGGCGATGCCTAATTTGTAGGGTTGGGGCCATCACAGTTGGTATCAGAGCCTAAAGTTTTGACTTTAGCTCTTGATAAGTCTACAACCAGATTAGTTCGTGAACACATACTTGTAGAGTTAGGAACACCAACGAACTTAGTGTGGAAACTCTATGATCCTAACTTAGAGACTTCGTTAGGAAGCGAGTGAATGTGAGATTGGGGGAAATTTTGAATAAACCTTGTCATATGTTATTTGATTGTACGAATTATATGGTATCGATAGATATACGATTTAACTACTATTATCGTATTCACTCTTATATTTCACGTGAGACACGATGAGTAAATTGAAAGAGATAGACAATAAATTTATCAGTTTCGAGGAATTAATAATAAAGAAGATTGATGGCGATGATTAATCATTGATAAAAATAAAGCGAGTAGATACCAAAGTACAAAAAAAGGTGATAGATTCCAATCAATCAAATTGGAACTTAATACGAGAATCGAGTCCGTAGTAAAGATTAACAAAAGTTGTAAAGTTTGAGTATTTTGGAGTTGTCAAATCATGAAAAATTGTGACGCTAGTCAACCCTAAATCATATGTTATTATTCTCTTATTTTTTTGACTATCTTAGACATGTAAATTTGGTATAGGAATGTAAGGACGCCTAAACTACATGTAATTCCTTGATAAAAAAAAGTATCAGCTATAGTATATATTACACTCTAGTATAGATAAGGAATTCATGAACTAATTGAACTAATGTTTGATGCAACAAAAAAAAAAATTGTTGAATGAAGGGATATGTAGTGAAATGTTATGCATACCTTGGTTATCATGTCAATAGTTCTACTTTCTTGTTTATTTATGAGATGTAAATTATGTTAGGGTTCTAATATATCCTAAAATTAGTGAAATGAGATTTTTTTGTGTACCTCAAGGAGTTAGAGTTTTCTAAATAATCGCATTATTTGGATATTACCGATTTGAGAAATCAACTAAGTTTACTTCGTATGCATTGAAGACTTTGAAACTTTTCGAGTTCCAAGGCACATATTAGTTGCATGTGGTAGGAAATGAATGTTCAAACAAGTCCTTAAAGAGATACATGGAGTTAGATTCAAGTTACCCATAAAACATGATGTTGTTTGATAATAGAAAATGAATGAGAATTTAGCCTACGTATACGTCCATATATGATAATACGAATAAGAGCACTTGGGAAAGTAAAGTTTGAAAAAATGGTAAAGTGACAGAATATATAGCGGAATGCGTAAAAAAGACGAAGATTTGTGAGACAAGTAGGTTGATGCAGACTCTAAGGAAGCAGAGTGTTGAGATGACTTGAGAGCTAATGATTAAAGCATGTACGGACTCCTTTAGCTTTGACGAAAGCTCTAGAGTAGTAGTGTTGGATCAGAAGCCCGAGTAACTCCACTTTAACGACACTATTCATTTATAGTCATAGGGTTGGTGAAGTAGAACACCACCTATAAGGCGGAAGAATGAATTAAGTGTTGTGAGCAGAGATAAAGTCTGTGGATTATCTCTAGGATTGGAGACAACCTGAGGACTAACCCTTAGGATGGTGCATTATAAAATTCTCACAAATCTTGATGTGGTTCAAATGCATCGATACGCCTATTGACGAAAATCTTACATGATTGTTGACATGCAAAATTACGAAGATCATATTATTGTGGATGCTTAAAGATGATCTTATGCTAGTTGCCTAAATATGCTCACGTTTTTTCAATTTTTACCGATAGACTCGAAGTACAACTGAGCAATTTGTACATATGGAGCCGAGATTGTATGTCAGATGGTGTGCCAACGTTTATTATTTTGGATTGCGATCCTTATATTTATTGTCAGGTTGTGGCAGAGTTTTTCTTTTACTACCAGGTTGTGGTAGGGTTACTGACATTGATGGGCACCAGATTACATCTAAGTATGGCTTTTCAGTCTGAAGGTTAGACTGCATGGTTGATCCAAATTATAGAAACCAGGCTCATGTTTGTATCATGAATTTGGTAGCAAGTGAAAAAGATTGTTTGCCTTTATGCGCGATGTAAGTATGACTTTAGGGGTTGAGTTAAAGTGGTGTGGGTCCATTTGAGACTCTACAAGAGTGGCCTTGTAATTTTGGTAAGTAATGATATTGAGGCATTAGAGTCGGTGGTTGTTTAAGAATCACACAGAGGAAGTCAAACAGATTAGATAATAATTGGATTAGCACTAGATAAACTAATTGGTCATACGAACTATCATAAGAGAGCACATATGTTAAGATGTAAGGAAATCATAGAATCAAGGTGAAAAGAAATTGCACTCAAAACATTATCCTAACTCAATCTAATCACACGCGTAACTTCCTTCTAATCTCGAGGACGAGATTTTCTTTTAGTTGGGAAGACTGTAACGACTCGTATTTTTAATTCGTAATTTAATATCTAATCATGAATTATTACTTGTCTAATACCCAATTAAGAGTCGCGGCAGTCGAAGCGCACAAATATTTATAAAAGAAAATAAATAAAATGATTTAATTTTGTCTAGCATGCTATTGCGTGTAGTATATGGTATCACGAATGATTTGAGTTAATTAAATTGAATTTGTGCGGCAATGAGGTCTTAGATTATTAATTATTGAAAATTGGCTAAATTAAGGTCTAGACAAAATTTGTGTGTGCTAGGCGTGTCAATTTAGGGGTCACAAAGTGACCGAGACAAGTCTCAACCCTTAGATCTAGCCATAAGTGAGTCATCTCAAACCTAAATCTAAGTGTTGCTTCAATCGAGAAAGAAATGGAGAGATGGAGTGATTCTCAAATAAGAAAAGAAAAAAAAAAGAAGATAAAAAGGAAGGGGAAGAAAGATTGAACAATAGAGATTAATTGCTCAAGGGCTTTGAAGGAGGTGAGATCTTGCTTGAAATCATGGAGAAGACATAGATAGATCTAAACTAATTTGAAGTTGGAACTCCATTAAAAAGTTTGAGGGCCGCTAAGGGCACCCCACCTTTTCATGAAGGCACCCAAATTATTTGTAAAAATTCCAGCAAAATTGGAAAAGACCATTTTGCCCCTGTATATATAATGATTCAAACCCCACAAATCATTTTGACAAAGAAAAAGGACACCCCACCACCAAGCTTGAACCACAAAGCCACATTGCGTTTGGCGAGCGTTTATCGAGTCTTGCGGATTGACATCATCCGACAGCGATGTAACAATGTTTGACAACCATATGATGATTTCTTAGAACTGTTTAGTTAGGTAAAACGTGAAAATGATGATTTGTTTGTCAACGTAGGGTTTGGTAATTTCCTCAAATCCGAACTTGTTTCCACTATATAATGGAGGATTATCTTTGCTACGGTGCAAGAGGAGGTTGAACTTGAGGTAATTTTGCGAATTTATTGTGTTTTTTATGAGGTTATCCGAAGTTTCGTCGATGTGCGCGATTGTTTGGGCCTCGCAGACCGAGATAGATATTGAAATGTCTCGGTCATAGAGGACCGAGCCTACTTCTAACCCTCTCGCCGTGTACAACCGAGAGTAGGAGAAAATTCTCGGTTGTACACCACCGACGCCACATTACCTATCACTAATTGTAGCTCTCGTCATGTCTCGGCCGAGATAATCGAAGTATTCTCGCCATGCGTAACGAGACACTTTGTGAACTCTTCCGCCTTCGTGGCCGAGATCGCGAGTTCCCAAAAATTTAGCTTATGTCTCGCCATGCTTGGCGAGACAAGCTGAACACGCCTCTCGCTGTGTGGCCGAGAACCGCGATTTCCCAATTTTTTTACCATTCTACAAACCGCCACACACACATTACAACTACTCTACCAAATGTAACTTAATTATACTATAAACGTAACTTCAAACGATCGATTTCGCGCAAAATCTGTGTGTTCGACGATCTTCAACCGAGCCCTAATTTGGAGACGAAATCGGCTCACACCCCGACCCTACAAATCGCAAAAACTCGTACAACGAAGGAGAAACACAAGGGGAGACACGGGAAACACAATTTCGGGGATTCCTCTCACAGGTCGGTTCAAAAGAAATGGATTCTTCCACAAAATTTCGGTGAAGGTGGTGGTGGGGGTGGTGGGGTGCGAGAGGTTTGCACGAGGGGTATTTTGGGTATTTCGGGTCTAATTTTTGGGTGTCCCAGGTAAATTGGTTTGTGCCCACATTAACTGGGTGTCTTCATGAAAAGGTGGGGTGCCCTTAGCGGCCCTCAAAAGTTTTGATAAGATCTAACTCTTCTTTAAGTTTAAATTAAGATCAAAATCATGAATCAAGAGTCATTGTTAGTTAGATTTAGTTTGTGATAGCCTTGAATGAGTTGTTGTAGTTGTTGAAGTTATTTTTCTAAATTAATAATCAATCTAGTTGGTGTGTAGAACATACACACCAAATGTTTGATAAAATGACTCAAATAAGGTTTACTTGTTCATTCCGAGTTTTGATCATGGTTTGATTTATTTAAACTAATATGCATTTGAACTTACAAAAATTAGGTCTCAAATTGGGTTTTTACTAAATTTCATGAATTAACTCCAACTTAGACTATTGAAGTGAAGATTTAAAATTTCAATGGTTAAACTTCATTCTAAATTTGCAATGATGTTTTGAAATACTAGATTTGATTGAGGTAGAGATTGTGGACATAATTTGGAAAAAAAAGCTTGAAGTTAAAATAATTCATTAAATGAATGTACTTCAAGTGTTTGATATAATGCATGAAAGGAAACTTGTCTTCTTTTTCCAAATTCAAGAGTAGAAATTTACATGGATAAAAGAGTAATTAGATTGATATGATGAAGTTCATCTTATGCAAGTATTTTTAAGGATATAATAACCGACGCTAGGCTCATTGAAGTAAACTACTTATAAATTGATATTGGAAGAGGTTTTGACTTTCATGAAATTAAGTAGTAATGGTTTAGTAGAATTGAACCATTTAAAATCCCTTGTTTGAGCCTAACCAAACTTAGAAAAGGTTTAGGTATAAACGCCTATGAGAATAACTTATAAATTCATTTTACTAGCACATGGAAGTAGGCTTGCATATTTAAAAGAACTATTTAATATTAATGCTAGCATTGCGTAATCAACTATGCTACTTGGAAGCTATATTTGGTAGTTATATTGTGGCGGCCCCAAATCCCGAGGTCGCCACGTGGGGAGGAGCTGCCCCATCGGTCCCGTCCGATCCTTGACTCACTGGGTCCCACGCGCCACTGACGCCATTTTTACATCATTTCTACTCATTATGCGTGTTAAACTCATTTCGTTGATCAGTTTAGTTAGACAGCTTCGATCATTTTTATAGTATTAAAAACAACAATGTGAAGTCTTAATTTAAAGCAAGTAAAACATTAAATTTATCATCATAAAAACATTATTTATAAGAGCAACTCCTATTGTGGAAAACCCTGAAAAGTACTCGTATATAGGCGACAATACTAAGCGATAATATATACAAGTACAATGTCTATCAAGTCTCCCAATACCCAAAAGTAAAGCAAAATATCAAAATCGCACGTACTAGTAGGTCCTCGACCATGCGGCAATCGATAAAGTCGCCCAAAATCCCCTTGCCCTTACTAGCACTAGGATCTGCACTCGACCATCACAAAAAACGAGATGGAGAGTATAGTTAGTAAGATTTCAACGAAGTACACCGAGCATTTATAAGAAAGTAAACGATACCAATAAACATGTCAATTAATCATGCGGAAACTAAACAGACAAACTGTGCTAAGATCATCACATGAATAAATAACACGAGAGAAACAAAGTGTGTACTCGTCCCGGTCAGACTAAACTGTACTTCGGACCCCAAGGATCCTTTCAGTGGGTGCCCCCACTTCCTTTCACCTGGTTCCTCGCGGGGCTTGCCCGACACGTGCACCCTTACATCGGGTTGCAATTCACCGAATGCCTGATCACACGTGCTACATCATAGTGTGCCATAAGTACACAACGAACAGGTGGGAGTAACTCGACCACCAACCCAAACGTATCACGGAATAGAGTACAGTAACAAGGAATAGGAAATCAACGATGAAAAAGTAAACCCTCAGTGACTTTCAAATGAAATCTTACGTACCTCAAAACGCACTCCGAAGTCTCACTCACGTCTCGAGAAATGCGCCCGACTCCCGATTGTGGTCTCTTAAGTTCCAGGGACCCACCCATATATTAAAATAATATAGTAATTTATTTAATTTAAAACTATTTTAAATTATATTTTAATATTTGGCCACACATTATAAATGAAATAAAAAAGTAAATGTATATATATATATATATATATAAGAAGAGAGAGAAAAGAAAACAAAAGTAAGAGAGAGAGAGAAAAACCAGAGAGATTGAAGAAGAGGGAAAAGAGAGAGATCGTGAGGACCGGAGAGAGGGAGAGCTGGCGAGGTACGACGGAGAGAGGCGGCGCGACGCAGCGGCAGGGGTCGCGGCAGTGGTGGCCGACGGCGGAGCTGTGCGACGCGGCGAGGAGGCGTGACGAGGCGGCGTGGGCACAGCAGCAGCGGCGTTCGGCAGCGGCGGTCGGGAGCGGCGGTCGGGTTTTGGGGCCGTTACATATATGAATCCAAGAAAACCCAACGCCTTTGAATATACTTTCATATATAACCACATGCTTGGACAAATCTATTGTTTGGTTTTAAATTACTAGAACAATGATTGTAGGAACTTGGGAGTCCGAGATTTATATTCATTAAGTTTAAGAGCGAAACTCATATAAGATTATCTTTGCGGGTTAAGTCCCTAATATAAGGAGTTAAATCTCGAAAAGAGCTAGTAGATGAATTAGTCCCTTTAAGTTACGTACTAAACCTTAACTTAGCAAATGGTCCTTAAAACAATTGTGTTATACAATTGTTTGATTTTAGATACGCGTGGAGGGTTCAACTAGGTTATTCGAAGGATCGACTTTACTTGGCAAGTTACATGGTTATTTGTAAGTAAACCAGTATGAAATTCAATATTAATTTTTTTACTTTCCTTGCATATTTTGATGGAAATGATACCCATTATTGGACTCTACTTCCCTACCGACTAGGGTCTAAAGTGGTCAAATTGAGTCGTTGTTTACTCGTGGGTTGAGCATCTGAGTCGCACTCGTGGATCCTATACGAGATTGAATCCTCTAAGTGAGTATCCGCCAAGTGTCATAGCTCCTTACAGGACTTCAAGGATTCCATTGCGGCTGAGCATTTGGTTGCGACTGTGGCTTCCTTTGGAATATGTTTCTCGAGCTGCTGCTCAAGTGAGCTGACAGTGCCGAATGGATTTGGTGCGGTTGAATTGGACTTGGTCCCGCCATACCAGTATTTGAAACTTACATGTTTTAAGTGGCTTTGAGCCCACGTGTAGAGTGTCAAGACCACTTAGACACATATCCTTTGCTTTCGGGTCACTTAGTCTCTATCGTTGACCTTTGTAGTATGTCTATCATGCACTTTATTGTTCATTTCAGTTTCGTTTCTTTCCTGCATGATTTATAGACTTATTTATTGTTTAATATGAATTACTATTGAACTTCTTTTGGATTTATTCACTGGCCGCTTTTGGTGACAATTGCAGGCATAATCTCCAAGCTCGAGAACATTGATGTGCAGCATACGTAGGTCATTTGGTGTATCTATATCACATTTATTATATTTTATAAATGGGTATTTAGGTTGAGAGATACGTGTATTTTCCCTCGTCACTATAATTTGTACATTGTGCATGTTGTACGGGGTTTCCACGTTCTACTTTCCACACCTAAAACTCATTGTGTGTTTAATTTATTTGTTATCGCATTTTCACCGCATTTTAAATTCCGCTGCATATGATTTCATTCATATATATATATATATACTCTATTATGTGGACTATTAGGTACTATAGAGCGGTTTGTAAGGGTGACTAGGCCTTTAACTCCGAACTGATTTACTTGGGGTTAATGGAGGCCTAGTGCCATGTGGTGCCTAATTTGTAGGTTTAGGGCAGTCACAGTTTGGGTGGATGATTCAGCATTGTTTGATTGTTTGTTTGAGAGAGTTTTTTTGGGTGGGAAATGAGACCGAGAGGGTCTAGTGTGAGGTTTGGGTTTCAATTTAGATGGAGCCAGTTGCTTGGGAGTTTTTATATGGGGAGCGAATAAGTCTCCAAATTCAGATTACCCATACTCCATAGCTATGTAATCCAATGTCAGTTAATCCGACCCTATCAAGACAACCCTATCAACCCAACCGAACACACTATAAAGGGAGTACCAATTTGGGCTCTTACATTTTCACTATTCCCTCTTATCAATAATATAACTCATCTTACTTACAAAAACTCTTTGTCTGAAAATATAAATCATTTTCAGAATCCTAGAAAATTTTTTTAGCTCTTTACTCATTTTATCCTTAAACATTTAATTTAAATTTTTTATTTATATTTTTTTTGCAAAATATTGCAACTAAACGCTTTTTTTTTTTTTTGACAAAATTTTGGGCTCGTATTATTTAACTAATGCACTCTTTAATAGATGTGTTTTTTGTGTAAGGAATTATATTATTGAATTGAGGGAGTATATAACATACGTCAAAACTTAGAGACACCAAGGCACTAACTCCGGCCTAGATATTTCTTTGGAACAAGATTGAGGGAGTTTTTGAGGAGTACCAATTTGGGCTCTTACATTTTCACTATTCCCTCTTATCAATAATATAACTCATCTTACTTACAAAAACTCTTTGTCTGAAAATATAAATCATTTTCAGAATCCTAGAAAATTTTTTTAGCTCTTTACTCATTTTATCCTTAAACATTTAATTTAAATTTTTTATTTATATTTTTTTTGCAAAAAATTGCAACTAAACGCTTTTTTTTTTTTTTGACAAAATTTTGGGCTCGTATTATTTAACTAATGCACTCTTTAATAGATGTGTTTTTTGTGTAAGGAATTATATTATTGAATTGAGGGAGTATATAACATACGTCAAAACTTAGAGACACCAAGGCACTAACTCCGGCCTAGATATTTCTTTGGAACAAGATTGAGAGTTGGAGGGTCAATGGGGCAAGTTATGCAATTTTACCCCAGTTTAACCATTAGACAAGGAATGACTACAAGGACAATATAGTAAAACCCATCTGTCTCCCCAATCTGCAAAGATAAGGAGGAGGCCTCTTCCTCCCGATCAACACCAACAACAATGTTGCTCTCCTCCTCTCCATCCCTACTTCTACACCTCCCACCGTTACAATCTCTCAAACTAACCCACAATTTCCTTCATGGGTCCTCACCAATCCACCTCTTCAAGAACCCCTCTTCCTCTCTCCCCACACAATCCTCATCTCCCCCCTCATCTCTCCCCGTCATCCGAGCCATGAAGTCGATGCAAGGCCGAGTCGTGTGCGCCGCCAACGACAAGACCGTCGCGGTCGAGGTGGTCCGTCTCTGGCCTCACCCCAAGTACAAGAGGAGAATCAAGAAGAAGAAGAAGTACCAAGCTCACGACCCCCAAAACCAGTTCAGTGTTGGGGACTACGTCCAGCTGCAGAAGAGCAGTCCCATTAGCAAGACCAAGGCCTTCGTCGCGGTGCCCGTCGTGGCCAAGAACAAGCCGAAGGCCGTCGAAGCGGTGCCGCCGGAGCTGGGGCTGCCTTTGGAGTCTCAGGAGAAATCAGGAGAGTGAGTGAATGAGGGTATTTTCGCTATTCAGATGTTAATTAGGGTAATGTCTGCTGTACTCAACTGGGTTAATGTGATTTTGTGTTCTCTACAAAAAAATTTATGTTGTTGTTTCGAGGGTATGAAATTCAATTTATGATTTTTAATAGGGCTCAATGGCTTGCGCTTTGACTTGTTAAGTTCTTGAGGGGCAAAAAAGGGTATAGAAAAATTGCACTTCGATGATCAATTTTATGTGACTTGTGGGATTGATTGAAGGGTTGGGAAGGAATGATTATGATTGGATCACAAATTGAGAAAATTGGTCCTTGTGAAGTTTGGAAACAATAGTAGTGGATTATAAGATTAATAATAGCAAGTTCTTTTAAGGGTTGAATCCAAAATTGAGGTTGTGTCAAACAAGTGAAACTACTTTCTAGTCCATCTTGTCATTGAACTGCAATGAAGTGTTCATTGAGTTCTTTGTTGATAATCTAGCATTGTCAGTCAGTGTAATTTCAGTTTCATTTCTTGAATGGTAAATAGCATAATATACCCTAACGCTTAAGGTTTTTTTTTCGCAAATTTATTCTACCGTTTCAATTTTTGCAAATGCATCCTAAAGTTTTGAAATTGTGTAAGTTGTATCCTATTATTAAACTTGGATTGATTTGAGATTACTTTTAACCATGTTGAAAATGGAAAGAGTTTCTCTCAATGTACCATGTTCTCGACTACAATTTGTTTGGTTGGAAACTTGGAAATGGAGAGATTTTAGGATAAATTTGTTAAAAAAAATAAAATGTTAGTATATATTTATAAAAATTGAAACGTTAGGATATATTTGTAAAAACTGAAACATTAGGATAAATTTGTATAAAGCTTAAAACGTTATGATGAATTTGTAAAAACGGAAACATTAAAATAAATTTGTAAAAAACAAAAACAACGTTAAGATATATTATGCCATTTGCTCTTTCTTTAATAGCAACCTAGTTTGGGATGAGAGTGTTGGACGCAATTTGAAATTTGATAGATTTCATGGAACATTGATATCCATATTCTTTTGTGTGGCTCCCTTATGAAACTACTTGGATGGTTTTCCACCATCAATTCACTTTTTTTTGCTGCTAACTTTAAGTGAACTTCTCTCTTTTTTTCATGCTCTTCGATATTATTGATCTTACTTTCAAGTAGGTTGACAATCGACATAAAACTTTTGTTGCTCTTTATGAAATAGATCAAACAAATATAAACTTTCAAGATAGAACTGTAGTCAACATTTGAAGACTTAATGAATTTGGGGGTAGCAATTCTAGGCCTTGTGATCGCGAAAATTGCATATTAACTCGCGGATCCAATCAAATTGTACACAATTTTTTAAAAAATATGCTTCTGTGTAAGAGATCGGGGGTTTGAGCCTTAGCGGAGGCAAGCTGTGGTTTCTTTCTCATCAAAAAAAAAAAAAAAAAAAAAAAACTGAAAAATATTGAAATGATGGTATAAAGAAATTTCGGAATCTTGCAAAATGTGAAGTCATTAAAATTTAGTTGTCATTAAAATGACAACTAACTTCTGTTGATTAAGACTTGTCTAAGTTTTGATTTTAGAATGTTAATTTTATAATTTTATGTGCCTGGCCTGATCCATTTTATAGTGACAAATTTTTTTTATGCTTGCTGTCAACCTATCACATCCTTCCTCCGCTATCTTAGGTAATAAATAATGTCCATTTGGAGTTGGGATCAACTATATAGAACTTATAAAAATTTATAATTTTAAAACAGTCAATCTAAATAACTTAATCCATTCTAGTCCTCATTTGATAAGCTGGATTGGAGAATAATTTACCAGACCTTCATTACATTTACATCTACTTTATATAGGAATAGCAACCATTGACAAATCTTAATTACGAATTTGATTGACTAAATGGATTGAATCTTTCGAGATCTTAGCAGCTAGTAACGAATAATCCTGTTTCCGACCCTTAATCCTGGTAGAATTCACTCTTTCAAAATATTATAATGCAAGCCATATAAAACAGAAGATTATAACATGCATTATCTTGAAGTCTATTTTTGAAACTATGCTCATTCTTCATTCATGCTTTTCAAGGGACCACTATACTAGAGAACAAAAGCCTGTTCTTCTTCTAACATTCTGAATGCAATTTATTTTAAACAATAGTGTAAACCATGGCAAAATTCTTCGACCTTCAGTTCCCCACTCCAACTAAAATGGGAGTTTAAAGAGTATTAAGTTATTTCAAGAAATCCAGAGAAGTAGCTGCTTGATTGCAGTTTGGTCATACAACAGTGGTAACAGCCGCATGTATAGCATCAGCAAGATGAGGGACAGTTCTAGAGCTCAATCCTGCCATGCTAATTCTCCTGCATAGCAAAAACACAGACAAATACATAACGCTTAACTAAAGAAAACAAAATCACTATTTTGTATGGGGATTTACGGAACAGGGCAACGCATACTAGAATAGATGATTACCCATCAGAAGTCATGTAGATGTGGTATTCTTTAGTCATGAAGGCCACTTGTTCTTGATTCAAACCAGTAAATGTGAACATTCCAATCTGCTTAATTATGTGGCTCCAATCGCCAGGAGTGCCTGCCAAACAAATAAATACATTCAGTGACAAAAACTTAGTTTGGTATACCAACCAAGTGGATAGCTCACTGTTTGGCATGGGGTCACTTGTACAAGAGGTTTGGGGTTCCACTCTCAATTGGGACAAGTTTGTTTCTTTCTCAAAAATAAAATAAAATAAAATAAAATAAATACATTCAGTGCCAATTCCATTGTTCATGTCACCATATGCATATGATGAGTTCCTGATTCTTTATGCAGTTCACCAAATGATGTCGATGAAACTAAAGCAACATGACTTCTTTTCTAATTTAACTAGTGCGTGGCATTGTTTTACTAAATTGTTTTCACATAGTTCCCTATAATTATTAATTTATATGTTCCTACATTTCACTGCCATCAAAACCATCTCAGTATGGTACACCTTCAAGCATCCAAGGGTTCAAACAGATGAATTAGAAATGATACCAAAAAGGCTACAAGTAATCAGCTTCTTTGTTATGATATAAAGGAAATGTCAAATCTTGTACGGATGAATGGAAATGGCACAATTAGGACATTGATGAAAAGATAGTGTAAGCTAAGGAGAATCAACAGCGCTTCCAAAACCTGCCTCTCAAAATCCATGGCGCACACACATAATATCAGGCCAAATCCTTAACCAATCAGCTGAAGGAGATCCCTATCCAATGTTACAGTTTGATACACATTCCACACCTAACAACCAGCTCCCAAACCTGACGTCTAAATTTATTTCTGTTGTAAAAGATCCTAAGGTTCTTTTCCTTCCAAATGCTCCGAAACATATATTGGACAATTGAATGGTACTCAAGGAGGGTATGTATCGAGTGCTAAATATCCTCATAAGAATACTAGCAAGGAAACCAAAAAAAAAAAAGGAGAATGCAACATGGTACAGAAACAGAACAAGCAGGAAATTACTCAAGATTTACCCCTAACACGAAGAGCATCGGACAACTCTTTCCGCATGCTAATAATACGGTCAGCCATTGCTTTCAACTCAATGGTCCACTCATTGTACATATCTCTGCATAATAGCACCAAGAAACATTTAACACGCATATAGGTTATTGTCTCTATCAAAAAAGGAGATCATTCCGAATGGAAACAGTAACTGTTGAGTCAATTTTTGACCCACCTTGATCTAAGAGAACTCAGAAATATTGAGCATAGTAAATCTTTAACTTGTAAATATAAATAAACATGCAGAACACGTCTATAAAAAAAAAAAAGAAGAAAAAAAACCCTCTTGAAAACTATGACATCATTCAGCCCCGCTCTCTGCAATCCATGGCATGCACAAAGTGTTTAACATAGTGCCTTTGAAGTGTACAGATTTATAAAATCTTAAGACAAACTTAAATGTTCCACAATTCATGGCATGCATAAAGCGTTCAACAAAGTGCCTTAGAAGTGCACATATTTCTAAAATCTCAAAGCAAACTTAAATGGTGAGAATTCTAGCTTTCCTGTTGTCTTTTTAGATTCTGTTTTTCCTTCTATGGATGCCTTTATTAGATACCAAACATCGACACAACAATGAGACGTGTATTACATGCGGAATGCAATGCATAATAGAAACCCAATAATGGAGCTTCTGTGAATTATAAAACTAAATCATGCATTCAAATATTTATCGAAAAGAACTCCACCCAAAAATAAAAAACTAACATTTTTGAAAAATGAAGTAGTGGATAATTATAGCTGTTGTACAAGGCCATGTTTAATTGGGGGGAGTAGAGGACGGGAACTGCCAAATTCCCTTGTTTAGTTGGGTTTTTTACCCTGTTTCTTGGGAAATTACAAAACTTGGGTGCCTATTTGCATTCAACAATTCTAACATTCTGTTTGTACTTTTTATTTTTTTGTACCAAAATAGCCAATCTATAATGATGAACATTACATTGGGAAAATTTGTTTTTAAAGTAAAATAAAAGAAAGAAATTATATAAGCTAAAATCTAAATTAGTTTGACCGTCATCATAAGGAGTATGGTTTTTATAAGGGAATCATAAGTGAAGAAATTAATATTTGATTGAAAAAAAAAATCATTTGATTGAAAAAAATCCATCTCTGAGTTTACTTTGAGGCATAAATCCCCGTTCTCAACTGTAAAGATTTCAGAAACAACTTTAGTGATTAATGAACATAATGTTTAATGGCATCCTCCAGTAACCATTTTGTGCCCAAAAAATGCAGGTTTAACAGTTTCATTTTAGTATGTTATCCAAATTTAACTCAGTGCTTGATTAGGCACGGTTAGAATTTAGGCCAGCTGTATACGTTAATCACTGCAGTCACCTGAAAAATGGATGAAGTATAAACCTAAACATGAACTTCACTACCTTTTTCATTCTTCAAGTGAAAAATATTTCATACAAGAGCATTCTTAACAGCTTGAGCCCAAGTAAATACCTGTCCTTGAGAATGGTAGCCACAATTGATGCTCCATGAATAGGAGGATTCGAGTACATGGGCCTGATCACTAGTTTCAGCTGGCTCTCCACTCTCTTTGCCACATCTGCTGCTTTGCAAACCTGAAGAAAAAGGTAAAAAATAAAATAAAATAAAAATTGCACTTGACCTTAGTATACATACTGGAAAACTAGAATTTAATAATTTTTCTGGATACAGGGCTAATGGAAGGTTCATTGAAAATGACTAAAGCTACAGTTTGTTAAAATTAAAAACAGAATACAGCAAGTTGTAGCAGCCAGAATAAGGCTAAAAAGAGATGTACACCGATAAATTATCGAGAAAGTATGCCATCTTCAAAACTCATTTTTCTACAAATAAATAGCAAGCGTAGTAAAACTCTAATTCGCTTATCCAGAGTGGCAACGGCACGCTGTTGCATGATGCAGAAGCTGCAACCGAATAAGTTTCAATTCTAGCGTTCATCAATCTCTATACTATGTTCATCAAAACTTATATATCTGAATATTAGGTATTAGTTGGGAACACGAAATATATCCAATTTAAATTATTCCCTGGGCAATAGGACATGCACTCCAATGAAAATGATGTACACCGCAATGCATGCCAAACTAGGTTACATTCATGGCAACTGCCTTGTGTCTCAACTGCTTTCCTATAAAGATTTTTAGCATTGTATGAGGATTCAGGCCTTGATCCATGCCATACTAAAGTAGCAAAGATTACCAGTTGCCACTTAAGTGGATGGTACAATAATCTGGATTGTAAGTAATTAATGCTTAGTATCTTATTGAAATGCCTTACAATGCTGAGGGCCCCAACACGTTCTCCATATAGTCCCATATTTTTTGCGTAACTTTGGGCAGCAAAAAGTTCACCACCATCTGCTACAAACATGCGAACAGACTCTGCATCTGCATCCAGGCTTCCACTTGCAAAGCCCTAATTAATCAAGAAAGATTTTTAACTTAATATAAGCATATCGACTTAATAATGCAAGAAAAAATCAATGTCATTCCACAAGCATACTATTTGTCAGCATTCAACTCAGAATTCAATGGCACTTCATGAAATTAATTAGCATATTGAAAAATGGTTAAAGCTAGAACCAATACCTGATAAGCACTGTCGAAGAAAGGTAACAAACCCTTTGACCTCATCAACTGACGTATCTGATTCCACTGATCAAGGGTTGGATCAACACCAGTTGGGTTATGAGCACAGGCATGAAGAAGCACTATGGCTCCAGAAGGGGCAGAACCCAGGTCTTCCATCAAGCCTGTTTTCACATAGAATAAATACTATTCAAATGGGAAGACAACCCAAGAAAAAGAAGAAACATCTTCAAAGAGATAATGGAAAAGCATAGATAGAAAAATAAAAAAAGGGCACAAAACCAGTCAAAATTTAATTACTTAGAAATGAAGAGTTCACATAGAATAAATACTATTCAAATGGGAAGACAACCCAAGAAAAAGATGAAACATCTTCAAAGAGATAATGGAAAAGCATAGATAGAAAAATAAAAAAGGGGCACAAAAACCAGTCAAAATTTAATTACTTAGAAATGAAGAGTGTCAAACAAAACAAACTACTACAAAGAAAACATAATTTTATTTGAGGTACATACTGAGCAATGTTTGTCACTGGATTAAAAAAAAAATACAAACCAAGTACGTGAAATTGTTAAATAATTAATACAGTTTGTCGCCGTGCCATTAAACTAGAAAGAGATCCAAACCCAACAAAAGTAAAGCATGAGAGAGTCGGGGCAAACCATGGAAGTGCAATCCACGAGTAGCTGGGTCATAGTAGCGATAATATTTCACAGACAACCCAGCGAGAGTGAAAACTTTAGGATGATTTCCCCATGTTGGCTGAGGAATGTATATCGTGCGCTGGGAAAAGAGAAAATTGGACTTTACTCCTATGCCCCAATCGATTGCATCTGGAAATGCATAACAAGCAAGCTCCTTACCTGATGGTAGTGCCTTGCCAAGAATTCACCTCCCACCCTCAGTGAGCCAGTACCAGACAAGCACTGGACAGTAGCCACTCTATTCTCTTGGATAGCTGGGCTGTTCCAAATGCAAATTAATCATTACATCAAGCTATCTTACCGACAATACAGCTAAATAAAGCTTGTTTAGAGAAATAGATACAACGCCATTGCGCATAAATGAACAATCGCTTTCAATATTTATCACAAAGCCTCATTCCACAAATGAAAAAAAAAAAATGCGAGTGAGAGAGCAACCCAAAAAGAATCAACACTGCATACGAATGCACATGGAAGACAAAGTTGCCAGTAATTATTTCTTACAATGTCAAATGCTGATCAAACTATTTCAACATTCAAAAGATCAACAGCTTTTTAAAGAACTTATTTTCAGATATTTTCTGAAAGTGGTTACTTCAAATCAAATCTTCACAAAGAAATTGATGAAACGTGTGCGCTTCATACTACTTGTCATTCAATTTTTCAAGACGTAATTCTACGGCTTTAGGGAATCAAAATCAAAATTGCATTCGTAACAGGCATTTAACAATGTTTGAACAATCAATCTATAGAAACTTTCAACCACTAACACGAAACGCTCAAAATAATTCAAAAACAACATAAGTCATGAAATCCAAACATCTTAATATGCTTACCAATCCATCAAACAACAGAACTAACTTATTACCTGTCAGCGCCAAGGATGAGCTTAGCACTCAACTTGTTAAAATCCGCCAAACCAGTAATCGGAAGATACTCCTTAACTCGAGACCTGATCGATCAACACAATCCAATAACAATCAACATTCACTTTCCAATTATTAAAAACTCACATACAACAAACAAGCAAACACATTATTTTCACACAAAACTCACGGATCATTGATCAGCAGCTGCTCCGCTCGTCTCACTACATTCAAAACAAGCGGCTTTCCTTCCTGTATACACACATACGCAAACAAAGGAAAACCTTACATCAACAAGAATTCATTAAAAACGACACATCAAATTCATTCAAACAGAACGAAAGGAACCCTAGCTAGCTAACCTCCGTTCGATATGCTCCGACGCCTAAATTCACTTTGATAGGGCTCGGATCCTTGTTGTACGCAACAGTCACCTACACAATCACGAAACCCAAATCAACAAAATTAAAACCAAATCAACAAAAATCTGAACAAATCGCATCAAATGAAAGGCGTATATATACGTACTCCTAGGATCGGGTCTTCGGGAGCTTGAGCGATGTTGGCGAAGGCGGAGACGCCATTAGAGGTTGCAGAGAGAGCGACGGAGCTCTGGTTTTGGGAATCCATTGACGAGGAGGAGTCGAGATGGCTTGCGAGCACGCTTAATCTCCGATCGGTACTTGAAGAACCAGGTGGTAGGGGTACCTGTGGGCGCATTTTAGCTTTTCTAAGCTTTATTTCCTTTTTTATTCGACAAGTGTGTCGAGTGCCCACTCAATAGTCAATAACGCTTTTATAGGACTTGGTCAGTGGTGATATAGTTATTGTGGGGCCTACGGAGTGGCGGTGACGCCTCGCAACTCAGGCCACGTGGCTGTCCGTTTCCATTGCGTGGCACGCATGTCGAGACGAAGAGATTTGTGGAGGTGTTTTGTTGCTGTGGGCGGCCGCCAAGACGGATGGTCGTCCGATTTGTATGAGAATGTTCCCTAGCCTCGAGATTGTTGTTGATGATGCGGGGGAATTGGAGGTTGTCACTGTCACGCTTTACGAAGAGCATACGTTCAAGTGTTCGAAGATGGAAGTGGATTTGTTAATGTGATGAAGCGTGACGTTAGGAATTTTCTATTAATAGAAACACACCTACTATACAATATAGATGTGCTTTTATAATTTTATCGCCCCACTTTTATTCTTTTATAGAAAATGTTAAAATGACAACATTATATCATAATATAATGCACATCAAAATCACATAAAATGACACACGCCACATCAACTGTTATGCATTCTATCGTGACATATTGTTATCATTATATAATTTTCTTCTTTTTATCCACTTGGAGCATGTAATGGCACAAAATCGCTAACCACGTTTATGTCTTTAAACAGACTCAACGACCCGTACTGTGGGATCCACACCGTGATATGTCCGATTACCGAGGCAAGGGCCGAGGTACATTTTATATTTGTTGTGATATATGCCTAGTGTATTGTATATGTGTAGACTATTAAGTTAATTATCTACGGGTGTGTAGGTATCGAGACGAGCGGGGACGTACCTCGAGTCGCGTGTCGAGGTGGGACCGAGGTAGCGACATATTGGGGTAAGGTTAATTTATGTGAATAAAAATGTGAATTTATTGGGTAATGAGTGATTTTAATGTGACCACATTTAACTAAGTCCTAAAGTTTGGAAAATAAAATAATAGGCATTGGATGTGCATCGAGACACGCGTTAACCCATCATGAGGCAAGGTGTCACTTTGTTGAGTCACTCACAAGTGACTTGGGGGACAAGTGGGACAATGTGCTTCATGTGATGAGCCCCGGGATACGTGTGCACACCAAGATTTAAGGCTATGGTTTAAAATGACCACTATATACTTAGTCAATATTTTATCTCCTTATCCTCACAAAACAAACTAAAAACCGGGAAAGAAGAAAAATCGTTGTAGGAGGTGGAGGAGAAGGAGAAGGAGAGAACCCGAGACGAATCAAGGTGAGTGTGGTGTTGTTCAATTGATGGGGTGTTGTGGAGTGATGTTGGTGTGGTGTTGGTGAGGGAGCTCCCGTGCTCCCGGGGAAAGAGACGACTCAGGAGAGTTGTCTCCCCTCCCTACACGAGCTGGGGTGGATCGCCAATTCCAGCTCATGAACAAAAACCAACAGAAAAAAAAAGAAAAAGAGAAAAGAAGAGAAAAAAAAGAAGAAAAAAAGGAGAAAAAAATGGAAAAAAAATCCAGAAAATTTGGGAACAATTCCGAAAAATTATATTTCGACAAAATAAATAGAAAGTAATGAATTTCTTTGAAAAATAAAATATTTGGAATTTCGGACGAGCATTGTACGGGGGATTTACCTCGAAAAGCGCAAAATGGGCCGATTGGACGAAAATAAATAAGATTTTTTAGAAATTTGTCTCAACTTCGATTTGGCCTACAATGATACATTATTGAATATTATGGACTAAGGGGAGAACTCCGGTGTTTGGGCACATATTTCGAATTTGTCGAGGGATCGAATAATCTAGGACAAGCGTGTGAATTGTAAGTACAACCGTGAGAATTTTATATTTCATTTCATTCATCTTGATTGATTTATTGGTCTCTTGGTAGACATTACTACTTGAACTCGCACATCATGTTGTTCTTGTATCTATTCATGGGTGAATATTGTGACATAATGCCTTGTGAATTGTTTCATTGACTATGATTCCTACACTTGATGTCGTTCTTGAAAAGATTGATGAAAAACAAGCTAATGGAATAATTTGGATTTAATTGGACTTGTATTCGATTTCCTTTGGGCTTTGTAGCCTAACTTGTTTTGGAATCCTAGAATTTTGAAATTATTTGTCTTTTAAAGTAAAGTAAGGATTATCTAGTGTCCATTGCACGAGAGATGCGTGGTTCACGGGGACATGGGTCTACCGGGGTTTCGGCACTCACCACTACACTTGCACGGCACACGAGTTATGAGACTCGGGGTGGTCGGCAAACATGAGATTGATGTTGTAAAAGCGTAGAACGCAGCTCCGCTATTTGTGTGAGATATGTTGAGCGCAACTCCATATAGTAGTGGGAAAGGGTAGGTGATAGGTCTCACCACCGACTGGACGTAGATCATCTCGACTTAGCCTGTGTCTGTCTCTACATCTTTAACTATGATATTTACTTGCATTTCTTATTTCAGCAATTTATTTCGCTACTTTATGCTTTTAAATACCATTCGTTTATTTTGGAAATGTGACATATAATTCTCCAGTTAGTACTTAAATATCACTATACTCACCGTCTAGTTTGTGATGGTGGGTGTAGGTCCGTCGAGCAGCAGCAAACCAGGGAATGAGAAGATCAACGACTTCCTCTGAACATTTCGGCGACTCTCTTCACTCATTTTGTATGTCTCGACTTTTGTTGTATTATTATTGTTTATGTCATTTTGGGTTGTACATTGGGTTGAGTGAACAGTTTCATATATATACATGCATGTGATGCTGTATTTTCTTCATTTTCCACACTTAGGCATTTTGAATCATAATAGCTTCCGCATGATCTTTAAACTACATGAAATTGATAATATAGATCAATACATGGATTCAGAGTAATATAGGGACGAAAGGCTAACTAATACGTAATTAAGTCTTATGTGGTTTGGATTAAGGCTTGCTTACGGGATTAGGCCGGGCGGTGCCCTGTTTAGTAGTTGGGGCCGTCACAGAGCAACTCCAATGCAACGCCAAATCATGCTCTAATTTGCCATTTTGTTACAGTACTGTAGCGCTATTGTTGGTGTATATAGGGCCACAAATAAAAAATACACACAAATCTTGATTTTGAGGATATTTTCAATTTTGTGAAATTAAAATAATTTTTGATGTGAAATGATTAATGTTTGGTGTAAAAGATAGCGTAGTTTGGTTAGAGATAAGAATAATACTTTTTGTACATTTTGCACCAAAATGGTGCAAAAGTTGCATCATTTTGGTGCAATGCATTGGAGATGCCCTTAGCGCATTACTATTGGGAGACATTACTAACATCACGCTCCCACTATTAGCAAATCATACTTTTCATTTTGTTCATTTATAAAGAGGCAAAAAAGTCATACGACCTATCACTGTGATGTGGTTATGTGGAATATATTGCAAGGAACATGCTATCGTAACCCACTTTGGGCACAGATTTTAAGCACCGAGCTTATTGGTGTCATGCAATACATTTTTGAATGAAGACATCGCACGACCACTGATTGAATCGGTGCCTGAAGTGGATTTCTCGAATTTTTCCTATTGCAAGAACCACCCTTATAATGAGAAACATACAACAAAAAATCTCCTTTTTAGAAGCCACGATGAAATTTTTTTCAAGCATTAATATTATATAGTTAGATATTTTATAGGATTTTTTTTAAAAAATAAGAATAACATAAGTTGATACAAAGACCAGGGAAAGGTAGTTGTCGTGGTTGGGACACATATGAAAATGGCTTACAAATGCTCCAACTAAAAAAATCGACTCAATAAAAACCGAAGAGATTCGACGAGATAACTGGGGGCAAACTGAAACTAACTTGGGATGCATTAATATAATGCCCCTAATCTCAATTTGGATAATTTATCCCTTTATCAAGGTTAATTTGATAGATATGCATGGTATGCATGTAGTGGTGTGAATAATGTGTGTACTATATGCTATTTAGTTGACTCAGGTTGGAATATAAGCTTAAGTAAATAAAAATAAGCCTAAAGAACTTGTAAAATAAATTAAATAAAGAAAAAGGGCAATTTCAGTAAATAACATATTAAGGATGAATTTAATGTGGACATTAGATGTGACGGCCACCTCTCTAATCTAGGGCACCGCCCGACCTAATCTCGTAATTAAACATAAATCCTAGCCACATAGGACTTAACTACGTAATTAGTCAGCCTTTTTATCCAAATCTCCTCAGTACTTGTGTTTAGGATAAGTAATACACATGTCAATATATCAATAGATTTCAGAGTAAACTTATTAAAAGTTATAAAATTTAGCGGAAGTCTTAACAAATTATGCAAAAGCAATTATTAAAAATCCTTAGAGTATGGAAACCAGGAAATAACGATCACATACATATATAACAAGGTGGCGAATATAAATAGTGTGATGGTCATCATAAGTTGGGAAACTAAACGCTCAACCCAATATACAACCCCAAAAGTATCAAAACATAACTATATAATACATAAAATATCAAAACCTACAAAATGTCGATGCATAAATATGCTACTGGCTCAGAGGTAGTCGCTGATCTTCTCCTTGCCCGACCTGTACATTGACGGTTCTGCACCCACCATCATAAAAAGGATGGTGAGTAGAAAAAGTAACAGTAATCCCTGTTGACATATTCATTCACATTTCCAAATCAAACTAAATGGTATTTAAAAGCATAAGTTAAATAAAAAAGACTAGTACCCCAAATATGCTAGGAAATACCACAATTAAGCAAATGAAACTGACACAAGGTTAGATAGTTATGATCTAGATCTGGTCGGCCGTGATATACGCCAGTGAAGCCTTAAACCACTAAAAGACGTGCGTGGCGTTGCACAATCTAATATCACTAGGGACTTTAACCCCAGTGTCACAGGGACTGTAACCCGTATATTGGCAACCCTAGGGACTCTTACCCCGTGTGCCGCATCATAATGGCGAGTGTCGACATCCCTAGGGACTCTAACACCGCTGATCAACTCTAACATATTGCAATGGACTCTAGATTTCGTAACTACTTTATAATTCCAAGAAATCGACTCATTAAGGATTCCGAGAATTAGTTATGCTATAAAGCAAAAATCTCTAAAGAATACAAGTCCACAAAGTCATTCCCAAACTCACAACCCCTAATGGCATGCTATTTACACTATAATCACCGTGAAACAACAAGAAATGACATAAATCACATGGAAGGATTCAAAGGAATTCAATTCATCAAAATATCATAAAAATCAAGCTCAACAAGTGAGGAGTAACAAATAAGTTCATGATATGAGAGTACAAAGCTGGACATAGTCAATATAGACTACAACAAACAAGTGTAAATTGGATATGAAATGTAAATAAACTATCAACGGGTATACTCACATCAAGTAATGTAAAGTCCTAGCTTTACCGGCCTCTCGACAATTCAAATCTCATATTCGAGCCCCCGTAACACTTTTCCTAAGTTCCTGATATCATATAATATGTTTTTGGATGTGTTTAGACCTTTACATAAGGTTTTATGCTTAGTTATAGTGTTTTGACAAATTTGAAAAATTGCAAATCTTTATGCTGGCATGGCAATTAGCGCGATGGGTTCCCGGAGCGCGCTACCAAATTTTCTCTAGCGCGCTATGTGCAGGAAAACCTAGAATTATGCAGCCAGAATTCTAAGTTTTCTCCATACATAGGCTTCACCAATGCCTTGAGGTCCTCAACAAACACTTCCAAAATCCCGAGACATCATCAACATAAAAACCAGTCGTACACATGATCTAATTCATGAATTCATCAACTTAAGCTAAATAAACTAGTTTGATTAACTTCTATACCCTCAAATCTTCTAACCAACACTGATTTTCTTCTTCCTCAACACTCCAACATGGTTTCCTTGTTTGCTAAATTGTTGAAATGAAAGCATTTGGTTTGCATACATTGATTTCTAACTATATATATGAATGGATAGGGTTGATTAATAGCCATTGATCTAATTATACACATGTATCTCAAGACCTATCTAATGGCACACACTAAGACACATTTCCTACTTACCTCCACTAACTCATGTCAACTAACACCAATGTGCAACTCAATTTGTTTCTAGATGTGCTAATACGTGTCTCGATGCATGTAACATGTCTATTGTTTTAAAATACTAACTTAGGTTACATTTAATCTAAAATCATCCATAACCACATTAAAGCCACCATTTCAACTACACTAAGCTCAAAATAAACTTACTACATCACTCTCTACCCCCGGTCCCACATCGACGTGCAACTCGAAGCACGTCCCCACTCATGTCTCGACATTCATATACAAGTAGAAGTGACTTAATAGTCTACACATATACAATAAACTACACGTACATCACAACAAATCTAATATATACCTCGGCTATCTCACCTCGATCAATGCATGTATCACGATGTGGGTCCCACGTCACGGGTCGATAATCCTAATTAAGGATAATAAATGAGATTAGAAATTTGGGCCGTGACATTAGGATTATCTTAGAGCTTAAAGAGACTAAGATGAGATGTGGGGTTTCTATTTAGTCAACCAAACCCTAATCTCATTAACTAAGTAATTAAACCACAATTAGGGCTTCAAGCCCCTTTTGCTTGAATTAACTACGCAGAGAAATTGAGGAGGGAACCCTAGAACACTTGCTTGGTTGATTTAGTGGAGGAGAGGGAACTCTCATCAAGATCTCATAAAGCAAGGTAATAACTGGTCTCATATTCTCTAATTTTCTGTGTTTAATTTATATAATTGATTTTGAATGAAATCATGGTTTCCCTTAGAGTTTTAAGACGGAAGATGTACTCTTATGTCTTGATTTGTGATTTGGATCATTTCTATCTCATATTCTTTGGTTTATTCAAATGGATTTGCAAAGTCTATGTTTTAATGGTGGATTTGTAGTTTAGATACATTTTTTGATGGAATGACAATGATCTTGTAGTTTCAAACGAGTTGTTTATTACTGTTTTGATCGGATTTAAAACCTCAGGGGTCGGAGTGAGTTGTTAGAGAATTTGAAAATTGGATTTCAATTCTGGAATTCCGAGTTCGTGCCCAACGCCGCGCTAGCACCTCGCTTACATGCGATATGGAGTTGGCCACGTCGCTACCTGTGAATACAGGGATTTGGTACAACAATCCCCAACGTCGTGGCATATAACGTACGATGTTGGCAGATCGCTAAACCTATTTTTGAGTTGTCAATTTGAAGTTCAGCGATTTCACCCAGCACCCTATGGGTAAACCCACGACGCTAAGAGGGCGCTGGACGTTTATTCAGAATTAAATCGGATCTCGTCGTTTTCCAAAATTACCGAGTTTTATAATAATATATTGTCGGGATAAAGATCGGGCAGTGTAACTAACCTCGAAGATCATTGTCGCCACGACGATGGCATGACATTGATTCGTAAGGGAATTTATGTGATAGCCTGATCCACCAAATCGGGTACCACCCAACCTAATCCCGTCATTAAGACCTAACCCACGCCGTGTAGGACTGAACAACATATTAGTCAGCCATTTAATTTCATTACACACAATCAACATAAATATTATCCATTAGTTGTTAATTATAATTTTCAGATTTCTTTAAGATTTTATCAACATTATCTTAATTATCAGCGGAAGACTTAATAAAAATTAGCGGAAGCATTTATAAAAATACATATTGTGGAAATCAGGTAAACCAACGATCATATAAACTAACTAAAATAATACATGAAACAGTAGGGAGGTCTAATCTTTTAACCCATTATATAACCTAAAATTATACAAAAAGACGTAAGTAATCGATACACAAAATGATCACCTAAAAAGAAGCAGGAACTATCCTCCAACGGCTCAAAGCTAATCGTTCTCCTTCTCTAGTCTGCTACTTGAAATATCTGCACCCACCATCATAAAAAAGATGTTGAGTACAGTAATATAGAAAGTAATACTAAGAGACATTTATCCATATTTCTAAATATACAACATGTATATGAGAGCATAGCAATAACAAAGAAAGCTGAACAAGAATCATGCTATAAGATATTTCAGTTAAACAATATAAAACTGATACTCGACAAAGCAGTAATGATCTAGGGTCGGTTAACTATGAAATTACATCACATATACTCTGTTCCATTATTTAGTGACCGCGTGTGCCATCCATCTCTATCATATAATGGTCCTAGATACAATAACTACTTTCACATTTCAAGAAATGACACAATTTAGGAATCCAACAATGTGGTTGCATAAGTAATGCAGAAAGAAAATAAATCCGCAATACCATAAATCTCCTACCTAATAGCATGCTATTCTAATTGATTTACACACTTAACAACTAAGAATGACATAACGTGTGAATAAGAGTCAATGAATACCACTTAAGCATAAACCAATACCATGATAACAAACTCGTGAAATGAGATGAAACAACAAAGTCATGGCATCAAGAGTACAAAAGGCTCATCAGTCCAAATGACTATAAACAAAAAACATAATGGAAAGCAATGTAAATAAATATCTCAATTAGTTTACTTACAAACCACACGAAAGCTCATATGCTAATCTGATCTCTCGACACCTTAAAACTCATACCCGAACCTTCGATACTTTTCCCTAGGCCGATATCATTTGATATATTTTAGAGTGTGTTTAAACCGTCTGTTAGGGTGTTAAACTTGTTTAAAGTGTTTAAATTTAATTTTAGAAATTGCAGTTAGTGTGCTGTCTAGAGCACCTAGCGCACTGGGTAATTTATTTAGCGCGCTAGTGATTCCCTTAGCACACTACTCAAACTAATTAGTGCGCTACATGCAAGTAGCGCACTAAACGCAGGAAATCCCAGAAATTTTGCACTTATAATTTTTGGGTTTTCTCCTTCAAATGGCCATCTCCATCGCCTTAGATCCCTGTTCCTTTCCACCAGAGACCCAATAGATCCTCCATAGCAACAACATCAATATACACTTCATATATATATATATATATCAATTAAACCATCAATTTATGTACGTATTTTTAATAAAAATCAAGAACACACCTAATACTTTGATTGATCATAACTTGGTCAATTTAACTCCAAATTCTAAACTTCTCTATAGTAGATTTAATGATTTTTCACAAATAATCCAATTATGTAACCGAATTTTCAAAATGGTCTCATTTAAACTATGAAATACCACAAAAACCAGAACTGATTTAACACATCTAATTTTATCAAAACTACTAATGAAAACTAACTTACCTAATTAATGATCTTCCGTCTTCCTTTAATTAACAAAAAATCTTTCATAAACTTGCTGATTTCTCCTCTGGTCTTCTTCTCCTAGCATTACTTCTTCTCTAAGTATGTAAAATGACTTGCATGATTATCACTCATTCAATCTTATGTATATGATAAGCTTGATTAATAGCCATTGATCTTAATGCATACACATATCTCGAGACTGATTTAATTGAAATCACACCCAAGAGAGGGTGAATTGGGTGTACCGAGAGGTTATCGTCTCTTAAAACTTGCAATGAACAACAACGCTCTATGCACGTACAATCAACAACTATAAATGCAATGCAATGGTGAAGGGGGTAGAAGATATGGAAAATAAACACACGATTTATAGTGGTTCGATCCAATCAATCTATATCCACTACTTAACCTCCTCGGTTAGGATTCTTAAACCCCAGTTATATTAACAATAAGTGTTACAATCTAAGCGTACAAGCTTAGAATACCTAATCACAAATTAGAACTTCCTACCTAGCCTCAACTAGGGCTTATGCCTAGCCTCAACTAGGTCTTCCCTTGACTTAGATCCCACTAAGTCTTACAATAGCCACTTACAACAAACAGTTGAATATAATGAAGTTCACTTTACAAAGTAAAGCGGCATTAAGTTCAATTACAAACAAGCCACCTAGAGCTTAACCACTATAATGCATGCAAGTATGAATATGAATGAGATATGTAAATAGGTCACTGATTTTGCGCAAATCTCAAACAAGAAACCGATTAAACCAAATCGATAAGAATAAATCCGATTTCAAATCCGATAAATAAGTAGTTTGATAAAAATCAAGTTTAAGCCCTAACTCTTATTCAAATCAGTCCTAGGGTTTATGAAACCGATTTTAAATGCAAAAGCCAAGACAAATGTGTTCAAGAATACGAGTGATTTCCATACACCAAGCATAATAGAAGATTTGGTTTAAACACAAACAAGCTAGGAAATCAAACTTTCTTACAACCCCAAATGAGTGTGAGTAAAATTAGTTATGGAGAAGTGGTTGCAAGCCCTAGAACACCTCAGTTACACCAGTTCCAAGGATGATTCAATTGCCTCAAAAGATTTCAAGTGGTTGAGCACAAAAATCAAAGCCTTTTGATGTGAAAACAATGAGCACTAATGTGTTACACAAACAAGCTAGTAAATCAAACTTTCTTACAAACCCAAATGAGTGTCAGTAAAATTAGTTATGGAGAAGTGGTTGCAAGCCCTAGAACACCTCAGTTACACCAGTTCCAAGGATGATTCAATTGCCTCAAAAGATTTCAAGTGGTTGAGCACAAAAACCAAAACCTTTTGATGTGAAAACAATGAGCACTAATGTGTTTTTGAGATTGAGAGGACAAAAAAATGTTCTTAGTGATTTTTGTATGGTCTCTACCCTATTTGACTGTTTGTGGCCATTATCTTGATCTAAGGGCCCATATTCAATCATTGATTCAGAATAAAGCACAATTCGTAAGTTGTTAAAAAAGATGTTAGGAATCTGGTTAGCGCACTAATATGCAGGTAGCACCTAATGTGTCCCATTAGCGCGCTAACCAGCAAGGACTTGAAATTAATTAAATTTTCGGTCTCATGTTAGTGACCCCTTAGCAGACCTACGACTCAACTAAACCTCTGGAAACATACTAGACATGTTTAGTATGAGTCATTGAACCTTTTTGGATGGCCTGGATGATTTCACAAATCCCTAAAATTCGAAATCCCTGTTTCATGAAACATGCATGGGGCTTTTATGTAAATATTTTATTTTCTTTTCTAAAGCCGTTCAAATTGATAATTTTTCAAATTCAATGCATGTGTAAAAACGAGTTTTCGCAATACACAACGCTATACGATCATTTCAAGTCATAAACTTTAGTTGATACTTAAAACGAATACTTGAAACATTGGAAAACATTGAAAAACATGGTATACATGAAACTAATGTATTTGGCTTGTGTAATTAGACTTATATACCTTACATAGTTTGTATAACATGTAGTGTAGGCTTTCCGATCCTTGTTTCCTTGTGTGAGCCAAATCTTGAGCTTTATCGGCTTTATTTGACTTGAGCATGTGAGAATTCAATTTTTCTTTTTAAGCTTGTAATTCGTAATCAAATTCGACATTCTAAAAGACACTTAACAAACTTGTTATAATCTTTTCACTTTTTGTTGCCATCAAAATCCCGAGTGGAATATAAGTGAGTAACCACTTAGTCCAACACTAATGTCCTACATCTTGACATGATTCCACTAACACTCCACTAACTCCATCTTACTAAGACCAATTACAACTCAATTGATCTCTTAATGTGTCAACACGTATCTCGAGGAATATCAATTACTTGTTTTAATTTGCTAACTTATGTTACATTTAATGTAAATCAACTATAGACACATCTAATTCAAAATTAAGCTACATTAACTATAAACTAACTTACCATCCCCTGTCTCATATCGACACGAATCTCGAGGCACATCCCCGCTCACGTCTCGACAACTATATATAAGTAGAAGTGACTTAGTAATCTACACATATACATTACACTAGGCATCCATCATTCAAAAATACTACATTACTCATTCCTAACATTGAGTATTCAGAATGTGTACACGTTCTCAAGCCACGTCCTGGGTCAGTAACCCCGATTAGAGGCTAATTTACTATTAGTAAATTCTGGGCAATTACTATTTGATAATAATTTCAAATATTAATACAATAAAATGACTTATCTCAATTAAGCTTGCTAATAACAACATAATACATTTATGCCAATGTAGACACTCGAGGAGAATTGAATAGGAACTTTCCGAGTAGGATTGGAATATGATATCAACGATAGAGGTAAGAGCTATCAGTTATTTTAGGATTCACCATAGTGAATGGTTGATATCTTGCTTGGAACCAAATTGAACATATCTGGTTATTTCGCTTTATCTTATCCTTTAAGCTCTCTATTTATGAATCTCGTGGAATTAATATGCTTAGAATGAATAATTGTAAATGATATCTCGAACTGGAGAGCTGACGACCAACGGTCATGTGGTGAACCATTTTATTAACGCTGTTATTATTTATTATTTACATACTAGGACGCTACGACACAAATAGGCTATGTGCACGCCTGACTAGGTAATATTAGTTTTATATTGTCTGACTGTTCACTTCATTGTGGTGTATCTTATTTAGTATGGCATAATCATCGTATGTTTGTAAATATCATGTTATGTTGAGTGAGATTGTGTAATAGGTAATTGCCTCGTAATGTGTGTCGACATGAGTATCGAGTAAGCGTTGTACGGGTACACTAAATCTTATAATGCTAACTTGAATATAATGAATAGAACTAAGGTAAATATGACATAAAATGCATGATCGAGCTTTAGGCTAAGTCATAATAACTGGGTACACTAGTTATGGTGCACATCGGGATGCGTGCCGAGGCGCGGGGCACTGGTTGCCGGGTTGTCTGGTATTTGTGTGACCATAAGAATATTGACAATGAGACTATATATATAAATATACTACCATATTAAGTAATGTGCCAAGGTGTGATAAGTTAATATTAATTTTATTTTCATTAATTAAGCCTATGGTTTGATCAACTTAAATAAAGACCAATGATAGGCATTGGGACAAGCTAGATTGTGTGTATCTAGGTTAGATGTGTGGCCATTATGTGTCACTTGGAGATGGAAAACTTAAGACAAGGACTACATGATTTTCCTCGAGATTCATACACACAGTTGATTCCATCACAACCTATAAAAACCTCACTTAGTGGAATTATTGTCAAAACCACTACACAATTTCATGTAAATCTTGAAATTTCCAGCATAATTTTAGAGTGAAATGGGAGCTCAAATTGTGATATAGGGCTGAAATCTCTCAAGATCCAAGAACCATAATCAAGGTAATCCACTCCCTCTCAATCAACTTCATCTTCTTCAACTTACACTCATGGAAATGAACTATATTTTGTGAAAACTAACGCAAAATGATTCTGATGTGTGAAGCTCTGATTTCATCACAATAATTATAAGTTTTTGACCAATATGGATGAATATTTGAAATTGTTGAATTGATATAATTGGATATGATGGAGGATGTTTATACTATTATTTTTGCTATATTTGGATGGAGGTTCAACCAAGGATCGTTTCGCATAATATCCTCCACGATCCAGAATCAAAAACCCCATCGAAAGTTCCAAATTTTCATTGAACAACAACTTCGCCTCGACCTTGATGTTGTCCCGACGCCGTGCGTATAAACACACGACGTCAGGGCATTCAAGCATGGTGCCACTCGGCGCTATGGCCATAAAGGCACGACATCATTTGGCGTCGTGACCTAGGATTGAGGTCTAGACAGTGGCCTCGGCGCTGTTACGACATCGTGTAGGACCCCTTAAAACATTAAAAGCTTATATACCAAACTTAGGTTTTTAAAATCATTTTTAACCAACCTAATACACCATAAAACACCGATAATTGATCTCAGGCGACTCGGGGACTATAGTACGATAGTCGGGGACGTGATAGTGTCGGATCAGGGTGTTTTCGGGGATCAGAGCGCGTGTTTGAGTTTTGTAAAGCCTAATTGAACGTTACTTGAGTATTTAAATTGTTGTTTTAGTTGTTTCTATCCATTCTTGGCTTATTATTCCGTTCCATTACTATTTTGGGATGATTGGTTGAGTTTACTCCCATAGGCACTTTCGTTATGTATTTATGGCATGCTAGACTGTAGCACGTGTGACCAAGCCCTCGGTGAATGACAACTCGAGCTGCTCCCATGTGCACATATCGGTGGAGCGTAGGAATAGGCCAATCATCGTGATGAACAAGGTGAAAGAGTAGTGGGAGCACCCACTAAAGGGATCCTGGGAATCCAAAATACAATTTAGTATGATCAGGACGAGCACAAACATTTGCACTCTATTGTTATGTATGCATGCGATGATCCATTGACAGTTGCCTGTTTATTTGTCGCATGTTTATTTAACATTATCTTTAACTTCTCTATTTACTTAAATGCTTATTGAATTTCTTTGGGATTTCACTCACTGGATTCGCCATCTGTTTTATTGTGATGGATGAGTGCAAATCCTAGTATGAGCAGGGGCAAGGGGATCCTAGACGATTATCTCTGACTGCCTACTATCCTGGACACTCTCATACGTGTTTGTTTTTAATATTTATTTTATTTTGGGTATGAAGGAGACTAGAGAGACACTATACATGTATATATATGCCTATCTTTTGATTCTCATGCCGCCTTAGATACAAAATACTCTATTTTCAGGTTTTCCACATTAGGATTGATGCTCTATGACACACACACACACACACACACACACACACACACACACACACATATTGCATGCTTTTATGTCAGATTAAGACTTCCGTTGTTAAATTACTAGTTATCTATTTGCAATTATATAAAATACAGGCCATACGTTTAATTAGCAAACTTCGAAACTAAAAGATAGTAAACCCTAAGCATACATGACTTAAAAAGGAAATATGCATAACTGGTTTACATTATAGTGATAACGCGACAAGTTAGCATGCACACCGAGGATGCATGCATGGCAAGAGACACCAGCAGAGCGCGGGACCTTGCAGGTTAGTGACATGGACAGTGCAGCGGGGCACACATGGCAAGGAGCATCACTCACCCAATAGACTCGAGGTGCGTGGCTGGAACAGGCCATCTCCTTTAGCTCTTAAATGATACCTTGAAGGCCAATTTATAGTAGGCAGGATCATAATGATGCTTAGACACCAATCTATAAGGCAATATCATATTTGATCCCTGAAGCTAGTTGGTTGTCACATCACACAATTTATATTTGGTTACTTCATTGTCTCTATGGCATTCATGTTATTATTGTTATATTGATGACTATCTTGTTCAGACTTTGCTTTATTGTATCTTGTATTATATATTATGCTTGTTTATACTATCTTTTTATGCCCAGAATGATAATAGGATTGGTCAATAACCTTGTTCATGTTAGTTATCACGCATTATGTACTACTTTTCCCCCTCCAAGTACCTCAGCGGCTTCTCAAGACAGAGAAAAAAGCAAGGTCATAGCATAGAAGCTCTTTTCTCATTTACAAGGTTGTTTATTTATATTTATTCGATTTTGAAACATTTTATATAATAAAAAGGGGATTTTATTATGGGTAGCCTTGTGAAACCCATAGCCTAGTTGTTTAACTTTTGCAAGACTTTCTATTTTATTTCCGCACATAATAGACTCATAAGAATTTTATTTCGCACCTATTATATGCTTTAGTAGCCTATTTGTAGATTGTATTGTTTTATTTCTATAGGTTAAGGCTTATTAGATCATCGCCTAACTCTTTGGTGTTGGGCATGTGCCCCAGTTCAATCTATAAACATTGTTTATCTTATAATTTTAGTTAATGAAAAAGAGGTTTTCATTTGTTGTTTTATTATAAGTGATTCCATGTTTACCTTATAATAAGATCCATATGTATTTGTTGAAATATCTTAAGTGTCCCTAGTCGGTCATTATATTGGATCAAGGTACTAGACCGACCTGCTATGAGAACATCGCATGGATTAAGTCATAGGTGTTACTCATGATACGTATATCATTTAGTCATTCGACTTGAAATGATCATAAACTTCAATATTAGGAGCATGATAATTTGACACAATCAAATATTGTCTTTAACTGGACAATTATAAAGATTGTGTGTAACGACCCAAATTAATTAAACTAGGATTAATGTTAATCTCGAGGATTAACAGTTGTAATTTGGGCGTTACGTGGTCAACTCGGTTGGCTTGGACATGAGAACCGAGGAAATATGTTATTTATGGATGGTTGTTGTATATATGTGGTGTTTAAAATTATTATTACTATATTGCATCGCATATGTGTATGTTCCTATCAGGCGAGTTTGTATGATGGGTGTTCACCTCGAAAGGCCTGTCAATGCGGGTAGTGAGTAGGCGAATTACGGGTACACTGGGAAACTAGACTAATCCATGTTAGGATGACTAGTTAAGCAACTAAAATGGGTAATGTGACCATAGGCCAAGTAAACTTCAATTAAAACAATAGGCTATGACGTGCTTCGTAATGCGTGTCGAGAAGCGGGGCACCGGGTACCAGGTAGTCAAAGGTTAGTGGCACTATAAGTTGGTTATTTTTTGATAAATAAAACACTAACCATATGTATTAAATGGACCTAAGTTAGTGCAATCAAATTAAAATAAATCAAGGCCTATAGTTAGTCATTAATTGAAAACCATATGATTTACCTAGAGATACACATTGACACATCTAGGAGTCACGTGAGTAGCAAATGGGTGTAACATGGACTGAGTGAGTGGGCTAAGTGGCTAAAGGTGGACCATTAGAAAAACCTCGAGATACATAAACACATTGAGATCAAGGGCTAGAAATAAATCCCATCTTAATATATAACATCCGTTGCTCAATACATGCAACCAAAACCAATTCATTTGTAAATTTGAAATTAGAGAAAGAATGATTCAAATTTGGATTCCAAGGATTTAGAGGCGAAACTTGGAGTTCAAGCTTAAGGTAATCTTCTTCTCCATTATCATCACTTTCAATTGAGCTAAAAATTGGGCATTTTAGTGTAATTTGGGTTTGAAGAGTTGGTCTCTGATTTTTAGGTGTTATTTTGATTAAATTGGGTATGGAAAGTGTATTAGATAAGTTTAGATTGGTAAATTTGAACGGAGAAACAAAATTCTCAACTTGAGAATTTTGTCCCATAGGTTAGGTAGCGCGCTACCTGGAACGGTTAGCGAGCTAATTATTCTGGGTTTCCAACTGTTCTTCATCCTAAAAATAGTAGCACGCTACATAAATTACCTAGCACGCTACCACAACATAGCGCACTACACCACTACATAGCGCACTACACCAAGCCCATAGCACGCTAGCAACAAACATAAACTAAACATAAAGGGTTGTTTTGGGAATTTTGACTTAATAGATATCCCAAACACCTACAAACATACTAAACATGTAAAATTGGACTTCAGGGACTTAGGGAACCGTAGCTCGGGTATCGGGGAGCTAGTCGTGTTGGATACGAGAGTCCGGGGAATCGAAGCGCGGATTGAGGAGTGTAAACCCATTGGAATGCCTCACAGAATTCATGATTTGGTTTATCGATTTCGCTTTTCATGTGTAACTTCTGGTAGGCACACATGGGGTTTTCACTCCTATTTCGATGTGCATATATATTGGTTGTAGCTAAATCGCTTGCACAAGTTACTTATGTTTAATGCTCGTATCGATGGCAGTAGAATATATCTACGACTGTCGGGTGGGATTTAGGGTGTTCCCTTGACTTAAAATAGCGTCTGAAAGGGTTCATTTGGTAACTGAAGTTGGGGTTTTGTCACTGTAAGCCTATAAGTATATACGTGGTTCCTATTCGATTTATCAATTACTAGCTGGTGTAGGTCAGGGCACATGATTATACAGATGTTTACTGATTTATGCTATATTTATGAACTGGTTGAGTTGGTATATGTTGTTTATTCATTTCATACTACTGCTTTTGCTTGTCGTGTGCTGCCTACATTCATGGGAATATGACGTACTGTTGTCAGGTGTTATATTCGCATGTCTCATAGTTTATCAGTTTTAATTCATGAATATTGTGTGGACTTATCTCGGGATTTCACTCACTGGACTCGTCACTGTATTTATTAGGTTACTGAGTGCAGATCTTTCGACGAGCAAGGGCAAGGGTAAGGAGGTACTGGGTGTCTACCTCTGAGATTGTGGAGCCAGCTCGTGTGTGATATCGGTATGTATTTATTTTACTTTCGTTGAGTTTTGGGGACCATAAAACACTAATTACATGTATATGGAACTTTTGTTATACTTATCTTGCCTTGATATATATACATGATATCTTTTCCCGAGTTTTCCACTACTTAGGATTGTTAAATATTGCATAAGTTACTCATTAAAAGACTTACGTTGTAAAATTATAATATAACCTGATAAATTGAGTAGCTGGCTAACTGAGTTATTAATACTTATGTACAGGTTAGTTAGCGTAACTAGGGTTAGTTGGAAAAATGTAAGCAACTCGTTAGGTTGCGAGGCGTTAAGGAGAAGCGGGCCATGACATGGCAAGGTTAGTTGACGTGGTATGCGACGTGGTGGGTAGCAAGGCGATCTGTAATTTAGGGCCGTCACATTGTGATTCGTTACCATGTGAATAATATTTGAAGGTGTGTAATCAATATAGAATTTGTATTTCTCATATAGAGAGAGATATAAGTGGGTCCCTCGATATGTTAGATTGTTAAATGGCCAATTCCAAGTGAATTGATATGATCAATGTCATTTGGATGTTTTCAGTTTACCTAAAAATTGAGACTAGTACAATTGAACATTAAGGGTGACTTTCCATGCCTTATGTTTAATTAAAGGATATCGCACAACAAAATGATATGATATATGTTATTCTCTAGGCTGTATCGATTTTGATATTCATGCTACTTAGGTAGTCATAATGTCTTGCTAGAGACCGCTTATGACTTGTGTACCAAAATAGTTTTGGTTCATTGCCAACGTCGCATGCACCTATTGGGTCATACAAAAAGAATGGCTTTGTGCTATTTCAATTGGTCTAGAGTAATGAATCTTATATGATAAAACTCATGACATAAAAGCCCTTATGATTTGTTATATGATAAATTATTAATAGGGAGTATGTGTAATTTGCTTGAATTGCCTAAATACAATAGTTGTATTACGAATAGATTTTTTTAAGTGACCTTTTCTACACATATAAATAGAGGTTGAAACTCTAAAATGAATAAGATTTTCATTTTTACTATTTTTGAGTTCTCTGAATTTTGGGAGAGAAAGAATTTTTTTTTCAATCTCTCTTGGGGCTACCACTCCAAATTGTGGTAACTGTTCATGTGTGGATTTCCGATATCAGACATGTGCTTGAACGACTTGAAGATCGAACAATCAGATAAGGAAATCATAGATTAAGATATGATTTAATATTGTCGATCTAGTTTAATGGAACTTATTTTTGATCCTGTTGGGATTTTTTTAAAAATTGTTTTGAACTTCTCACTACATATGAACCCCAAAACCCAACAACTGGGTCATCTAGATGAGTTTGGCGATGATTTAGGTTAGGCGGCCTTTGTTGTAGGAATTAAGGTCGTCATAGTTGGTATCAAAATGTAGGCTAAGTGAACCTAGAAACATAGTGGGAAAAGATCATAGTTGGTGTAATGACTCGTGTCCTTAACCTAGTGATTAATGTTGATTTGAAAGTTAATTTATCTGAGTTAGACTCGTGGTTAAGCCCAACTTGTCTCGATTAGCGTGTGTGGACTTCCGTGCCGTTTGGTGTTTGTATCAATTGTATTATTAATTATGAAAATAATTGAATTAATATGCCTATAATTGAATATTTGAAAAAATTATGGGACGCCTAATGCCGTATGTGGGTCAAGGGTGATGCACATGGGTCGTGGGGTAGCATGCACACTCGAGTGTACTCGTTGGTGCGCAAGATGAAAATTATAAATGTGAATATATATATATATATATATATATGAAAATAATTAACAAATTGGTGGGCTCCTTGTGACATTTGGGGTCAAGGGTGACACGTGTGGGATGTACAATAGTATGCACGCCCTAGGGTGGTCGTTGGCGCACATGGTGAATTTACAAGTGTGAAAATACATAGGCATATATATAATTTATTTATAAATATATAAATAAAACCTATAGTTTTTTTATGAATTGTTTAAACTGTTGGATTGTCTCGAGATAATTGTTTCATGGATTTCATGGAAGTGAATAATGTATGATGGAGGTGTAGACGTTAGTGATGGAGAGGAGAGGTTTATCTATGTCTCGAGATGCGTGCAACCAAATCTCAAGAATGATCAAGGTTGCATGTGATATGAATGTGTTAAGTTGGTGTCACTTTAAGGATGGTTATTTTAATTCATGTTCTTTGGATCAGCTTCGAGATTCGTACGTGCGAATCTCGACGAAAGTTTACATTTATCCCAAAACAGAACACGACCTCATCAGTAATGTTTCACAGTGAGATCGAAATCTAAAGAGAGGGATATAGAGAGATCTCAAACTATAGAGGAAGGAGAGATAAAGAGACCTCAAAACCAAAGGTGAGTTGTCGTTGTTGATTGTCCTTGAGGTTGTTGTTGACGTTGTTATTGTTGTTGTTGTTGATGTTGTTGTGTCAACAATGAACATGGGGATGGAAGGCTCACTCCAAGGAAGGAGATATCTCCCCTGCCCAAGAGTGCCCTGGGGACCCAACCCGAATGAATCGAAAGAAAAAAGGCAGAACGTTCTGTTCCGATGAGGAATGAGAAGGGGGTTTGATCCTTGGATCAGACTGAACCGGGTCCAGTTCAGGGGTCAAACCTCTATTCACATATTAAAATAATAAAATAAATGCTGAAAACTTGGGAAAATTCCTGAAAAATGGAAAAAAAATCAGAAAAATAATATTTGTAGACCTAATAAATGGAAATTGGGTATTTCTAGAAAAATAGAGAATTTGGGATTCTTTCGGGACTTTATACGGGGGTTTTCACCTCAAAAAAGTGAAATGATATTATTAAATCTAGAAATTAGCAAATTCATTTCAAATTCAATTGGGACCAGTTTAAGGGTTCTAAGTGTGAGGTATTGGACTTGTAATGACCTCATATGGTATGTGATAGGTTCTTAAACACCAAAAAAGGTCGAATGACCTTAAAAGTTAGGAAATTGAAAACGCAACCTAACCAAGGTAAGTATCGATTCATTTATTTATCAACTTTACTTGGCTATGTAGTATATTTAGTTCATATAGTTTATGAACTTGAATGGGGGCTATGTACACAATGATGTGTTTTCTTGAAAAATGAAAGCGGTGTATGATGTGATCAGCGAGATTAAACCCTAGAGTTGAGAATAGGTTATATAGGAAATGGATTTGGTTCCGGGCCTATAAATTAAATCCTACTCAACTAGATAAGTTGTGAGGGTTACACACTCACTATGAGGGTTTAGGATAGAACCATTTGGACGATGACAAGTGGTCAGACATCAGATACGCACAATGTGCAGGTCAGGTTATGGTGTCACTGTAGCTGATAGGTAATCGACCTTAATTTTATAAAATGGAGAAAAAAATCACACTGTAATAGCTATTGACTAAACGAATTGCATTCGTTTATATATTGGGTTATATGATTTCCTATGTCCTGCTTGCTATGATTAGTCATATTGGTATTGCATTTTCATTATTGATTATTACATAGATTGTTGATAACTCTATGAATCCGTACTTACTGAGCAAGTTGGAGTGCTCATCCCAATCAACATTTCAAGAACACTGTCGAACGCTATGACTATGGGATAGAGAAATTTTAGGAGTCTTGATCTTATCTTCAATGTAACGATTCTTCCATTGTTTTATATATGTGTATTGAATTACAGTTTTGTAATATCACGAGGGGTGGTAGGTTTGTATATCCGATGTTTACTCTGATTTAATCTGGTTTTTGTATATCGTGTTTAATATTGAGAAAAGCTTTTAATTTTTGATGCGTTTAATATGTCGATATTCAATATACAATTTTATCAAGTGTTGATGGTAAGGCTGTTGGCTTTATTTAAGTCTGGCTGGTGTACCGAGGCTTAATTAAGGTTTCATGCTAAGTATCGCCCTAATCAGGATAGGGGATTCTACATTTGGTATCTAGTATAGGCATTAGTACTTAGGAAAGATCACAATTGATATCATGGCCTTATCTAATAGGGCCTAGAGGGAAAAATGTATTCCATTCCTAAAATTAGGAATATGACTCAGCTAAAAATCATAGATTAAGTCTAAATAGTATCTAACTTAAGTCACCTTAAGGATTAGTAAGTTATTGAACTTAGGAAAGGTTAGTCATGATTAAGTAATGAAATCATCTGTGTAGGCTTATGGTTTGCATTGACTTGTTATGCACAAGTTTCCAAACTTAAGGTGGGAAGGGATTTAAAATGAATAAGTACATGTTATGATGCTATTTGCTTATATATATAATTATTTATATCGTTAGATATGTTTTTCATCATCTTGTCTCCCATGGCTGAGATGATGGATGCTACTAGGGGACATAGAGCTCCATTAGCACCACCACAGATACTACCATCGCCACAACCACATGTACCTCCACAAATGCAACCACTAGTTGTGGGAGATGGTTTATGACTTATTTTAGAGGCTAGAAATGAGGAAGATGATGTGGCTCAATCAATGGTTAAGGTAGATGAGAATCTCGTGACACTAGTAGTGTTACCAGCAGATGAAGAAACCCTCAGGATGCTTAAGATACAATAAGAGTTTATGAAGCAAGACATACCACATTTCTATGGGGACAGAGAGGCGAATGATGCCGAGAATTGGATTATGAGCATGGAGAAGAGGCAAGAAGGTCTTAAGATTGATAGTCCCACTATGGTTTTCCTTGCTTCATATCTCCTAGAAGAGAAGGCTTAAAAGTGGTAGAAGTCAGTGAAGAAGACCACTAGACCAATTGGACCTTGGTCAAGGTTCTAGACTTTGTTTTATGAGCAGTATTCCCCGAAGGTGGTCGAAGATGCTAAGAGGCGCAAGTTTCTGAACTTAGTATAGGAAGGTAGACCACTGCGGGAACATGAATCATATTTTAATGACTTGTCAGCTTTTGCTTCAGACTATGTAGCTACCATAAAGGAGAGGTTCACTAGATTCATTGACGGACTAGATGAGCACTTCAGAACACGTGTGACACCCTATATGCCAGAGACTTATACGAGAGCAATTGCTAGTGTATAGCATAGTGAGGCAACATACCATGTTAGCAGGGATAAGGAGGCTATGCCACCACCACGAGAGATGAGTAGGGATGGCTATTAGGGAGTTAGCAGGAGCAGGTCTGAAGATAGTTATCAGGTGGGCTACCTAAAAAAGAAAGAACAAGGAACATTCTGGCAGTTTCACTTATTTTGTGCAGCGCCGAAGATACAACACAGTTCAGCGGGGACCACTCACACCCCTGCCTCCTCGACCACCCATGGTTCGGTGCATAAACCGCCACTTTCACCACGACGATTGAAGAACAATCAGAGTAAGAGTAATGGACTAATAAGGTCAAAGCTAAGCAAATCAGTGGCATCATAATCAACAACATTTCAGAAGTCTAGGGGTTTGTGTATTGGATGTGGGTAGGTCGGGCATGGTGTGCAAAGAGGGTTTGATTAAAATTAGGAATCACATCTTATCACATGATTTACGGGTTTTAGAGTACTTAAAGTATGATGCCTTATTAGGGATAGATTGGTTAGCAGCTTACCATGCACAATATCAATTGTTTTCACAAGACCATTACCTTTTGGACTCTTGGTATAACACCATTCAAATATAAAGGTCACGCACTTAGCAAAGTTACCACCAATGGGAAGGTACTAACTATTAGTGAGTTGGAAAATCTCATGAGTTTGACAACCATAGAGGAAGATGGTCATAAAGTCCAACTTGAACAAATTATTGTGTTTAAAGAATTCTCGAAAGTCTTTCCATCAGATTTGCTCTGACTCCCTCCACCCCCGAGATATTGATTTTATTATTGAACTTACCACCATATAAAATGGAACCCAAAGTATTAGCCGATTTGAAGACTTAGCTGGATGAATTGTTGGAGAAAGACTTTATTCACCCAAAAATGTCATCTTGGGGAGCACCGGTGTTGTTTGCGAAGAAGAAAGATGGTAGTTTGCGGATGTGCAATAACTATTAATAGTTGAATAGGGTGACCATTAGAAAAAAATATCTACTCCCTAGGATCAATGACCTGTTTCATCAGTTGCAGGGAGCGGGTTTCTTTTCGAAGATAGATTTAAGGTCGAGATATCACCAGTAGAGAATACGGGAGGGAGACATAAATAAGACTACTTTTAGAACGAGATATGGACATTATGAATTCACAGTGATGCCGTTTGGACTTTCCAACGCACCGATAGTGTTCATGGATCTCATGCATAAAGTCTTCAGGCATTATCTTGATAAGTACATAATTGTCTTCATCAACGACATCATGATTTATTCCAAGACCCAAAAAAGAGCACGAGAGACATCTCATAGTGACCTTGCAGACTTTGAAGGATCATTGTTTGTATGCTAAGTTTAGCAAGTGCAAGTTTTAAGTTTCGGAGGTGCAATTTCTAGGTCATGTAGTGAATGCGGAAGGGATTTTTATGGATCCAACTAAAGTTGATGTCATTACGAAATGGCCGCAACCCATCATAGTGATAAAGATTGGAAACTTCTAAGATGAGCGGGTTATTATTGAAGGTTTGTGAAGGTCTGCTCGAAGATTGCAACACCAATGACAAGGCTAACTCAAGAAAATATGGAATTAGAGTGGACAAAAGAATGCAATAGTACTTTCAAAAAATTGCGAGACAGGCTGACCTCAACACATATATTGGTACTTCTAGAAGCAGGGAAGGAATTGGTTCTTTATACTGATGCTTTGAAGATCAATTTGGGTTTTTTTGATGCAAGAATGATGGTTAATTGCATATGCTTCGAAACAGTTGAAAATACATGAAAAGAACTACCCAACTCATGATTTGGAATTAGCAGCAACTGTGTTTACTTTGAAGTTATGGAAACATTACTTGTATGGCGAAAAGTTCACAGTGTTCTCAAATCACAAGAGTTTTATGTACTTATTTACACAAAGCGAGTTGAACATGAGAAAAAGACGTTGGCTCGAGTTCTTGAAAGACTTCGACTTCACATTTCAATATCATTTTTGAAAGGTGAATGTTATGGCAGATTCTTTGAGTCGTTTAAGGAAAGAAACATAGGATATGGTATGATAATGACTAAGGAGTATATATTGCTTGAGGAAGTCTCAGTGATGTGTATATATTAGTTACTTATAATAGAGTCTGATGTTCTAGGTTCCTCGGTACGAGTTGAGATGAGAGCAAATCTAGAGGCCGTTTCCTGAATAGTGGACTGTCAGAGAGTTGATGCAGAATATAGCAAGTACAGATCACAAGGTGACAGTGAGGAATATTCAGATTGGAAGCTTTCGACAAACATAATATTGAGATTCATGGATAGGCTATGGATACTATCACATGCACAATTGCGAGAGAATTTAATTCAGGAAGCTCATCGATCACACTATACTATTCATCCAAGGAACACCAAGATGCACCATGATATGAAACAATTGTTTTGGTGGCCTGAGATGAAGGCAGATATTGCCAACTATATGAAGAAATTGTGACTTGTAAGTAGGTGAAAGCAGATCATCAAAAACCCATAGGGATATTGCAACCCTTACCTATTCCAGAGTGAAAGTGGGAACATATAGCCATGGATTTCGTGACCGGATTGTCGAAAACAAAGAAAAAGCCCGATGCAGGTTGGGTGATTGTAGATCGTTTGACTAAGTTTACGCACTTCATTCCTATTTCCATGGGAGATCCAGTGGATGAGCTATGTGGAAAATATATTGACGAGATCTTAAAGCTACACGGTGTCCCGGTGTCTATTATTTCGGATCGAGATCCATGATTTACTTCCAAGTTTTGGAAGGGTTTACAGACCCGGATGGGAACAAGGCTTAATTTCAGCACTGCATTTCATCCTTAGTCAGATGGAAAAACTGAGAGACTTATTCAGATTATGGAGGATATGCTCAGGGCTTATGTGTTGTATTTTTTCTGGAAGTTGGGAGGACTACTTACCGTTATGTGAGTTTGCCTACAATAATAGTTTTCAAGCAAGTTTTGTTATGGCACCATTCTAGGCACTTTATGGAAGGCCTTGCAGGTATCCAAAATGTTGGGAAAAGGTTGGTGACACAGTGTTGATAGGATTAGAGATTGTGCAGGATCACACCGAAAGGATTAAGCAGATTAGTCAACGGCTACAAACCGCACAAGACAGATAAAGGAAGTATGCTGATACGAGTCATCGGGATATTCACATAAAAAAGAACGACTATGTGTTGCTTAAAGTTTCACCGATGAAGGGATATTACAGATTTGAGCTGAAAGGGAAGCTTGCTCCTAGGTACATTAAACCATTTGAAGTGACTGAACAAATTAGTCCAACTGCCTACAAGTTAGCTTTGCCATCTCAACTAGCAGGAGTTCACGACATGTTTTATGTATCCATGTTGCGGAAGGCACCGACTAAGCATACACCATATATTGATTAGAGTCAGGTTAACTAGAGTTAAGATGTGTCGTATGATGGGCAACTAATTCAAATTCTTGACACAAAGGTTTAGAAGCTCCACAATAAAGAGATCCCACTAGTGAAGATACGATGGCAATTTCATGGAGATAAGAAGCTAACTTGGGAATGAGAGGATTATATGGCAGAACACTTCCCATATCTATATGAATCTTAAGCTACAACTTACTTTTAGTTTCAAGGATGAAACTTCCTAAAATTAAGAATATTGTAATGCCATTACTCACTATTTGGATAATTTGTCCTTTTATCAAGGTTAATTTGGTAGATATGCATGGTATGCGTGTAATGGTGTGAATAATATGTGTATTATATACTATTTAGTTAACTTAGGTGGGAATATAAGATTTGGTAGATATGCATGGTATGCGTGTAATGGTGTGAATAATATGTGTATTATATACTATTTAGTTAACTTAGGTGGGAATATAAGCCTAAGTAAATAAAAATAAGCCTAAAGAACTTGTAATATAAATTAGATAAAAAGGGCAATTTTGGTAAATAACATATTAAGGATGAATTTAAGTAGACCTTCGGATTGTCTTAGAGCTTAAAGAGACTAAGATGAGAAGTGGGTTTTGATTTGGTTAATGAAAACCTAATCTCGTTAATTAATTATTTAAACCACAATTAAGGCTTCAAGCCACTTTTGCTTGAATTAACTTCGAAGAGAAATTGAGGATGGAACCCTAGAACACTTGCTTGGTGGATTTGGTGGAGGAGAGGGAACTCTCACCAAGATCTCACAAAGGAAGGTGATAACTTGTCTCTTCTTCTCTAATTTTCTCTATTTGATTCACATATTTTATTTTGAATGAAATCATAGTTTCCCTTGGAGTTTAAGATGGAAAATGAATCCCTATGCCTTGATTCGTGATTTAGATAATCTCTATCTCATCTTTTTATGTTTATTCAAATGGATTTGCAAAATTCATGTTTTAATGGTGGGTTTGTAGTTCAGATACATTCTTTGATGGAATGGGAATGATCTTGTGGTTTCAAACAAGTTGTTTATTACTGTTTTGATTGGATTTGGACCATTTGGGGTCGACGTGAGTTGTTAAAGAATTTGGAAATTGGATTTCGATTCTTGAATTTCAAGTTTGTGCCCAACGCTATGCCGGCGCCTCGCTCTTAGGCAGTATGATGCTAACCACGACGCTACCTGAAAATTCAGGGATTCGGTCCAGCGATCCCCAACGTCATGGCATATAGTACTATGCTGGCAAATGGCTGAACCTATTTTTGAATTGTAGATTTGAAGTCTAGCGATTTCACCTAGTGCCTCGTGGGTAAACCCACAGCGTTGTGAGGGCGCTGAACTTTTTTATAGAATTAAATTAGATCTCATTTTTTTCTAAAATTACTGAGTTTTATCAAGATATATTGCTGGGATATGGATTGGGGCAGTGGTAACTAACCCCGAAAACCTTTGTCGCTATAGCGATGACGTAACATTGATTTGTAAAGGGAATTGATAATGATTTCAAATATTAATACAATAAAATGAATTATCTCATTAAGCTTGCTAATAACAACATAATACACTTATGCAATGGTAGACACTGGAGGAGAACTTAATTGGAACTTCCTAAGTATGATTGGAATATGATAGCATCGCTAGAGGTAAGTAGGGTTTGCTTTTTCTTCAATCATGTCATGCTATTAGTTATGCTAAGATTCATGGTAGTGAATGGTTGATATCTAGCTTGGAATCAAATTGAACATATCTTATTGTTCCACTTTATCTTGTCCTTTGAGCTCTCTTTTTATGAATGCATGTGGATCTGATATGCTAAGAATGAATAATTGTAAATGGTACCTCAGATCGGAAAGCCGCCGACCACCTGTTATCTTCTTTCGCTCTTAAATGATACCTTGAAGGCCAATTTATGGTAGGCATGATCATAATGATGCTTAGACACCAATCTATGAGGCAAGATCATATTTAATACATTGACGCTAGTTGGTTGTCACATCACACAGTTTATATTTGGTTTCCATTTCGTTGACTATATGACATTCATGTTATAATTGTTATCTTTTTTACTCTCTTGTTCGGGCTTTGTTTTGTTGTATCTTGCATTATATATTATGCTTGTTTATATTATACTTTTATGCCCAAAATGATAGTATGATTGGTCAATAACCTTGTTCATGCTAGTTATTCTGCATTAGGTATTACTTGGACGACTGTGAGTAAAACATGCTTCTTCTTTACTGAGCCCATTGGATATTTGCTCGCCCCACTACTTTTCTCCCTCCAAGTACCTCAGCTGATGCTCAGAAGGAAAGAGCAAGGTCATAGCATTTAAGCTTTTTTCTCGTTTGCAAGGTTGTTTATTTATATTTATTCGGTTTTGAAACATTTTATGTAATAAACATGGGATTTTATTATGAGTAGACTTGTGAAACCCATAGCTTAGTTGTTTAACTTTCGTAAGACTTTCTATTTTATTCTCGCACCTAATAGACTTGGAATACTTTTATTCATCACCTATTATATGTTTTAGCAGTCTTTTTGTAGATTGTCTTATTATATTTCTGCAGGTTAAGGCTTACTAGATCATCACCCGACTCGATGGATCATCTCGAGGTGTTTGGCGATGGTTTAGGCTGGGCGACCTTTATTGTAGGAATTGGGGTCATCACAATTAATTATAAGGGCTTTGAATGATTTGAAAAGCACACCATCAACTGCATGCACTAAATCGAGCGCAATGAAAGAGTGATTTAGGGTATGTTGTTATTAGAGTTAAAAAAAGGTTGAGCTAGTGACATGCATGTTCGTGCTACATAATATTAACTCGTTACATGTTGTTTTGTAACGAATCGTTATTTTAAGCTGGTGATTATTGTTAATCCAATTCTAATTAACCCGAGTTAGGCTCGTGGTTCAGTTTGGCGTACTGTGATTTGCGTGTGCATGGGTTTGTATGATGTTTGGTGTTTGTATGACATGCTAAAACGAATTTATAGGTTGTTGGATAAATTGGAAATTTATATAAGCCTATAGTTGGGAAAATAATTAATTAATAAATTGTTGGTACACCTAATGTAACGAGGAGCTCGTGGAATGAATGTGCACGTCTGAGAATACTCATTGGCATGTCTGGTGAATTTATTGACAATAAAATACATAAGGATATATATATAAATATAACTAATATATAGTTCAATTTGATTAATATAGATCATTGGATCGCCTCGAGATGAGCATAAGGGGAGGATGTGTTAAAATGTGTCACATTATGGATGTGTCACTTTAACACAATATCCATTAGATCAGCCTCGAAATAGCGCGATTCATATCTCGAGGAGAATCATATATATATTTAAATCAAAAGTCATCTGCACAGTTGGATTGAGCGTTGATGAGTGTTTCAAAAAGTTATTTCATTTTTAGTTTTGAAGTTTTAGTGTATTAGGATTGAAACCTCCTTAATTATGGTTGTTGAGGACTGGAAATGGTGTAAGACCCCATTAGAGGCCCCCTCTGATGTTGTGGGGAGGTGTTGGCTATTGTTGTATTGAGTTTGTGATTGAACAGGGGCTGCTGCCCTATTCTCTGTTGAGACGTTTAATGGTGGAGTGCGCTCCCAATAACAAGGAAACGTGCTACCTTCATAAATTTTAATGAACCTAATTGGTGGAGCGCGCCTCACCAAAGTAGGGAACATGCTTCCTGATAAGTCAATCATTAGACAATATTTTATAGTATATTTTTATATGTAAAAGGCTATATTACATGGGTTTTCTCTTGTTTTTGTTATTTCAGGTAATAATTGGAATATATGAAGAAATGGAGTAAAAATGGAATAAAATGAAGGATTTGATCGAATGGAAGTAGTATACAAATAATCATCAGCGAATTAAGGATCAACTGAAATTTACTGGTTCCCAGTCCTCAACGATTGGGTATTGACATAGGAATCGCTAGTCAGACCGGTGGAGCACAATGGCAGTTTTCTAATGATTTTTACAGTAATTTGAGGAATAAAAGGAATCGCTGAGGAATCGTTGGGTTTGATTTTGAGAATTTCAGACAACCACGAGATGCTTGAGTTAGTTTGGGATATGTACTACCTATAATATTATATATATATATATATATATATATATATATATGACCATAGGGCTACAAAATCAGGTTCCCTTGAGTACTTAGATCAAGATTTCATTGCTTTTGGAGCCATAGTTGTTGTTTTATTGTTCATTATTTTTAAGACGATTTGAAGATTCAAAGTATTTATTTAGAGGTATTTCTCTGTCTTTTATTTACTTTATTGTAATGTTTATTATGATGATGAGTGAATAGTCTATTAATCTAAACAAAGTTCGAACATGAACTTGATCCATTTTGTAATGTAGTCGTGATGAGATGATTTTATGCGTAATGCTTTAAACCAATCGTATTCTTTAATTTGCTGATTTAATAGATTATTATTCGTGGATTTTGATCATGGAACTTTGTATTACATGCATACTTTAGAATGTGTATTGTGATATTTCAATTCAATATCTAGTTTCAAGTAGTAACTAGTATTGTTTAAAAGGTCTATTACCATTTAGATGTTCTAGGTGAATTGAGATCTAAGTTTAATATTGAAGTGGCTTTCCGAAGGTATTAGATTTAGTAGTTCGTAGTTTTCACAAAGTGTAATGCGATTTTACTGCCTAAAATTAATTTCTTTGAGTATTCAAAGAGTTAATTTAATAAAATTAGGACGAGACTTTTCCACTGGTATAAGGAGAATTGATGGCTTGATAAGGGCTGTCTACTTACATATGATTAAAGTTTAATAATCTAGAATACTTTATTAAAAGATTAAAGTATGCTCATGACTATATGATTTAAGTAATATGTTTGGATGCAAAACAAATTATTATTTCATTGTTATGGCTCTTTGTTTAGATATTTATTTTATTATTGAATTGAATTGATTTGAATATTAGTGAATTTGAATTGTGTTAATTAGTTTAGTTAATTATTACAGTATTATAGTTTGAATTAGTGATTTTTAGTTCTCGTTTAATTAAATTAATTAAGTTATAGTAAAAATAAAAATTAAAACTATTGAAAGACTTTTTCCTAAAGAAATTCGCTAAATCCATTTGGAGACGATCTCACTTATCACTACTAGAAATAATAAAGATATACAAGAAACTTATTGTACACGCTTGACATGTATCAATTTTAGGCGCCGTTGTGGGGGATTCTTACAAAATTTCTTAGGAGTTTTAAACGTTGTATGATCTACCCACTTCGTCGTTCTAATTCCACAAGATCTTACATCTGTTTGATCCTGAGGTAGATATGACTTTTAATCATAATTTAAGACAACAACGACGTAGGGAACATCAAGCTACTACCATTGAAGCCAATAATAATCTTGATAATAATAATAATAATAATAATAATAATAATAATAATAATAATAATAATAATAATGATGATAAAGAACTTACTTTTAGGCAAGCTAATCAAAATGCCACTGCTTATGAACCAATGTGCATTGCCTATCTTGAGGGATTTCCTGAATTTGATTTAAGATCTAGATTCATTAGTGCTCTATCTAACTTCTATGGTAAAGACAATGAAGATCCCCAAAAATTTATAAGGAAATACCAACACAAAGTCAATGGGATGAAACCTAAAGATGGTACGTTAGAATAAGTCAAGCTTAAATGCTTTTCCTTTTGTATTGAAAGATAAAACATAAGATTGCTTGTTTTATCTTCCTCAAGATTCGATAACCACATGGGCTCCAATGTTAGAAGCTTTTCTAAATCAATATATGTCTGCAAGAAAAATTAGTACTTATGAAGACAACTCACAGTCGTGAAAATGAAAGATGATGAAAATTTTAATGAATTTTGGGATAGAGTTTAAAGATTAATTTCATCTTGTCCACAACATAGATATACCCAAAGAGCTTTATTAAAATACTTTTACGAAGGACTTAATCATTTTGAATAAAGACTATTAGATACCATATGTTGTAGATCATTATTCGATGTTATACCAACTTTAGCAAAAGAAGCTATTAACAAGATGACTAAACAATTTAAACAATATGGTGAAAAAACCAACACATCAAGAAAAAAATCTTTATGAAGTAAATAATAAAAGAAGTAATACATTTGACGAAGAAGTTGATAAATTATCTAGCATGGTTAAATTACTATTAAAAGATAGATCAAATCAAGTGAAACCATGTGAATTTGTAATGAAGTGACAGATTCTACGGATGTGTTTCCTACTTTACAAGAAGATAATAATAAAGAAGTCAACGCGGTTATGAACTAATATTCTGGTCCTCCTAGAAATCAATATAATACCAATAATTATTACACTGAAAAACCAAATTCAAATTCTAGCTATGGTCCACAAAATTAAAAGTATACCACTTACAGACCAAGAGCACAAATACAGTCTACACCAGTTCAACAACCTCAACATACTATTCAACCTATGCAACCAAATTTATGATAAATGCTACATAATTTAATGACTCAAAGTCATCAAAACTATACGCAAATTTCTCAAAATCAAATTAAAACTGATACGTCTATTAACGAATTGAAAAATCAATTAAATCAAATGAATTTGCAAATTAATAAGTTAAGTAATCAAACTAAAGGATTTACTCAACCTATAAATCCTACTAACCAAGCACAAGTTAACGCTTTATTTTGTGATAATGAAATAGAAACACATACAAAAGAAAATATATCAAAAAGAGGTAAAAATAAAAACAAAGTATAGAAAATGATAAAACAAGAAGAAGATGAGATGATGACAAATGTCATTCGCACTACGGAATGGATGGCTTAACAATTAAAATATATACCTTTTTCCTAAAAGGCTATACCCATTGTACTTAGCCAGAGTTAAAGCTTATGAAAAATCTTTAAAAAAATTCGGATATAGTTAATCAAGAGAAAATATATAATGATATTTATGAATTGAATGAAGATATGCATTATATTTCTCCTGTTTCATAATGATTAGCGAATGCTAGGAAAGGGAGAAATTAAAGAATACATTTCTGAATCATTTAAGAAAATAGAAATTAATCAACTTTTAATGGAATCAAATCATGATAAAGTTTCTAAAGAATTCTCTGAGTCTAAAGACAAATTTTTAGAAGAACCTAATGGGAACTTAGGACAAAAAAGATATCATCCTTAATAAAGAAGAAAATGCCTAAGAAATGTTTCGACACAGGAATATTTATCATACCCATCACAATAAGAAATTCTTCTATCGAGCTTGCTATGTGTGATCTTGGAGCATCAATTAATGTAATGTCACTTAAACTTTATGAATCATTGAAAATAAGATCGTTAACTAATACGCCTATAAATCTTACTTTAGCAAACAATACAATTATTAAACCGTATGGATTATTAGAAGATATTTTTGTACAAGTATATGACTTAGTATTTTCAGCGAACTTTTATTTCATGAAAATGGAAGATTCAATATCACCTAATCCCTTACATATACTTGATAGACCTTTTCTAAAAACATCTAAAACTAAGTTAGATATTTCTGAAGGAACAATGTCTACGGAATTTGAAGACAAAATTATTAAATTTACAATTAATAAGGAACATAACTACGATAACTATGAAGAATATGATGAATTACTCGATAATGAAGTTGAAATTAATGATTTTCTAGAATCGAACTAGTATGAAAATTTTTATATTGAAATTTATGCAATTAATGCAGTAACAATGAAAATGGAAAAGAAGTTTCAAAGAAAGAACAAGTTGAAGAAACTTCAAAAGAAAAGAAAGTAACTTAAAAATGAAGGGTTAAGCAACCGAAGAATGGAAAAAATATTAACAAGTCGAGAGATTTTAAACCCAAAAAGAATAAGAAAAAGAAAAAGTCGGATTTAAGCCCTGTGAAGCTTAATGATCCTGGAGGTATACATTTGCACATAAAAATCAAATGAGCTTGGTACTTTAGATCTTAGTGTGATACGAGTTCTAATGCAAATCTCATGCCCATATATTTTTTTTACACACTCAATTGGAGTTGGATTAACTTGTGTCTGAACGAGTTTATTTACCGGATGGTACTTCGATTCAACCAATATGAGTGGTCCCGAATGTACCAATTCAAGTGGATAAATACATAGTATCCAGGAATTTTTTTTCATGCCACACTTTATTAATGAAGATTCTCTTTTAATTTTAGGATAACCTTTCCTAGCCACTAATTAAGCTGTTATGGATATTCTGAACAAAACAACCACTCGGACAATTAATGACCATGCAATCACTTTCTGGAATGGCATTAGAGTGGATAATCATAAACTCAAGCTTAGAGATCCAGCCTAATTCTAGAAGGGTTAAGTTGAGCTAAAAACAATAAACAAAAGCTTTTTATGGGAGGCAGCCCATATTATATGTTTATTTGATTTTATTAGGAGTTTAGTTTAGTAAAGTATTTTTTTAATTCTCTCACTTTTTCACTCTTGTATTGGAGATATTTTCGAAATTTAAACTCTGAGGTAATTTCAAATAAGGGGGAGTGATCGAGTTGTTTTTGCTTATATGGCCTTTATGCAAGTTTGCATTATTCACTTGCTTGTTTATTTATTTAATAAAATTATTAGTTAGTTACATATCCTAATCAAACTTTCAAAACTTCAGTCAGTTCTACCTTTATATAAGTTTTAATGAATGATATGCAGCATCCCATATCCCGATTAGGGCGATATCCGGCTTGAAAACCAAATCAAGCTAATGTACACCAACCAGACTTATCTAGAGCTAGTATCCTCTCCTTTTGTACTTGATAATCTCAACCTATATATCAATTTCGAAATAAAAATTAAAGAATATGCAGCTGAAAATTAACTTCTTTTTCTCTAATCAAAACGATATACATAAATCCGAAGTTTATCAAAACAGAAAACTCATTTACAAAATCTCCTAACCCTGTTATATTACAACAACGTAATTCAAATAGTATATATATACAGGAAGGCTCATTACATCGAAAAGAAGATAGTAAAACTCCAAAATCTTATATTTCCTTTTCGCTGAAGCGGTAATCAGAAAACCTGAAATGTTAAATTTGGGGTGAGTGCTCCAACTTGCTTAGTAAATAAGGATTCACAAAGCCATCAACATTCCATATAATAATGAAGAGTAATATACAATAAGAATATGCACCAAATATAACTAATATGATTATGAATATCTAATCCAATAAATAATAGATGTGAGTCACACCGCCAATGGCTCTCACACTGTGATTCCCATTTCATTTGTAAGCTAGGGTCGATTACCCATTGACGCCATTAATGCGATTTTTAGACCAACACATTGGCCGATGTGCCGTCTAGCCAATCCATTAATGTGCAATGGTTCTATCCTAAACTCTCATGCAACCTATTTAGCTTAGTAGGATTTAATATATAGGCTGGGAACCAAACTCATATCCTATATAACATATTCTCAACTCCATTGTTTACTCTTACATATCACATCATACATCGTTTTCCATTTTAATAAACACATCACAGTGTACATAACCACCCTTTAGTCTATAAACTCTATGAACTACATATATTTCAATATCCAGGCAACATTGATAAATAAGTGAATCCGTACTTACCTCGGTTATGTTTTGTTTCCAATTTCGTAACTTTCATATAAGTCAACCTTTTCCGGTGTTTGATAACCTAGTACAAACCATTTGATATCAATACATGTTTAATACCCTATATTTAGAACCCCTAAATCAGTCCCTAAGTTCTAAAAAATCTATACTTAAAACTCAGCACTGTTTTTGTTTTCTAAGGTGGGAGCGCACTCCCTCATTTGTAGGGCGCGCTCCACTAATTGGGCTCCTGACATTTTTTGAAGGGAGCGCGCTTCCCTACTGCATAGAGTGCGCTCCACCCTTTACTTTCTTGACAAAAAGTAGGGTAGCAGCCCTAGTTCAACCACCAATTCTCAATAGCAACATCAAATCACTCCCCACAATATAAGGGAGGGCCTCTAACGAGGTCTTAACTCATTTCCAATCAATAACAACAACAATTAATAGAGAATTCATCACCAATTCATGAATTTAACTTGAAAACCAAATCTAAACTTACCCACAGCGATGATCACTGATTTACAGTAGCTTGATCACTCTGATCCACTCAAAAATCTCTTCTGAATCAATTCCTTCACAATCGAAACCCTCGGCAACTTCTCCTCTCACTTTATCAATCAAAAATCGATAAGTATGAAGTGTTTTTGATTTATATATATGAGTTTTTCTCGAGATACGCATCACGCTATCTCGAGGCTGATTAAGTGAATATTGTGTTAAAGTGACACTATATATAGTGACATACATCTTAACACAATCTCCACTTATGCTCATCTCGAGGCGATCCAATGATCCATAATAATTAAATCAAACATATAGTTTTATTTATATGTATATATTTATATATCAGTTATATATAAATATATATTTCGTGTATTTTATCACCAATAAATTCACCGGACATGCCAACGGGTTTTTTTGGGCGTGCACATTTATTTCATGACCCTCTCGTCACATTTTAGTGTACCGTCAATTTATCAATTAATTTTTTATTTCCAATCACAGGCTTGTATTAATTTCCTATTAATCCAAAGTACCTATAATTCATCAAACACGTCACTCATCACATAAAACATCATACAAACTTACGCACACGCTAATCGAGGTATGCCAAATTTAACCATAAGCCTGACTCATGTTACTTAGGATTTGGGTTAACGCTAATAACCAGCTTAGGGCAACGAGTTGTTACATGATATATATGTTAATTATGAAATGAATTGAAAAATAGTTAAACTAGCCTAGCAAATCCACAGCGATTTGAAATAACAATAAGAATCGTTGGTTAAATTAGTGACATAAACTAGCAAATTAAGTGAAAACATGAGTCTGGCGAATCTCCAGCGATTCGGGTTTTTAACACAAATCGATGGTCAGATCGGTAGTGTAGCATCCCCTATCCCAATTAGGGGATAGTCGACCCGAAACCCTAATTAAGCCTCGGTACATCGGCCGGACTTAACTAGAGCCAACAACCTCAACTTTCAACTTGATATTCACATTCTGTGTATTTCAAAATATTAAATTAAATAAATAAAAATACGCATTGGAATTAAAATTTGTTCGATAAATCCAAATGATTCGAATATACAAAACGACTAGAATAAACATCGGTTTTTAATACAAAACCTAAACCCTGTTATGTTATACAAAATAAAGTTTAGCCGGTATAAAGATATAAAAGGATCCATAATATCAAAAAAGATCGCTAGACAACTAGATTTTCTCTTTGCCTTTTTGTGAAGTGCCTTGCGATATACTTGAAATGTTTAAGGCGCGAGCACTCCGAAATGCTTAGTAAGTGGTGCTCATATACAGTTCAATAATCTACTAATAGCCAATGAATTAAATGAATGAAAATAACTATTCAATGTAAGAGAAATGATACAAACAATACATAATCATATGCAAATCATTCGGTACATTGCACTAGTACTGTGACTCTTTTATTTCAATTTGAGTTAAAACCAGAGTCTTTCCCTCCTTTATACATAAATACAAGTTATGGAATTCACACATTGGCTGATGTGAGAAACTATAATTTGTATTTAAATATACTTGAGATTCCAACTCTAACAGGATAATGAATGAATATGGTTCAAATTATTTCTTTCATTTGAGGCTGGTACTTATACGCCTTCCTCTATTTTCTCATAAGAGGTTGGTACTTATCCACCTTCCTATTTCATTTATTGGAGGTTGTTACTTATTTGCCTTCCTCATTATGTTAAATTGAGGTTAGTACTTATCCACCTTCCTCGTTCTGTTCAACAAATGTTGGTACTTGTCCATTTTCCTCGTTGTATTCAACATTGATAGTTACTTATCTACCTATCTTGTTTTATGTTTATTACATAACCCTTTTCATTACTCTTCCAACATTTTATTTGAAAAACTATAAAACCATAAGTCACAGTACCATGCCCCAAACCTAGTCCATATGATACATGACTTATTAATACTAAACTATATAGCATAACTGATAAATATATGAATCCCACTGACCTCGATTTACGTTTTCCTATAGTTTATCTGACTAAACTCACCGTTCAAAACACCTCAAATCCTTCCCCGTCAATCAAGAACCTAAATTAGACCAATTTTCATCAATTTGGGTCCATTATAATAGGTTTAGCACTCATAAATTAGTCCCTAAACCCTCGTCAAAACTCATAAGAAGTTTAGCAACATTGGTGTTTTCTGAATGGGGAGCGCACTCCTTACTTTGGTAGAGCACGCTCCACCATCTGTGCTCATCATCTTTTATGAGGGAGCGTGTTTCCCTGTATTAGGGAGTACACTCCATTGTTGAGTAGCTCAAACCAGAATAGGGCAGTAACCCTTGTTGAATCCAAAATTCATCCCCAAACCTTTCCAAATCATTGGGGGGATGTCAAACGAGGTCTTCCATCACTATTAACTAACAACAAGAACATATAACTTGAATTTAAACGATTTCCATCTTTAAGTCAACCAAGAACTTCAAAAACTTAAAACCAAACTTACCCAAATCAATCCCTCTTCACTATTACGTTGATTTGATATCCTCCCTAGTTCTTAATCACTACAAAACTTCCTTTATCTCTCTGTTTGTGAATTCCCACCAAAACCATCAACTAATTCCCTTTTGTTCGATCAAACAGTGATGAATAATTTGAGGTTTTTGTTTTATATATTAATTTTCCTCAAGATTCGCATCACGTAAATCTCGACGCGGATCCATTGGTCTAGTTCTTATAAATTTATCGAATGCGTGAATAGATACCCCCAAGCGTGCACACTCATTTCACACTAGATGTATCGACAATTTATTAATTAATCATTTATTTCCCAACTATAAGCTTATATTAATTTATAATAATAGCTCATAATATAATTAACTAATTATCAAAACAACCAAACATAATACATTCACATAAACTTACCCGCACTTTAATCGAAATACATCGGGCTTAACTACGAGCCTAGCTCGGGTTAATTAGCATTCGAATTATGGGTAATTACTTGTTTTAGAACACATGTCGATACAAGTGGGTCATTGCCCCTCATTTTCACCGATTTGCATACCGATTTCTTAGCGATTCCACTTAACACGAATCGCTGGGCATGATTTTGAGTTTTTAAAACAAATCCTTAAATTCCCACAAACACATTCACCTTTAATACATAAATCGTTGCACATCCACATAATCAATTTCTTGCCTAGATTCAATTTTCGAATTTAGGAGAGTAGAGTCAAATTAGGGCTTAAGAGATTCACTCTCAAGAAGGTAATTAGGATAACCCTATACTTTGACGAGTTTTTGGTTTAAATGATTTAATGCAAAATTTTTCAATTATTTTTGAAATTATTTCCATCACCATGAATAAATGATTTCGTTGATTCCAACAGATTATGTATTGCAATTAAATTGATCGTTGGTTTAAAAATTCAATATTTAGGCATATTTGCAATTAGTTTGAAAATTGAGTTTAAAATGACTTCGGGGGTTTGGTTTGGTTTGTTCTATTTTATTTTCGAAAAGACTGAAATTTATCACACAATTGTTTTATATTATGAAAGATTTAGAAAATTGTTTTTAAGTTTATAATTAAGTTAAAACTTTGATGCCAATTTTATTTAAATTTCTGATTGAATTTCAAGCTAGTTTTCCAAATGAATTCCTCCTTTTACATAAATTTTTGAATTATACCGAATTATTTTCGACAAACATCATTTTTATGATCCACATGTTCCAATTGTTATTCAGACTTGTGATCTTTGATTTAGAAAATGGCTGGAAGTTGTAAGGGTAGAAGTTCAAGAGATGAGAAGGGAAAAAGAGCTTTAGTGGAAAAACTCAAAACAAAATCCAAAGTTTCATCTACACCAATTAGGCCAACATGAATTTCAATAAATAATCATAAAGTTAGAACACCAAGAGAACATTCTCCACCTTTAGACTTTAGTGGGGGGTCAAAGAGAGTGAGGACGAAGTTTAGGAGACTCCAAGAATTCTTTTTCGGCATATCATTGAATTAATGATAAGGCTCTTGCTAGAATAAAGAACGATATTACCAAGAAAATTTCGGAGAGGGGCTTCAATGTGGAGAATGAAGTAAAGTACATGCCTAGAACTTTGAATATAGTAAGAGATAGGAATTGAGGATTGTCGATTAGGGATTATGATGTCAAAAATGACCTGGTCATCTGTAGAGATGGGTTGTAAGATATTAGTTCAATAACTTTATGCAAACGAGCATGAAAATGATGATAAGACGGTAGCCATGGTCCGAGAAAAACCAGTGGACTATTCACCCGAGAGAATAAATCGGTACTATAGTTTACGAAGATTCCATAGGATAAAAAATAACGAATACCCGAAACCTGAATATGGGTTTAGACATGGATTTCCCTATGAATCCATTAAAAACAGATTGGAAGTAATTCTGGGGGATGGATTCATTTTTCATAAAGATGGGTATCCAAAACATATTTAAAATAAAAATTTTAGGAAAACCACTAAAGCATGGAATTGTTTCATTAATGCAACCTACAACTCAGTTTGCAGTACTACGAGGTTGTGAACTACAAGGCGGTATTGTTGTACCACATCGTTCAAGGGATCTATTATATTGATATTAGCAAGATCATTTATGATTCAATTAGGAATGCCATGACCATAAATAAAAATGAAGGATTAACTTTTCACTTGATGATCATGAATTTTGCAAACTAGACCAAGTTTCTATGATAAGTCTGGGGTTAGATGTTTACCCTGATAGGACCATCACTGATGAAGTCATAGAAAACACAAAACATGTGTCGGGCTATGTAAATTCAAAGGAAGAGCGAGAAAGGAATGAACCACTTAGAAGAGAGACCACAAAGAGAAGAAGAACACGGGCAAAGAACATAAAAGTTCTATAAGAGATGCAATATTCTGCGTATAATGAGAGGATGAACCAGAACTTAGAGCCACCGCGGAGGATTTTATTGGCATGTACGCTGAAGAGAAGGAGATGGCCACGATGGGGTCAATCTAATGGAACCAAATGCGAACTCTGAGAAATTAAGAGTTTATGTTTCAGAACCAATGTGAAATTGCGAGGCGCTTACTTGGGTTTGAGAGACATATGACTAGGATAATGCAAGGTAAAGGAGCTAAAATTCAAGTACCATATACCCAACTGAGAATGCCTAATAAAGAAGTCTTTTAAGAAAGTACGTCAGTGGCGGGAGTGGACTATAGGCTTTACAATCCTGCAGTAAGCTACTAGTCTCAATAATATGAGCATGGGGATGGTGGTGACGTTGTGACTTCTGGACAACGGTTCTGATCTACTTTCTTCTCCGTTTAGTCTATCTTTGAGTGATTATGTGTGAGGTCTTAGTTTGTAATATGATGATATGTGTGATGTGGTGTGCTACTGATATACTATTGCTATGATGTGGTTTATATTATATATTGGTTTGATGAGTTAAACTCTATTACTATGATGCTTGGGAAATTATTCATTTATCATGTTTTCTCTAATTTTGAAATTCATTCTTATGATAATTTATTCATTTAATTATTTATTTAATTTATTATTTATATAACTCGTTTATGCTTCACGAGGTATATTTATTTTGTTGAAAACGCTACTTACTTTTTAAGCCTTGAGGACAAGGTTTGGAATAAGTTTGGGAGTATTTAGGTGAAGTGAAGTATAATGAAGGGAAGTATAGAAGATACAATAGGTAGAATCTATTTATTTAATGTTCAAAGTTAACTGAAAATTTTCATATTTTTGAAGATACAAGTAATATTTCTTCATTTTACTCTATTTTAGTTAGGAATACGAATTGAATATAACTTGGATTTAAATAAAAAAGTGATACATTTTTACTACCCATGAAAATAGAAAATTTATGATAGAAAGGAATTGTTATACCCTATTTGACTGAACATAGATTGTGTATGCACTAGAGGAGTTTAGAGGGGATTGATTGCTTTGTGTTAGACATTATAATGGGTAGAAAATCGAAACAAAAGTGCAAGATAAACAAGATAGATTTTTAAGAATCTTGTTATACAAAATTATTGATCAAGTATTTTTTATTTATATATATGATGAAAGGAATTTATGCCATAATTGAAGGGAAAATAAGAAATTAGCCAATAAATTTTACATAGTTGGAAAGAATGCTTCCTTAACTATAGTGTAAGTGAGAAGAGCTAACAATAGTCTTTAAATTAAAAAAATAGAGAGACTCACAATTTCCAAAGGAAATGGAGTAGGGAATCTAGTGGTTAAAAAATGTGAAGAAGAATTCCTATAAAAAAGAAAAACGAATTCCAAGGGAGATGGAGCAGGGAACCGTAGGAATACAAAGAAGAAAAATATATAATTATAGAAGAGAGAAGTAAGAAATAAAGGTATATAAAATGGAAGGATGTTTATAAAAAACTCTTCAAATAAAAGGTTTAGCTCGATTGCTTATAGCTAAATTAAGTGAAGTATATCTTTTTATTCCAATATTACAATAAATGGATATGAAATGATAATTATTGGTGATTTAGAATTCCTATCGACTTTGATTGTGGTGGCATTTTAATATTGTTTGAAAATGAGATTGATTTTGTGGTTTTTGTATCTTAAGATCATATATTAGTCATTGTAAGCTTGATACTTATCAATGGAGATTTAGAAAATCTATATAGTGGCTTAGCCTTTGTAACGACCTGTTACCTTAAGCTGCTGATTAGTACTAATTCAAATCCTAATTAACTCGAGTTAGGCTCGTTGTTAAGTTCGGCATACCTCGATTAGCATGTGTGTGATTGCATGATGGTTGGTGTTTGTTTGGAATGCTTGATAAAATTTATAGGTTATAGGATTAGTAGGAGATTAATACAAACCTATAATTGGAAAATGCATAATAAACAATAAATTACCGGTATAATAAGTGCGACGAAGGGGTCGTGAAATGAATGTGCACACTAGAGAACGCTCGTATGCACGTCCGATGAATTTATTGGTGAGAAAATACACGAAGTATATATATATATATATTTACATATTGTTGATATATAAATATATATATTAAAACTATAAAGATTGGTTTGAATTATATAGATTGTTCAATTAGCGTAAGTGTTTGGTGATGTTAAAATTTTTGTCACCTTAAGGAGTGTCATTTTAACACATCAATCACTAGATCAGTCTCGAGATAACACAATGCATATCTCGAGAAAAATCTATATATATAAATCAAAAACCTTCATCGTTATCTCATTCAATCTTTCGAGAGAGTGGGAGAGGAGAGCAGTTGATGATCTGGTCCAGAGGAGTGGATGAGGAAAGTGAATTCAACGAGATTGAGGAGCTTAAACAACTGAGGGATCAGAGATCATCATCTTGGTGAGTTTAGTTTATGAGTTCTAAATTGAATTCATAATTAGGTGATGATTTCTCTGTTAATTGTTGTTGTTTGTGATTGAAAATGGTTTGTTAACTCACTAGAGGTTATCCCTGATGATTTTGGAGAGTTTTGGAGGCTGTAGTAGTGATTTGGTAATGAAACAGTGGCTGCTACCCCGTTCACGGTCGAGAGCAGTGCAGGGTAGAATGCGCTCCATCTAGTAGAGGAACGCGCTACCTTCATCAATTGGGACGAACCTAGTTGATGGAGCGCACCCCATCCAGCGAGGGAACACTTCCACCTCTGAAAACAACAATTGTGATGTATTTTACTTAGAATTTCTTGAGGTCTTAAGGACTTACTTGGGGGTTCTAAACTTAAGGTAATAGACCTATATTGATTACATATGTGATAGGTTGAGGAACATCGAGAAAACGTGAGATAACCGAAAACTTAAGGAATTTGGTAACGGAGACCTGACCCGAGGTTAGTACGGATTCGCTTATTTATCAATGTTGCCTGGCTATCTTAGAGTATATGTAGTTCATGTAGTTTACGAACTGAAATGGGGGACTATGTACACTGTGATGGTTTTAATAAATGGAAACAGTGTTTAATGTGATTCATGAGAGTAACTCCTAGTTTTGAGAATATGTTATATGAGATGGGTTACCTTCCCGACCTATAGATAACTCTTGCTTAATTCTATAGGTTGCGTGGATTACATACTCATTAGAGGGTTTCAGATAGAACCATAAGGCATTAATAGATTGGCTAGACAGCATATCGACCAATATGTTGGTCTAGCAATCGCATTGAAAGTGTTGGTGGGTAATCGACCCTAATTTTATAAATAAAATGTGAATCACAATGTAATAGTCCATAATAATTTGTTTTACATCTGTTATGTATTGAATTATAAGCTTTCCATATTCTTGTTAGTTAACATTGGTGTATATTGTTATTGCATAATGTTCTTGATTATTATATGGAATGTTGATGGCTATGTGAATCCCTACTTACTGAGCAAGTTGAAGCACTCACCCCAATTAACTTTTCAGGAAAAATCAACGAGCGCTACGACTTTGAGATAGAGAAGATATAGAAGTCTTGATCTTCTCTTCGATGTAATGAGTATATTTGTATTAAATTACAGTTTTGTAATATCATAAGGGATGGGGGATTTATATAACCGAGGTTTATTCCGGTTTGATTTGGTTCTTTATATCGTATTTTAATTATCGAAAAAGTTTTAAATTTTCGATGCATTTATTATTTATTTTATATCGATATTCGATATACAATGGTGTTTATCAGGTGTAATAGGAGAGGTTGTTGGCTATAGTTAACCCTAGCGGGTTATTGGGGCTTATTTCAGGACGGGTATCGCCCTAATCGGGTTAGGGGATGCTACAACCTTAGTAATTGATTTAACTTTGAATTCAGAGGTATTACATAACTAAAATGATGAATTGTCAAATAAGGGGTTGTTCTTTAAATCTTTCTATTCTATCGTGTTTAAATTTTTATGAGGGTAATATATTTCTATTCAATGATCATTTCGATTTAAGAATAAGAGTAAATAATTATGAAATTAGAATGAAGGAAGAAAAGAGAATATAATTGAGAGTATTCTTATGCTCGGGGCAACAAAGTGTTGAGTTTGAGGGTATTTGATAAGTCGATAATTAGATGATTTTTATATTATATTTAAGGGTAATTATAGATGTAAGAGGTTATATTACATGGGATTTTCTCTTGTTTTTGTTATTTTAGGTAATAATTGAAATATATGAAGAAATGGACTAAAAAGGGAAGAAAATGAAGGATTTGATCGAATGAAAATGGTACACAGAATCATCAGCGAATCAAGGATCAACCAGAATTTACTGCTGGCGAATCCTCGGGGATTTGATATTTACACTAGGAATCGTTGTCCAACTCTGATACCAACTGTAACATCCCCTAACTCAATTAGCACAATGTCCGGCCTGAAACCTTAATTATGTCCCACTACACCAGTCGGGCTCAATTAGAGTAACAGCACAACCGTCCTTCGTACCTGATAATCACAATACAATATATTGTATATCGAATAAATAATTGAAAACACAGCGGAATTAAGACTTTTTCGATAATACAAACGATATACTAAAATTGACATGAACCTCGGTCATAAAAGCATATCCCGACACTATCTATTACAAAATAGTAATTTAATACAATATATAAACAGTAGGAAAATCAATTCACCGTAGAGAAGACTATAAACTCATAATCTTCTCCATTCATGAGTCGAAGCGCATGTCGATAACCTGAAATGTTAATTAGGGAATAAGTGTTCCAACTTGCTCAGTAAGTGATCCTCGTGACACATAAATTATCAACTGCTATCAAGGAATTAATGAATAACAATATGCATCCAAAACATATCTATTCCGGCATTAAAAATGATATAAAAATACATAACGGAATGCAAGTTCAAAGTTGAACTGCAACTGTACTCATGACTTGTAAATTTGACTTTAATTACAAAGTCGTACTTTCAGTCACTCGAGAATACAATCATAGAACCCGCATGTTGGCCAACAAGGGATTCTGTTGGTTTATTTAAGTTTAACTGAGTTACTACTTTTAAATGGACGATTAATGTAAAACTCCAACTAAATGAGGACAAAAGGCAGAATCCATTTTCAGGCAAACCTTTTCCATTCATTAGGATAAGGGCGGAATCCAATTCACGACATACCTTTTCAATCCTCAATCCCGATCCACCTTATCGACAATTCCCGAGATTTTTCAATTATAAAAAAGTCGAGTCATAGTATGTTGCCCCAATCCTAGTCCATAATGCTATATGAACTAAATATACTAATTTACGATATATAATTGATAAGAATACAAGTCCCACTTACCTGTGCCGAGTTTTCCTAACTTTTTACTGATTTACTCAACTGCCGATATCCATAGACTTTTTCGTGTCGAACAAGAACCTAAAATCAATCATTTGACATCAAATTTAAGTCAAATACCCTAGGTTTAAAACCCTTAAACTAGTCCCATTTGAATCTAGAACCCCGAGGCTTATTTTTTCATTTATTTTGACCATTTTCACACTTTACGATGTAAAAATACCGATATAAAGTCTCGCACGAATCTCGATTCTTCATTCTTTATAGAAACTCATCAATTTCTATTTATTTGATCAAAATATTATTTTTCTGGATTTTTTCTCTATTTCCTAGCAATTTCTCTTTTAAAGTTTTTTTTCTTATCGGGTCGGGTCAAGTCCGACTTGACCCTGGCCAGGGCATGGGAGTGCACAAGCATGGCTCATGCATAGACATCCCCTTCCCCAAATCAAAACAGGGATGTTGTCCCTAATTCGATTTCAATCTTTTTTATTATTATTCTGGGGTCTGGCCAAGCCAAACCCGATGATCGAATATAGCAGGGGAATTTTCTCCCTTACATCTCCTTCCTCCATCCCAAATCATCATCTCCATCGACAACAACCAAAACGCACAACAACAACAACCTACAACACAACAACACAATAACACAATAACAACTCAACAACCTCACCTTCTCATTGTCTTCATCACATCGATCTCTCTTTTTCTCAGTTTCGGACTCTCATTTTTCAACTTTCAATTTCAATTTCGATATCACTATTGAGGCGTTGTTCTGTTGAAGATAAATATTAGATTTCCTTGAGATTTGTGCAAATCTTGTGGAAGATCTAAAAGATCAACTCTATCCATTTTATGTTTTGATCTTTCTCAAGATACGTGTTGTGTATGTTAAGGTCAATCTTTGTGGCTATTAACGAACTCATCACCTCCTAACCGACTTATATGAGATCAAATACACTCTTCTCCAGATTCCTAACCACGAATCTCGAGGCCAATCTAAAAGAATATGAACTAAAATGACACTTCTTAAAATGACAACAATTTTGACACATTCATGTCACATGCCCATTGATTTTTCTTAAGATGGGGTTGCACGCATCTTGAGACATAGACAAACTCTCCAATTCTAACGTTCAACACATTCACCTCCTCGATGCTCACACTATATGTATCTCGAGGCATCAAAATTCTAACCACCCACCGTATACGCTCCTAGTCCCATTGATTTATGCTTTAAGACTCATTTATATATATTTATATAGATAACTATATATATAAATATAAAAATGACTATGTATTTTGCGCCTATAAATTCACCGTGGGCGCCAATGACTGCACTCAGGCGTGGAAACTATTATATATCCTACGCGCGTCACTCTTCATCCCGCATGTCACTAGACGCCTACCAATTTATTAATTATTTTCAATATATATTTATACATACATTATATATATGCTTTTATTCACGCATTTATAATTTCGTAGTGCACGCCAACTAGTACAATCGGGTGTTCACGTTATCCCACGAATCGTGTGCATCACCAATGACTCATACACGGTATAAGGCATCACATAATTCATCAATTATTCAATTATAGGCCAATTAATCTAATTATTTTCATAAATACTAATATACGCCATACAAACACAATGCAATCACGCAAATCCATGCACACACTATTCGAGATAAACTGGGCTTAACCACGATTCTAACTCGGTTTAATTAGAATTCAGATTAACACTAAATCACATGCTTAAGGTAACGGGTCGTTGTAGTCTCCCTAATTTAAGACAGTTTTGTCCTCGAAATTAAAGGAAACATACAAGTTACCAGTGGTTACGAAGAGAAATGGAATTTGCTCTTCCATTTATAACTCCTGTTCCTCGATTATCTCTTCTTTTTCATGGCACAACTATTTTATTGTAATTCAAATCTACAATGCCCTTTCTGTGACAATCCCTTCTCAAATTAGGGCACCACCCTACCTAATCTCGTCACTAAGCCTTAATCTCAGCCTTATAAGACTTAATAACGTATTAGTTAGTCTTTTCAAACTTTTCTCTAAACTAGCTAACTTTAAATAAGCAACCTATCATTCTCTTGCAAATCAATATTTCAAAGTTGATTAAAATTTCTATAAAATTAATCTTATTTAGCGGAAGTCTTGACAAATTAGTGGAAGCCATTAACATAAATCCTAAATATGTGAAAAACTAAGAAACATAGATCGCATGCATATAAATAACAGAACGACGATAATAATATATCAACATGTGTCTGGTCGGGTAACTATCTCACAACCCATAGTATACATCCCTAAAAGCATATAAAAGATATATATATATATATATATATATATATATATATATATATATATATATAAGTCATACAACAAAACCAAAAACCTATTATATCAAAGGTAGCAGTACTTCAGTGGCTCAAAGGTAGTCACCGATCTTCTCCTTGCCCGATCTCCTGCTCGATGGATCTACACCCACTATCATAAAAAGGACGGTGAGTACATGAAAGTATAAAGTAACACTGAGAGACATTTATCCACATTTCCAAATATACAACAAGTATTTGAAAGCATAACAATAGCAACTATGCTAAAAAAACTCATGCTTTAAGATAATTTAGCTAAACATTGCGAAACTAACACTCGGTTAAGCAGTAATGATTTAGAGCGATCAGTCGTGAGTTACATTACGTCAGCCTTATTCCATTATATAGGGCGTAAAAAATCTCATGAATGCATCCACATCCTCATAACTGCCCATCACATAAATAATTACTCGCAAGTGCCCCTCGCATGTGATGTATACTTATCAACAACCTCGAGTCCCATACCTCATGTGTTGCGCAAGCTAGTGGTGAGATCCTGAAAACCCCAAAAATCTAATGACCTTGTGTGTCGCGCTCATCTCTATCATAGCATGGTCCTAGATACAATAACTACTTTCATAATTCAAGGAATGACACATTTTAGGAATCCAACAATGTAATTGCTTAACTAATGAACAAATAAAATGGATTCTCAATACCATAAATCACCTACCTAATAGCATGTTATTTCCTTTGACCAAACTCCTCAACAACCAAGAAAGACATAGCACATGAATTGGAATCAATGAAATCACTTAAACAACAAACAATGTCATGATAACAAACTCATAAAGTGAGGTATAACAACAAAGGCATGGCAAGTAGAGTACAATAGGTAAATAAGTCCAAATGAATGTAAATGAAAAACATAATAGAAAAGAAATGGAAATAAATATCTCAATCAGTTTACTTACAAATCACACAAATTTCCTTGCTTAATTGGCCTCTTGACACCTCAAAACGCGTACCCGAACCCCAGAGACTCTTTTCTAGGTTCCTGGGATAATTTCACATGTTTTAAAATGTGTTTAGACCTTATGTTAAGTTGTTAAGCTTGTTTAAGATGTTTAAGTTTGAATTAAGAAATGTAGAAATTATGTTATCCAGAGCACCTAGCGTGTTGGGTAACATGTCTAGCGCTTTAGAGACCCCCTTAGTGCGCTACCCATAATCATTAGCGTGTTACAAATAGGTAGTGCACTAGCAAGCATGCCTAGCGCGCTAAACACAGGAAATCCCATAAATTATGCACTTTGAATTTTTGGGTTTCCTTCTTCAAATGACCATCACCATCGCCTTAGACCTCTGTTACCCTCCACCAAAGATCCAACACATCCTCCATAATCATAAGAACATCTTGCACTTTAATTATATCAACAAGTCAACAATTTACACAAAACTAATGGTGTAGCTCAACTTACCAAGTTGTAGAACACCACTAGCTTGATCATCTCCTTCAAATCCCTATAATATTACTACAAATCTATTGATCTTCCTACCCAATCTTTCTCTCCAGTTTCCTTATCCTCTAAGGATGAATTGTAAACGATTTGCATGTACAAACCATTTTATATATATGTATATAGATAAGATTAAGTTTTAGTCATTGATTTAATGTGTACACCCATCTCGAGGCTAATCTATGACTAATATCATGACTTATATTCCACTAGCTCATCCTTAATAACACACATTCATACTTAATTGGTCTTGTGATGTGTCCACACGTATCTCGAGAAACATCTATAACTAATATTTTATTTTTCCTAACTTAAGCTCCATTTATGTAAATCAAACTATAGCCACGTCAAATTAACTATCTAAACCACACTAACTTAAATTTAGCTTACTACATCACTCTCTACCCTGATCCCACGTCAACACGCATCTCAAGGCGCGCCCTTGCTCATGTCTCGACATCTATAAATAAGCAGGAGAGAGTTAGTAGTCTGCACATATACAATACATGTGATGGCCCCTCTCCTAATCTAAGGCACCGCCCGGCCTAATCCTGTAATTAAGCCCTAATCATATCTACGCAGGACTTAACTACGTATTAGTCAGCCTTTACAACCTAGATGCCTTTTTTCTCGTGTTCAAGATAAGTAATACACTAGTCCTACTAGTTTATAAAATTTAGAGTTAAGTAAAAATTTTTATTAAATTAATTAATTAGCGGAAGTCTTATTGATTATGCATAAAGCAATTAGTAACTTATGGGGAAGCCATTTATAAAATCCTAAGTGTGGAAAACCAGGAAATGACATCACATATATTAAGTCTTCAAAATGCAGTGAAATAGTAAAATAGTCTAAGTCAAGTCGGGGAAACTAACGCTCAACCCAATATACAACCCCAAATAGTATCTGATAGACATATATAACATATACAATCAAAATACCAAAAGAAAACCTACAATTGATGAAGTGACGCGCCGCAGGCTCAGGGATAATCGCCGATCTTCTCTTTGCCCGGCCTACTGGTAGACGGCTCTGCACCCACCGTCATAAAAAGGACGGCGAGTTCAAGAATAAAACAGTAATCCCCGATGACAAGTTTAATTTGCATTTCCAAATATTCAAATGGTATTTAAAAGCATATAAATGGAAAAACTGGAAAATAAACCATATGCGAGTAAATACTAGAGTTAAACAAGTAATACTGACACTAGGCTAAGTAGTGGTGATTTAGGTCCGATCGGCAGTGAAACATGCCACTCCGTCTCAATAATCATATAGCACAAGGGACTCTAACCCAAGTGTTACCAGGGACTCTAACCCCGGTGTGTAGACAACCTCAGGGACTCTAACCCCGAGTGTCATGCAGTGTCAAGTAACATGTGCCGACATCCCCGGGGACTCTAACCCCGTGATTCGCACACACCTCGATCGAGTACTTGACCTAAATGCGAAAACTACTTTTAAAATTTCAAGAAATACTAAGTATGGATTGTCAAGGCATAGGCGTATCTACACACCTAAATAAATAATGAATACAAGTCCTCTTAAACATTTATAAGATATTCACTAGCCTAATAGCATGCTATTTATCATTCAACTCACATTTAAAACAACAAGAATATACATAGCATGGGATATAATCAATGAATCAAATCAAATGAATGGATCATGCAAACTAGACTCATCAAGTGAGCATAGACACAAAGAACATATGATATAAGAATACAAAGGCAAAATGGTCAAAAGGACTATGCAAGGACAACAATTAATAGAAATGAATGCCAAGTAAAGTCTCCATTGGGTATACTCACAACAACAAAGTAAAGCCCTAGCTTTACTGGCCTCCCGATACTCCAAATCTTGTATTCGCTCTCCCGTACCCTTTTCCTAGGTTCCTGAGTTTGGTGTCTCATTAGTTCAAATATAGTGGGTTTAAGCTCAATTTAGTGGTGTTTATTGTGTATTCAAATTGGTTCAATATACTTTAAATCAATCTTCCTAAATCAGCCCCTAAAGACTAAATTAAGTTTCAATTTCAGTCCTACATTTTAATGCACTTTTAGGCATGAAATGGTCCAAATATCGAAATCCTCCATCAGTGCAATTATTGTTGGTCTCTCTCTTAGCTTTCCGGAAAGGTTTAGTTTGTAAAATTATGATTTAAAATGAAAGAGATGTCATGATTTTACTAAACATTGGTCTAATTGGAATCTAATCCGACCAGCGGATCTAGAAAATCTATTTCTCCTAATATATAGTTCATAAAAATGTTATTTTTAGTCACAAGGTATAAAATATACCCAAATACAACATACAAAAAGATCAGCTCATTTGGATGAGTAGTTAGGGATTTATGCTCTTAACAAATTTAGTTTCAAAACTCTCATTTTTAATTCCAGCACCTGATTGTAGAGCATGTTTGGATATAAAAACATTTGAATCAAAATAGGTATAAAATATACCCAAAGTTATTCCCCTTTAAATAAGCTTTCAAATGCCACTAGTTTGGATCAATTCGGATCTAAAATGAGCAGATTATGACCAAATTACCTAGGTTGATTCCTAATACAACATGCAGAATTCTAGTTTTGGTGTTGCAACTTCAAAAATTCATATCTTTATGATTTCAAAACCAAATTAAGAACTTCAATATAGCTGGATTATCATCTTGAAATGAGGAGTCCAAATATATAAATCAATTACAAATACTCAATCATCTACCATCTGAAATTAGCCTAAAACCATAACTTGTTCTAATTTCAACTAAAAAAATGTGTACCTAGTTGATGTAGCACCCTAGCTTGAGAATTTCTCACCAACTCCCATGGATTCCTTCAACACCTTGATGATTCACTCCTCTCCAGCAATTCCTTCTTCTTCTCCAGCAAAAATGAATGAGTGATTTGGTTTGCATGTTGTTTGATCACTAATGTTATATATTAAGGTGATGTTCCTTCCTAGCCCTTGATCTCCATAGATTTATATATCCCGAGGAATATCTAATGGTCCACCTCTTGCCATATATCCCACTAACTCCCACTAACTCAACATCAAGTGACACCATTTCATTACTCACCTAGTTCCTAGATGTGCCAATGTGTATCTCTAGACCAATTTTATGCTTTCCATTTAATTTACTCATTTATAGGTCTTTAATTTGATTTACATTAACAAACACAACCATAGGCTTATAAGTAATTCCTTATTTCATATTAGTATTAAATACGACTTACCAAAATGCTAACTACCCGGTTCCCCGGCTCGCACGCTACTCGAGGAGTGTCCCCGCTCTCATCTCGACTCCTACAACTATACAAACCGACTTAGTAAGTCTACACAATACATAACACTAGGCATACATCAATACAAAAATACAATATACCTCTGCCACGTGCCTCGGTCGGTGCACGTATCACGGTGTAGGTCCCACGTCAAGGGTCGGTGATCCTGATTAAGGAATTAAAATGGGGGTTAGAGATTTGGGCCGTGACAATACACTAGGCATACATCGCAACAAATCTAACATGTACCTCGGCCACATTGTTTTGATTAGTACCCGTACCTCGATGCGAGTCCCACATCACAGGTCAATAATCCTATTTAAGGAAATAAATTTAGGATTAAGAATTTGGGTGGTGACACTTTCATAGATGAGACTTCTAAAAGCACAATGAATTTGTCTTTTGAATTCTCAAACAATCTATGTGGCGGCCTCGCGCCCTCGAGGTCGCCGGGTGTGCTACTGTGCGGGTCCTACAGCCCTGCTGATGTTAATGCCATGTCAGCGCTCCTTGGTGTGCGTACTAGTTGTTGTATTCTTTATATCATTTGTTAAAACTTACAGTTTTTTAGTTCAAATTAACATTTACAAGTTTGGCTTTTGTTTTACAAAGTTTCAAGTAGATAACCAATAATTTACAGCGGAAGTCTTAAGGTAGACTTAAACATAGATTTTTATTAACTTTCAAGTTATATAGAGCATCGGTCCTACTGTGGAAAACTCGGAATAGAGTACACTGTATATAAGACGAGAAAAATATATATACAAGTATATATGTTTCATAAGTCATCCATAAACCAAAAATATATAACAAAATATAAAAATAAACACATACGAGTACTGTGCTAAACAATGGGCGAGCTTAGAGATAGTCGCCAAGAATCCCTTACCCTTACTCGTAGAAAGATTTGCACTCAGCCATCGCAACAAAACTGATGACGAGTCCAGTAAATAAAATCCTAAGGAAATTCACTGAGCATTCATAGGATAAAGTAAATGAAATCCAATAAATACTGTTAAATAAACATGTGGAATATAAACATTCAAATGTAACTGCATCATCGCATGCATAAATAACAATGAAGCACAAACATGTGTGCCCGTCCTAGTTAGACTTTACCATACTTCAGATTCCCTCCCGAGGATTCCTCCAATGGGCGCACCCAACTGTCCCATCACCTGGTCCTCTCAATGGCTAGCTTAGACCCACGACGTACCGCACGTGTACCGACAAAGTAGCTCGAGTCATCATTCACTGTGGACTCCTGATACATATGATGTGGTCTAGTGTGCCATAGACACACAACGAAATAGCCGGCGGGAGTAAACTCAACCAACTGTTCAAACGGTGACACAGAAATAGATAACTGAAGTATATAAGGAATATAATCACGATACATTGAACAAGATAGAGTAAAACAGTAACGAAAGCAATTAAATACTCAAGTGGCGTTCCATTGGGTTTTAAAAACCTCAATTCACGCTCCAAAAGCCTGAAAATACCCCGATCTAACCCAGTCATGCCTTCGATTATCGTATTATAGTCTATGAGTCCTCTGAGGTCAGTTATGAGTGTTTTAGATTAGTTATAGATGTATTAAGTTGATTGTACAAGTCAGAAAACCTATAACAACCCCTTAAGTTTTAGCAAAACTTCAATTTGACACTCAGTATTGCAGTACAAATTAAACCATGATATATTCAAAATCATCGAAAAGACGTAAGAAGAAAGTTTTAGCTCTAGGTCTTAAGTTTTTGAAATAGTAAGGTGTGCTAAGTTTCGATATGAAACTAAGGAGATATCAAATATTTACAAAGATAGCTCGAATTAGAATAAAAAAACCTAACCAGTAATATTGTAAAAAAAAAAAGATTTCTCCAAATTTATAGCTCCAAAACTCATGATTTAGGTCACGAGGCAGCTAACATACCTAACAACAACATACTAAAAAATTATCCCATCCCGATAAAAATTAAGAGAGTTATGTCTTGTCAAAGTTCATTTTAAAAAAATCATGTATTAGCAATTCAAAAGCCTACTTGCTGAGCATTTTTTAAGCTAGAACGAGTTTAAATATTGAAATTTCTCTAGAGATAATATTCATAGATCTCTGAGTAAGCTTTCAAATGGCGTATGATCTTCCACATTTGGAGTTCGTATGATAGTGTTATGCTTAACTTACAGAGGTTAGGTCAAGAAATTTGCTAAGAATTAACATGCATACATCAAGAACTCAAGAAACCCCAATTTCTTGCCAAAACTAGTTTGAAACCATTATTGATCATCAAAAATCAATTTAAAAGACTAATTTAGACAAGAAAAATAGTAGCTTAGTCTTTGAAATTCATTTTTGCTCAAAACCTCCAAAGCTTGAGTTTCCGTTTACACGTTTTGATAAATTTAAGCAAGTAAAGAGTGGGTTTTTGTACCTAGATGATGAACTCTTAGTTTTGATCTTCCTACCTTGATTCATTTAGTAGATGGCCTCGATTCCTCCAAGTTCTTGCTGAATTTTCCAGCACTCCATCCCAAGAACAAACTTTGTTATTGTTGCATGAAGAGATTTCCCAGTAACTTAGCAATGTATAGGTTAAGTTAGAATCAATTGTATTCACATATCTCCAGGTCAATCTAGTGGTTCTTGTTAACTCATAATCCACTAACTTCCTGTCAGACCCCACCTAATTAGGGCATCTGACCGGCCTAGATTACCTTAATCCCCTTGATAATCTAGCAGCCTTAATCTCTCCATTGATAAACAATTAAGATTAAGATTTTGTAATCATCAATTATAAAACTTTACTAACCACGTATGATTCTAAAAGGAATCTTAAACCTCAAAGTTCAGTAAAAATTAATTAGATAGTCATTCAAAATTTCCTAAAAAATTTTGGACGACACCTCATCTATTTTAAGTCTACATCGAAAATCTTTCAACAAAATCAGCTCAACTTTGGCAGAAATGCCAAAGGACTCACAATCTACCCTTTAACAATATAAATTGTATTAACTAAAATTATTTATTCATTGTAACTTACCTCAAATTTTCAAAATCCTTAAACTATCATTACTTTAATTCCAAAATTTATTTCAATTCGTCATAAAATTGTTCCAAATAGTTAGAGGATATCATAATCACACTCAAACCCATAATCCAATTTATACAAATATAATATATTCAAAAACCAATACATACATAGAGGAAGAACTAAACAAGTCACATACAATCAGAAAGATTTTTCTTTCCAAATTTCTAAGTATTCACAAAACCACCAATCCTATTGTTCAACAACCACAAAAAAAAAAAAAACTTACAATCCTATAAATATGCACAAAAAGAATTATCAATCGAAAAGTCTTGAGATGTTCTTCAACACCACCTCGCACATGGCCAAGGGAAAAGAATTATCAATCGAAAAATACACGTATGTTCTTCACATGTTACATTACATCGCAATCAATTAATAAAATTTTATGGGAGGGGGAATCAAGACGGATCAAGAAAAGTAAAATTAGACAAATCAAGGTTGAGGAAAAATTCAAAATTATGATGTCAACAAATCAAGACATTTTTTGCCCTAACAAAACGCGTAGCAAAGCGTAAAACATTATATTATCAAGAAAATTAGCAAAGGAACACAAACATACTTAAAAATGACATGAGAAAAACAGATCGCATCCATCTTTATAAAAAAAAAAAAATGTTTGAAGATCCCACACCATTTTCTCATAATCAGGAAGGAGGCTAGTGAAAGATTTGAAGTACACAAAATTCAAAGAGAGAAACTTACCAGACGTCCTGAGATTTCACGCAATGCTTCACTGACCCAACGAGAAGTAGAATCACCATCATACGACATTGTAACCCATATCTCTCAAGTATTCCGCAATTGTAATGCCTACAACAATCACACACTCATTAGTTTCGATAGGAGCAACACGAAGCATTATATTATAGTTTGTGAAAAATATGGCACTTACAAACAGGATTGTGGACTGGAGTAAAAGAAAACGTTTCGATACTAAGAAGAGTATTCAAGTATCAAAAATAAGGCAATGGAAATGAACCAACAAAGTAAGCATATACTAGAACTTTGGGGTTTCAGTGGAGCTTAACAACTGCTTCTCATATGATATACTAGAACTTTCGGTACCAGTGTATATGGACGCCTCCCTAGCAGCCACAGGCATGTTAGAAGTATTAGCTACAAGTGTAGTTCGCTTCATAACAGATTCCTCACGACCATCAGGCAATGTCCTTGTCAATTGAGGAAAATCCATAAGAACCTGAAAAATTAAGGGATTACAGCTTCAACCTTCAATGCATAACAGTTTATGATAAGCAACATAGACATCACATACCTCTGCCATTTCATTTCCTCTTTCTCCACAACCAACATACACCACAGTATCAGAATTAGAGTACTGCATTTACCAAAAAAATTAAGCATAAATATCAAAGTCCAACTACACAACTTAATGTAGTAAGACAATCAAGAGAAGAAGATGAGTAGGAGCTCATAAAAATGGACAGCAGAGTGCTTTTTAGAAACTAGCAGCACCATAAAAAAATGAACCTGCAAAATCACAACTCATTAAAAAAAAATCAGTGATCACAATAAACAGATTAACAGATATTACCCAAGTTTTGCAAAGACAAATAAACCAAGATTCTATCATAGTTTAGTGAATTTAAAGCCATACACACATGTGGAAGCAATAAAACTACTCTTCCATCTATGATGATTTGCGTAAATGCCAAAGGACTCACAATCTACCCTTTAACAATATAAATTGTATTAACTAAAATTATTTATTCATTGTAACTTACCTCAAATTTTCAAAATCCTTAAACTATCATTACTTTAATTCCAAAATTTATTTCAATTCGTCATAAAATTGTTCCAGCCGTTCTAGAGGATATCATAATCACACTCAAACTCATAATCCAATTTATACAAATATAATATATTCAAAAACCAATACATACATAGAGGGAAGAACTAAACAAGTCACATACAGTCAGAAAGATTTTTCTTTCCTTTGTCACCTCTAGAACTTGTCATTATCCAATTATAACAATTCGATAATGTCAGATAAGTAAATCTCACACTATCCAGTACACCTGTAATAATCAAATGCATAATAATCGAATAGATCAAACAAGAAATGTAATCCAAAGAATTTAAATGCGACCGTGAATCCATCCCCTTTTTGTTATCAAACCACAATCAAATAACATTGTGACGACCCCAACTTCCAAACAGGGCACCGTCCGGCCTAATCACGTAATCAAGCCTTAATCTTAATCACATTAGACTTAATTATGTATTAGTCAGCCTTTCGTCCCTGCATTCCTCAAAACACATGTTCAGTTATTAATATTAGATTTCAAAGTTAATTACGTATTTTAAAGATTATGCAGAAGCTTTCTCTATCCAAAATCCTAAGGGTGGGAAACCAGGAAAATACAACATCACATGCATGTATATATGGAACTATTCACTCAACCCGATGTACAACCCAAAAAGTACAGTAAAGACATAAACAATAATAATACAAAAGTCGAGTCATACAAAAATGAGATAGGAGAGTCGCCGAAATGCTCAAAGAAAGTCGTCGATCTTCTCCTTCCTCAGCCTGCTACTACTTGACGGACCTACACCCACCGTCACAAACTAGACGGTGAGTATAGTAATATTTAAGTAATAACTAGAGAATTCTATACCACATTTCCAAAATAAAGAATGATATTTAAAAGCATAAAGTAGCGAAATAATTGCTCAATCAAGTAATGCAAGTAAATACCACAGTGAAAGATGTATAAACTGACACGGGCTTAAGTCGAGATGATCTGCATCCGGTCGGCGGTGAGAACTATTACCTAACCTTTCCCTCTACTATATGGAGTTGCGCTCTACATATTCCACACCAAAAGCGGAGCTGCGCTCTACGCATACAAATCATCTATCTCATTCTTGTCGATCACCCCGAGTCCCATAACTCGTGTGCCGCGCAAGTGTAGTGGTGAGTGTCAGAACCCCAGTAGACCGATGTCCCCGTTATCCGCGCATCTCTCGTGCAATGGACACTAGATAATCCCTACTTTAGTTTTCAAAGATCAAATAATTCTGAATCTCTAGGATTCCAAAACTAGATAGGCTACAAAGCCCAAAGGAATATATTATAAGTCTAATCAAATCCAAATTATCCCAATAGCATGTTTTTCATCAATTATTTATCACAAATGACATCAAGAGTAGAAATTGAAATCAACGAAACATTTCACAAGGGATCATGTCACAATATTCAATCATGAATAGACACAAGAACAACATGATGTGAGATTACAAGTAGCAATGTCTACCATCAGACCATAAACCAAAAAGAGTGAATGAAATAAAATATAGAATTCTCGCAGCTTTACTTACAATTCACACGCTTGTCCTAGCCTATTCGATTCCTCGACACTCCAAAATGCTTTCCCAAACTCCCGAGATCTCCTCTTAGTTCCCTGGAGTTATTTGATAGGTTTTAGAGTGAGTTTGAACATATTTATAGTGTTTAAACCATGTTTGGACTTTGTTGATTTTTGTACCAACAGAGGCAAATTAGTGCGCTATATTATACCTCTTAATTAGCGCGCTAGTTTTCAATATTAGCGCGCTAGATTATCGACCTAGCGTTATGTGCAGCAGAACCCAGAATTTTGCACTTCAAATTCTGGATTTTTGCCACACATAGGTCATGTTTTCGCCTTAGGGACCCCCTACACATTATAAGAGGTCCCTAACACCATACCCAATAGACAACAGCAACAACAACATCAAATTTTATGAAATCACAATTTTATGGTGTGGATAAGTTACCTAACTAGAAGACCTCCTTCTTCTTCACCAAAGCTTCACTGATGTACACACCTTCCTCCTCTCCAAGCACTCCATAAATCTCTTTTCTTTCTCCTTCCTCCCTCTCCTACCGATTTTGATGAGGATGAAATGAGAAAATGTTGACTTAAATGGTTATTTGACTCATTAGATATATTTGAACCTTAGCCATTGATTCATGTGTGCACACGTATCACGAGGCTCATCTCATGGATCACCTTGTCCCTCAAGTCACCATTGAGTGACTCAACAAGTTGACACATTGTCTCTTGATGAGTTAATGCGTGTCTCGATGCACATGCAATGCCTATTGTTTTATTTCTTAACTTTAGGCACATTAATGTTTATTTTGAATGTGACCACATTAGCCACTTATAAAACCAACATAAATTCACATTTAACTCAAATAAATTAAGCTTACCCCATAAGCCACACTACCTCAGTCCCCACATCGACACGCGACTCGAGGTACGTCCCCGCTCGTCTCGATACATATACACCCGTATAAAATTGACTTAATAGTCTACACATATACAATACACTAGGCATACATCACAACAAATATAAAATATACATCGGCCCTTGCCTCGGTAAATGGACACATTACGATGTGGGTCCTACAGTACGGGTCATTGATCATGTTTAAGGAATTAAACGCGATTAGAGATTTTGGGTCGTTACAAACGTTCTCCAAAAGTGGTAAGTAAATAATAATAAGGACTCATGCTTGGAGAGAATAACCAATCGAGTCTCGTACCTCGAGTATATCAAAGTATGTTATGGTTCAACGTGATCTCATGATAATCACGTGATGTAAGGTATCACTGACTCTAACCCCTCAAGCATAATATAATTCTACCCTGTACACAGTCAGGTAGACATAATAAGTTTTACCTTGTAATACATAGTCAGGTAGCTTAATATACCCTGTGCACACAATCAAATAGACACTAAATAGTTCTACCCTGTAATACAGTCAGTCAGACACTATAAGGAGACTCGAATTGCCTTATCCTCTCAACCTGCATATCCATGTACAATAAAAATACAATATCAAGGATCAATGCAATTTATACGAAATTATAATCATACAATGTAAAGGTTACTATGGGATTTACTTAACCATACAAACACGATATCGCAACTCCCTTACACTCTGAGTTGGTAAACTAGTCCACACGAGGCTCCAATTGCAGTTCTACAATTCATTTATAAGTCCAATAAGCTTCCACAACAACTTCACCATTTTTTCAATTATTTGCAATTTAATTGACCAAATCGCATCCCGAAACCACTTAAAATACTTCCAAAATAAATTCTTCGATGCCCAGATTTTATTTTTGACTTAAAATTATTGTTCGACATCGAAAAATTACATTTTCTAGGCTTAAATATAATTTTTTCCAATTTATTATATATTTATCGGTCCTACTCGACTCGAAAACCCTGGAATCCCTTTAGATCAACTCCTCGAATATTTGGATCTCAATTTTGACTCCAAATTGTGGTGCAGAATCAAATAATTACCCTTGACTAGGCTTTTAAAATAATTTTCACAATTTTGAGTATTTTCGATGTCGTAACACACATTACGGGCAAAATGCCAGTGTAAATTCTTAGAAAAAAAAATTAGATTTATAATTTTCCAATCCAAATTGACTTACTCTCATTTCTCCTCAATTTCCAAAACTAACTTTTTTATTTATTTATTTTTATAACTTTATTTCCTTAGAATTACCTTTCAAACGAAGGACATTTGGGTACCGTCAAATTATTCTTACACTCTTCTGATTTCTGTAAATTCAGTTTTATTTTAATCTTTGTAATGTACCATTCATATTCATCAAGATTTGGTTGAGAATTGAGATTCTCGCGACAGGTCATTCGAAACATTGATCAAAGTACCTTTGCACATTACTTTAAAGTATTAATTTTTTTTTATACTATTTCCACTAGCCGACTTTGGCTAGTATTTTTTTTTTTTTTTTTTTTTTTTTTTTTACCTTATTTTTTTTAACCTTATGAACAACAAAATTTTTCGCATCATCTACCATAGCCTTGTACCCCTTACTTTAATCTATCCATAAGACTCCAAGGCCAGTCAAATCGGACTTCAAATAACGAAGTTGCAACTTCCACAATATGGTATGTTCAAAATGGAAATTTTGAATTTTAAAGAAAATTAAATTAAAAAAAATAAATACCATTTATCAACGTGGAACAACCTCTGGGTCAATTTTCTTATGCTTCCAAATCCCAATTTCAAGCCCTGGCTTGAAGGTTCCTTTAAATAAATTGAATAAAACCCTTTGATTTCGATACACAAACACCAAGAAATTAAGTTAATGGGTTCATTTATACTACTGTTCCATTTTTTTTTAAATAAATCTCTATGATTTCAGTATTATAGATTCATTACTCTCAAAATAATGTCCAAGCATGATCTTAAAGGAGATGTAACGCACCTACATTATCGTTATACTTGCTCCTTGTAATGACACACATGTCCTCTCGAACTCCCAGCGGTATTTCGACTCCTCTTCTACTGATCTCTAGTATTTGACATTTCGTACTTTCAAGATGCGAACAAGTAGATAGGGATTAACCCACAACAAACCGCTAGCTATCCATTAATTATGTTATGCTAATGACACGTTCACTCTCAACTTCTATTTCTTTATATCTTGTAATCAAAAACCTTATATATATATATATAATTATATAATAATTTATGACATAAGAAACCGCTCACTTGATATATTTATTATTAAATTTCTTGTTTTTTATTTTTTTCCTATTTATTTCTTTGATTTTTGTCATTTTTGTCCAAATTAAACCCTGAAAAACACTCCAATTGCGCCAAAAATTAGAAAAATTTCTAAAGCACTTCAAAATCTTAGACAACCAATCTTTGCACGCAAATCGAATTGTGAGCCCACGTCGACTAGTTAAGTCCGTTTAAATAAAGGAATTCAAAATTTTAAACTTAATAGGTAAACGTTTGAACTATCACGACACTCATTTCAACATGTATCTCGAGACAATACTTCGAAATTATTAAAATTGGAGAAAATTTTTCAACGCGCTCCAAAACTCACAGACACCGCGTATACACTCCACTTGACCCTATTTCGAGTCGAGATAGTGTATAATACATCAAATAGGCACATGACACACCAAAAATAATATTAAATTTATGATCTCCGATCCGTAATGTGTGGGTCCCACCTCAGATACCTAAATCCCTAATTAAATCGAAAAATACTTAATTAACCGCCTAATCAAGTTTATAAAATTCTCGGATGTCACACTTCCATCTTGTTGACACTAATTCTCAACTCAAGTCTTCTAGGATTTCATTCTAGTGTGAATCTCGAGGCAAATCTATGACATCAATTTTTCCATCCAACTATAGGCATTCGCATTTATAATCAATTGATTCAATTAATTTAAATTAAGCACTTTTATACACATATAGGCTATTTAGAGTCTTAAATTTGTGTAATACCACTTCCCCTAGTACCCAATAACTTGGCACCCAGTGCCCCGCGTCTCGACATGCATCCCGAGGCACATCAATCCTTGATGTACTCGATTATTATGACTTAGCCTAAAGTTTGATTATCTATTTTATGCAACATTCGCCCTTGTTCTAGTTATTGTATTTAAGTTAGCATTATAAGGCTTAATGTACTCGTACTACGCCTACCTGGTACCTGCGTCGACATGCTTTACGAGGCGTTTACGCATCACACAGTCTCACATGATATGACAATATAAATACACAACTCAAATATTAAACACCCAATTACACACGAAAATCTGTCTATTCTTTCATTTACCTAAAATCTCCAATTCTTGAACCAAGACATAAGTTTTTTTATGAACATGAGAGAAACCTTAATTTATAGATTCATAATCATCTCATAACATTAGGGAATTCATCAAATTTGAAAAATCCTTGCACTATAATGATTTAAAGAACCTCAAGTCATTACAATGTACTATTAAGATGGAAATGATTTGTTACCTAGGGTTTGATCCTTGTGAAAACTCAAGCTCCTTGAGATCCTTAGCTCCAACTCCAACTTTCCTTTGATTTTCCAGCACTATTACTAACCAAACCCCTATCTTTTCTCTTCAAACCCTGTTGAAGTGCTTTGTGTTTATGCATGGTGTAGAGATTAAGTGGGTCTTTAACTTTTTGAAACTCTGCCATTAGATATCCTAGTATCATTACATCCTTCAAATCTCTAGATATATCCATTGTTGGTGTTAGTTCCCACATGCTGACCATAGGATTCATTATGACTCATTTAGATCCCCACATAGACACATCACTAGGTAAATCAATGAACTAAAAGTGTGGTCTCCATCCAAGTTTCTAACATTTTATGTTTTTGATAATCCATAAAGACTATGGTATGTATTAAGTAAATATATTTTATGAAACTCATTTCGTAAGTTAGGCACCATAATAATATGGGTATTTTCTCAACCTTAGGCTTAATTTATACGCCTAAGCCCAATTACTCACTTAGAAAATTTATAACTTTTCAATTTTTTTAGACTTAGGCCTTATTGAAATGAAGCACATAGACTTAATCAATTACATCCTAAATTCTTTTGAAACTCACTACACAGTTTAAATGGCTAGTTAAAGTCTAAGTAAGTGAATTAAGTCATTTATCTAAGCCCAAGTTTTCAATCCATCAATCGTCCCGCGCGTACCCATCTCGTGGTAACTTGGCGCACTCAGGTTTTACAAAAAAAAACATTTAAAACTTGTGCATACATATATAAACATATAGTACATGCATCAAAGTTAAGTAAAATTATTTAATTATTTCCCCGGTGTCGACGCCCTGAACCGACCGAGTTCGCTGAGTAGGACTGGCCGCCAGGTCAAGGTCCAACAAAGCATACAACTAGGATTTGATTATTCAAGTCATTACAACCTTCCTAACTAAATAAGAGTTCCATCCTCGAAATTGAAATAACTTTAAAGAAATTCTTACTGGAATCAAAATAGAAATGGGAAGCTCGCGTGCATATAAGACTCTCGTTCCTACGTCAACTCCTCGTCATCGTGATGTTGCCACTTGATGAGAACTAGTGGAATGTCCATATTCTTTAGACTATGTACCTTACGGTCTAATATATGCATGGGCTGCTCCTCATAGGTAATGTCCTCAGCTAGGTCAATCTGAGTCAAGTACTTTATCGTTCTATCACCCTCTCTCGGCCAGTCTAACCTCATCATTGATATATGAAATACGGGGTGTACTCTGGCCAACTGTGATGATAACTCAATCCTTTAAGTGACCTAGCTGATCCTCTTAGCAACTCTGAACGGACCTATGAACCTCGGCGCGAGTTTTCCCTTGATCTCGAACCGTTTGTGACCCTTAAGTGGTTAAAGTTTAAGATAAACATAGTTTCCTACTTTATATTCCAATCCTTCTTGGTTCTTGTCAGCATACTTCTTCTGTCTCTCTTGAGCTCATCGAATGCTGACGTATTAGTCGTATCTTATTTGTGTGACTAACCATAACCTCTAGCCCAACTATCATATGATCCTCAGGCTCTGCCTAACATGTCGGTGATCTACACGGCCTACCGTAGAGTGCCTCAAATGGTGCCATCTCGATGCTAGCTTGGTAACTGTTATTATAGGCTCTGCCCAACATGTCCTCTATTACCTGAGTCAGTCTCTCTGACTGTCCATTTGTCTGTGGGTAGTATGTCATACTATAATCAAGTCTCATGTCAAATTGCGCCTACATTATCTACCTAAGCGTCGATGTAAATTTGATCCTCCAGGTGACACGATAGATAAAGGTACCTTGTGAAGTTTGACGATCTCCCTTTCATATAGAACACTTAACTACTCAAACTTGTGCTTGGTGGAAAATGGTAAAAAGTGTGTCGACTTGGTCAACCTATCCACAATCACCCAAATATTGTCGTGCTTGTATGGGGATGTAGGTAAACCACTGACCAAATCCATTGTGCTTCTATTTCCATTGAGGAATAGGAAGTGGCTGTAACAGTCCTCTGAGTCTTGTATGCTCGCCCTCAACTTGTTGGCATATTCTGCAGCTCCTAATATAGTCTCCTATGTCAACCTTCATCCCCGGCCACCAGAACAGATGCCTCATATCCTGATTCATCTTGGTCCTGCCTGTATGAATAGCGTAAAGTAAAAGGTGTGACTCATGAAGTATCTTTGTACGTAACTCAGTCACTGATGGAATCCACAGTTGTCTCATATATCTCAAACATGAATTCGCTAACTGACTCAACTCTAAGTGATCCAAACTTTGAGCTAACTCTAGAAATCTTAGGTATAATTCATCTGCCAGCTGACCATCTAAAACAATATGAATAGAGACCTGCCTAGTCCTTAAATGTCCACAAATGCATGCCTCGGTAGTAGCTGAAGCATCCCATATACTCATCATATCCGCCGCCTTAAGGAGTGTAAGCTCATGAGTCATTTGGCACACAACCACTTTTGCATGTTGTCTCACTCAACTCAACGCGTCTGTCACTACATTCGCCTTCCCAGTGATACTCCAAGGAGAAGTCAATATCCTTAAGGAATTCCAACCATATTCCATGTTTCATATTCAGGTCCTTCTGTGTGAAGAGATATTTCAAACTCTTGTGATCAGCGAGCAAGGTGAATCTCTCTCCATACAGGTAGTATCTTCATATCTTTAGTGCAAAAACTATCGCTGCCAACTTTAAGTCGTGCATTGGGTAGTTCTTCTCATGAGTCTTCAACTGCCTAGACGCATATACAATAATTTTTTCTCCCTCCATTAGAACATACCCCAATTCAACATGTGATCAGTATTAACCATCATGCCCTTTCCTGACTCTGCAAATGCCAAAACTAGAGCTGTAATCAATCTCTTTCAATATCCTGAATACCTCCTTACATTTCTCATTCTAGTCAAATTTTACATCATTCTGAGTCAACCTCATCATCGGTGTCGTGATCTTAGAGAAGTTGTGCATGAATCTCCGATAATACCATGTTAGGCCTAGAAAGCTGCATATGCATGTCACTAACTATTGTGTATGCCAATCAATCATTGTTTTGACCTTAGATGGATCCATTGATACTCTACTAGCTCCAACTACATGTCCCAAAAATTGAACTTCCGATAATCAGAACTCACTCTTGCTAAACTTAGCATAGAGTCGGTGTTCTCTCAACGTCTGCAAAACTATTCTAAGATGATCCTCGTGATCCTCCTGAGTCTTAGAGTAGATCAATATATAGTCTATGAATACGATCTCGAATTGGTCAAAGTACTGTTTCAAGACCCAGTGCATCAAGTCCATAAATATCGCCGGCACGTTTGTCAGTCCAAAAGGCATGACAACAAACTCATAATGAATGTATCGTGCGCTAAAGGCAGTCTTCTCTATGTCTTCATCCCTAATTCTGAGATGATGGTATTCTGACCTCAAGTCAATCTTAGAACACCATATAGCACCTCTTAGCTAATCAAACAAATCATCGATGCGAGGAAGTGGATGCTTGTTCTTGACTGTAACCCAATTCAACTGTCTGTAATCGATGCAGAGTCTCAAACTTCCATATTTATTCTTTACAAACAACACCGAAGCGCCCCAATGAGACATTTTGAGGTGAATGAATCCCAAATTTGTCAACTCCCCTAGTTGGGTTCTCAGCTCCTCCAACTCTTTCGATGCCAACTTGTAAGGGGGTATCAAAATTGATTTTGTCATCGGGACTTAATCAATGATGAAATCTATAACTCGCGATGGCAAGTATCCAGGTAAATACTCATGAAACATATCTGAAAACTCGCATATCATAGGTACCTCCTCGTCAGTCGCCATTGATCTCTCTGCGATACTTAAAATACTCGCTAAAGTCTTTATCTCTTGGCTCGTAGCCAATCTACCCCTAGTACTCTGAAGTTCTATTAAGTTGCTGCAAAAATTGAACTCTGCCTGCCCAAGTATCTAGAATGTAATTGTCTTACTAAAGCGGTCCAACCGTGCGTGGTATGCTGCCAGCCATAATAACGTGTCAAACTCTTATAACTCTAGTACTCTCATGTCTATGGGTAACTCATAGCTCCATCTATCACTGGTGTCATGCTAATCGACCATCGCGGTTGTTCAAAGGCAACCTTGATCAGTTTTAATAGCTAGAGGTAATAGCATATAATACATATTAAGAAACTACCATGCATAAGTCAAACTTAATTCCTCAACTCTCCTTACTTCCCTACTAAGACTCAATTAGGATCATAAGATTTCCACTATAAATTCAACCTTTTCCTAATTCTAATGTTGTAATTTTAGTTGAGTTGCCGGTTATCAAGAGTAAAGGTATGAAAAACCTACTCTATGATACCAACTGTAATGGCCCCAGCCCTATAAACTGGGCCCCACTTGGCCTAAGCCTACATGGACTCCTGATCATCCCCCATGAAATTAACACATGCCTAGTCAGCCACTTTTCCATGTACTTCGATCATTAGTTGCTTATTAAGTTTGTTATTTAGTTTAAATAAGTCTTAATAAATTTTAGCGAGATTTAGTCAATTTAAAACAATTTAAGCAATTAATTACTAATAGTTGGGACAATCCAAATATGAAAATCTTGGAAAAATAGATTTCATGTATACGCATGAAGTGGGGATCAATACAATACAATGATCAAGTCATCATATACATGTATCTCGAGTCTTACAACCCATAATATTCCAAAATATAACAAGAAACAACAAGTGTAGTTCATATGTACATCCATGATATCAAAAAAACCTACGATAGTAGTAGAGAGGACTTGACTCTAAGGGAAGCTCAGAGATAATCGTTGATCACAGGCTCCTTGCCTCTGCTACTAGAGGTACCTACAATTGTCACCAGTAATGGAGATAACCCCTTTGAGTACATCCAGCAGAAACTCAATAATATTTTTAAAAAATAGATGATAAGTATATAGACCATGCAGGAAATGAAAGAAACAATAAAAAACCAGTAGAGTGCATGATAGGCAGGTTACAACAATCAATGATGGGTACGGATATAGTGGTCTATACATTTTACACCGACAAAAGGTAAAAGTGAGGAAGTTAGTACCATGGATTGAAGTCTCACAAGCCATACCAATTCATTCGGCACCGCTAGCTTTACCTAAGCCGCAATCCGAGAGAGTTCCAAAGGAGGCCACAGTGACCCTGGATGTCTACTACTTATGGAACTTGAATGCCAATTGATGAGCCAAAGTGACCTTGGATGCTCGCATCAAAATGACTCAGACTAGGGAGGAGCCGCAGGAGTTACCCAGACGCTGAACTCACAAGTGATCATAGTCAACTAGGCCTATCCACTCAAACACCTAAGCCATTTGGTGGGGAATTAGAGTCCAACAATTTAGCTTATGATTTAAAAAATAAACAAGGAAAGTGAAAGGAAATGGTATTGATTTTCTTACTGGTTTACTTACCTCAACAAACAATAATATCCAAGCTAAACACAGCTCCCACACATCCATACTACACTCATTATACGCAGAACTAAAGCTCTAGGTCCCTGGTACATATTATAGCTCATTAGGTATGTGTTAGATCTTATTTAATTTTAACTATCAAGTTCATTATAATACATTCCACTATTTGCCTCAATGTCTTTTTTACTTAACTTAGACTAAATCTTAACTTTAATGTGTCCTAAATAGTTTTATACTAATCCATGGGATCCCCAATCGATTATTCTTACCATACACTAAGGCTTGATGAGAAGGGATAACCTGAGATGCCTCGTTATTCATTTTAAATTTTCCTTTGACACTTAACTCAACCAAAATGCCCAAAGTTGGAGTTACAAAGTTGTAGACATTTTCCTTATTGTTTTTAAGTGTTATTAAATCATCAAAGTCTATCAGAAACCATTTCAAGTTGGTTTAATGCACTGGTTTGCAAAACAGTCCTTTAGGGACCTTAAAAATAAGTTCCCAAAACTTGGTTTTTATGCAACTTGAAATGCGGCTAAAACACTCATTGAAATTCCCAAGATTTTCAGTGTTGATTCATTGAAGTCTATTAACTTGAAACCAAGGTTGTTGAGTGCTGAAATCTCATTATTATGATCAAGAACCAAATTTGAGACTCTAAGTAAAACTTTAAGTCCTTATTTGTAAATATTGATCTCTTATTTAAAGCATGACTTGAAAACTAAGTTACACACATCATAAAATCACTAAAGACGGTGTACACCTTTATTATGACCCAATAACACGTTCTGAAAATTTGGGTACAATTCCGATATCATTTGATGCTTGGAACACCTTAGGTCAAAAATTAGCTCATTAAGTAAATTTTGCCTATTCCAAAACCCATTTGAAAAATTATTCAAAACACCTCATAATCACTTGAAACTCTTAGGGAACCCAACTTATAGGTGAAATTTACTTACTTTAGCCATATTGTTTAGATTACGTATTTGTTTCTATGAAGGATTAAATCATTAAGTACAATGACTGTTAGATACCGTATGTAGTGGATCATTATTCAATGTTACACTAACTTTAGCAAAAAGAAGCTATTATGGCGGAGCAATCTAAACAATATGGCGAAAAGACCGATATATTGAGAAAGAAATTTTACGAGATTAATAATAAAACAAGTAATGAATTTGATGTGAAAGTTGATGAATTATCTAACATAATTAAACTACTATTAAAAAATAGAACAACTCAAGTTAAATCATGTGGATTTTGTAATGAAGTTACATATCCTACATATGCGTGTCCTACTTTACAATAAGATATTAATTAAAAAGTCAACACAGTTATGAACCAATATTCTAGTCCTCCTATAAACCAAAATAATAACAACAATTACTACACTGAAAAATCAAATTCGAATCTTAGCTATGGTCCACAAAATTAAAATGATACAACTTATAGACCAAGAGCACCAACATAACCTACGCCAATGCAACAACCTATTCAACCTAAGCAACCAAACTTAGAACAAATATTACATAACTTTATGACCCAAAGTCATCAAAACTTTACACAAATTCCTTAAAATCAAATTAAAATTGATACATCTATTAACAATCTGAAAATCAATTAAATCAAAAGACTTTACAAATCAACAAGCTAAGCAATCAAACTTATGCAACTACTTAAACTACAAATACTACTAATCAAGCATAAATTAACGCTTTATTTTGTGAAAACAAAAAAGAAACAAATACGCAAGAAAAGATACCAAAAAGAGGTAAAAAGAATTAAAGTACCAAAGACAATAGAACAAGACGAAGAAGAGATGATGAAAAATATCATTCCCACTAGGGAATGGATGGTTGACCAACTAAAATACACACCTTTTCTTGAAAGGCTATAATCATGGTATTTAGCCAAAGTTGAAGCCTATGAAAAATCTCTACAAAATTATGGATTAGTTAACCAAGACAAAGTAAATAATATTTATGAATCAAATGAAGATATGCACTCTAATTCTACCATTTCACAACGATTAGCAAATGCTAGGGAGGAAGAAACTAAAGAAGACATATCTAAATCATTTAGGAAATTAGAGATTAATGACATTTTATCCAAGTCAAATCATGAATTCTCTTAATGTAAAGACAAGTTTTTAGAATAATCTAATGAAAATTTAGGACAAAAGATTTCATCTTTATAAAAGAAAATGCTTGAGAAATGCTCCGACCTAGGAATGTTTGTCATACTCATCACAATAGAAAATTATTCTATTGAATTTGCTATGAGTGATCTCGGAGCATCAATTAATATTATGTTACTTAAACTTTATGAATCATTGAAAATATGATCATTAACTAATATGCCTATTATTCTTACTTTAGTGAACAATACAATTATTAAACCGTATGGATTATTAGAAGTTATCTTAGTACAAGTATATGACTTAGTATTTCCAGCTGATTTTTATGTCATGGAAATGGGAGATTCAACATCACCCAATCCTTTACCTATACTATTAGGTAGACTTTTTCTAAAGATGACTAGAACTAAGTTATATATTTTTGAAGGAACAATGTCTATGGAGTTTGAAGATAAGATTGTCAAATTCAAGATTATTAATGAACACAACTATGATACCTATGAAGAATATGATGAATTATTTGATAATGAAATAAATGATAATGACTTTTCTAGACTTAAACTATTATGATAACTTTAATGCTAAAATTTATGCAATTAATGCAGTAACAATGGAAATTGATAAAGAGATTCCAAAGAAAAAACAAGTCAAAGACACTACAAAAGACAAGAAAGTAATTCAAGCATGGAGAGTTAAGCAATCGAAGAATGGTAAAAGCATTAACGAGACATAAGTTTCTAGATCCAAATACAATAAGAAAAAAAATTGAATTTAAGCCTTATAAAACTTAATGATCCTAAAGGTATACACTTGCACGTTAAAATCAAAGGGGCTTGGTAATTCAAAGCTCAATGTGATACAAACTCTAATGCAAACCCCATGTCTATACATTTCTTTCTACACACACAATTGGGGCTGAATTCAGTTGCTTCTGAACGATTCTCTATACCAGATGGAACTTCAATTCAATCAACAGGAGTGGTCATGGATGTGCCAGTTCAATTTAACAACTACGTCGTACCTACATAATTTTTGGTAATGCCGCACTTTATCAATGAAAATCCTCCTTTAATCATAAGTTGACCTTGCTTAGCCACTACTCAAGTTGTTATGGATATTTTGAACAAAACCATCACTCTAACAATTAATGGCTGAGCATTCACTTTCTGGTATGTCACGAGAGTGGATAGTCCTAAATTTAAGTTTAGAGATCAAACCTAATTCTGAAAGGGTTACGTCGAGCCAATGATGATAAACAAAAATGTTTTATGGGAGGCAGCTCATATTCTATGATTATTCTATGTTTATTTAATTTTATTGAGAATTTAGTTTAGTTTAGTTTATTATGTTTTTATTCTATCACTTTTTGACTCTTGTATTGGAGATTTTTTTGGAATTTAACTCCGACGTAATTTCAATTAAGGGAGAGTGATCGAGTTATTTTTGTTTATATGGCCTTCATGCAAGTCACATTATTTACTTTCTTATTTATGTGTTTATTTACTTATTTATTTAATAAAAGTATTTAATTAGTTACATGTCCCACTCAAACTTTTGAAAATTCAGTCAATTCTACCTTAACATAAGTTTTTATGAATGATATATAAGTTAATTATAAGATAAATTAGAAAATAGCAAATTAGGCCTAGCGACTCCCCAGCAATTTAAAATAACACTAGGAATCGCTGGCAAAGTCGATAGCAAAACATAGGTAATTTAGTACAAATCTGGAGTCTGGCGAATCTGTAGCGATTCTCCTTACAAGAGAATCGCTACTCAAATCGGTGGGTCACCGACCCTTACTTAATACCGATTCATATAGCGATTCTACTAATACAGGAATCATTGGACACAATTTTTTATTTTTAAAACCAAAACCTCAAAATTTCCACATACATCAACTTATTCACACCAACAAAATGTTTCACAAAAATCTCAATTTCTTGCCTAGAATCAACCATCCTAAGTTCAATCTCAGAATATTTAAGTAATTTACACCTCGACCTAGTCGCATTCAAACCAAGATTTTTTATTTAGGGGGTTTTGAAACAAGGTATGGTTTTACAAAATTTCAACCTAGAGGTTAAGGAACGGTCTACAGGAGTTCAAGATCTCAAATCTTGAGAGATTTACTCTCAAGAATGTAATTACATCAGCCCTAGCTCTTTACTTTAACAAAATTTTGACTCGAGGGATTTTCACAAATTTTTCAATGCTTTTCAAAATTGTTTTGATGATATTTACTCAATTGTCTTGAACAAATGGATTCATTGATTCCAATAGACTAGAAATTGCAATTATATTGATCGTTGATTTACAAATTCAATAATTTTGAAATGTTGATATATTTACCAATAGTTGCAAATGGTTTGAAAAGCAAGTTTAAAATGAGTTTAGGGGTTTGGATATGGATTTGTTTTAATCTAATTTGTCTTATTTTTGAAATACCTATTATTTATCACATAACTGCTTTACGACATCTAAAAAATCGATTTTAAAGTTTATAATTGAGTTAACACTTTGATGTAAATTTTATTTAAAGTTTTCGATGAATTTCAAGCTAGCTTTACAAATGGATTTCTCCTTTTAAAATAAAGTCTTGAATTTTACCGAACTATTTTCGACGATTTTTTTTATGATCTATAGGTTTATTTAGTTTTTGGAATTGTGAGTTTTTTAAATTTGAGACAATGGCCGGAGGAGGTAGAGGTAGAAGCTCACTGATAAGTGATTTATACTTATATATAGGGTTAGTTTAGTCGTATATTTAGTATAAATATCCTTAAATGAGCTCTAATTCATGGTGTTATTGCATTTTTAGGTAAATAAGTTGTCAAAAAAGGAAATGAGCAAAAAAAAAGAAGAAACGGAGCAAAAACCTACAAAAACATGGATGGCGACGTGGCTATATATGTTGGCGTTGTGTAGGAGTAAGGCACGGTGTGAGAAAAAAAGGCACGACATGTAAGAGCAAAACAAGTGAAGAAATCAACACTAGAGGTCCGGCGTAGTGACAGTATTGTGGCACACAAGGGACAATGCCGAGACAGATAGGGACAACGCCGAATGGACAAGAGAGCAACATAAGTGCATGCAGTAGCGGCGCAGTGGCAGCGCCTTCGCTTAACATACACGGCGTCGGGGCATTAGTGACGGTGCCAAACTCGCAGAAAATAGAAAGTTGAAGTTTTATTTTGAGTTAAATTGTAAAGTAGGGTTTCTAATTGTTATTACGAAGTATAAATAGGTATTAAGACGTGGTAAACTCATGATATACCAACTATTGCCACTATTATAGTGATTTAGCATAAGTTTACTTTGGTTTTGAGTATTAAGGAGTATTGTGTGAAGAAAACAGTGAAGACTTCACATTTGCAATTCAAGTTTGGTTTCATTGGATTAATTGAAGGTAATATTTATATTCATCTCTGGTTTACAATTATTTCAATTATGAATTGTAATGTGTGTGTTTCAGTGAAGTGTGAGTAGTCTATTTATCTTAAGGATCAATGGATCCTATGGTATGAATAATATGCTTTGAATATGGTAAAAAGTGATTATAAAAGTGCAATGGATAAGATTTGTATTGATTCTGAGTGTAATGCTTTAGACATCTTGATCATGTGTTTAATGATATTATGTTTTATGAGTTATCATGACCATTGAAGCTTTTAATCTAGACATGAATAGTACAACTATAAAATATACAACATCGAGCGATAGTCGTTGATTACGGAGGCATGAATAGTAAACTTAATTGGTTATAAATTCAAAGATTTGGGACTTAAAGCGATGTGGAGCTCACATTATTCACATCAATAGGTGGAGTTTTAGTTTGCACATTAGAATATTTTTCGTCACGAGAGTGGGTTAAAGTAGATTTGAAGGAAAAATGTATATTCTAATTAGGAATTGCACACATCATATTGAGATGTAAAGATGGTTAAAAAGCATAGAATTAAATTACTTAGGTGAAGTTATGAACTAAGATATCATTAATATAAGAGTTAAAGTAAAGGTTGATTCGATTTGATTTGTTAGATTAGTTTAGTATGAAACCAATTAAAAAGGGATTTCCTTAGCAATAGTTCAAAGTTAAAAAGGTTATTAACTAGTGCAAAAACTTTTCCTTAAGGACGATATATGTGATCAACATAAGTTGATTGCGCTATTAATAGCCGTTATACTTGCGACACGCATCACTCACGAGAGGAGAAGTGGAAAGCAATATTAGTAGAGAAACCCTAGCAAAAATCCAAAGCTCCACCCATACCGATTAGGCCAACGTGGATTCGATAAATAACCCCTGAGCTAGAGTACGTAGAGAACCTTGCCCACCTCTATGTTTTACCAATGAGTCAGAGGCAGAGGAAGAGATTGAGGCGAAACCTAGAACCCAATTCTCCCACCACAACCTCATCGATGTCAAAGCTCTCGATAGGATGCAGAGAGACATTAGCAAGAAAAGAAAAATCATACCGGAGAGAGGTTTCAATGTGAAAAACGAAGCTAAGTATAGGCCTAGGATCCTAAACATAATAAGGGATGGGAACTGGGGGTTGCTAACTAGGGATTACTACATCGATAATGAAGTGGGGTCATTTATTGAAATGAGGTGTGAAATACTAGTAAGGGAGTTCTATGCAAACTGACATAGAGATGAGAATAAAATAGTAGCCATAGTCTGAGGAAGACCAGTGGACTACTCACCTGAAAAAATAAACTGGTATTATTGTTTACCAGAATATCATATGAGACAAAATAATGAGTACCCAAAGCCCGAATTTGGGTATAGACACGGATTTCCCTACGAAACCATTCGAAATGGTTTAAAACCTATTCTGAGGGATGGATTTCTCTTTGACAAAGATGGGTACCCAAAACACATCCAAGCCAAATACTTTAGAAAAACCACCAAACCTTTGAGTTTTTTCTTAAAAGCGAGCCTACAACCTAGTTTGTAACACTATGATATAGTGAACAATAGGGTGGCTCTTTTATATCATATAGTTCAAAGGATCGACTATATTGATGTTGGCATAATAATTTATGATTTAATTAGGAATGCCATGACCACCAAGAAAAATGAAGGATTGCCTTTTCCCTTGATGATTATGGAGTTTTGCAAGTAAGACCAAGTTCCAATGAGAGGTCTAGGGTTAGATTTTTACTCGGATAGGTCCATCATTTATGAAGTCATTAAAAGCACAAAGAAAGTGTCAGGATATGTTGATTTAGAGGAGGAACGGGAGAGAAATGATACACAGAGAAGAGAGCCCACAGAGAGAATGAGAATACAGGCAGAGAATCGTAGAAATTTAGAAGAAATGCATAATGTCGCATATTCTGAGCAAATGAACCAGAGCCTAGAGCCACCTGTAGAGGATTTTACTAGCATGTATGTAGACGAGATGGGAATGGCCATGATGGGGTCAATTTTGTGAAATTAGATGAGAACTCTAAGATATTAAGAGCTCATGATCCAGAACCAACACAAGATTGCCAGGAGCATCTGTGGGTCCGAACGACGTATGACCTGGAAGATGCAGCGCGGTGGAGCTAACATTCATATTCCATCAATCCAACTGAGAATGCCCAACCAAATATTCTTTTCAGAAGATAACTCGGTGGTGGGAGTGGACTTAACTTATATGATCCTGCGAGGAGCTTCTAATCTCAACATCCAGATCATGGGGATGGTGGTGATGATGCGACATCTGGATGGCAGTTATGATACCCTATTCTTCTCTATGTAATTTTTTTTGGGTGTTATTGTTGAGAGGTCTATGTTTGTAATCTTATGATTTGATTGATGTGGTATGCGCTACTCTGATAATTTTGCTTTGGTGTGTTCACATTTGATACAATGGTTTAACTTGATGCGTTCAATTTAAATCCTATGTTGCTTAGAAATGTTTAAATTTATCATGTTATCTATTACTTATGAAATTTATTCTTATGTTAGTTACTTGTTTATTTATTTTATTCGATTATGTTTCACAAGGTACTTATATTTTTGTTAGAAATCGACTTTATTTTTAAACCTTGAGGACAAGGTTTGAAATGAGTTTGGGGGTATTAGGTGAAGTGAAGTATGAAGATGCGAAGCATGAAAGAAACGAGAAGTAGAATCTATTTAAATGTTAAACATCATGAATTTTTCAAAATTTTCCATAATACAGGTAATATTTTTCTATTTCATTTTACTTTATTTAGTTGGGAATATGGGACTGAATATAATTTGAATTTGAATGGAAGTGGTATATTATTATTACCCATGAAAATAGAAATTATATTATGAAAGAAATTGTTATACCCTATTTGACTTCACCTAGATTGTGTATACACTAGAGGTGTTTAGAGAGGATTGATTACTTTGTGTTAGACATTATAATGGATAGAAGATTGAAACAAAAGTGTAAGATAAACATGACATATTTATAAGAATCTTGTTATACAAAAGTTATTGATCAAGTATTTTATATATGTATTGAAAAGAGCTTATGCCATAATTGAAGAGAAAAATAGGAAATATCCAATAAACTTTACGTAGTTGGAAAGAATGATTCCTTAATTATAGTGAAAGTGAGAAGAACTAACAAGAGTTTTTAAAGAAAAAAATAGAGAGAACCACGAATTCCAAAGGAAATAGAGCAGAGAATCTAGTGGTGGAAAAATAAGATGAAAAATTCATATAAAAAGAATAACAGATTCCAAAGGAAATTGAGCAGGGAATCGTTGGAATACAACAATATAAAGAAGAAAATGATTATATAATTGAAGAAGAAAGAAATAGAGATATATAAAAATTGAAGGATTTTGAGAAAAATTCTTCAAATAAAAGATTTAACTCGAGTTCTTATAGCTGAGTTAAGTGAAGTATATCTTTTTATTCCAACAAATGAATATGAAAAGATGATTATTGGTGAATAAAAGTTCCTATCGACTTTGATTGTGGTGATATTTTAAATATTGTTTGAAAATGAGATTGATTTAGTGATTTTTGTATCTTGAGGTTTTATATCAATTATCATAAGCTTAATGCTTGTCAGCACAGATTGAGAAAACCTATATAGGGGCTTGACCTTGGTAATTGATTTCACTTTGAATTTTAAGGTGTATTGCATAATTAGAGGTTGAGTTGTCAAATAAAATGGTTGTTCTTTAAATCCTTCTATTTTAGCATGATTCTTATTTTTATGATGGAAATATGTTTCTACTTAAAGATTATTTATGTTTAACAACAAGAATATATAAGTACGAAATCAAAACGAGAGAAGAAAAGAGAATATGATTGAGATTATTCCTTTGCTCGGGACAACAAAGTGCTAAGTTTGAGGGTATTTGATAAGTCAATAATTATACATATTTTATAGTACATTTTATGATGATTTTAGATGTAAAAGACTATATTACACAAGGTTTTCTCTTGTATTTGTTATTTTAGATAATAAATGGAATATATGAAGAAATTGAGTTAAAAGTGAAGATTATGAATGAATTAATCAAGTGAAAAGAGTATGCAAAGAATCACCAAGGAATTAAGGAAAAAACTAAATTTCAACACTAGTGATTCTCCATTAATTCCTATGTACACAGAATTGCCACTCTGATCGGTGGAAACAGAGACAACAATTCCAAGGATTCTTCCAGCGATTCCACTTAAACCTAAATCGCTGAGGAATCGTTGTGTCAGATTTCGTGAATTTTATATAACTACGAGTAGTTTGAGTTGGTTTGGGTTGTTTACTACCAAGAATACTATAAATACGACCTTAGGGTTACGAAATTTGTTGCCCTTAAGTACTTAGATCAATATTCCATTGCTTTAGGAGTCATTATTTATTGTTTTAGTTTAATGCATTATGTTCATTGCTTTTGGAGAAGATTTAAAGTATTTAGTCTAGAGGTATTTATCTATGTCTTTTATTTATATTATTGCGATGTTATTTATGATTATTAATGGGTAGTTTAACAATCTAAACAAAGTCCGAACATGAACTAGATCCGTTCTGCAATGTAGGTCATTATCTAATGATCTTAATCATGAACTTTGTATTGCATGCATGGTCTAGAATATGTATTGTGATATAATATTGATTAAAGTATTACTTACTTATGATTAAAGTTTAATGATCTATGATACTTTATAAAGTATGTTCATGACTATATGATTGAAATAACATGTTTAGATGCAAAACGGATTGATGTTTTATCGTTCTGGATGTTTTTTAGATATTTATTTATCATTGAATTGAGTTTATTTGATTGATAGTGAATTTGGATTGTGTTAGTTAAGTTAGTATAATTATTTAATTGTTATTATATTATAAATTGAATTAGTGAGTTTAATTACTATTTTAATTAAATTAAAGTAAAAATAATAAAAATCATTAAAAGTCATTTTTTTCCTATAGAAGTTTGATAAATCCATGTGGAGACGATTCTTACTTACCACTACTACAAAATACTAAAAGTACAATATAGGAGGGAAATTTATTGTACACATTCAACACATATCAGCTCTTTGAGCCATAATTTATTGTTTTAGTTTATTATTGTATTGTTCATTGCTTTTGGAGATGATTTGAAGATTCAAAGTATTAATTCAGAGTTATTTATCTATGTCTTTTATTTACTTTATTACAATGCTTATTATGATGATGAGTGGGTAGTTTATTAATCTAAACAAAGTTTGAACATGAACTTGATCTGTTTTGTAATGTAGTTATGATGAGATGATTTTGTGCTTAATGCTTTAAACCAATCATATTCTTTAATTCACTTATTTAATAGATTATTATTAGCAAATTTTAATCATGGACCTTTGCATTGCATGCATAGTCTATGATGCGTATTTTGATAATTGGATTCAATATCTAGTTTAAAGTAGTAACTAGGATTATTTAAAAGGACTATTACTGTTTATATGTCCTAGGTGAATTGAGATCTAAGTTTAATATTGAAGTGGCTTTTTGAAGGTATTAGATTTAGAAGTTCAAAGTTTTCACAAAGTGTAATGCGGTTTTATTACCTAAAGTTAATTTATGTGAGTATTCAAAGAGTTAATTCGATAAAATTAGAACGTGGCTTTTCCACCGGTATAAAAAGAACTGATGGCTTGATGATAAGTGTTGTCTACTAACTTATGATTAGAGTTTAATGATCTAGAATACTTTATTAAAAAATAAAAGTATGTGCATGACTATATGATTTAAGTAATATGTTTGAATTCAAAACGAGTTATTGTTTCATTGATCTGGATGTTTGTTTACATATTTATTTATTATTGAATTGAATTGATTTGAATATTAGTGAATTTGAATTGTGTTAATTAAATTAGTTTAATTAGTTTAGTTAATTATTATAGTATTATAGTTTGAATTAATGATTTTTCAATTCTCGTTTTAATTAAATTAATTATATTGATGTAAAAAAAACAACAAAAACTATTGAAAGACTTTTTCCTAAAGAAATTTGTTGAATTCTGTTGAGACGATCACATTTATCACTACTACAAATAATAAGGATATACAGAAAAATTGTTGTAAACGCTCGACATGTGTCGCTCCCACTTCAGAAAACAACAATAATGTTGAATTCTTCAGAGTAAATTTTGAGGGTTTAAGGACTAGTTAGGGGTCTCAAACTTGGGATTTTAGACTTGTAATGACCTCAAGTGGTTTGCAATTGGTTCTCAAACACCGAAAAAGTCAAGTGACCCGGAAGGTAAGGAATTTATAAACGACACCTAACTGAGGTAAGTTGGACTCTTATTTTTATCAATTGTACTTCATAAACTAGTATATTTAGTTCATATAGCACTATGGACTGGGAATAGAGCCGGGCAACTTACTATGATTTGACTGTTTTATATGTGAAAACCCTGAAAATGATCGATAAGGCGAACTGGGATTGAAAATTGAAAAAGTTAGCCTAGAAATGGATTTCGCTTTTTTATTCTCTGTTAGCCAGAGTTTCACCTTAGTCGTCATTATCCAGTTGGAGTTGGTAGCTCAGTCAAGCTTGAATAAACCAACACGATCCCTTGTCAACCAACATGTGGATTTCGTGGTTGTATTCTCGAGTGAGGTGAGAGTACGACTCTGTAATTAAACCCAAGTTACAAATCATGAGTGTGGTTGCTTGATACCTATTTCATTTGCATTCAGTTATCTATTGTTTATATCAATTGTAACACCTGAATATATATATATATATATATATATATATATATATATATATATATATATATATAGTATGTGTGTGTGTGTGTGTGTGTGTGTGTGTGTGTGTGTGTGTGTGTGTGTGTGTGTGTGTGTGTGTGTGTGTGTGTGTGTGTGTGTGTGTGTGTGTGTGTGTGTGTGTGTGTGTGTGTGTGTGTGTGTGTTTTGGTTTCATATTGTTATTCATTGATTCATTGATACTAGTTGATAATTGATATATTTATAAGCATTATTTACTGAGCAAGTTGGAGTGCTCACAACTCAGGTTCGCAAGTCGTGCTTCAGCGAAATGCAAAGAGAAGTCTTAAGAGTTTTTTTGTCTTATTTGCGATGTGATGCGCCTTCCATGTATATATATACTGTTTGAATTATATTATTGTAATATAACAGGGTTAAGAGGTTTTGTAATTGGGATCTTGTTTTGATAAACTCTGGATTTATGTATATCGTTTACAGTATCGAAAAAGTTTTTAAATATTTCATTGCACACACTAACAAGTAAATAATTAGACACATTTTAGAGTGTAATTTAGACTGATTATATATATGATATTATACTAATTATTCTCTTATTTTTGTGATTTCAGGTTTTAAATAGGAAAATGAAGAAATTGAAGAAAATAGAAAGAAGAGCAAAACAGTCAACTGGAAAAGAAGTCAAATGATTAGTCAATTTGCAATAACATGAGGAATCACCACCTAAATCAATAGCAGGGAAAAGCCTGCGAATCCATAACGAATTAGAGAATGAACTAGAAATCGCCAGCTAAATCAGTAGAGCACTAAGAGCTAAACTCAGTGATTTACTCAGCAATTTGTGTATAAGTTAGGAATTGTTGACAAATCAATGAGGTCGGTTTTGGATTTTTTTGATTGATACGAAGAATTTGAGTTTATCTAAGATATGTATACGTAGGGAGACTATAAAAAATACCAAAGATATTCAAAATAACTCTTTTTCTTTTGCTCTACATTATTTCTATTGCCTATTCTATGTTTCTAGTTGATGTTTGAAGATACTTTGGAGCTTTAACTTATGTTAAAATATTTATTTTTTCATTATTTCTTTTAATTATATATATGCATTGTTTATTTCCAGCATGAGTGAGTAGTCTATCAATCTAAACAAGCCCTAAAATGTAATATACTTTGGATTGCTAAATAGTTACATTAAGGAATCATGAACTTAATGGTTTAAATCTATTCATACACATCAATCATGGATTTAAAAAGTTATTTTTGCGTATTAGAACTAAAGAAGATTAGTATTGCATGCGTAGTTGCAAAGCTGTTATGTAGTATTTTGACTCTGATTCTATGTCTATAACTACTGACAACAATTATAGAAGTAGTAACTAGGATTAATCTATAGGGCTTTTCTCGAGTGGATGTTCTAGGTGATTATGTTCTAAGTTATTTATTATGCGGCTTCGGTTAATATTGGCTTAGATTATGTATGATTTTCACTGAGTGTGATATTATCGTATTTCTACGATGTTGCATTTTATCCAATGGGTAGATTTACAATGATAAGAATGTGGCATTTCCATTGAATTTAGAAAAATTGGTAGCTGGTTAAAGGATATCAACCTATTACGAAATAAGATTTAATGATTCCAAGATTATGTATGTTATGATTATAACTATAGAGTGAAGTGATGTTATGTTCTAGTGTTTGAAAGCAATCCAAGTATATTATATTGTTTAGTAGGGGTTTCTTTAGATGTTTGAATTATATTGAATTTGAGTATTATTTAATTTTGTTTTATTCGAATTGTTTAGATTAAGTTAGTTAGTTTGATTAATTAAGTTACTATTTATAGTTTTCAGTTATTTAATATTTTAGTTCTCGTTTAATTAGATTAACTAAATTAATAAAAACAAGAAAAAAATACTTTCCTTTGAGATTTGAAAAACCTCTATGGAGACGATATCTCATTTACCACTACTATAAGTTAATAGTAAAATAAAAAAAATTTATTGTGCACGCTCGACATGTGTCAATTTTTGGCCCCGTTGCCAGAGAGTTTTAAGAGATTTTTAAGGATTTTAGATGTTTTATGGTCTATACACTTCTTCGTGTTAATTCAACATGATCTTTACATCCGTTTGATCCTGAAATAGAAGAACTTTTAATCAGAGTTTAAGACAACAACAACTTAGAGAAAATTTAGTTAATAGGATGGAAGACAACAATAATGATATTACTGATAATGTCATTAATAATAACAATTATTACAGAGTTATCAATAATGACAATAATAATAGAGAGCTCACTTTTAGACAAGCAAATCAAAATATTGCAGCATATGAGCCTATGTGTATAATATACCCCAGTAGATTTCCTGAATTTGAACTTAAATATGAATTTATTAGTGCCTTACTAACTTCTATGGTAAAGACATTAAAGACCCACATAAATTCATAAATGAGTATCAACATAAAGTTAATGGGATGAAACTGAAAGAAGGTACTTTAAAACAAGTCAAACTTAAGGCTTTCCCTTTTGCATTGAAAGATCAAGCACAAGATTGGTTGTTCTATCTCCTACAAGATTCGATAACCACATGGACTCAAATGTTAGAAGCTTTCCTACATGAATATATGCCTGTTAGAAAAATTATTTCCTATAGTAAGCAAAACACAGTTGCGAAGATGAAAGACGATGAAAACTTTAATGAATTTTGGGATAGATTCTAAAGACTAATTTCTTCCTGTCCACAACATGGATATACTCAAAGAGCTTTACTAGAATATTTTTATGAAGGACTTAACCATTTTGAATAAAGATTATTAGACAAAATATGTGGTAGTTCTTTATTTGAGACAACACCTACTTTAGCAAAAGAAGTAATTAATAAAATGGCAAAACAATCTAAGCAATATGGTTGAATCCTTAAGAAATAAACTTTATGAAGTGGATAATAAAATAAATAATGCATCTGATGATAAAATTGATGAAATATCTAAGATGTTTAAGCTGTTAGATAATGATAGATCTAATCAAATTAAGCCTTGTGGATTCTGCAATGAAGTTACACATCATACGGATGCGTGTCCTACTCTACATGAAGAAAATACTGAAGAGGTTAATGCAATGATTAATCAATTTTTTGGTCCCCCAAGAAATCAATATATTAACAATACTTATTATCCTGAAGACCAAATTCAAATCTCAGTTATGGTCCTCAAAATCAAAATTATGATACTTATAGACCAATAGCTTAGTTACAATTTGTACCTAATCAACAGCCTCAACAAATTACTCAACCTATGGATCCCAATTTAGAGCAAATCTTGCATAATTTTATGAGTCAAAGTTATCAAAACTTTACACAGATTTTTCAAAATCAGATTAAGATTGATACTATTATTAATGAACTAAAAAATCAATTTAAATTAAACGAATTTACAAATAAATAGGTTAAGTACTCAACAGAGTATTCAAGCTACAACGCCTACTCAAACTAATGTTGCTCTCAATAATCAAACACAAGTTAATGTTATATTCAGTAATAAGAAAGACATACCTATAACTGTGAAGACACTTAAAAAAAGAAATAAAAAGAAGTTTGATAAGACTATTGAAGAAGAATAATAAGAATAAGAATAAGAATAAATGATGGCTAATGTATTTCTACTAGAGAGTGGATAGCTGAGCAATTGAAATGTACACCATTTCCTAGAAGGTTGTACCCATGGTATTCAGTAGAGTTAAAGCATATGAAAATTCTTTAAAAAGTCTGAATTGATTGATAAGGATAAAAATAATAAGATTTTTTATAATTTGAATGAAGGTATGTGTTCATATTCTACTGTTCCACAACGATTAGCTGACGCTAGGAAGGAATAAAACAATGAATACATTCTTGAATAATTTAGGAAAATATAAATCAATAAACCATTGATGAAATCAATTATGCGATTTTCTAATTATGATGAAGTTTTAAAAGAATTCTCTGAATAAAAGGATAAATTTTTAGAAGAATCTAAAGAAAATTTAGGACAAAAAGTGTTTGCTTTAATTAAAAAGAAAATACCTATGAGATGTTACGATGCAGGAATGTTTGAAATTCTTATCACAATAGGGACTTCTTTAATAGATTTTGTTGTATGTGATCTTGGAGCATCGATAAACGTTATGTCACTTAGCTATAGGAATCATTGAAAATAGGTTCACTGACTAATACGCCTATTAATCTTACCTTAGCTGACAACACCATTATTAAACCTTATGGTTTACTAGAAGATGTCTTAGTCAAAGTAAATGACTTAGTATTTCCCACTGATTTATATGTCATGGAAATGGGAGACTCTATATCAGATAAGTCCTCATATATGCTTTTAAGAAGACCATTTCTTAAAACAGCTAAAATAAAGTTAGATATCTTTGAAGGAACAATGTCTATGGAATTTGAAAACAAAATTGTCACTTTTCGTTTCAATGATGAAGAAATCTATGGAAATTCTGATGAATTTGATAATGAACAAACTAATGATAATGAATCTTTAGAATTAAATCATCACGAAGCTGAAAATATATACTATTAACACAGTAACAATGGAAGACGATAATGTTATGACTAAGAATATGCAAGTTGAAGAAACTTCAAATAAAAAGACAATAACCCGAGAATGGAGGGTTAAGCAACCAAACACTGTTGAGAATAAAAATATGGAGGAATTTAAGTCTACGAAGAATAAGAAAAAGAAAAACAAGAATCAAGCAATTGTCAAGCTCGATGAAGGTCAAATGGGCTTGGTACTTTAAAGCTATTTTTGATACAGGTTTTAAAGCAAAGTACATGCCAATTCATTTTTTCCTTCACACTCAATGGGATTGGATGTACTTGCTTCTGAAAAAGTTACTATACCGAACGGTTATTCGGTAAAACCAATAGGTGTGGTTACTAATGTACCAGTTCAAATCAAATTCCCACGAACTTTTTAGTTATGCTACACTTCATCAATGAAGGTCCTCCATTAATTTTACGACGACCTTTCTTAGCCACTTCGTGAGTTGTCATGGATACTCTAAACAAGACAATTACTTTTCGAGTGCATGGTCGAGCAATCACTTTCTAGAATGTCACAAGAGTGGACAATCTTACATTTAAGTTCATAGATCCAATTTAAAACTATGTGGTTTGGTTGAGCAAATGACAGTATACAAAAGTGCTTTATGGGAGGCAACCCATACTCTATCTTTATTTTCAGTTTTAGTATTAGGATTTGTTAATTGCTTTTATACTCTCAGCTTTTGACTCTTACAATGGGGATATTTTAGAAATTTAATTCTAAAATAATTTCATGTAAGAGGGGGTTGATCGAGCCAATTTATTTTTGTATTATATTGTTTGAAGCATTATTTTTATGTTAATTAGCTATTTATGGTAATGAAACAGATCATTTAATACATATCATGGTTAAATTCTAAAAATTTGAACAATTCTACCTTTATTGAATATATATGTGATAATTAAATGGGATAATTGATTTAATTAGTAAAAACAGTAAAAATAGGGTGGCAATTTTCCAGCGATATCAGCTTGAACTAGAAATCACTGAGAAAATCAACAGCAGTATGTAGAGTTTTTTTTGTAATTTCAAGTCAGTGATTTATCACTGATTCGAGCTTATAACTAGAACTCATTGGACAAATTACTGAGCCACTAAGGCTCATTTTCAGCAATTTTATCGACGATTCCTCTGCGAATCCACTTAAACCCTGATTCGCTGAGAATGAATTCAAGTTTTTAAAAATAGAAACCCCAAATCGCCACATACCCTTCTCACCCATAAATCATTGCAACCTTTCAATCAAAAGAGCAAATTTCAACTAGATTCAACCTTCCAAAGCTTAATTTTAGTATATTTAAGTGATTCTTACCTCAATCCTCACACATTCAACCCAAAAATTGGTGAATTTTGATAGTGTAGAGCCAGCTAGAGCTTGAGCAAATGAGTTCAAATTAGAGCCTGGAGGAGTGTCATTAGAAGAGTTTTGAGTTCCATACTTGAAAGAATCACTAATCAACGAAAACCTTAACCTCTTATGGATTAAAATTTTGGTTTTTTGTCGATTTTGGATTATTATTAGGTTAAGAGCTCAATTTTGAAATTCTTACTTTACAATGATTTTGATATCGAATTATTTCTATTATAATACTAGTATGGGAGTGATGTGATGATTTGTTTATTACTATTGAATTTTTGAACAACTTTTCGCATATGGCGAGTTGATCGAATTTATACACAAGCTTATTTGAGACTAAATTTCAAATGAGTTTAGGGATTTTTGTGAATGTTTATCTATTAATTTGAATTACATACAAAGTTTATTTTCCCAATGATGTTTTATCAATAACTTTCATATAAATTTCAAACTCTCAATTCACAAATGAATTTTCCGATGATTTTTTCCCTATCGATAAATAAGTTGAATTTTACCGAACACTTTTTCGATAAATTAGATTTTAAATGAATTTACAGGTTCATTTTTTTACTTAAACTATTCCAAATGGTCGGAGGTGGAAAGGGAAGAGGTTCAAGATCGGAGAAAGGGATGGGAAAGTTAGTAGAGAAGATAAAAATCAAATCAAAAGTCTTCCAAATCCAACCCACATAATATCTTTCAACACACCAAGGATTAGACCACAAAGAAAATCTACTCCACCTTCTCCATTTAGTTTTAATACCAAGGATGATTACGTGGAAGAGGAGGACATAGAGGAAGTTGAATAAGAGATATCGATGGGGAAGAAAAACTACGAACTAAGGAAAGAGAATTTTATCAATGAGAAGGCCTATGAAAAATTTAGGAATGATATAATTAAGGATAAGAAGTTGATCCCGGAGAGGGGATTTAATGTGAAGAACGAATTGAAGTATCGGCCTAGGATCTTAGATATCATTGTGGCTAGGAACCGGGGATTATCAACTAGGGGCTACAGCCACCTAGACCTAGAGGATGTTCTTAGTGAACGGGCTTGTGATGTGTTGGTGAGAGAGTTTTACGCTAACGCATATGGAAGTGAGAGCAAAACCAAGTCCCGAGTTTGAGGGTGGACAGTGGATTGTTCTGCAGCAAGAATAAATCGGTATTTTGGATTACTAGATTTCTATCAAAAATAGAACGACGAGTACCCCAAACCCAAATATGGCATTAAGTACCATTACCCCACTAAGACATTAAGGGGAGGTTAAGAGGCAATCCATGGAGATGGGTATATTTTTTATACGAAGGGGTACCTCAAGCACATTACTACCAAGTTTTTTTAGGAAGACCACTAAGACTTTATGTTATTTCATCAACGCCAGTTTACAATTGAGCCTGCAATATTATGAGATAGTGAACTACAAGGCAGCCCTGCTTTACCATATTGTCATGGGATTAGGATACTTAGATGCTAGAAAAATTATTTATGAGTCAATTAGGAGTTTCATCACCACTAAGAAGAACGATGAACTTCCTTTCCCTTTGATCATTACAACCTTTTGTAGGGATGACCATGTGCATAAGGTAGGGCTTGACAAAAATGTTTGATCAGATAATACCATCACTAATGAGGTTATAGAGAGATATGGAAGAGTAAATGGTTATGAAGACATATAAGATGAGAGAAAAAAGGCTGAGATAGCCATAATAGAAACTGAGTAGCGAAGGAAAATCGGAGATGACACGAGGAGAATTACGGAGGAGATGTCGGAAGCTAGAAATAATCTGAACGTGGAGCAACCTGCTAGGGATTATGACTATACATGGATGAGTCAGAGCTAGCATTCATGGGTGCGATTTTACGTAATAAGATGACCACTCTCCGTAATCAAGAACTAGTGTTTGAGAACAAGAAAGCCTTAGCAAGGAGCATCCACATAATGGAGCGTACGTTGTCCAGGAGAAACAGACGTCAAGGAGGAGTAGAGGTTCATGTACCATCTACACATATGATATTACCACTTAACAGTAATCTTGATGTTCCGACATTGTCAGGTCAGGAATACCACCTCTACGATCCTGCTGTGAGCTACCAGTCCCAGAGGATTGATCTAGTGGAGGTTGATGACGATGCGACTTCCAGACGAAGATATTGATTACCTTATTCTATTTATTTTCTCTCTCCGAGTGATATTGTGTGAGCTCCTCTATGTAATTCCAGTAGTGGTGATATACTTTGTGTTTCTTGGTGATATTTTGTGTTTATGATGGTATACTTTGTGATACATTTTATTTAGTGCTTGGATATGATATTTAATACACTCGATATATAATGGTGATGTTTATTCATTAAATTTTTATGCACTCTGTCTCATTATAATTTTAAATTAACTTTATTCATTTCTTAATTGTCAAATTTATGACTATATCAATTCTTTTGTACTTCATGTGGTATGTTTGTTATGTTAAAATTCGGACTTCTTTTTTAAACCTTGAAGACAAGATTTAGAATGAGTTATAGGTATTTTAGGTGAAGTATGACATTGATAGCAATAAAGGAAAGAAAGGTAAAAGAAAAGTTCAGAACTAATTTTAATTGGATATTCAAGTAAGTTGACGAACTTTTCAAATTTCTTCCAAATTCAAGTAATTAAGATTTTTATTTTACTTTATTTTTAGTAAGAATGATAATGAATGTAGAATAGATTCTTGAATGAAAGTGATCTTTTTACTACCCAAGTGAGTTTTATGATAGAAGGAAATAATTTTTATACCATTTTTTATTAAGTTTATTGGTTGATTTGTACACTAAATTGAATACCTTGTGTTAGTCATGATAATGAGTAGAAGATTGAAACAATAGTGCAAGATGAACAAGAAACATTTCTAAGAATCATGTGATACAAAGGCTATTGATTAAGTATTTTTTCATATATATATAGAAAGCTATTATGTTACAATTGAAAGAAGAAATATGTTAGAAACCGATGAATTTCTATAAGTTAGAAAGAGTACTTTCTTCAACTTTAGTGGATAGTGGGAAGTGTTAACAAGATTTTATAAATATGTAGAGAGTCCTATAGATTCCAAAGAAAATGGAACAGGGAATTTATAGTGAGAAAATGTGAAAATGTCCAAAGGAAATGGAGCAGTGACTCAAAAGCAAAAGTGAAAGAAATATGTTAAAAATAAATAATTAGAATGAATTAGAAAGAAAATGAGAGATAAAAAAAAAGATGGATGTTCATAAACTCTTAGAAGAAAAGATTTAACTCGAGTACTTGAAGCTAGAGTTGAACTGAAGTATTCATTTATCTAACATGTCTTAAATGATATATTCATTGGTATCTTGGCAAAATTCTTATCGATTCTTATTGTGGTACTATTATAAAGTATTTTTTAAAATTAAAATTAATCTAATGGTTTTTGTGTTTTGTGATTCTATATTAGTTATCATAAGCTTGATGTTTGTCAGTGAATAATAAGAAAACATATGTTATGTACTAGTCTTGGTAATGAAATTTAAGTTCTAAAGAGTGTTGCATTAGATGGTTGAGTTATCATTAAAGGATGTTTCATTTTATCTAAATCATTATATTCTATCATAACTTTCATTTACTTGTGGGTAATATGTTTTAATTTGAAGATCACTTCTATTTCAAAATTTCCATTATTTAATGTTAAGATGAATTAGATTGAAATCAGTTTATAAAGAATGAAAAGAGAATATGATTGAGTGTACTCATTTGCTCAGGACAGCAAAGTGTTAAGTTTGAGGGTATTTAACAAGTAAACTATTAGACACATTTTATAGTGTAATTTAGGTTGATTATATATATTATACTAGGTATTCTCTTGTTTATGTGATTTCAGGTTTTAAATAGTAAAATGAAGAAATGGAAGAAAAAAGAAAGAATAGCAAAATAGTCAACTGGAAAAGAAGTTTAATGATTAGTCAGCGATTTGCAATAACACTAGGAATCACCACCTAAATCGGCAGCAGGGAAAAGCCTGCGAATCCATAACGAATTAGAGAATGAACTAGAAATCGACATCTAAATCGGTGGAGCACTGAGAGCTAAACTCAGTGATTTACTCAGCGATTTATGTATAAGTTAGGAATCGCTGACAAATCGCTAAGATCGGTTACATGTTTTTTAGATTAATATGAAGAATTTGAGTTTATCTAAGATATGTATACGTAGGGAGACTATAAAAAAGACTAGAGAGCTTCGAAATAACACTATCTTTCTTTTGTTTTACATTATTTCTATTGCATATTCTATATTTCTAGTTGATGTTTAAAAATACATTGGAGCTTTAATTTATATTAAGGTATTTATTTATTCATTATGTCTTTTAATAATATATATATATGCATTGTTTATTTCCAACATGAATGAGTAGTCAATCAATTAAACAAACCTTAGACGTGTGACATACTTTGGATTGCTAGATAGTTAAAATTAAGGAATCATGAATTTAATGCTTTAAATCTATTCATACACATCAATCACGGATTTAACAAGTTGTTTTTGCGTATTACAACTAAAGAATATTAGTATTGCATACATAGTTGCAAATGTGTTATGTGGTATTTTGATTTTGATTCTACGTATATGGTTACTAACAACAATTATAGAAGTATTAACTAAGATTAATCTATAGGGCTTTTTTTAAGTCGATGTTCTAGGTGATTGTGATCTAAGTTGTTTATTATGCGACTTCGGTTAATCCTGGCTTAGATTAGGCATGATTTTCATTGAGTGTAATGTTATCGTGGTTCTTTGGTGTTGCGTTATATCCAATGGGTAGATTTACAATGATAATAATGTGGTATTTCTATTGAATTTAAGAAAATCGGTGGCTGGCTAAAAGCTATCAACCTATTATGAAATAGGATTTAATGATTACAAGATTTTGTATGTTATGATTATAACTGTAGAGTGAAGTGATGTTATGTTCTAGTGTTTGAAAGTCATCCAAGTATATTATATTGTTTAGTGGGGGTTTGTTTAAATGTTTGAATTATATTGAATTTGAGTATTGTTTGATTTTGTTTGATTTGAATTGTTTAGATTAAGTTAGTTTAATTAAGTTAGTATTTATATTTTTTAGTTATTTAATATTTTAATTAAGGTTTAATAAGATTAATTAAATTAATAAAAACAAGAAAAAAATACTTTCTTTTGAGATTTAAAAAATCCTTGTGGAAACGATATCATATTTACCACTACTACAAGTTAATAGTAAAATACGAGAAATTAGTGTGCACGCTCGACACATGTCATACACTTTGATTTATATTTCTCTATCGATATACAAGTTGAGTTTATCAGGTACGAAAGGATAGGCTGATGGCTTTAGTTAATTTTGGCTGGTGTACCGAGTTTTAATTAGGGTTTTAGACCGGGTATCGCCCTAATCAGGATAGGGGATGCTACATGTTTGATGCATATGCATCAAGGCGTGTGTGTGTGTGTGTGTGTGTGTATGTGTGTGTGTTGCGTGTATAAAAAGGACTCTTATAACTTTTAATTGTACCAATTGTAGAGTGAATCATGAAATTATGCAATTAATTAAAGAAACGGCTATTCGGACTCCACTTTTTGCTCAATTTACCTCATTACTTCGTTTTACCCCAGTTTTGGATTTTCTTAATGCGTTTACCCAACTTTTTGTAAATTATTTCGAAACTACCCCTAGCCCTCAGGACTCTAACTCCCTCTCCTACCCACGTTCAAACCTACGTACCCCACAACTAAATTCGTCACCACCATCCTCTCTTCAATTTTTTGGCCTTACCAAACCCTCAATTGAACTCTCCAGTGCATTTCGAGTCTTTTTGTGGGTGGAATCCCGCCATAGTAAGCTGCAATAATCGGCAAATTCAAGGAGCACTGCCTATTCCTTCGTTTGTTATCGGTGTATTGAGTAAGTTTTTTGCCTTGATTTTTTATGGATAAAAGGGGAAGAAGCTGAACAAGAATAACCCTAACCTAAAAAGGCAACGAGTCAACTTGTGGGATATGAGACGCATTACGACAAGATTTGTCCGATAGGACTTTAGGGTTTATGGAGCACCGGTACCGCAAGGTCAAAAGTACAGTCGAACAATCAAGGTCGTTAAGCATTTGAAAACATGCAGAAATATAGTTATGGGGTATGCAAAGTAAAATCGTGGGGTATATAAAGCAATGCGGCCATCGATGACCGCATTTTTTAGGTCTCCAACGGTTATGGATTACCAAAGTCCATACAAACATGTCGGACCTATTCGGCCGATGTAAACTTAAGTTAAATAAAGACATTAAAATATGGGGTACACTAGATAAATATCGGGGTATAAGCGGTATGGCGACCGAAAATAATCAAAAGTTTTGTTACATTGCGGTTCCGCAGAACTGTCGAACCTAGTGTCATAACTGGACTCCATCTGTCGAGTTTCATTTTTTTACATAACATATTATGGTACGGGGTATATGAAATCAATTTGTGAGGTATGTATAAATCAGCGTCCAAGATGTGTCGTCAGCTTTTCAATAGTGGCAGTTGAACAGTATCATGGGTTTTATAAGTTTGCGGCTCTATATGGCTGATGGTATTGTCAACTTTAGTCACCAGTTAAACGTGGGGTAAAAAGAGTAAATTTGTGGGCATATACAGTCTATCAACCGGTAATAGAAGTTATGTCTAAGTACTCGACGGTAAATCATGACCGATAGGTATTCAGTGTATGGCGGTTCTTCTTGACCGCTAAGTATCTGGAATTGACATATATAAACATCAAATTCATGTATCAAATTTATCCAAATCAAGTACAAAAAGTTTTGCATATTTGCATTTACAATAAAACAGAGATTCTCATACATTCGAGTTCATCAAATCATCAATATTATCATCGTATCCAATAAACAAATATGCCTACAAAAAATAACAAGTCAAGTACACCAATTGTACCAAGAATTCATCCATGTTCACCAACAAGATAAGAAGTAATATAAAGCAAAAAATATGACAACGTTTGTGTATTCTATATACCTATTAACACCTATGTGTATCAATAAAAAGAAACGTTCACATACACAATCAAAAAGGTGTGCATGTTGCATTTTAATCATCATCAAGTTCCACCATATCCACGCGACCAACTGGTTGATTCTGCGGTAAAATATTCAAACCGACCAACCATTCTCTACTATGATCCACCGTATACGGTTCCCATTGTGACGCGATTGGTGGTAAAGGCGCTTCATTGTTCATGATTAGCTACAAACATAAATAACCATATGAGCATTCAATAATAAACATTAATACTTAAAAAATATATAACGCGTAACGTAAATAACTCACTCTAATAAAATGGTTGCCCCACAAGGAACATCCATGTGAAGCGTCTGTCGGCTAAGGAATCTTTCGCACCTCTCGTGGGGAACCACATATTGGAACCAAACTTATACAGGACAATAACATTCATCCCATAATGATCGCTACAATGAGCCCCATATCTGGAAAGGTAAGCCAACCAACTTCAAAACTGGGGCACTCAAATTTTGTTAAGCGCATTTTGGGCCCTGATGTAATCAATGTCAATCTGAAAGTGATCTTTGTAGGTGGCACTGTTCTGGTCCATCTCTTCAACCAATTCCCTCCTCACCCTCTTCCAGCCACTGTTGCCCGATAACCACAATTGACCATCCGCAATAACATCCATTGTCTGACGGTGGTAGGCATGTCAAAGTGATTGTATTTCACTAACATACTAAGTTTCCATTAGGGAGTGGGTCGTGCAATGCCTAGGTGCGGCATAAGGGATTGCAGCTCCCTTATCGCGACCTTTTCCACCTTTTGCATGTTTGGAAGAAACACTTCCACTACTACTTGGCATGGTCAAAGAGGAGTCATCTCGTCTTGGTTTCTCACTTATCACGGACTGTTGGATTGGTTTATCATCCACCTCGGACTATTTTGTTGTTTTCTTTTTTGCCAAAGATTCTTGAGTTTGCTTTCTCCATTGTTGACTTCTCATTATTATCAATTTTGAGCTTCTTCTTGGTTGGCCGACCACTTGGCTTCACTTTCTCATTTGGAGTCTCAATGATAGTGGATGCGGGCAAACTAACTTTCCTAACTTTTGCATAATATTTGCCCTCAAGTCGGACCCACCGTTCAAGTTCTTCTCCCTAGCCTCTAATTCCAAACAGATGGCTGAGATAATGTTCTTTGGGGGAGCAGTGGTATTGCTCATTTCTTCCACAATCACTTTTCGGTTCCTTTAGGCCTCCCGTTATATGGAAGGCCCACCAAATTGTTTGTAAGTTTATGGTTGTGGACCCCATACACAACTCTAACACGCCAGCAGTCGTCTACCTTTTGCTTGACAAATATATTAAACTCACAACCGCACTTCTTGGTGCAAGTCACATTTTTCTTCTTTTCATCTTCTCCATTTTCCTTACTCTTCTTTTTTTCTTCCCTTTCCCCTATTTACAACTATAGTTCTCAATTTGGTCATAACCAATCATCATTCTAGCTCACCTCCCACCACCGCCCGTATCAGATTTCATAATAATTACAATAAATCCATATTTGGCAGTTGTATACTGAGCCTAAGTGAGGCCATCCTCTCTAGACTTCAATGGCATTGTCGGTTTGTATGCTTTCGTAAAGCCCGGGAAGGCCTCCTCATCCCTTGATGTACCAGCCCCAGATGTAATAGCTGTATTACGCATATCAACCGACAAGAAGTAAGAGAATAATGAATTAAAACAGGATCAATATCAAAAATATTATTTTCAATTCAAAATGATAGTTGGCGGTCAAAACAGACCGATAGGTAAATGGCATTGTTGGTCAAAATAGAGCGATAGGTATCGAATGGTGACGCCCAAAATATGCATATAAGTAACAAAGGATATCGACTAAAATAGACTGATAGGTATCAAAGTGGAGTGGTCGAAACAGACCGTCAGCCTTTATCCTCTGTCGGTCATGTGTGATTGCACACCACGGGATTCATGACCGTGAACACTAACTTATAAAAATGACAAAAAATGCATGAAACATAACAAAACTTGCCTATTTTTGCTGGATTTCGATTCGTTCTACAGATTCTTGAGACATTATGGAAGCTACGATGCAAACTCACCATTAAAGAGGAAGCCCTAAAAAATCGAATTGAAACACCAAAAACTAGTCAAAACTATTAAACAACAAACAAAAACCGCCAAAATGAAGATAAACGAGTTAATAACGAACTTACCTAGTTGGTTTTGACTAGTTTCGGCGAAGTTAGGTCGTTCGGATGTGCGGTAGTGGACTTCATGGTGTTGTTCCCGCTTACCACTGTTGGTTCAAACAATTTCATGGGAATCGTGGGGTGTGGGCAGTAAAAGCCTCTTTATATACAAGGGCATCAAAGTCATTTCACAAGGGGGTTTAAAAAGTTCAAAACTGGGTTATAAAGAGTAAAAAGTGGGGTATGAATAGCCGCAGCCATAATTAATTGCAACTCAATGTATTAGTTACATTTATTTGTGTTAAGGTAAAGTCATATGATCGTCAATAGTTGTTACAACTCGGGTATGGTAAGCAAAGGAAATAAAGTAAAATGTGTATATCTCTTAACTTTTTCTAAGTTTCCTTTCAAAGGTTGTGCCCACAAGACAATTTGTTTGGGGCACAGATAACTATCCTTGACAGATCAGCAGAAGATATCACAAGATCGACAGAATATTAGTTAGACATATCATCAGACTATTCCATGTCTAGTACCTTGGACAACTAATGGGATACATTCATAATGCCACTCATGATTCGAACGAGGAAAGCGAGAATGGAAGGAATGACGATGTCAAAGGATATGTGATTGGGAGGTCTTTCCATGTATGAAGATTTTGATTGAACAAAATAAAGAAAGAGAGATATCACAACTGCTAATATTGAAGAAATAAAAAAATCACAGTTGCACTTTGAAAACCAATTAGAGAATTTTCATGTTCATACAATCTTTGGTTTTCTTTATATGTAGGTAACCATGAATATGAAAAACACGTCTATGTGAGATTGATTTTCGTAAGTGCTAGTGAGATAAAGAAAGCATGAGCTAACTCTTTTTAGTTTCACACATACTAAGCTAAGGGGACTTAGCTTTTTCCAAAGGGACTTGAGGTTTAATATGTAAGGTCATTGAAAATGAACATATTAAGGAGAGCCTCAATGTTTGGTAAGGGATCACTAGTGATAAATGATAAGTCGCCAATTGTGCTATATTTTAGTGTGATATTGCTATGAATTCCAAGACTTTTATTTCCATTTATACTCTAAAATCTTTGTTTTTTGTATTTTCAAGGTAAATAATGGCTATTGGGCAAAAAGGAGTGATTTCCCGCTAAAACCCAGTCGAAAAGTTAGACATAGGCACAGCGTCTTCCCAGCGCCTCCAAGTGAACTGAAGTCGTCAAGGAATCGTTGGCCTTAACTTGACCGGATCAAAGAAAATTCATTAGGGACGTTCCCTATGAAGCTTTGTGAAGACCCAAGAGAAAGACGAAGCTCAAATTCCAAGGGGAAGGCCATCGCCTTCACAGCACTTTGGAAGTGACATATGCGCTGGCAAGGCACTAGGCTTAAATTATGATAGAATCAAAGGAAAAACAGAGTATCGTAGCGTCATCTCAACGATTCCCAGCGCCTTGAGTTTTACACGTACGGCGCTGGACAGATCCGAAGATTGACAATTTCGTATTTTGCAGATTTGCGAGATTCGAGATTAGATCACCTCTTATCACACTTCTACTATAAATAGGAAACCCTAGAACGACTTTTAGATCTCCTTCATCTCTTCTCTTCTCCTCTCCTCTCTGCCTATTTTCGTAGCGTTTTTCTTTTATTTTGTAACGGTGCTTTCTATGGCCGTAATCAGCTAAACTATTTTCTAGATCAAGGAGACATGCAAGTGATTTATGAGATTCATATATTAAATTCCATGTTTTCCATTATTGTCTTGTATTTTCGATTGCATCGCTTTATAGATTCAATTAGAATTTCTACTTTTCTGATGTGTAAATGCATGTGCACACTAGTTAGGTTAAAAATTATTGCCAGTGATCCTACAGTAGCTCAGTAAGGGGGATCACGTTAGGTGGCAAGTGAGGCCTTGTCTGTTGGCAATCGATGTGCCCATGTGCAATTAAGATATGAGAATGGTAGCAGTTCATGCTAGTTACTACTCATGGTAGATGTTCTCACAGAGTTTAATGCTGCTAGTTCGTTGAAAATCTACGGCATATCCGACAGTTTTGCGGTCTAGTTAGTATGTGGTTGTGTCGCACATTCCTTCCATTGACATTAAGAGAATGAGGTGGCGTGAGTCACTATAAGCCTATCTATAAGACTTGATGAAAATAATTTTTTTGAATCGACGACTAAATCATACTTACTTTGGTCTAAGTGTCTCCTTGATCTAGAATTATTATAGTATTGTTAATTTAGTAGTATTTATAGTTATTTGTTCTCGCATTTATTTCCTAGCTTGTTAGTTAATTAGTAACTAGTTTAGATTAGAATAATTAATTCAAAACCCCTTTTGTAACTTAAAGTTATCACTAGTCTATGTGGGTTCGACCTCGCTTACCACTAGAGCAAATCAATAGTAGCCCGGTATTTAGGAGTATTATTGGTGTCATTCGGCGCGACATCAATAAACTGTGTAATTTTATAATCCGTTTCTCGTGAAGCTTACATTTGGGCGTGACTCCACAGACGTAGGACAAGAGGTTCGAACTGCATCAACAAGTTCTCGTATTGTGGTTTGATGTATTTACTTTGTGGTTCTATAAGTATTTGTATGCATTGTTTTTATCAATTTGGTACAATATCTTCCAAGATAGCCCAAACTTGGACTTTGCTTGGTTTGATCCGTTCACTGTGTACTAACATGAACAGAATTCAAGTCCAAACCTCCTTTACATTCTCTACACCAATTCCAAAATATCATTTTCCATGCTAGGAAGCACCAACTCTATATGAATGGCGAATCCAATTCGACATGAAATTATTTCTTGACTTGATCATCAGGTTCATTGTATGAGCAGTATAAGCACTGATTTCTTCGTTCTGGTCCTGATTTCAGTAAGGAAATCGCAGGCGATAAAGTAACGGACTGCAAAGTAGAAACGAGAAGATTAATTGCACAACTTGCACATAAAATTTAACTGAGCATCAAATATATATGATATTTTAGAACACTTGATTAATTGAATTACCTGTGTAAATAATAGAGCCAAAGTGAAACCGCGGCATAAGGAAATATGAAAGTCTAGGAACTTTTTGAAACGTTCATGGTCTGTGGTAATGTAGTAGGAGATTTTCTGGTCATCAAAAAGAGAACAAACTGAAATATGTTCGTAGGAGGCACAATAGCTAGCATATATCTATTTAATTTGCTCGAAATTGATTAATTGGTATCAGCCATGAGAAATTAATTAACCATACAGCTTTCCAGTCGATGTTGATGAAAATCCACACAAACAATACAAGCTCAGCTAAAATGATGCAAAAAACAGCTGCAATACACTTGAAACATAGTGTCAAGGAGAAATGTTAACAATTAACAAAAAAAAAAAAAAAAAAAAAAAAAAAATGAAACATGTACTTGTGCGTGTGAAAAGAGCTTCACTAACAAGTGGTAGCTCAATTATTAGGATACAACGTGTGGTCTATTAATTCCTCAAGTGGTTGAGGGTTCGAGTCTCGTCGCTAGTGAGGGCAATAATTAAGTTGATTTCTTATAAGAGAAAATTGTTTTTTTGGCTCGTGTTAGCTTTTATTTCTTATTAAAAAAAATCAATAATGGAAGTTGAGTCAAATGAGAGGATACAATAGAAAGAGTTCTATAGCAGAGGATCTTCTTAGCAAGCACAAACCAACCGAACACGCTCAAGCAAATTGTTACGACGCCCACACCTAGAGATGCGTAGATGAACCTAATATATGAGCAGAATTTGAATCAACTGGTCTACTTTTGAGTGTACTAAGATAAAATTTAACAAGAAATATGTATGAACCAAATGCATATACATACACTTATGATTGTTTCACCTAGTGAAATGAGGACTATAAATATTATTGCATTAATTAATTGGTAGAAGAACAAATTAATTAAGTTGTGGTATGTGTGTAGTCACCAGGGTGTTGGAGGAGTTGAAGCATATTGCATATCTTCAAATCCTGCATCCCATCTCTTGAGCAACCAAAGAGAGTAAAACATCACGGCCTCGGCAAAAAAGTTCACAACTAGGTTGCGCCTTTTTATCGAGGATCGCAACGAACAGTTGGTGCACTTCTCCATTATTTGTTGATCACTATGTTATCTGCATCATGCATATGTTATACAGACTTACAATACCTAATTAGACAACTTTAGCAAGAGATGACTGCATGATTTATTGATTCCAATACTTAGAATCTTTTGCTGTTGTTTGTATTGAAAGAAAACAAAACACCCCCTTTGAAAGCTCAGGAGACTAATATTACATAAATGTATATCCCACTTGACATCTTTTGTATGGCATCTATACAACTTTGATTAAGAAAAAAAAAAAAAACAATAGTACCAATTATATATATATATATATATATATATACATATACATATATTTCTAATTAAAGTCAAATATAATTTATGGATACCATCGAACTAGAAGTCACAAACAAGGAAAAATAAATTAATAGACAATTTCTATACCTCAAGACTCTTGTCATCATAGTTAAGGCAATATTTTGAAGGCGTCGCCTAGGCGAGGCCTACCACCTAGACCATTTATTAATTAGGTAGAGAGTGAGCTTTCAAGAAATTAAAAGGGTCTATAAGAAATTGCTGTTTTGATTACGCGCCTCACACTTTGCATTAATTATGTCTTATGTTACAACAACGACGATGACAATCAAGCCTTAATCCAAATTAGTTGAGGTTGGGTACATGAATCAAACGCTTTCCCTCAACTCGATTTACATGCTCTATACTTTCACATAAGACATCAGATAGTTGTGTACTTTCCTTGATTAGAAAAAGCATTGAGCTCTATATTACTCTCCAAATAAAAACACATAGATATGAGTAGTGTGTAGTTTGGCATGTATCTTTAGAATGAAATTATATATGCAACTCATACATGACATCATGCATGTGTTAGTTATATCAGTTCATTTGTTACACCTCAATTACATGATAGGTAAACATGGACTTGGCTTGGTCTGAGACCCTTCACTAATAAAATGAGAAGAATTTATATACTTTCAAGATATTCTTCACACACTACACTTTCAAAATGATCTCTTTCATTTAAGAATTACTGACTACTAATAATGTCGAACTCGATCTTACAAGAAACGATTGCTTCAGTCGTTGATCATCAGGTTCATTATCTGATGAGCTGCATGAGCAACGACTTCGTGGTTCTGGTCCTACTTTCAATAGAACAATGGCAGGCAATAAGGCACTGATCTGCAAATGAGAGGCAAAAAGAAGTTCACAAACTAATAAGCATATATATAAAAGACAATTATGCACATTCAAGATGAGTACCAGACCTAGATTGCGGACACTCGATTCATTTACCTCTGCAAATACTACGAAGAAAGTAAAATAGCGGCACAAAGAGATCTGAAAGTCTAGAAAGTTTTTGAAATCTTCGTCATCCATGCTAATGTACTCTGCAATTTTCTGATAAATAGATAACAAATAAACTAATAAGAACATTAATTGGAAAATAGAAGTATTATATAGTCTCCCCTTAATGCAAAAAAAAAAAAAAATTAGGAAATAAAAGTAAAAGCTAATTATTTGCTCAAAAATGGTAAATTAGTATTAGAGCAAGAGAAAACATACAGCTTCCCAGTTCATGTTGATGAAAATCCACACAATCAGTCCAGCTTGAATCAAAAGAATGAAACAAACAGCTACAATATACTTAACATGTTAAAGGAAAATCACTGGCAACCGGAAAGTTAAGAAAAGGCATATGATGCAGTGTGTCATCAGCTTTAATTTCATTCAATTCATCAAAAGGATACAGTCAAAAGAGTCCTAAAGCTGATTTTGTTAGCCACCACATGCCCGCTGAGCATGCTCAAGCAAACGACAATTCCAACGCCTAAACATACATAGATGAACCTGTGAACAGAATAAGAGACATTAACTAATCATGATTCATTGAGTATTAATGCAAAATTGATCAAGAAGAAATAAAAAAAAAAAATGTTCATGAATGAAGAGTATTGTCAGTTCTCCTTCTCCAACTTATGAGAAATAAAAGATCTCGAAAATGCGATATTGGCCCTCGATGTCCTTATTAGTCTAAATTGGATAATTAAATCACTTAACTAATTAAGGTAAAGAAAATCAAGAATCCAAAATGTAAGGTATATATATACACACCATGGTGTTGGAAAAGTTGAAGTAGAAGATATATCTTTAAATCCTGTAAACCATCTCTTGAGCAACCAAAGGGAGTAAATGATCATGGCTAAGCCAAACAAAATCACCACCAGATTGATCGCTCTTATCGAGGAGCGCAAGAAACACTTGATGCACTTCACCATTGTGGATCAAGTATATGTTCTCTGCATACCAATGGCAAAGTGATAGTTGACCATATTGTTAATTGATACTTCATCTTTTGGTATGATCATTTAACATTTTATAAGAAAGCAAAACACCCCCTATGAGAATTCAGAGAATTTTATTTACAGAGATAGAGAGATTAATTACCAATTAGTGTGGGTGCGTGATGCCATGATGATAGGCTTTAGATTTTCTGTTTAGAGTTGAAAAAAAAGTTGATATAAATTGAGCTAAATTGATGAAGGAGACAGTTTGTAAAGAGAGGTTTCTGTATCCAAATTGAGAACTAAGTTGGTGAAGAAGACAGTTTTGAAAGTTAGATACAAAGAGAGAGGGGGGTTGCAAGGCTATGGCATGTGGTGGAATTCTTCTAGAAGATGATATACCTAACAGTAGACATGAAAATTTGGATCGCTTGACTCCAAAAGATTCTCCATATAAGTACAAAGACCAAAAAAAAAAAAAAAAAAAAAAATGTGGTACAATACATTTGATGGCCGAAAAGATCAATCTTAATTTCAAGGGACTTGTACGCTTGTTTTTGGTGTATGGATTGGGACCCGCTAGCTAGTTGGTCACTTGGTCCTCTTTAAAGTCGTAGGTTTGAAACTTTTAACTTTCCGAGACAAATCTCTTGTAAGATGAGATGTCTCTTGCAGAATAATCAGAGGTCATCATAAATACCATAATATCAAAAAAAATAAAAAAAATATGTGTCGTGTCAATGGATTTAACCATATTAGCAATTTTGAACATTCTTGGGCAACATTTGCTACATAAAATTGCTATAAACTGGTGCAAACCCCTTAAGAAGGTGCATCCGCTAGCTAGTTGGTCACTTGGTCCGTTTTAATACGCATGCCGCGCAAACACGTGATGATAGAGAAGGGATATGCGTTATTCGGATCGTCACCCTGGCATTTTGGAGGCGGTCAACATCCCAATAAACGGCTTTTGTCCCCAGAAGGGTACCACCAGATGTTATTGCTTGCGACACTTGCTTAGTAATTTCGAGACACAATTCAAAAATGTTGTCCCCCGAAGTACTACTTGGTCGAGCATGCATGTTCAACATCAAGAACGAAAATTTATTGCGTGCATGGAGCGTTTCACATACTTATCGTCACGAACGCCACAATGCCTCGCAATATGTCAATGCCATCCCTAAAGAACTTTGGGACCCAATCGCACGACGAGGCATGCGTACGGATGGATGAATTCTAATGGTGTTGGTAAGTACAACATACAATTTATTCTTTGCACTATAATACATTAAATATTCACTAACCAATATTACTTACTGAGAGTTTCATCGGAAATTGCAGAGTGTTTTAACTGGGTCTTCAAGAAGGTGCTCGATTCTTGCCAATTACTGCGTTGACTCAAATGATATACTATAGATTGGTGACGTACCACGATCAACGCAACCAGAAATCAACGCGCAATCTCAAAAGGCCAAGTGTACACCGAATATGTCATGAAGCAACTCGCGATATATGAGAATTCTAGCAAGGAGGCATCACGTCACGTTGATCAATCGAGACATTGGTGAGTTCAAGTGCGATCGGAAGACATGGAGATCGCATGCATAAAGGCAACAACACACAAATCGTCATCTTAAAGGACCTCACACGTGTTAAGCATCATGTGCGTTGATTCGAGTGAGCTCCGCGTGCTTCATCGAGCCATACTATAAAGCTTAGATGTGTACGCACAAAGGCTTACTCGTGACAAATTCAAGGCCATCCCGCATGAGAAGTATTGGCCGACTTTGGGACGAAAATCCGATACTTTGACCCCAGCGCAGACGTGGCCGAGGAGACCTATGATCGCGTAGACTTACGGAGATGGATCTTCCTAATGTCCAAAGACCTTTGCGATGCGGGGATTTGTCATCAAGAAGGACATAAGAAGAACAACATCAAATAAAGATCGTGAACGAGTACCAACTAGGAAGAATCTTGGTTCTTTAAAGTCGTAGGTTTGAAACTTTTAACTTTCCGAGACAAATCTCTTGTAAGATGAGATGTCTCCTGCAGAATAATCAGAGGTCATCATAAATACCATAATATCAAAAAAAATAAAAAAAATATGTGTCGTGTCAATGGATTTAACCATATTAGCAATTTTGAACATTCTTGGGCAACATTTGCTACATAAAATTGCTATAAACTGGTGCAAACCCCTTAAGAAGGTGCATCGCACAAAAGCTCTACTTTGCAGCATATGTATGTCGATTTGTCAACCCATCTTTTCCCTTCTTGGTTTAGCAAATCGCCTCCCTTATCAGAACTTCTGATTCAGAGGTATTGCTATAACATTAACTTGTAAACGCTCACTCACACTGTCACACATTAAAAAGAAGAAAAACAAAAAACAGAGTGAATGGACGGCCTTGGCAACATATCTAGCTAAGATGAAGACTGAAAAGATTTTTTTTTTTTCTTTTTTTTGATAGTAAACAAGGAAAATTTATTCAAAAAAAAAGTGTTGAGGACCAGAAGTCCTCTATTACAATCATGACAAATTGACAAGAGATTTTTTTTTTTTTTTTTTTTTTTGAAACACAGAAAGAGAGGTTGAAAATACATAAAAATAGCAATACAGCGCAAGCCAATGACATGATCCATTGCCAATGATGAAACCAATCAGAGAATGTGTAACCTTTGTTGCATTTGATTGATGATACCCATCTAGCTGCTGAAAGTCTTGTAGGGTCCCAAACATTGTCAACTGAATTGGTTTTATCTTCAAAAATCCTTGAGTTTCTCTCAACCCATATTCCCCACAAAACTGAAATTGTTGCAGCCCCACTCGTATGCTTCCTTTCGCTCTTCCCTTCCAATCTCTCTAAAGAATTCCTTAGTCCTTAGAGTGAACCAGGATTAGAGACAAACCCACCAGAAAAAATGATCCCACCTATTCCATACTTGACAAACTATAAAACATTGAAAAAATAAGTGATCAGCCGTCTCATTGTCCGTCATACAAAAAGGACAACAATTAGGCGATAAAGCGCGGTATGGCATTCTTCGTTGCAACTTGTCATAAGTATTCAGACCACCATGTAACATTATCCAACCAAAAACTTTAACTTCAGATGTGCAATGGATTTCCAAAGTCCCTTGAAAGCTAGATGCATCAAAAAGCTGGGGTGGTCCATAAGAAAATGAAACAAAGATTTACTTGTAAAACTACAGAAGGTTCTAAAGTCCACAACCTTTTATCACTTGAATTTGGAGAAATACTAACTTGTCTAAGTAAAGTGAGCAACATTTCTTTCTCCTCATGAATTTGGGAAGGAAATATGTTAGGCAAGAAAAGGTTCCACTCACAATGAAACTCATCGGTAGCATGCATTTGATGAACAAAATTTGACAATATGGACACATGATGACTCGATGAAGTAAAAACATTGGGAAACGCATATGCCAAAATGGTGCTACCTATCCACTTGTCCTCCCAAAATTGCGCTGATGACCCATCTCCTATCCTAATATGGATATGTTATTGATAAGTATGCAAATTAGAATGAAAGAATTTCCATGGACTTCTATGGGTTGACCCAAGTTCTATGCCAACGTGCACCCACTTCTCTTGGAAATCTCCATAACCATTTGGAAACAAGTGCTTGGTTCCTTTTTCTAAGATTGCCTATTGACAAACCACCCTTTGAAATAGGTCTTTCTATAATGTCCCATCCAATAAGACATCGACCCCTTTCCTCTTCCAACTTTTGCCAAAAAAAAAATCCCTAAAAGCCTTTTCAATGGCTCTAGCAACCTTGCTGGGCATCCTAAAAACAGACATATAATATATGGGAATAGCCTCAATAACAGACTTGATAAGGCAAAGTCTTCCTTCTTTAGAAAGAAAACTTTTCCTCCAACTACCCAATCTACGAGTATTTTACCAACCACAAGTGCCCAAAATTCATCTGCATTAGGATTTCCCCTTAATGATAAGCCTAGGTAACTCATTGGCCAAGATCCCAGTACACAACCCACCTTACTAGCAATCTCAGAAATTACTTCTTCATCGAAATTGAGCCCAATGACTTGGCTTTTTGCCATGTTAATCTTTAAACCTGAAATAGCGCAAAAGTCATCCAAAATGGCTGTCAAAACATCAAAAAAGTGGATATCACCATTAATGAAGAAAAAAGTATCATCTGCAAACTGCAAGTGAGACACCTGAACCCTTTCTTTGCCCACAATAAAGCCTCTAAGATTACCTCTAACCACTTCCTTATCTAGGATCCTACTCAAGACATCATCCACTAATGTAAATAAGAATGGAGAGAGTGGATCGCCTTGCCTAATACCTCTAGAAGCCTTAATTTTTCCTTTTGGACAACCATTAATCTATCACAGAGAAGTTTGTTGTGCTAAGACATCCTTTTATCCATCTTCTCCACCTTTCCCCAAAACCTTTCATGGTCAAAACATAGTCTATAAAGTCTCATTCAGTGTAGTCATAAGCCTTTTCCAAATCAATTTTGAACAACAAACCTTTTTTCTTTTTTCTTCTATACTCTTCCACCACCTCATTTGCTACAAGAACAACATCAAGGATTTGTCTAACATGAACAAATGCTGATTGAGATTCAAAAATAGTGATGTGGAGAACACTCCTAAGTCTTTTGGCTAGAACTTTAGCTATGATTTTGTAAATAAAAATTGCATTGAGTGACAATATGGTCAGGTATGCCAATCCCCACGGACTAAAACGATCAAAGAACCAGTAATTTAACAGGATTATATCTGACGATCTTGTTTTCAAAACTGGGAGAACATGATTAAAGGTGCTAAAAAAAAAAAAACTCCCCATGTGTCTGAGCAAACCCATGAGAAACAAGTGGATGAAAGCCTAGATTCTTCAGTCCAATTTCACTCTGTCCATATCACTGATTATCTCCTCGAGCTGCGGAATAAGTTTGGAAGAAACACGCAGCATCAGTAAAAGTTGGTGAGATGGAGAAAAAGACGCCACAAATAGCATATAGAGTGGAGAAAATTAGCATACCTTAATAATTTGTCGCATAAAGTAGTCACCATATCGCTTGGTTGTTTTGGATTCGACCACATGTATTGTATCCTGCAATAAAACGACGAGGTTACGATCACTTCTTATTCCATTAAGTTGATAATGATTTTGTTCATCAGACATTTAAGTTGAGAAATTGAGATTGATGAAGATGAATGCGTACATCATTTATGTAGAAATCTATATCCGCGTTGGAAGTGACCTTGCCATCGCCATCGACCACATGGGTTTTATGCTTGTATGTCATTAAAATTGACCTGCAGATGTAAATTAAGTAAGCACGTTGGTCAGAGGATCAATGAAGGAACTGCGGTTCATATATACATTCAACATAGAACATCGAGAGACAAACAAAACTAGAACTACCAACCTTACGGTTGGTTCGTCCACTTCCATGTAACTAGCAAGTTTCCCAATAGAAATGGTTGAATACAATTTCAAGAAAGTTCTGACACCGGATAGCAGTTGTTGCTGCTTCACTTCATAAAGGAACAGCTTTAGCTGAAGCCTGTAAGCATCCTGCAAAAATAAGGAATGCCATCCTCAGAGCTGTCGGGAAGTTCATAGAAATGGTTGAATACAATTCCTTGGAGTGCAGACCAAAAATAAAAAGAATACCCTTCAAAACTAGGATCAAACAATGTTCTAAGAACACGCATTGAAAAGAACTAAGAAAACAGATTCACGCACTGAAGATAGCATAGAGGAAATGCAATAGCACAGAGAAACAAGCCAAACAAATATTTAACTCCACTCGATAAGAATTTATGACAAGGTACAAGCAATTAGCAAATTAGTGACGCGAAACGAAATGATCCTTATGCGACAAAGATTTTTTAATTAGCTCCCAAAAGACCCAAACACCATGATGGCCAAAATTGCTGACTGAAAATGATTCCAAAGGGCAAATTCAAGCAACTAAGATTTACCTCATTTCCATATCAAATAACATCTTTTTCATCAAACTTTCTACACAAAATACAAGAATATTCCACTGATCATAGCCTATGCAATTTCACATATTAAAATTATAATACTCACAAAAATAACATTTTTATTTCCATACTTGTTAAGGCGGTAATGCATGCAGAAGCAGAAGCACACAAATCCATACATTTGAAATAGTTCATTTGTGCGTATAAGAAAATAAAAGTAAAACTAACATCAATCCCGCAAGTTTAAGCATAATAATGCCTATAAATGATGCCAATACTTTCCACAATTACAATAGCAAGAAACCCTCAACGGAAGATTGATTGGAAAACTCTCTAAAACATAAATGGAATATCACACAACCATTATCGGAATACAATCCATAATTCCACTAAATCAATCACTGTAAAAAAAAAAAGAAAATATTCACTCATTCATAAACAAGAAAAAAATTATTACGAAAATTACAAGACTACGACACAATGAGAAAATGAGTCCTATCCATTGTCAAGAACTAACAAAGCCAGATAACTGGGCTAATAAACTGCCAAAAAAGAAGAGCATTTTATTTAAGAACGAGATTTCAAGGTTAAAATCCGTTAAACAAAGTTATCACTTGAATAAAGGAAAACGTTTGCATAACATACTTTTAAAACAACCATTTACTACAATGTTACGCGCACACCCAAAGCATAATCTAATAGACTTTAATAACAGTGGCATATGTGTTCATCAAAAGTATGTCACCAATCTTTTCCCTCAAATTAAGATTAAATGACAGGAAGGGGTGTATAACCCATGAACCACCCAGCATAATAGCCACAGAGTGCATTTGGTGACTCAAAAAAAAAAAAAAAAAAAAAAAAAAACAAAAACAGAAACAAAAACAAAACAAAATCAAACCAACGGTTACAAAATGAAATCAATCTCCTGAGCAACCGAAAAAAATAAAACAACTCCTCAAAGACATTATTTCAGAAAACAATAGAGCTAATTGTCAAGAAAAATTCACCTGATTGTAATTTACCAGAGGCTCCTCATAAACTGGAGCTGAGGGGGTAATGAACTTAGGGCATGCATAAGAGAAAAGCTCATCATAAAGAGCATAAGCCTCGTCATCATATCTTTGCATCTTAATCATTTTGTCACCATACTTTTCCCTCAATTGAGTGTTTACGTCCTCCGTAACAAGTTTCACTTGAGGACAAAGAGATAAAGAAATGGCAAGCAAAGCATACATCTGCTCATTCTTCTTCAAAATTTGCTCATACTGTGGAGATTTCTGATGATACTGCTTAGTCTTGAAAATATAAAGGAGAATTTTACTAAATTCACGAATTGCTTCCACATACCTGCAAAATAATGATAAAAGGCATGACACTAATTAAAGAATAAAAAACAGCAAGAAAGAAAATAGAAGCACATAATTGATATGAAAGATCAACTCAAGGATTGCATTGAGCCAAGATCCCGAGGCGATTTCCCCGGTCTAGGCAAAGCGGTGCCTAGATGGCGTCTAGGCGATGCCTAGGCGAACAAAATAACATTTATTTAGATGCCCCTAGATAATCATTTATTTATTTATAGATCCTTAAGTAACAATAATTGTCTATTAGTCACTGTGATTCTTATTCAATATATATTTCAGAAAATACTAATAAGTCTTTACATCCTTGCGTAACATTAATTGCGTCAAGATTTTGTTGTTGGATAGGTACTCTAATTATTGAACTTAATAGTAAATAGCCATTCAAATTTCTAAAAATTACTTAGAAGGACAACGGTGGATTTGCCCCAAAACGCGCCTTGCAATCACTGGATCAACTAGCATCCATCTAAATCTATCTCTAAGTATACCCTCATTCAATTGTTGCCTTGGAGTTGGACTAACATGCACACAGCCTCGCCTCCACCCACAACGGGACTCGAAAGGAAAATGATCTCATTATCATAGGTGTTGAAAAATAAAACTAAATACTGTAAAGAGTGTGCCTACATGCATACACCGAGCAACACCAATTTTCAAATCCCTAAACCCATCAGAAGATAAAAAGGTGGAAGGGAAAAAGAACCTTCTCCAAAGCACATAATTGTTTTGTTCTATAGTAGACTCTACCAAAAAAGAGAAGATGTAGGAAATAGTCAATATCCAAACCACATAACTGACAGAAGTGAGCCCAGAATTCAGGCTAATTCTCAGCATATTTTTCATATATTAACAATAGAGAGAGAGAGAGGAGTCAAAAGGTTAAAACAATCCTTTAAGCCAAAATCTATTGCCGGAGTCCTTTTGCCACTAAAATTATGTTGTTGATCATGGGGCTCCTGCATCAATCATTCAATCCACTTAATTGGTTTAAGTGATTTATATCCTCACGAAACAGCACTAAGTGGACCATTTGAAACAGATTTATGAAGTTCCATCAATATTACAGAAACATAAAATTGCCAGCTTTATGTCACAAACATCCAAAAGAGCATAAACCATTTACACAAATTACACAAGATTCCTGCTAATTTAACTTCAATAGCACGTCATTTTTGCACGCATTCATTGGGAATACCGTAAATGCACATCTATTTTCTTGCGCAACAACATAGCCTCAGTCCCAAATTAATTGGGGCTTTTGTGTGCATACACATCTATGTAAAAAACATCAGTCGCCGTCAAGTGCGTGTGAAATTGAGGTCACAAAAGTATTTTTCATTTCACGAACTCAAACTCGAAATGTGTCCAATTGAACTACCTCAAATAATCTCCAAGATTCAGTTTATTTTGGGACAAAGTTATGCTAAGAAGTTTAATTAGAAATATTTTCTTCAAATATACATAATGTTTCAATTGAATGTCAACTGCACATAGACAAAAATGGAGAAAAGTTTAGCACGAAGAAAGAAGCAAAAAATGCAGCTAGGGTGGCTAATTTAATGCTGAAAATAGATTAGGAAGATTACATACCAAAATAAAATGATTACATCGAGATAAATTAAAAAATCAACCCTACTAGAATGTTTTCCTTTGCCCCATTCCCATAAGCGTGCTTTTAGTCCAATTGACTACCTTTCGTCGAACTCCACCTATGTTGTACACTATGTGCGCTACATAGCCGGTCCCAAGTCCGGATAAAGGAGGAGGGTTGCGATACCAAAATAAAATGGCCGAACTAATAATCGCAACGTGCATCAGATAAATTAAAAAATCAACCCTACTAGAATGTTTTCCTTTGCCCCATTTAAGGATATGTATGATGGAGTAGTAACGAGTATAAAGACATTTGGAGGAGCTACAAAAGAATTTCCCATTACGATAGGACTACATCAAGGATCGGCTCTAAGCCCATATCTATTTACCCATAAGCAGGCTTTTAGTCCAATTGACTACCTTTCGTCGCAACTTGCAAGTATGAAAACTCTTGACAGATAAGATTAAAGGCTTAAAGCTGCAGCATGATAGTTCAATAAGGCTACCAGAGGATTGCATGGCAGTTAAAGATTAATCCCATGTTCTTTTTTTCCAATTAGAAAATCTGGATCCTTCACCAGAGCCCTTTACTTCTTCAGTTTATCTACTCTTGCTTCTTCCAAGCCCTCTCTTTTTTTTTTTTTTTTTTTCATTTTTCAGAATTTTTCCTATGGCTCCAAGTGTGCGTTGGCGATTGATAGCATACACACTGCAATTAAGGTTCTCCTTTAGAACCTATTTTCAATTACAAGTTAGGCATATGAGCTATATCATGGTATTAGACCAAGTCCATATTAAGTACAGCTTGGGTTTGAACCCCTAGCCTAGCACACGGGAGGAGTCACAACTTAGGCACTCAAGTCCAAGAGCTTTATGGCCTGTTCGCTTCACATTTTAGGGAGACCCAAGATCATGGGATTAGTTTGTAATTGAATTAACACATGGGTTTATGCATTAGTCACTTTTATGTATCTTGTTCAGTTGGGAGTTTTAAGGCTGGGAATAAATGTGGTTGTAATAGGTACATTTACTAAAGTACCCCCATTTAAGTTACATCTCCAACCAAATCGAAAACTCGACTACCTTCTTCACCTTCCGCGCTCCCTATCCAAGTTCCTAGATCTGCAGTGTTATTGTGTTAGAGAGAGAGAGAGAGAGAGAGAGAGCAACAACGATGAAGAAGAGATTCGGAGCGCCAGCAGCGAAGAAACCGATGCCGAGGATCCTCGTCTCACCGATCACGCTCGCTAGCCCAAACTTCTCCTCCTCAAACTCTCCAAAACCATTCGGTTTCAACCTCAACGGCTTCGAAAAGGCTTCGTCCCCTAAACGAAGGAGATCTGCAGCAAGCAAAGCCTATGTTCTGATCCAAAAGAGCGCGATCAGATCTCTGCACCAGAAACCAATCACTTCGATCGCAGATCTGAAGGAGCTCTCGTCTTCCAGTTTCGACTTGCTCAAACGGCACCTCGATCACTCCAATTCTGAGATTCCCCTCAAATCACCTCACACAATCGAGTCGACTGGTTTTTTCGGTTCCCCTTATGTTTCCGTATTTCGTTTCTCAAACAATTGGGTTTAAAGAGGGTAGGGTAGTTTGGTAATGTGTGAAGTCCAAGCATTAGGACTAGTTAGTGCCACCAAAATTGATGGTTTACTTTAGTCACCTCTATTGGGTATTAGATAGTCCCGTGAACTAGTTAATCCGCCAAGCGAACACCGGATTAGCCAATTCAATGTGGCTAATCCAACCTAAGACCATGAAGCGAACAGGCCTTTAGAGATATTTTATTTTGACCCAGGTTGCGTTCTTGTCCAACCTGATCAGAATTTGGACGTGCAGTTAAAAGTCATGTTGAAACCATATACTTCTAGTTAGTCTTTCAATGATGAGTGGGACAATAGGCTTTATCATCACCAGTTTCTTAAACATGTTTTTCTTGCCAGTAATGTAGTTTGGTAAAATAGAAAATAGTGCCCTAAGTTAAATTAAATCTCAACATATTATCCATGTCAACAAAGATTTGGCAAGAGGCTTTCATTAGGCCGTTACTATGAGGCAACATTCACTGAGTATGATTCCCATTTAAATTCCTTGAACTACCTTCTAAGCATTGGAATCTTCATTAGAGGTATGTCATCTACAATTTGCATGAAGCATCAATTGAAAGGTTATAAGCTATCTCCTTTCAAATGGAAAGGAAAATCATACTATCAGAATTCTGTCATATTGAATAATAGATAAAATCATACTTTTCAATTGAAAAGTTATAAGCTATCTCCTTTCAAATGGTAAAACAATATATCTTTTTTTGTAATTTGTAACTAAGGGTATCCAGGCCTCCTCTCCAAGATATTTACCCAAAGCTCCAGGGAATGCCCAATTTTTACTAAGATAGAAGATGGAGCTCAGGTCATTACCTTCTTAAGGCAACTATCCAATATCACAAGCTCTGAATCGTACATTCCATTTCAACCATCAATTAATTGTGACTTTAAAGTCTAACCACTCATTACCTCCAGATAAAATGCTTCCAATTAATTATTCCATACTAATAGCATTAACTCCTACAACATCAAGTTTCAGTTTTCAACCAAAAAAGTCCTAGCAGGCATCCAATATAGAAATCACTACCACGGTAGGCATCATACTTACAGCGACCATTTCAATAAATGATGTAACGCAAGCTACCGGGGATTTCAAAATAAAAAAAGTGATAAATCTACAACAATTAATTGCCACATAAGGTGGGCATAACAAATATAGAGAGATTCAAGAAGAAGCAATGTTTTCAATGCGGCGAGGCGATGTTAGGCGATTTAGCCTCGCTAGTTGAGGCGGGGCCTAGGCAGTGCCTAGGCGGGCGAAAAATATTTAGTTAGACCTCCCTAAGAAATAATTTAATTTATTTAGAGACCCCTCAATAGTAAGGGGCATACTTTCTCACCTACACATTCTCACCACCATATTTTCAACTCCACACTTTCCACACATTTTGAAATAAAAAATATTTTCCAAAAAATAAATAATATTTTCAAAAAAAATAAATAAATAATAATATTTTCAATTAAAAATATTTTTTAATAATTATTTTTAGGCCCAGCTCCTGCCTTATTAAGGGCTAGGCGGTGGAAACCCCCAAAGGCCTAAGGCGGCACCTTGAAAACACTGAAAAAAAAAAAAGCAATAAACCGCTAACGTACCTTCGCAACATAAGATTTGCAAAGCCATAGTGATAGATAGTAGTAATGTGGCTTCCAATAACACTAGTATACACTCCCGATTGACTGATGTCAATTGGCTTCAAACACTTCAAGCCAGTGTGATAATCACCAAGAAGACAATGAACTCGAAGCAGCCCCACCATGCTGAAATACCCTAAAACTTTCAAAACATTACTCCCGCCATTGTAATCATATCCATCAGTTGCTGTGAACTGCTCCAGACCTTCCTTCTCCTGCTCCAGTATCTGACTGATCATAGACTTCTCCACAAGTGCTTGCAAGAAGTTGAGCACACCATACACGTTCCACGCCTACAAAGATTAAATCAAAGCATAAACAGCAGCAGAAAACACAGTAGACAATGCTTCAGCATTGAATTTCTCCAGATCAAATGTTAGTTTCACACATAAACCTTTTTCATACTAACTTTTACCCATCACTGAATTTCTCCCAACGATCTATTCCCATTAACATTATGGCACTTAATTTCATGGAAACCTCTACTTAGCAGTAAATCTCCCCCAACTAAACGACCACCAAAAAATCCCCAAAAGTGATAAACCCTAACAACCTACATTTCATTCAACTAAACATCACCTGATACATTTTCCCCTAAAAAACATGAAAGCACTTAAAAGTCACCCAACAATCTAAATTTACGAGGTAATAATTCTCATGAAAACCTCTAATCAGCAGTAAATCTCCCCAGCGAATTGATCACAAAAAAAAAAAAAAAAAAAATGATAAAAAAAACCCTAAAAACCCCCACATTTCACTCAACAACTACTCTCCAAATAACAAATCAAAATCAAAATTGTCCCATGAACAGATGTCGTACTAAATTTCATGAAAACCACTAATTAGCGGTAAATCTCCCTAAACAATTGATCACCAATAAATCCCCCAAATTTATATAAAAAAAAAATGACAAAAAAAAACCCTAAAAGCCAAAACTTTATTAAAAAACTACTATCGAAACCATAAATCAAAATCAAAACCTGATCATACTGCCTGAGAAGCGCAATCTCCTGCTCACTCTTGTTCTTCATCTTGGCCCTGTACTGACAAAACGACTGAAACTGATAAACAAACTCGTCCACCATATCCCACAACCACTGATTTGGCAACTGCATGTTCACCACTCCGTGCAGCACCACCTGGAATAAACTGCAGTAATTGTCCCACGAATCGATCCGCTGCTTCGGCGTCGGCGACAGCCTCGCATACAGGTGCCGGAACCACATCTCCTTGTAGAGCAAGCAGAAGACGTGGTCGTGGTCGACGTAGGGCGCGACAGCCTCGACGGAGGGCCACGGAGTGTCCTTGAACAATCGGTCGCTGAGCTTCTGGAAGGATCCCTCGTACATCTGGTGGATCTCGTACACGTTCTTCTCTCTGATGTGGCGGTAGAGATGGACCACGAAGGTCTTCACGGAGTCCGGGACGAAGGTCGGGTCGTAGGGTTGTTGGTCTTGTTGGGGACGGTGAGTGATTGAGTCGGTGTCGTAGTGCGATGGGTCTTCGTAGTCGTACGAGGCCGCCATAGTTGATGATTGTGAGTTCTACTGGGTTGGTTTTGCAGAGATTGTTGTTGAAGAGAAGATTAGGGATTTTGAGTTGCAAAGACTGTAACCTTTATAAAAAAACGTTTACACCTTGTAGGCCATTTCCAAGTAGAGAAGCGTGCGGCTTTCATGGCTTCAAATGATAGGCCGTGAGAACATGTTCGTGCTAGTGACAAAGCACTCGACGCCGGTGGCATTAAGCGCAGGGGTAGGGTGAAAATTGCCTGTGAGAGGTCAGGGACTTACAGGGGAATGTCACAAAGAGTTGGTAAGGGTAAAGCGGAAAAAATAGCTTCGAAACCAAGAAATGAAGAAGAAGACGAAACGGGGAGGACTCAAACAGGTACGAAGAAATGTGGATGCCCTTTCCTTATCAACGTGAAGGAAAATGCTGACTCGTTGTGGTATATCACTGTTATATGTGGGAGGCACAATCACGACCCCGCAAAACACTTGGACGGCCATTCTTTTGCCGGGAGATTGGATAAGGCGGAGCAGGAAGTTGTGGTGCAAATGACAAAGGGGAATGTGAAGCCAAGGGACATCCTAAATACGTTGAAGCAAAGAGACGTTGGTAACGCATCGACAATGAGGACTATATATAATGCAAGACAAAAAGCCCGAAAGGAGGATGCGGGTGGGAGGACTCAAATGCAACAACTCTTGCACATTTTGGAGAAGAATAAGTGGTTGTCATGGCATAGGAAGGATCCCGATACGAATGTTGTCACGGAGTTATTTTGGTCACATCCCGACTCAATAAAGTTGGTCAGGTGTTTTCCATCGGTTATTTTGATGGATTGCACGTACAAGACAAATAGGTACCGAATGCCTTTGTTGGAGATTGTTGGCATCACTTCTACGCACTTGACGTTCTCCGTTGGGTTCGCATTCTTATCATCAGAGAGTCATGGGCATTATGTTTGGACACTTGAGAAGTTGAGATCCATATTGGATGGGTGGCCTAAGCCTGACGTGCTTGTTACCGATAGGGACTTAGCCCTTATTAGTGCAATAGAAGAAGTTTTTCCGGCCTCGTCTCACCTCCTTTGCTCTCGGCACATCAACAAAGTTGTTTTGTCTAAGACTAAGAAGATGTTTGGGGAGAACGATGGTTTTGCGCGTTTATGGGTAGTTGGACGAGCGTGATGTATGCCAAGTCGGAGGCGTTATTTGAAGTTAGGGTGAATGACCTCCGTTTTGAATTTGGGCATGTAAAGGGTCTTATGGAGTACTTGGACAACACATGGCTAAAGAGCTACAAGGAGAAATTTGTCTCGGCTTGGACAGATAGACTTCGCACTTTGGGAAACGACAACTCGAGAGGGTGGAGTCTCGCACATTCTACTCAAGGTACACCTGGGAACAATCGGGCTAATTTTGAGACTCTATGGAATGTGGTTGATGGACTCCTTAGAATCCAACACAACAATATCAAGGCATCGTTTGAGCTAAGTTTGAATGTCGTCCAACATGAGTACGTTGATGAGTTGTATCGACGATTGCGCGGTTATGTGTCTCAACGGGCGCTTAGGCTAATTAGAGATGAATTGGCCCGGGAGAGGATGTTGGTCACGATTCCACTCGTTGTGGTTGCGCGATACGCACCACACATGGCCTTCCTTGTGCACATGAGCTTAACCATCATATATTTGTTTGGGGACGCCCATCCCTCTCCAGGACATTCATGTTTACTTGGCGAAAGTTGAGTATGATACCCGAGAGTCCTGGACTCGTCCTGGGTACAACGTGCACGATGAGATTGAAAGGGTGTTGGCAAAGTTTAATGCATGCGATAATGAGGACGATCGACTCAAGATTATTCAAGGCTCGGGGAGATTAGTCGACCGTCGTCTACTCCAGTGTTGTGCGCCGGCAAAAATTAAGACAAAAGGGAGGACACCGGGTCGTTGAAGAGAAAACACGAGTGTCCCGATTCTTCAACGAGACGGTTGCCGAGTGAGTTTGAGTACGTGCTATCGACTCGAGGCCTCAAGTTCTAGGCGTAAGAGAAGTAAAGTTGTTCCTAAACTGCGTCGTGGTAGTCGACGCAAGCACAACGCAACTAACATGGCTTACTACGGTCATTGCGTAGATCCGGATTTGTTGCTACATGTTGAGGGCATCATCGATGTGCTAGCCGATGGGAATTGTGGATATAGGTGTGTTGCGCATGGGCTTGGACTACCGATGACGACGGGTGGCGGATCGTCCGTAGAAGGATGTACGATGAGCTTATCGGGCATGAAAACCATTGGCGCGAAGTCTAGGTTCGAAGTTACGAGAGTGTGAAGATTGCGGTGCATTGCGTAGAGAATCAAGTTGGTGCAACTTTCCAAGAATGGTTCACACTTCCGGACATGGGATTGTTAGTAGCCACTAGGTCAATGTGGTTCTCGTCAACCTATCGCGCGTGGGAGTGCCTCCACATTTCTACCTCTACGTAGTGCTCCACCATCCACCGGTCACACAGAGATCTGTCATTGCCATGATTAATGACAGAATATACATTGGCTTAGGGTATGTGATGCGAATTTGGTTGAATTGTTATGTTGTTTCCCGACAATATGGTAATGGTGTACTGTTCACATTGACGTGTGTTGCTTTGAGCACGAATGCACCCTTGCCATCCGTATACCGTCATGGGTACGTATGCTCGAGGATAGTGCGAAAGGTTGGCGAGAGACAGATTCGTATTCCGAGACATCGCGCCCGTTGCAACTCTACTTGATGCCACCATATCCGTTGTAGATTTGGGTACACCGTAGTGTTACAACTGGAACAATGCAAATAGTTTGGTTGTACAATTTGTAATTTTCAAAGTTAGGATATAAAATGATTGAAAGTTAGTTTCATTTGTTGTTCAAAATGGTTACTGGAACATTCGTTTCGGTCATGCATGACCGAAACGAATGTTCAGCTCTCAGTCATTCGCCACCGTAACTTAACGCTTAAGCTCGGCTATGAGAGACCGAAACCGTCCTTATAGTATCTAATGATGGGTACCGAAAGTTTCACCTGACATTCGGTCTTGAGTGACCGACACAACATGAAAAAATTTCTTCGAATTCCACCACACGTATGGACAATGAAACATCATAAACAATCATGATAATGTACTCAACAGTGCACAGGAGACATATAAACCATTAAAAAGTGTATGTAAAATGTAATACAAATGTCTATCCCTCCAACATTGAGGGTTGGTCATTGCTTGGGTTTTTTCACGTTCTTCCTTCGATACTCCTTCCCATGCATTCTCTTCTCGGGTGCCACCATCTGGCCGAGGCAGGCCGAGATGTGGCCCGGGCCGAGGGTGTGGAAGTGCTACCATGGTGGGAGTGCCTCGGGCCGGTTCGGTATGGCCGGTTGTCGCGGTAGGGCCGGTTGTCGCGGTTGTGCTTGGTTGCGGTCGCGAAATGTACTCGTGGGGGTGGGACTTAAATTCCTTCCCGAAAGGAGGTTGACCACTTGCGCATCAATGTGGTCCTAGCCGAGTCCAAAGTAGACATCTCCGGGGAGGTCCATCCATCGCAACGCCGCGTCCAAGGCTCGCCTATCATACGTGAAAAATTTCGGTTATCACAAATACTCAACATTGTGGAAATAATTATAAGTGCCACATTACGTATAACCATTCCAATACCTCAAGTATCTCGTTCTCTCGCTATGGTTGAGGCGACCATTACACGGTCCTCAAAGACCGGATTCGTGATAACAGGATGAGACACTTTGACGAACCAAGGGAGGTAGTCCGGTGTAGCTAGAAACTCAAATACCGCCTTCTCGCCCTAACTTCAGCAGCCCAACACATGGTTCCTCCATCGCTCCCAATTGTCTTGTTCGAACCCATACTTGACGAGTACTTGTTTGCAACCGGGCCTCTGTGTGCTTCCAATGGACGGTAAGGAGGATCTGGTATCGACCGCACGTGGCCAAACCGTCTTAGAATCCTCTCCGGTGGTAGGGCTCCACCACATCCATGTACTTGATCTTCCCACCGTAAAGGCCATCGCTTGCACAACGCCATTTTCCCTTAAATTCACATATGGGTCCCAAGTGACCTACAAAATATTCAACATATAAGCGCGGTGTAAAGTAAATTACCAAATTTGAGTACGTGCTTAAGAGGACATCGAGAGGTAATGGATAGGCACTCACCTCACTTGGTCGCAACCTATCCAAGGTTCTCCTAATGGCCCCGAGCTTGTCAACATTCGCAACCGTCTCGTGCTTTTGAATCCATCCGGAGACACGAGGGTGCACGTAGTCCACGTACTTCGCATTGGGCGTGGCTGCACAAGTTTGAAATGGTCATACACCCATCCCCGCATATAACGTTACAATGTTAGTTACTCCACAATTGCAATTTGGGCGAATCGAACAAAAGAATGCCTATTCCGTATATTTAAAAACAAACCTCAAGCAATGTGAGGTAGCCGCAATCTGGGACACTAGGACTCTCGTGGCGGACCCCAAGTGTCGATACAAGTAGGCCAACGCAAATGCTCCCCATGCGTAGTTCCCTACGTCGTCCAAGTCCTCAAGTAGCTTCAGCCAGCGCGATCGACACCCGAGACCCACTCTTATCGGCAAAAAGAGTGCACGACAACAAGTACAAACAGTACGCTCGGCCGTGCATTCCACAGAGGATAATTTCTGGTATCGAACCAACTTTGGGGCACCATCGACTCTTCAACCAATGTTTGCGCACCGTGAGCCCCTTCGGTGATATTCACCTCCTCCTCCGCCTCCTCGGCGCTAACCCCAAGAAGGTTGGAAACCATCTTGATAGCGTCGGAGCGAGATTCCTCCGTGTACCTAGCAAATTTGTCCACTTCTACAACTTTGCCCGTCACAGGGATCTTCAGGAGGAAGCTGACATCCTCTAATGAGATAGACATTTCACCAAAAGGTAGGTGAAATGTGTTCGTCTCCGGCTGCCACCGCTCCACAAATGCAGAGATCAACTCCTTGTTGGCCTTGCGGATGAGCAAGCATCTATCGCCGCATTCAAGCCGAACGCCGAATAATCCTCTGAGTCCCGCCGTGTCCGGTGACACGATCAGTAAATCCCATTCCGCTATTTGAGCTCCGTGATTGATACACTTAAGAACGGGCCGCTCCTGCAAATGTCAAAACATTTCGTCATTATGTGAAGACATGAGTGTTAAGTTAATAATTTCAATGATATTGAAATTACCTCATTCCTCCAAATCGATAAAGCCACATGATCCTTGAAGCTCTTCAAATAACGCCCGTCTATAGACCACCGGGGAATGGAGCACGCGCCTCAAAAGCCACTTCCGCTCTCCTTCATCATGGCCAGCCTCCACCTCTTCCGCTCCCCCCACATTACGATCTCGTGTCTATCATGGTTGTCATGGCATCCGAAGAGTCACCGCTACTTGACTCCGATGCATGCCCCTCCTCTTCTCCTCCCAAGCAACAACAAGATCCTCAGTCGCCCGGCATTGAGGGTCGAACCCTCATCGTGCAAATGTAACCTTCCACGATTGCCATCTACCTTCGCCTTGCCCTTACCATCCCGATTCTCCTTCTCTTTCTCTTTCCTGACGATGTCGTCTGGGGTCTCCGCCACCTCGCCTCTCTCTCGCCTCGGACCTCGCCCAAATTTCCTCTTCCCTAGTCACCTGGTTGCTTCTGACGAGCCATACTCCGCATAAATTACAACTTATAAGCGCATGGAACAGATCCCAACTTAAATTTACAAAAAAAAAAGTCCAAATCATCCATTTCTTATGTCTCGGTCAAGCGTGTTTGTGAAACGACATATATTTTCTATGGCCACCCACGACCGACAATTCCTCCAATGTATCGACATTGAACACCCGAGTCTAATGAAACGGTCTCGGTTTTGCGCCACCGAGATGAATTGACCATTCGAATTCTACAAGCTCTCGGCCACTCACGACCGAGCCTACCTTCACACTCACGCGCATGGTACAACCAATAAGTACGCCCAAATTCTCTGGTTGTACACCACCGCCACCACATTACCTAGAAGTACTTCCATCTCTCGTCACATTTCGACCGAGAGACCTATAGTCATCTCTGGTGGTCGCAGGCGAGATCATGATCTTTGTCGGCCTTTGTAGCCGACAGCTCGATTTCCCCAAAATTTGGCAACTCTCTCGTCATCCTTGTCCGAGAGCATAACCACATTCTCTTCCTCACGTGGCCGAGAACTGCGAATTCCCGCTTACACTAATGAACAACCCACCACCGTAAATCACAACTACTCTTCCAAATGTAACTTAATAACACTAAAAACGTACCTTCAATCGACCGATTTCCCGCAAATAATGTGTGCTCGAAGATGTTCAAACGAACCCTAACTTCGAGACGAAATCGCCCACACCACGACTCGACGAATCGCAAAAACCGTCAAACTGAGGAGAAACACAAGGCGAGACACGGAGACACGATTTCGGAGATTCCACCCACCGCACGGCTCACACAAAACGGTTCTTGGAGTCCAAAGTGAAGATGACGCTTGGGTGCTTGGGTGCCTTGATGGATTTGAACGAGGGGTAGTTTAGGTATTTCTCGTGTGTCTTTATTCTGATTAACTTTGAGTACAACTTTATATCTATTTTTTTTTATTATTATTATTATTATTATTATTATTATTATTATATTATTATTATTATTATTTTATTATTATTATTATATTTATTATTATAGATTTATAGATTATAGATACATAAATAAATAAGAAAAGATAAAGATCAAATCGTAACCATACTAATAGCCTGTTTGGTTCACATTTTAGTGAATCCTAACACATGTGATTAATTAGTGATGGGACTAACACATGAGTTTAGATAGTTTAGTCACATTTGTGTATCTTGTTTGGTTGGGAGTTTTAAGGTTGGGATTAAATGAGGTTGTACATATATATTGACCAAAGTACCCTTTAGATAAATAACCCTAATCAGCCCACTGTCACTGTGCATCCTGACTCACACCCTCTTCACCCGCCCCATCCTCCGCCGCGCGGAGGCGTTCCACTCCGCGTACGACCTCGCCGCGCTGATCGCAATCGAATTCCTGTACCTGATCTTCCTCTTCCTCTTCTCCCTCCTCTCCACCGTCGCCGTCGTCCTCTCCGTCGCCTCCCTCTACTCCTCCTCCAAGCCCCCGTCTTCCTTCTCGTTCTCCTCTCCTCCGCCCTCCCCCCCGCGCCTTCCCCCGCCTCGCCCGCACCTTCCTCTTCGTCTCCTCTCCTCATGATCCTCTACAACCTCCCGTTCCTCGTGTTGTCCTTCTTGCTTTCGCTACTACGCGATGGCCGAATCCGAGAGCTACCGAAACTCGACCTCAATTGTCGCCGTCGCCGCGCGTAGTGGTGATAGTGGTCGTCTACTTCGCGCTCCATGTCTACATTACGGCCTGGTGGCATTTGGCGAGTGAGCTTTTGAGCGACGATGTTCTTCATTTCTCCTCTTCGAGTCCGCCATGAGTGACCAACTGTGAAGCTGATGTGTTAATGTGAGGGGTAAAGTGGTAATCTCCACTAACCACCACTATGGATTAACTAATCCCACCAAAAATGGTGGTATTGTTTAATCCACTACCATGCCTCTTAACTAATCCGCTGGCCTAGTTAATCCTCCAAGCAAACAGCGGATTAACTAGTCCAGTGTGGCTAATCCGGACTAATCCCACGAACCAAACAGGCCATAAGGGTAGACACCAATTGAGGTAATCGTGATGATAATCGAATTGATCGTTGTGATCATGATGATAACCGAATCGTAAGCCAATTGTAAGCCAATCGTAACACCCTAACCTAAGCCAATTGTAAGCCAATCGTAACACCCTCCCTCAAACTCAAGATGAATTTCTGGATACCAACTTGAGTTTGTCAATTAAGTCCTGAAATCGTCTTTGAAGATGAGCTTTCGTGAATATGTTTGTCGTCTGATCAATGGAAGAAACTATGATACGCTGAAGTGTGACTCGAAGGAAATGTTGGCGAACAAAGTGACAATCATTCTCTATGTGTTTGGTGCTCATAAAACACATCTTTATGAGCAATCTGAATTGCACTACGATTGTCACAATGGGAGAGTAGCAGATGAATGAGTGACTCCCATATCCCCAAGTAACCAACGAAGCCAAAGTAGTTCAGAGGTGGCGTCAGCTATTGCCTGGTATTTAGATTCGGTACTAGAGCGGGAAGTAATTGTTTGTTTCTTGCTACGTCATGATATGAGGGAAGTACCCAAAAAAAAAACTATAACCAGTAGTAGATCGACAATCTGTCGGATCACCAGCCCAGTCGACATCTAAATAATCAGACAAAACAAGAGAATAGGCGGCAGAGAGGTGTAAACCATGAAACAGACTGCCCTTCACATATCGGAGAATTCAAAGAACAACAATGAAGTGAGCAATACAGGGAGCAACCATGAATTGGCTCACAATATGTGTGACGATCCTAATTTCTAAATTAGTAATGTATACCATATTTTGTGTATATGGTGTGTAAACCCTAGTGTGGGCCCACAAAATAATACACACTTAATGGAAATGGCAAAAAAAAAAAAGACAACGACTACTAGTTGACCATTTTAATGTGACGAATAAGGAAAGAAAAATAATTAGAAATCCTTGATTGATTTAGAATAGGAATAATCTTTGATTGATGTAGAATATGAATGATTTTAGATCTACCTATATCAATTTTTAACAAAGTGAAAGAGAAAAGAGGCACAACCCAAACGCACAAGTGGCCGGAAAGAAGATAGCAAGTGTGAGAGAGATTTATAAAGCTCGAGGGCATTGAATCGAGGTAACAATCCCACAAGCCGATCACTTTTGAAGTTTCCAAAGAGTAGGTATCCCCTTTTATTTAATTTTAAACTTGTGCGATATTGGTTGGAATTAAATCTTGTTCTATCGATTTACTCGTATTAGGCAAAATCAATGTTTTACTGAGATCTTAAAACGAGTTTTCTTGTTGATCGAAATGGAGTCCCAACCAAGAAAGATTGGATTAAGATATTGGAGTTCAAAAAAGAAAAGATGGACGAAGGTGGAGTGCCGCACCAGAAAACAAAACAAAAAAAGAAACGAAAGAGGAGATGAGCGTTGTGTGCGCATTGAGCGTCCCCCCTTTACACGGAACGGACTGCCTTGTGGTAGTCCAATATGGGTCTGGTACACCAGGCCCATGTAGATTGGTTCGGCCAAGGGCCTAACCACACAGACTGCCTTGTGGCAGTCCATGGAAAAAAGAAAATGGGAGGGAGCGCAGTGATGTGCGCTCCCCCTTTTACTACTCAACTTTTAAAAAAATATAAAAAATATAAAATTAATAAAATTTAAAAAATATAATAGATTAAATAATAATGATAATAATTAGAAATAAAATTATATATATAATTTTCAAAAAAAAGGATATCGAAGAGATGTTTTAGTGTATTAAAATATATATCTCGTAGTTGTCGAAAAGATTTCATAATTACATTTAATTATCGAAATGCGATGTAGTTTGTATGAATAATGAATATTTATTTATTTAGATTTACACGACCTCGGAGTACGCTCGTAAGTGCCAGCTAGGGAATCGAAAAATAGCGTATCAGGTAAGTTGAGATTTAAGTTATTGGTTTTATGATTATTTACCTTTTTACTAGACTATGTGATAGAAATTGTAACGACCCGAAAATTTGACTTGTGTCAGGTGTCAGGTCAGGGTCGTTTGTGGGATCCACTCGTCGAAATGCGTATGTCCGAATCTCGGGTGGAGACTCCGAGGTACCTTGTGTAATATCCAATTTGAGATTTTAATGTTAATTGTTGAGAAAAGTATATGCGGGGAATGCGGAGAACCGAAACACGAACGGGGACGCGCCTCGAGTCGCGTGCCGACGTGGGACCAAAATGTGGCTATAGTGGATTTATGTGGTTTTAAGGTGGACATTGGATACGCCTCGTGATACGTGTAGCGAAAGTATCGAGATTTTTGAAAAAGAGGCGGGTTGGTGCCTCGAGATGCGCACTGCTCAATTTTTAAGGAAAGCATTTGAATAAATGTTTTGATGTGCCTCGAGTTTCGCTCCGCACGAATCTCGAGGACACTTGATTTCTTCTTGAGGAAGAAACAAAAAGAGAGAGAGATAGATAGAGATATGGATAAGAGCAAGAGAGAGGGAGAGTGATCGGGAGGGGAGAGAAAGAGGAGAGGAGATGGGAGAGATGTGAAGGAGCTCGCGAGCCGCCAGCCTCCGGCGGCGAACTGCAAGCTCGCGGATCATCGGCATGGACGATCGCTCGCGATTCGGCAGCGGCGCGAGCAGCTGCGCAGCATGATGACGCAGCCGTGAGCGTGGGCGGTGGCGATATTGGACCGATTGGGCAACAGGTGTGAATGTCCCAGCAGCGGCTCATGCGCGCGGCAGACGGAGACGCAGACGACGCAGCAAAGTGAGCGCGGTGGGAGCGGGACGCGGACCGCGGTGGCTTGGTGACGGCCGGCGCGGGCGAGATGACCAGCGATGCGCTACGACGCACGGCCAACTGAGGACGTGGAGACGCGAGCGCACTGGAGCGATAGCGGCTCGCGAACCGATCGCGGATGGCGGCGGACGACGCAAGAAACCAAAGAATCGCGCGTCCCTCTGAGATGCGGCATGGCGGGCACCGGATGTCTTGCGGCGAAGCGCGACGCCGCGAGAACTTGACAAAGAATCATGCGGAGCAAAGAAAGCGCGCGGCGCGGCTCAGCAATGACGCAGCAGCGGCGCAATGCAATGGCAGCGATACAATGCAAATGATGACATGGGCGACATAAGCGCCGACGAGGGACGGCGCGCGCCAGCTGGTTAAGCGGCAAACGACAATGACGACGTTGTCAGCGCGGCGCGGCGATGCTCGGCTGGCGCAGCAAGCTGCGCGGGCGCGTTGTCGAACCGATTGATCATCGACGAGGGATGCGATTCGACAACGTTCGACGACGCGATGGATTATGGATTTTGAAGGCCATGGGACGTAATAGTCGGGTGTCGGGTGCGCAAATCGAGGCGTGAGCAGACGTCTTGAAGACGAATTACGGATTTCGAGGTAAGTAAACCAGCTAGGGATTTATACGGTATTTCATGTCTCTCCATTGGCTGTTGTTGTTTACTGTTATGTGATAGCTTTATTGTTGTTCACTGCTTTGTGATGATAGCTATCGTTGAATTGTTGTCGATTGAGTGGGTCCATTGGCAAGTGAGTCATGGTTACTGTTATCTGCGATATGAGAGTGTTAGGGTTGGGAGGTAGGGGCCTCGTCCTAAACCTGAGGTCTTGCATGGTCGTCCGTCGATATCTCCCAATTGAGTGTACGTTGGGGGCTCTTATCCGGGTCCATGGATGCTTCATAGTCGTACGGGCTAGGGCTGGGAGGCAGGTGTCTCGTCCTAGATCCGGGTCTATGGATATCTCATAGTCGCAAGGGTTAGGGCTGGGAGGCATGAGGCTCGTCCTAAACCCGAGTCTGCTGGGATTTTTCCGCGACTCAACGACTATTTGGTCGGGACTCCTTGTTATTTGGCCTCACTCATTGATGGATTGTTTACAGTCTTGTATATTCATGCGTTCTTTATTCCTTTCGTACTATTTGCATGAATTTGATTGCTTTGGATATTGTGAAATGTTGTGTATATGTCATACTGGATTTACTTACCTGGGCTCGTCATTCCTATGTTTAACTGAGTGCAGAGCCGCGGACGAGTAGCAGAGGGAAGGCTTCATAGCTAGGTGAATTTTTTTTATATTTTGTATTTACCCCCCTCGATGATATTTACTGGGTTCCACAGTTAGGTTGCCTAACTCCCTGATCTTTTTGTTGAGTTATGTAATATATTAGTTGCTTCCGCTAAATTTTTAAATCTTGAAATAATATTAATAACTCAACTTAAAACTTTTAATTTACTGATAAATGATGGATTTGAAGGCTGACTAGGCTCTCGTTGACCTTGTGACACTGGCTCGGGGGTCCACGTGGGCTTAGGCAGGGCGGGGCCCAATTTTATGGGAAATTGGGGCCGTCACAGTTGGTATCAGAGACTGCAGTTTTAAATACTCGACTCGTGAAGGAAATTACACTTCATTAAGACATAAACCAGCGGAAGTTAGGAATGGTTGAACTTAGAGTGGAACCCTATGATCCTTACTTAAGTTTTCGTTGGGAAGTGAGGAGGGTATTGATGTGTTGTATTATACTACTTACGATAGAACTACTTTGGTAGCCGTATTTACTCTTGTGTATCACGTGAGACACGATGAGTAAATTGAAAAGGATTGACGATAAATTTATCGGATTCAGAGAAATTGATTACTTTGCCTATACATACGTCCCTAGAAGAAAATCTGAATAGGAGTTCATAGGAAAGTAAAGTTTGAAAAAAGAAGGAAAAATGACGAATTGCAGACTCTAAGGGAGCAGAGTGTTGAGATGACTTGAGAGCTAACGATTACATCATGTACGGACTCCTTAGCTTTGACGAAGGCTTTGGAGTAGTAGTGTTGGATCAGAAGCCCAAGTAACTCCACTTTAGTGACACTATGCATTTATCGTCTCGGGGTTGGTGAAGTCGACCACCACCTTTAGGGACTAGTAAATGAATTAAGTGTTACGAGTTGAGGTAGAGTCTGCAAATTCGTTCTAAAAGTTAGGGGCTACCTAAGTATAAATCCTTTGAGATCGTATATCTCAAGAATTCTCACATGCTAAAATTTGTTTAGATGCGTTAGTAAACGTATTAGAACGTGCAAGTAGTGCATGTTGTACAAATGTATCCAATATGGTATATTTGTTGTGTTATAATATATATACGATATCGAGGATTCGTGGCTATAGAAAATGCGACGACGTTTCGGAAAGATGATCGTGATGCTGCAGGTTTGCGGTTTGCGAGAGCTGATGAGCTGCATACATCGCACGACCAGCAACTGCAGGAGATTCTTCGATTGTTAAGAGCACATGTTACACCGTCATCGTCAGCAGCGCTAGTTAGACCTGCAGTGGTCGAGGAGACGCATGTTCAAGCCGAGATAGTACTTCCTACACATGAGACACTACATGAGGAGATGCTAAGTGCGCTAACTGATACGGGTGTCGGAGTGACGGCTAAGGCGATGCAGTTTCGCGAGTTCAGCGACATCACCCGGAAAAGTTTCACGGTGGTACGGATCGCAGAGCAGCAAAGATTCATGTCTTGTTGGCCACACCAGATCATACGAGGTCAAGCATCTTATCAGCTTCGTGGTTCGGCGAGGCCGATGTCTGGTTGCGCACTACGGTGGCGTCGATGTGGACGCTCTGTGGTGCAGTCGATGTTATGGTGAGTGAGAGCGTGGGAGCACACGCATCGGAGTACCAGTCGCGTTGGCGGCATCGTTATAGTCGGTGCGAGGGTCTGGAAATGATCGGAGGAAAAAGAAAGTGAGACGGTCGTGGCTAAAAGAACGAGCTTAGAGCGTGGGCTTTATTGCGTTTCCGCCATATGAGGCGTATACGGCGCCAAAGTTAGTTGGTTCAGCGTAGAGTTATGCTAGTGCACTACAAGAGCCAAGAGCCGTCGATCCTCGATCGCACCATCGCAGAGTCGATGGCGAGGTCGTGGCCGAGACAGAGACAAAGTCAGAGTTCCAGTCGAGTGCACTGACAAGAACAACGATCTAGTCATGCACAGGGACAAGGACATTGACATGTTCCATTTGGATTGAGATTTCAACGTACCTGTATGGGCGTATGGACAGCCAGGTACAGCAGAGCCAGAAACATATTCATGTTATTGCCACGTCAGGTCCGACAACTATCCACCGTAACCTGATAGAGGTACGACGAGTTGGGTTGAGACTCACTCGATCAGAGAGACAAGTGGATAGTCAAAGAGACTGATTTACATTCTAGCATATATACAGCATATATACGTATGTTAGTGACGGTGGATCATGAAATTAAATGTTCATTTGTATTCATTTGTAATCCAATATATGTTGCGAGGATGTTGCCCTGGCATATATTGATGGGAGGAGACGGATAGTGTGTTCTTTACTTGGAGGTCTCGGAGGAGCCCAGCTCGTCGCGGAGGAGCCCAGCTTGTCGCGGAGGAGCCCAGCTTGTCGCGGAGGAGGCCCTACAGAGTAAGATTGAGGTATGGCCTTGGGCGAGTATGGCCATGGGCGAGTATGACCTTGGGTCTTCGTTCATAAAACACCATTGTCCTTTAAGACTTGCTTCAATTTCGAGGACGAAATTCTAATTCGTTGGGAAGACTGTAACGACCCGAAAATTTGACTTGCGTCAGGTGTCAGGTCAGGGTCGTTTGTGGGATCCACTCGTCGAAATGCGTATGTCCGAATCTCGGGTGGAGACTCCGAGGTACTGTGTAATATCCAATTTGAGATTTTAATGTTAATTGTTGAGAAAAGTATATGCGGGGAATGCGGAGAACCGAAACACGAACGGGGACGCGCCTCGAGTCGCGTGCCGACGTGGGACCGAAATGTGGCTATAGTGGATTTATGTGGTTTTAAGGTGGACATTGGATACGCCTCGTGATACGTGTAGCGATAGTATCAAGATTTTTGAAAAGGAGGAGGGTTGGTGCCTCGAGATGCGCACTGCTCAATTTTTAAGGAAAGCATTTGAATAAATGTTTTGATGTGCCTCGAGTTTCACTCCGCACGAATCTCGAGGACACTTGATTTCTTCTAGAGGAAGAAACTAAAAGAGAGAGAGATAGAGATTTGGATAAGAGCAAGAGAAAGGGAGAGTGATCGGGAGCGGAGAGAAAGAGGAGAGGAGATGAGAGAGAGGTGAAGGAGCTCGCGAGCCAGCAGCTCCGGCGGCGAACCAAGCCATGCGGATCATCGGCAGACGGACGATCGCCGCGATGCACGGCGAGCAGCTCGGCGGCGGCGATGACGCAGCCGTGAGCGTGGCCGGTGGCGAGATCGGACCAGTAGTGCAGCAGCGTCCCAAAGAAGAGCTTCAGCGGCGACGCAGATCGGAGAGACGACGCAGTGCAAGTGAGCGCGGTGGGAGCGGGGCGCGACCATGCGGCTTGCCAGTGACGCCGGCCGCGGGCGAGATGGCCAGCGGCACTACGCTTCTACGACGGCGGCCAACGGAGGACGTGGAGACTCGAGCAGCATTGAACCAAGATGCGGCTCGCGAACCCGATCGCGGACGGCCAAAAACCAGCGACGCGTCCTCTAGCGATGCGGCGTGGCGTGCAGCATAGCTGGATGCGACGGCGGCGAAGCGGACGCCAGCGAGGAACTTGACAAGCTCATGCGGAGCGGCAAAAGCGCCAAAGCAGCGCGCTCGGCAGCAAATGTAGCGGCAAGCGCGCTGCAATGCAATGGCGGCGCGACAATGCACGCCAAAGCGACATGGCGGCGCGGTAGCGACGCAGGACAACGACGTCGCGCGCGATGCGGCTCGCAGCAGCAATCTGCTGCGGTGGCGCGCGTTGTCGGACCGATTGATCCTCGACGAGGGATGCGATTCGACAACGTTCGACGACGCGATGGATTATGGATTTTGAAGGCCATGGGACGTAATAGTCGGGTGTCGGGTGCACAAATCGAGGCGTGAGCGGACGTCTTGAGGATGAATTACGGATTTCGAGGTAAGTAAACCAGCTAGGGATTTATACATTATTTCATGTCTCTCCATTGGCTGTTGTTGTTTACTGTTATGTGATAGCTTTATTGTTGTTCACTGCTTTGTGATGATAGCTATCGTTGAATTATTGTCGATTGAGTGGGTCCATTGGCAAGTGAGTCATGGTTACTGTTATCTGCGATATGAGAGTGTTAGGACTGGGAGGCAGGGGCCTCGTCCTAAACCTGAGGTCTTGCATGGTCGTCCGTCGATATCTCCCAATTGAGTGTACGTTGGGGGCTCTTATCCGGGTCCATGGATGCTTCATAGTCGTACGGGCTAGGGCTGGGAGGCAGGTGTCTCGTCCTAGATCCAGGTCTATGGATATCTCATAGTCGCAAGGGTTAGGGCTGGGAGGCATGGGGTTCGTCCTAAACCCGAGTCTGCTGGGATTTTTCCGCGACTCAACGACCTTTTGGTCGGGACTCCTTGTTATTTGGCCTCACTCATTGATGGATTGTTTACAGTCTTGTATATTCATGCGTTCTTTATTCCTTTCGTACTATTTGCATGAATTTGACTGCTTTGGATATTGTGAAATGTTGTGTATATGTCCTACTGGATTTACTTACCTGGGCTCGTCATTCCTATGTTTGAGTGCAGAGCCGCGGACGAGTAGCAGAGGGAAGGCTTCATAGCTAGGTGAATTTTTTTATATATTTTGTATTTACTCTCCTCTGATGATATTTACTGGGTTCCACAGTTAGGTTGCCTAACTCCCTGATCTTTTTGTTGAGTTATGTAATATATTAGTTGCTTCCGCTAAATTTTTAAATCTTGAAATAATATTAATAACTCAATTTAAAACTTTTAATTTACTGATAAATGATGGATTGGAAGGCTGACTAGGCTCTCGTTGACCTTGTGAGACTAGCTCGGGGGTTCACGTGGGCTTAGGCCGGGCGAGGCCCAATTTTATGGGAAATTGGGGCCGTCATAGAAATCATGTAAGTAGGACATACGGGTCGATTGAGGTGCATTATTAGACATTATATGTAGATAACTTAGTGGAGCTCGCTAGGAGTCCTTGCACCATATACTACAAGTTCGGGACAGTTGGGCCATACAAGTGAGAATAACAAAATGGCAGTCGCCCAGAATTAATATTTATTCATTGAGAATAAGAATAACTCCAATGTTCTCAATAAATGTTTGTTAGTAGGTGTTATGTCCAGTTGAACTAGTTTATGGACTTGGTGATAGGTAAATCTTTCACAGTGTAAGTGAATGGAGTGTTGATACCACTATGGCCATGGTAGGGTCAATCTTCACGAACTTCATCGTGGTTGACGAGTCTATCATAGTAGCTCGTACATGTCTAGCATTTGCACATTTGATGCATTATAAATTATTTGGTTTATATACTTTCTTGCTTATTCCCTTCGTCATATTAAATATTTGCAAGTCATGCATTTTATTTATTGTTGCATCTATTATATGGAATGTTCATAACGCCAGTAACTTAACCTAAACTTATTGAGCACAGTTGCCCCTTTGTGCTCACTCAACAATTTCCCCCACAAGTTCTTCATCGAGAGTTGATAAGGGGAAAAGAGTAGCTCCAACTGTCTAGAGGATTTTCTTTCTGTTGATTGGAATGTTTCGAGATCGAACCAATGTTTTGTTTTTATTTATATTATTTATCATGGGTTTTGGGATTTGAAATAAACCGAACTAGATGAGTATTTATTCTAGTTGATAACTTTTGATTTCTAGTATTGGCCTTATGTGGAAACATTGAAATAAGTTTAAATTTATGATATTTCGCTACATTTATGATTGTTTAATTTAAATTCCAATCGTCGATGTAAGATAATGAGTTGATTTACTTACTAGTTAGGTTCTTAACTCAGGAACGAGTTGGTTAGCAAGTTATTGATCGAGCTAGGTCGATCAGGATTCATTTAGGAAAACGAGTCCTGACAACGTGGTATCAGAGCGGTTTAAAAATTAATCAAAAAGTTTTGGGAATGGGGAAATTAAAAATCTTATCTGGTTATTTGATAATTGTATATAATTATATCAGATATATATAAGCTTTCAAGTTCTCACCTTCTCTTATTCCTACCAGCTGGAAATGGCAGACGAAGGGAATCCCAACGACTTGAAAAATTTGTTGGCTCATGAGAGGGTAATGGGAGAACTGATGGAAACTAGAATCACTCATCAAGAGGATAATGTCAGTCGAATGCTAGAACTCCTTCAGACGCACATAACTCAATATAATCATGATAGAGCCAATGTAGCACCATCAGTTCAAGTAGAGATGGAAGCAGACTCAGTCAACTGACGAGAGACAACACCAGTAGACCCTCCAGTGGCACCTATTGCACCAACGTCCCCAGTTATGGCAGCACCAGTAGCCCCAGCAGTAGTGCCAAATACTAAAGAGCGATCACTCTTACTGGCTAGGCTGAGATGGGAATTCATGAAATATGGAACGCCTAAGTTTTATGGAACAAATGATTCCAGAGCAGCTGAGAACTGGATAATGGATATGGAGAAGCTACATAGGGCCATGGATCTAGATGAAGAAATGAAGGTTAACTTCGTGTCCTTTTGCCTTGAGGAAACAGCTTACAAATGGTGGAACATGATCCTAAAGACTAAGGGCGAGGTCACTAGTTGGGCGCAATTCAAGGAACTCTTCAATGAGAAGTACTTTCATGAGATAGTGAGAGATCAGAGGAACTTAGAGTTCATTACACTTGAGCAAGGCGACATGACTGTGGCAGATTATGAATCGAAGTTCTACGAGTTGTCAGAATATGCACCGGAGATGGTGGCAACAGGCAGAGCCAGAATCAAACGATTCGTGGGAGGTCTCAGGCCATAAATTCGAGGTATATTGGCAGCGCTTGTACACCAGACATATGAGGCGGCATGAGGAAGCGCTAATATTAAGGTTGCTTTTGTAGCCCCGTATTATGAAGTCGCTATGATTAAAGACGGTATGATTAAGCTTGCTCCTGCAATGCGCCAGATACATAATCAGTTCTATGATATCCTCCAAGGCATCGCAGTGGTCACGCGGCCAAAGGAAGACTCCGTCGGGTTAGAGGTCAAAAAGTACCGGATAGTTGCCTATGCCGGGGGAACCGGGGTGCAAGGCACACATCATTTGCTTTAAATATGGGAAGCAAGGTCACTACTAGAATCAATGTTCGGGTGCTCCATCAGCATCTGTTGGCAGTATAGCTCAGCCGATCAGGGGACAAATGAAGGTTGCGGCTGAGCCAGATCCATACTCCACCCGTCAGCTTGCTACAGGTACTATTAATATTTATGGTAGATATATGTTTACTTTAATAGATTTAAGTTCCAGCATTTCATTCATATCGGGCATCATGGTAGATGAGTTGGGGTTGAAACATGTGAGGGATAATACATTATTCCCAACCTCATCTGTTGAGACTGTGTAGTCAAGATTGATGGCATGACCTATCCACTGACCTTAGAGTCATAGAGTTCCTTGATTATGATGCTTTATTAGGAATGGACTGGCTTTCCACATATCACGCTCACATTGATTGCTTCCGCAAGATAGTCTTTTTCGAAGTGCGAAACCTACCTCCATTCTTATTTCGAGGTGGGACACCTCCTCGACACACCACTCAATGAAAAGTGACGATTATTCAGGAGATTGAACGAATGATGGGAGTCACCACTTTGGGAAAGGAAGGTAAGGAATATGAGATTTAGAAGATACCTATTGTGCAAGAATTCCCAGATGTTTTTCCTTCTGATTTACCAAGTATTCCTCCACATATAGAAATTGAGTTTATCATCGATCTTGTGCCCGAAACAAATTCGATATCCATACCACCATATCGTATGGCATTTAAGGAATTGGAGGAGTTGAAGATCCAATTGGAAGAACTGTCAGAAAAAGGTTTCATAACTCCAAATATGTCACCCTGGGGTGCTCCAGTCTTATTTGTAAAGAAGAAAGATGGGAGTATGAGAATGTGTGTGGACCATCGTCAGCTAAACCGGGCAACTGCAGAAACAAGTACTCATTGCCGAGAACTGACGATCTATTCGACCAGCTGAGAAGAGCCAAATTTTTCTCGAAGATTGATCTGAGGTCAGGGTATCATCTGCTAAGGATCGGGGAGGAAGATGTTTCGAAAACATCGTTCATTACGAGATATGGTCATTTCGAGTTTACAGTTATGCCCTTTGGACTAATTAACGCGCCTGTGATGTTCATATATCTCATGCGTCATGTGTTCCAACCTTATCTGGATCAGTTGTCATCGTTTTCATTGATGACATAATGATTTACTCGAAATCCCGAAAAAAGCATGAGACACATCTCAGAGTTACCTTACAGACATTGAAGGATCACAGATTGTACACTAAGTTCAATAAGTATGAGTTCTAGATAATAGAGGTGAAGTTCTTGGGACACACTATCAGTGCAGAAGGAGTGACAATTGATTGTGATAAAGTTAAGGCAGTAATAGATTGGCCGACATCGAGTTCGGTGATAGAGATCAAAAATTTCTTGGGACTGGTTGTTTATTACAGAAGATTTGTTAAAGGTTTCTCCAGCATTGCTGCTCTATTGACACAACTGACAAGGAACAATGTGTTGTTCGATTGGGATGACAAACGCGAGAATGCTTTTGTGAAATTGAAGCAGAAATTGATCACCGCTCCAGTGTTGACACTACCAGAACCACGAGTTGCACTAACAATATATACAAATGCTTCAGGAACTGGACTTGGTGGAGTATTGATGCAGGAAGGGAAAGTGATAGCCTACGCATCTCAACAACTCAAGATTCATGCAAATAATTACCAGGTCCATGATCTCGAGTAGGGAGCAGTTGTCTTTGCATTGAAGATTTGGAGACACTACCTTTATGACAATGTAACGACCCATTTTCCAAATTAACCGCCACGAGGCCAATGCGGGCCTACAACTTAGCCTACCAGCGCCAGCTGTGTCCCACATGTCAACTCATCCACCATAGAATCATTATTCAACTACAACAATTTACTGTTTAAATTGTTACTGAACTCAATTCATATGTTAAGATCATTTAAAACCAAATAAATCACAGCGGAAGTCTTTTATCATGACAAACAATATATCTAAATATTAAAGTCATGCAATAACTCTGATACCTAGTGTGGAAAACCCATATATCATCATAGATCAAAAATGTACCTCAAAGTATAGAGTCCTAGTGTATCAAACAATCCCGAATCCCAAAATAAACCAAAATATGTATATACAAACGTACAAGCCTGGCTATACGTCTCCGTATTTCGGTAGCTTGCTCTTGCCCGGACTCGTCCTAGTATCTGCACTCAAGCCATTATAAAAAGACAGATGACGAGTCCAGAGTAAGTATTCCCAAGGAAATTAAGTGAGCAATACTGAAATAAATACTGGAATTTAAAGAAAACTATTCAATAAACATGCGGAAATAAAATACAGGCAATCGTGCTCAGCGCATGCATATGGAATAGTGGAAGCTTAAAGTGTTAGTTCCTAGCCCCTTGGGTCAGACTAGCGCCATACTTCGGATTCCCAACAGACTACTGCCGGCGAGTAGCACTCAAGCAAGGCCAGTATCTGGATCCGCTAGGTGGTCAGTGTGGAACCTACGACGCACTCATACGTGCCCGTCACTCTCTCGGGTAGCCCTATTCACCGAGATGGCACACGTGTTATGGCCCAGTTTGCGTACACACAGAAATGGCACGAAGAGAGAGCCTCAACGTGCGTCCATTACAACACGCAAGGAATAGAGTAATGAAAGACAAAATATGAATTCAAAAGCAAAAAGAAATATTGCTCAAGTAATTTCAGTTGGGATACTACACACCTCACACCGCACTCCGTGTAGCGTCACTAACCCCCGGTCCGACTCCGCCTAGTCCCGAATATCCTAAATTTTAGCCCGTACAGACCGATTTCCATGTATAAGTGATATTTAGTCATTTGTATGTGTGTTAAGTCATTTCACACAAATTATGTCAAAACATGGGTACATTAGCGCTCTAGGTCTGGGCATTAGCGCGCTAGATGCCCAGACAGTTGTACGTTCTTCGCCCAGACGAACATTAGTGCGCTAATTTTCTGGCCTAGCGCGCTAGATGCTGCTATTAGCGTGCTAATCGCGTTTTGGACAGCAAAACTGTTGAAATTTTTTGGGTTTTCTACCACCCTATCAACCCAACAATAGCCACAACATCAACAACAACACTTCAAAACATTAGAAACCCATCATAACAACAACTCACCAACCTCCAAAACATCACCAACACCTACAAAATTATGATCAAAAGAGAGAGAAAAATGTGATGTTTGTGATTCTCACCTTGGATTTAATGTTTTCACCCCTCAAAGCTCAACAAATCACAAAAACAAATCACCAAAACCCTGGTTTCTTCCTCTAAATCTCAGATAAGAAGTTGAGGATAGAGAAAAGGTTGTGGTTTGAAGTCAAAAATTTGACTTCTATAGTGGATTTGTCATCTCGACTCACTTATACATCACTAGGCCATCAAATGGCCTCTATTTGCTCCCTTTCCAACTACTAGTGACTCCAATTGTGACTCAGCTGGGACACTCATCCTTGTTTTCACCTCAAAAAGTCCATTTTCGGGTATTTCGACACCCGGTTTCGCGTCCCGAATCGCGACATACGCGTTCTACCATGTCCCTAACCACCAAATAGACATGCCATATTAATTATTTAACCAATTTTATTCATTTTGTGTGTATTATTTTCCCCGGCCTAGTGTTAAGTCGGTTAAACTACCCGGTACCCACGTTGACACGCATATCGAGGCGACTACTTACCACAAGGTCTAGCACGTCAAATGTACTCTAATAACACACATTGTGGTGTCATGTACACTATTTCCATATAAACATCACAATTTAAATAAGTCAGCACACAAAAATAACCATTTACTTAGCTCCGGGCACGCACAAGCATAATTGCGGGTCTCATGAGCGTCTGAGCTGTCAGCCACGTCTGCAACCACATCAAAAATAACGACAAATTATATTTAGGCCATTATAGTTCTTCCCAATTAGGTGAAATTTCGTCCCGAAATTTAAATTAAACTGAAACTACTTACCTACAAATAAGCGGGGATACCGTCGTCGCATAGTAGACTCGAGCTCCCAGGTGAGTCCCTCGGTCCCATGATGCTGCCACCTAACCAAATCCTTCAGGATCTCATTATTCCTTAGAATCTGAGTCATCCTATCCATGATTTCCACAGGCTCTTCCTCGTATGACACATTAGGTCGCACCTCAATTTGACGTATATCAACCATAGGCCTCGATCCAGACTTAGCCAGCCTTAACATGGAAATATGAAACGCTAGGTGTACCCCTGCCAACTGCGGTGGCAACTCCAGACGGTATGCCACTCTGCCAACGCGTTCCGCAAATTTGAAAGACCCAATGTATTTTGGTGCTAGTTTCCTTTTAATGCCCCCTTTGATGACCATTTCAGGGCGAAACTTTTAAATACACCAAGTCTCCAACCTTATAGCTCAGACCCTCAAGGTATTTATCCGCATATTTCTTCTGCCTATCCTGCGCCGCTTGAAGTCTCTGCCTGATATGTCTTACCTTCTCAGTATGGTCAACAACAATCGCAGGTCCTTCAGCCGTTGTATCTTCCAGTGTCGCCTAACATGCCGGTGACCTGCAGGGCCTATTATAAAGTGCCTAAGATTTTGGCATCCCGATACTCGCCTGATAGCTGTTGTTGTAGGCAAACTCACACAAAGGTAAGTATTCTTCTCGCGATCCACCAAACTGCAGAATACACGCCCTGAGCATATCCTCGAGAATCTGAATTAATCGCTCTGACTGCCCGTTAGTCTGAGGATGGTACGCAATACTGAACTGTAAACGAGTGTCAAACTGCTCATGCATCCTCTCCCAAAGTCTCGATGTAAACTGCGGATCTCTGTTAGAAACAATGGAGACCGGTACACCGTGCAATCTGACAATCTCTCTCTCGAAGATAATACTCAGCTGTGTAACAGAATATCTCACGGCGATCGGTATAAAGCGTGCCGACTTCGTCAACCTATCAATAACCACCCAAATTGCATCGTATCTCCTCGTCGTCCGAGGTAGGCCACTGACGAAGTACATAGTTACGTGTTCTCACTTCCACTGAGGAATGGGCAGCGGCTGTAGTAACCCAATCGATTTTCCTATGCTCAACTTTCAACTGATGGCATATATTTTAACTCAAGACGTATCTACCCACACCAGCCTTCATCTCTGGCCACCAGAACAATCACCGCAGATCGTGATACATCTAGGTCCGATCAGGATGAACAGTGTATCGCGATCGGTGTGCGTCCTCGAGAATGCTGCCCTTGAGCTCCGATACCCCTGGTATCCACAATCGACCCCTGTGTCTCAAGCACCCGTCTGACCCCTCAGACCACTCTGTGCACCCCGGATCCTGAGCCAGGCCACTGATCCAGAAATATCGGTCATTAGCTATCTGCAACTTAGCAACCCGTTCTAGAGACACTGTAGGAACTCGCATCTGACAGCAGATCTCTAGCTCAGCAATAGCCTATGTCAAACACAAAACTTACGCTGCCTCAAACAACCCGTGCTCATGTGTCATATGCAGCAATATTGTCTGACTCTCGATCCAGCTTCTGCTCAGCGCATCAGCTACAACATTTGCCTTACCCGGATGATACTCAATGACGAAGTCATAGTCCTTCAGTAACTCGAGCCATCGCCGCTGTCTCATGTTCAACTCCCTCTGAGTGAATACCTCAAACTCTGGTGATCTGTGAACAACACGAACCTCTCACCATACAGGTAATACCTCCAGGCCTTCAGTGCAAACACAACTGCTGCAAGCTCCAAGTCGTGCACTGGATAGTTCACCTCGTGACGTTTCAACCGTCGAGATAAATAGGCCACTTGGTGTCCATCGTGCATCAACACGCCACCCAACCCAGTGCCAGATACATCAGTATAAACTGAAAAACCTTTACCTGCCATTGGTAAAGCCAAAACTGGTGCAGAAATCAATTTCATCTTCAGATCCTAGAAAGCATCCTCACATTCCTGTGACCATTCAAGTCTAATATCCTTCTTGGTCAGCCTCGTCAATGGCGCTACAATCATCGAGAAGCGCTGCACAAAGCGTCTGTAATATCCTACCAAACCGAAGAAACTCCAGATGTCGGATACAGACTCGGATGTCTTCTAGTCAATAATTGCATGAATCTTGTCACCATCAACTGATATACCTTGACCACTGATGACATTGTCACGGCCCAAATCTCTAACCCCGTTTTAATTCCTTAATCAGGATCACCGACCCTAAACATGAACCTAAACACTAGTTTTCTCTTCAATCAGTCTACCGCCATATCAGTTGACAATTTTTAAAGGATGTCTGACCAGACGACCGCTCAGGAGCGACAGATCGCCGAGTTCATCGCCTACATGTCGGCACAGATGACTGCACTGGTTTCAACCGCCCCCGTCACCACAGCTACTTCTACAGCACCCCCGACCACGAGACTCAGCACTACGAGAGTTCGGCTTGCTTTAGAGATGGAGACTCGGTAGCGTTGTACGCTGTAGCAGAGAGTCAGGGACCCAAACTAGAGGAGATACCGGTTATTCGAGACTTCCCAGATGTTTTCCCAAAGGATTTATCTGGATTACCACTACCACGAGAGGTAGACTTCATCATCGACCTAGTACCGGGTACCAGACCGATTGCGATACCGCCGTGCCGTATGGCTCAGGGAGTTGGAGGAGTTGAGAACTCGCCAAGGATTTGGGGAGAAGGGATTCATCACACCTTCGATGTCACCGTGGGGAGCGCCGATTCTGTTTGTGAAGAAGAAGGATGGCGATCGAGATATGCATGCATCGACTATATGTAGTTGAACAGTGACGATCGAAACAAGTACCCACTTCCGCGAATAGACGATTTATTTGATCAGCTGAGAGGAGCACAATTTTTTTCCAAGATAGACCTGAGATCGGGGTATCATCAGCTTAGGATCAGGGATGAGGATAGGTCCAAGACAGCATTCAGCACGAGATACGGACACTACCAGTTCACGGTCATGCCATTCGGGCTGACCAACGCCCCCGCCGTATTCATGGATTTGATACACCGAGTACTTAGACCATATCTCGACCGCTTCATGATAGTCTTCATTGAGGACATCTTGATATACTCGAGGACACGTGAGGATCACGAGCAGCACCTCAGAGAGACGTTGCAGACATTGAGGGAGCACCGACTTTTCGCTAAGTTCAGCAAGTGTGAATTTTGGCTTGCAGAGGTCAAGTTCTTGGGGCACGTTGTTGGAGCAGCAGGGATTGCGGTAGATCCGGCCAAGATTCAGACCATCACGGATTGGCCGGCACCGACATCAGTATAGGAGATCAGGAGTTTTCTAGGGTTAGCAGGATATTACCGTAGATTTGTGAAGGATTTCTCGAAGATCGCTTCACCGATGACGAGGCTGACACAGAAGGATGTTGCTTATGAGTGGACTGAGAAGTGCGAGTCTGCATTTACTCAGTTGCCAAGAGGTCATTAACTACCGCACCAAAGCAGTATCTTGCCGAGGCTGGACATGGATTTCTTGTGTACACAGATGCTTCTCATACGGGTCTACGTTGTGTGTTGATGCAGGGTAGCGGTGTCGTGACATACGCATCGAGACAGTTAAAGATACATGAGAAGAACTACCCCACGCACGATCTAGAGTTGGCAGCGGTTGTATTTGCGCTGAAGACTTGGAGACACCATCTGTATGGAGAGAGATTCACACTCTTCACTGATCACAAGAGTTTGAAATATCTCTTCACACAGAAAGAGCTGAACATGAGACTGCGCAGATGGTTGGAGTTCTTGAAGGACTACGACTTTTCCTTAGAGTATCACCCAGGAAAAGCGAACGTAGTCGCAGATGTGCTGAGTAGGAGACCGAGTAGAGATGCTGAGATGGTCATATGTCACATGATGCATGAATATGGATTACTCGAGGCAGCGGCGACAGCATGTCAGACAGAGATTTCTACCAATACTCAAGTGATGATTTGCACACAGATGAGACTACAGACGGTGTTTACACAACGAGTGTCAGAGGGTCAGAGGACCAACCGATTGTACTCGAGATTCAGCAAGTTAGCGCAGAGTGCAGAGTGTACAGATTGGGCAGAGACGCCATATCGTTGTGTCGAGATACGGGGCGGTTGTGGATACCAGAGGTACGGAGGCGAGAGATGAGTGAAGGTCACCCAAGAGGGGGGTGAATTGGGTTACCGAGTAGTTATTGCCCTTTTAAAACTTTATGCGCAAATTGCAACTATAATGCATACACTATCAATGAATATATATATGCTATGCAAGTGAATGGAATGGAAGAGATGGAAAGTGACACACGATTTATAGTGGTTCGATCCAACGATCTACGTCCACTACCTAACCTCCCCGGTTAGGATTTTTAACCCCACTTATATTACAAATAAGTGTTACAACCTAAGCATACAAGCCTAGAGTGCCTAATTACAATTATGACTTCCCACCTAGCCGCAACTAGGATTTGTGCCTAGTCTCAACTAGGTCTTCCCTTTGACTTAGATTCCACTAAGTCTTACAATCATACAAATACAATAAGTTGCTTTGAAAAATAATGAGATACACTTTACAACACAAAGTGGTATCAAATTCAAACACTAGCAAGCCTCCTGTAGAGCCTAACAACTCTTATGCATGCAAGTATGAGAATAAATGGAATATGCAAATATGTCACCGATTTTGTTGCAAATCCCGAGATGTGAAATCGTTTTAAAAACTTAATATATTAGTGTAAAACCGATTTCAAGTCTAAGAACAATAGTTTAACAAAAACCAAGTTTAAGTGCAAAACTTTTGTTCAAATCAATCTTAGGGTTTGATAAAATAAATTTAAGTGCAAAACCCAGGAAGAAGGTGTTCAAACACACAACAAACGATTTTCAAATCAAATACACAAAACTATGTAGATTAAGCACAAGCAAGATTTTAGATCTAGGACTTTCTTACAAACAAGAGAATGACAAAAGAGATCGGCTTTGAAGAGATTCTTGTACTCCTTTGAAAGCCTCAAAAGTCTTTGGATTAGAGAGCTAAAGAACGACCACAAAGATCTCCTTTTGCTTCTTCACAAAATCAAAGTTCTTCTCTTTGTAGATTTTGAATTTTTGAATGTGTTTCTTCCTTCTTCTTAACAAAACCATTGTCTTGGTGGTTTTATAGTGATAGGTATTCCATTTTGACAGCTTTATGACCGTTCTAGGGATCCAAGGGTCCAAATTAGATCAAGAATTCAAATTAAAGTGTGTTTTCCAAATTGTCAAAAAAAAATTGTCGATTGCAATTAGCGCGCTAATGCTTTGAGACTGTGGCGCGCTAACTCGCACTTAGCGCGCGCTAATGAAATCATTAGCGCGCTAAGCTGCGGGGACCTCAAAACAATTATTTTGTCCCTTTGTGTTAGCGACCCTTAAACTCGTCCGGACCTAACCAACCCTTATATAACATGTTATACACGTTTATTATGAGTCATTAAGCCTAATTGGGTGGTCCTGGATATTTTTACAAATCCCGAAACGGAAATTCACGATTTCATAATGTATTAGGGGCTTTTCGCAAATTTACGAGTTTTCTTTTCGAAGACCTTTCAAAAACGAGTTTTTCTTTTTCGAAAACATTTACAATGATCTGTAATATGCAAATGACCATCCACACAAAGTTTCACATTGTTTAAACTCATAGTCCTAGTTATGTGTTTAAATTCCACTTTGAAACTTGAAGTAAACTTATAACTTTTGAAGAATGGTTTAAGAAACTTGATATGCATGGACTAATGCATTTGGCTTGCGTGAAAGAATTTGTATACCTTACATTGAAATTACAAATTGCGGTTTGAACTTTCATCTTCATTTCTTCATTAATGCCGAGTCTTGAACTTGTATTTCTTGAGTACCCTTGATATGTTGTTTTGCATCCTTTAACAAAAACTGAAATACACTAGATGTTTATTAGTACATTTTCACCTTGTTTGTTTCCATCAAAATCTCGGTCGGAGTGTGAGTGACTAACCACTTAGTCCAACAATCTCCCCTTTTTGATGATAACAAACAATGTGAACTTTAAAGGTGTAAAACGTAATCTAAATGTATATCGCATTCATGATTTTATATTTCATATATGCAAGTTCAAAACACATCAACCTTTTCAAGTTCAACCACATTTTTCTCCCCCGTTTGATACCATCAAAAAGTGGGGCCAAGCATCCCCATAAATAAACACAATAGAAACAATACGAGAGAAATATACTCTCCCCTCACTTTATGCATATCAATAAACAATAGTCGGTAGCGATACAAATGCATAGACGATAAAACATAGTGAAGCAAGAAATATCCATATAGAAAACTCAGAGATACGCAAAAAAATTCATGATATAGATAGCATAAAGCAATGAGAGCATAGTTGTGGCTTAAACATGAGTTTGACAAAAAAAACGAAACATCTAAGATCGACATATTGGAGCCTAATGCTCATCTAGTGGTGGTGTGTCTAAACACTCCTCCTCGAGGATGGTGGTGGACGTGCGAGAGCTGGGAGGCATGATCATTACGCGCGGTCCGAACTCGGGAGCAATTGACCCTCAATGCGACGAAGCCGATCATTCTCGATGCTTTGGATACTCGTCTCGACGACATTGAATGACGAGTCATATAGACGCTGGCGAACGACATTAGCGCGCTAATGATAAAATTAGCGCGCTAATGGGTCGATTCATATTCTCGGGCCGATGCGCTATTAGCGCGCTAATGGGTGTTATTAGCGCGCTAATTTCCTCTGGAAATTTTTGGTCAAGACATCATTAGCGCGCTAATTTTAACTATTAGCGCGCTAATTCCTCTCTGGAATTTTTTGAAAATTTTTTTTTGGATTTTTGCAATATAGCTCCGATTGTCCTCAAACTTCATGGACACTTTACTAACACCATATAAAAAGGTTTGGAATAGCTAAAACATATGTAGAAGGTCCGATTCTCGAAACATGCCTAACTCACGCCGAATTTTAGAAAATTGTTCTCTACGCAAAGGCTTAGTGAATATATCGGCTAGTTAATCCTCTGTGTGCACATGGATGAGTTTAACATCGCCCTTTTGGACGTGATCACGAAGAAAATGATGTCTAATCTACGGTGCCACAACCATGCATCACATTCACTTTGTGCACTCAAACATGAGACATTTTGCATATTCATCTCATCAAAGTTAATGGCATAAACATTTTTATCTCTATATGCAATAAATAAGGTTTCATGCTTCTCATTCCTAACAATGCATTTTGATGATTCAAACATAACATGAAATCCTTTGTCACACAATTGACTAATACTGAGCAAATTATGTTTCAATCCATCAACAAGATAAACGTTAGAAATAGAAAGTGAATTGTTACCGACGGTTCCGAGACCAATAACTCTTCCTTTGTTGTTGTCTCCAAATGTAACCTTTCCACCATCATGCCGCTTTAGTTTAATAAATTGATGTGCATCTCCGGTCATGTGTCTTGAGCACCCACTATCCAAGTACCATGGGGTGCTCTTCCTCGCATCCTACTCAATGGGAAACACACTAGATTTTGGTACCCAAACACCTTTGGGTCCGAGAATGTTAGTGTAGTAAACATTTTTAACTACCCATGCTAGTCTATCCACTTTGGCCTTTTGTAATGCACATTTCCCGACCACATGAGTCTTGTTGCATTTAGAGCATCTATGATCATCATTTAGCAATTTCTTGTAACTTAACAAGTTTGCTCCATAACCTATGCCTCTTTTGTTGAGTGCACGTCGTTGTGCTCCCAACATCATGTCAAACATTTCTTTACCATTTGTAAACTTATGCACCGTGCTAGTCAAGTCCTCTACTTCCTTGACTAAAGCATCTCTCTCCTCTATGACTTCATTTAAGTCACTTTGGAGATCATTAATGGTCTCATTTTGTGACTCTATTTCACTAATTGCAATGGTCAAGCTCTTTTTGAGTTGTTTGGTCTTTTTGACCTCCTTTTCCAACTCTTTCCTAAGCTCATCAAGATTTGGAACATCATCCAAATCATCAACATTATCAAAGTTAAAAGAGTTAGAATTTACCTCGCCTTGTGCCATGAGACAAAGTATTGCCTTCTCACTTTCCGATTCGGATTCCGAACTTGATGATGATGAGTCATCCCAAGTTGCTTTGAAACTCTTCTTTCCTTTCTTCTTGTCAAACACCTTCTTGGATTTGCAATCCGCCATGATGTGACCCGGTTTGCCGCAACCGAAGCATATGATTTCATTTGAATTTCCTCCCTTGCTTCCACTTCAAACTTCTTCTTATACTTGTCTCGCTTGTACATGGCCCTGTTGAGCTTTCTTGAGAGCATAGCTACTTCCTCCTCAAGATCATTGTCATCACATGATTTTTCATTTTCAATGATCTCTACCGATGCACTAGGGGAGCTATTTGCCTTCAAGGCGATATCTTTTCTTGAACTCTTAGTACCTCCACTTAATGCTTCCAATCTTGCTCGGTCTTTAAGTTCAAATTCATGGACTTGTTAGCTCTCCACACAATGCATCAAATGTGTAATCTCCAAGATTTTGTGCCGATTGGATAGCATACTTCTTGGCATCCCATTCCTTAGGCAAGCCTCTAAGGAATTTATACACCGAGGTTTCTTGATCATAATTCTTTCCAAGATTCTTGATCTCATTCAATAGTTTAGTGAATCGAGTGATGGCGGTGGCTATGTCTTCATCGGACCCAACTCGGAAAGTTTCATAGTGCTCCTCAAGAATTCTCAACTTGGTCTTCTTCACTTGCATGGTACCTTCATAGTGTACCCCAAGCTTCTCCCATACTTCCTTAGCCGTTTGACAAGCACTTACTCGGTTAAATTCATTTTCACTTAGCGCACAAAACAAGTGATTCATGGCTTGATCATTTGATAGCTCAATCTTTATCTCCTCGGCGGTGTACTCTTTCAAGGGCTTATCCGGTGGAGTGTAGCCACTTTCAATTGCATCCCATAAGAATCTATTTTGTGCTCTAATGTAGAATTTCATTCTCACTTTCCAATGAGCATAGTTAGTTCCATCAAAATACGGAGGCCTAATCGAAGAGTTGCCTTCCCGAAGGCGAGCCGGATCTAAGGTTTGCATCCTTGCACAAAAAGAACACTCAAAGATACGTTAGTAATACTTTGAGCAATAACCCGCTCTGATACCAATTGAAGGTCACCCAAGAGGGGGGGTGAATTGGGTTACCGAGTAGTTATTGCCCTTTTAAAACTTTATGCGCAAATTGCAACTATAATGCATACACTATCAATGAATATATATATGCTATGCAAGTGAATGGAAGGAAGAGATGGAAAGTGACACACGATTTATAGTGGTTCGATCCAACAATCTACGTCACTACCTAACCTCCCTAGGTTAGGATTTTTAACCCCCACTTATATTACAAATAAGTGTTACAACCTAAGCATACAAGCCTAGAGTGCCTAATTACAATTAGGACTTCCCACCTAGCCGCAACTAGGATTTGTGCCTAGTCTCAACTAGGTCTTCCCCTTTGACTTAGATTCCACTAAGTCTTACAATCATACAAATACAATAAGTTGCTTTGAAAAATAATGAGATACACTTTACAACACAAAGTGGTATCAAATTCAAACACTAGCAAGCCTCCTAGAGCCTAACAACTCTTATGCATGCAAGTATGAGAATAAATGGAATATGCAAATATGTCACCGATTTTGTTGCAAATCCCAGAGATGTGAAATCGTTTTAAAAACTTAATATATTAGTGTAAAACCGATTTCAAGTCTAAGAACAATAGTTTAACAAAAATCAAGTTTAAGTGCAAAACTTTTGTTCAAATCAATCTTAGGGTTTGATAAAATAAATTTAAGTGCAAAACCCGGGAAGAAGGTGTTCAAACACACAACAAACCGATTTTCAAATCAAATACACAAAACTATGTAGATTAAGCACAAGCAAGATTTTAGATCTAGGACTTTCTTACAAACAAGAGAATGACAAAAGAGATCAGACTTTGAAGAGATTCTTGTACTCCTTTGAAAGCCTCAAAAGTCTTTGGATTAGAGAACTAAAGAACAGCCACAAAGATCTCCTTTTGCTTCTTCACAAAATCAAAGTTCTTCTCTTTGTAGATTTTGAATTTTTGAATGTGTTTCTTCCTTCTTCTTAACAAAACCATTGTCTTGGTGGTTTTATAATGATAGGTATTCCATTTTGACAGTTTATGACCGTTCTAGGGATCCAAGGGTCCAAATTAGATCAAGAATTCAAATTAAAGTGTGTTTTCCACCACAAAAAAAAAAAGTCGTCAGATTGCAATTAGCGCGCTAATCTTTGAGACCTGGCGCGCTAACTCGCACTTAGCGCGCTAATGAAATCATTAGCGCGCTAACTGCAGGACCTCAAAACAATTATTTTGTCCCTTTGTGTTAGCGACCCTTAAACTCGTCCGGGACCTAACCAACCCTTATATAACATGTTATACACGTTTATTATGAGTCATTAAGCCTAATTGGGTGGTCCTGGATATTTTTACAAATCCCGAAAACGGAAATTCACGATTTCATAATGTATTAGGGGCTTTTCGCAAATTTACTGATTTTCTTTTCGAAGACCTTTCAAAAACGAGTTTTTCTTTTTCGAAAACATTTACAATGATCTCGTAATATGCAAATGACCATCCACACAAAGTTTCACATTGTTTAAACTCATAGTCCTAGTTATGTGTTTAAATTCCACTTTGAAACTTGAAGTAAACTTTTGAAGAATGGTTTAAGAAACTTGATATGCATGGACTAATGCATTTGGCTTGCGTGAAAGAATTTGTATACCTTACATTGAAATTACAAATTGCGGTTTGAACTTTCATCTTCATTTCTTCATTAATGCCGAGTCTTGAACTTGTATTTCTTGAGTACCCTTGATATGTTGTTTTGCATCCTTTAACAAAAACTGAAATACACTAGATGTTTATTAGTACATTTTCACCTTGTTTGTTTCCATCAAAATCTCGGTCGGAGTGTGAGTGACTAGTAGTCCAACAATGAGATCCTTCAGAGTCGCATCGTTCCGGATGTACCGTACATCCAGGCAGGACTAAGATGTACCATGACATGAGGAGACATTTCTGTTGGTCTGGGATGAAGGCAGACGTGTCTAGATTCATCAAAAATTGTGGTATATGTCAGCAAGTGAAGTCCGAGCATCGCAGACCCGGGGGTTTTTCTACAGCCGCTTCCCATTCCTCGATGGAAGTGGGAAGACATCTCTATGAATTTTGTCAGAGGATTTCCGAGGACCGCGAGAAGACATGATTCAATCTGGGTTATAGTTGACAGCCTGACGAAGTCTGCTCATTTCATACCAGTGGCATCGCATTACACGTTCGATCAGCTGAGCGTACTGTTCGAGAGAGATTATCAGGCTGCACATGGTACCATTAACGATCACGTCAGATCGAGATGCTATTTCTACGTCCAGGATGTGGCGGAGTATGAAAGAGCAGTACGGTACGCGCCTACAGTTCAATACGGCTTTCCACCCTCGGGCCAAGCCACGGCGATGAGAGATTGATTCAGGTCATCAAGGACATGTTGCGGGCATGCGTGTTGGAGTTTGGCGGATCTTGGGCGGAGTACCTACCGTTGTGTGAGTTCGCTTATAACAATAGTTATCAGGCTAGTATTGAGATGTCGCCATTTGAGGTTTTGTATGGCAGACCGTGTCGCTCGCCATCGTGTTGGGCTGAGCCAGAGGACCAGGAGATAGTGGGGCCTGAAATTGTTGTTGACCACACGGAAAAGGTCAAAGTAATCCGTCAGAGACTCAGAGGAGCACATGAGAGACAAAAAAGATATGCACATAAGTATCGCGGTGATCTCGCGTATTCCGAGGGAGCCTTTGTCTATTTAAAAGTTTCCCCTCGGGAGGGTCTTCAGAGATTTGGGGTGAAAGGCAAGCTTGCACTGAGGTACATCGGACCTTTCATGATTAAGAAACGGGTCGGAAAAGTGGCATACGAGCTTGAATTACCTCCACAGATGTCAGGGGTCCATCCAATGTTCCACATTTCGATGCTTCGACTAGCCGAGTCGAAGGCAAGCGTGCGACCGATAGTTGACTTGAGTCAGATCGACCTGAGCGAGGACATCTCTTACGAGGAACAGCCCATTCAGATCCTAGATCGGAAGGTACAATAGTTGAGGAGCAAGTCCATCCCGAAGGTACTCGTCAAGTGGCAGTTCCATGATGACACGGAACTCACTTGGGAGCGGGAGGACTACATGCGAGATAGATTCCCGTACCTGTTCGAGTGAGCTAGAACTGTAACTTAAACTTAATTTCGAGGACGAGATTTTCATTTTGTTGGGAATATTTGTCACGGCCCAAATATCTAACCCCGTTTTAAGTCCTTAATCAGGATCACCGACCCTTGATGTGGGACCTCCACTGTGATACGTGCACCGATCGAGGCATGTGGCCGAGGTATATCATATTTTTGTATTGATGTGTGCCTAGTGTTATGTATTGTGTAGACTCACTAAGTCGGTTTGTACAGTTGTAGGCGTCGAGACGAGAGCGGGGACACGCCTCGAGTAGCGTGCGAGCCGGGGAATCGGGTGGTTAGCATTTTGGTAAATTTTATTTAATACTAATATGAAATAAGGAATTACTTATAGGCCTATAGTTGAGTAAAAATGGAATAGGTATTGGGTTACTAACGACGCGGCGGTACGCGGATATCACGGTTCGGACGGAAACCGGACGTCGAAACGCCCTGAAACACGGGCGAGTGTCTTAGCGGTGTCACAATTAGCTGTCAACACACCCAACAACATCACACTTGTCACAACTACATCAACACTTGTCCCATTTTCCCACCACGTGCCACCACCCCACCTACCCACTTACACCACACACACACAAACACACACACACACACAAAACACACAGAGACACACAGGGAGGCCGAAAGCGAGGAAGAAGAAGAGGAGAGGAGGAGGAGAAGAAGGGACGCGCCGGGAAGGATAGGAGATCAAAATCGCGGTGAGTCGTTGCTTTTTGTTGTGGGTTTGGTGGTCGGCGGTGGAGTGGCCGAGAGTGGGGTTCGGCCATGGAGGCCGAACCCCATGGCCGAACTGTGCCGAGGTGGTATTCCACCGGGGTTGGGGTGGAGAGCAACGTGAACCCATCACCGGAGAAGATAAGAAGAAAAAAAATAAATTTGTTCTTGCTCCCGATCGAACAAGTCGATCGCGCGCGTGTGCACCCCCTTACTGGGTCGGGCCAAGAAAGAGCCGAGCCTGGACCTGTTCTGGTCCTGGCCGGGTCGGGTCCGACCCGTTTGGGTCGACCCGACCCAAATAGAAATAAAAAAAAAAAAAGAAGAGAAAAATGAAAGAAAAATGAAAGAAAATTTCGAAAAAATTTCGAAAAAAAATTGGAAAAAAATTGGGGAAATTTATATGTCGATAAAATAAATAGAAATTGATAAAGTTCTATGAAAAGAACATATGTGGGAATGTCGGTGATGTTTAAATTGAGCTTAAACCCACTATATTTGAACTAATGAGACACCAAACTCAGGAACTTAGGAAAAAGGGTACGGGAGAGCGAATACAAGATTTGGAGTTACGGGAGGCCAGTAAAGCTAGAACTTTACTTTGTCGTTGTGAGTATACCCAATGAAGATTTTACTTGGCATTTCATTTCTATTAATTGTTGTCATTGCATAGTCATTTTGACTATTTTGCATTTGTACTCTTATATCATGTGTTCTTTGTGTCTATGCTCATTTGATGAGTCTATTTTGCATGATATCCATTCATTTGATTTAATTCATTGATTCTATCCCATGCTATGTCTATTCTTGTTGTTTTAAATGTGAATTGAATGATAAATAGCATGCTATTAGGCTAGTGAATATCTTATAAATGTTTAATAGGACTTGTATTCCATATTTTTTTAGGTGTGTAGATGTGCCTATGCCTTGACAATCCATACCTGGTATTTCTTGAAATTTAAAAAGTAGTTTTTGCATTTAGGTCCCGTACTCGATTGAGGTTTGCGCGACTCACGGGGTTAGAGTCCCCGGGGATGTTGGCACATGTTACTTAACACTGTATGACACTCGGGGTTAGAGTCCCTGAGGTGGTCTACACACCGGGGTTAGAGTCTCTGGTAACACTTGGGTTAGAGTCCCTTGTGCTATATGATTCTTGAGTCGGAGTGACACGTTTCACTACCGACCAGACCTAAATCACTACTACTTAGCCTAGTGTCAGTATCACTTGTTTAACTCTGGTATTTACTCGCATATGGTTTATTTTCCAGTTTTCTCATTTATATGCTTTTAAAGACCATTTGAATAATTGGAAATGCAAATTAAACTTGTCATCGGGGATTATTGTTTTATTCTTGTACTCACCGTCCTTTTTATGACGGTGGGTGCGAGCGTCTACCAACGAAGGGCAAAGAGAAGATCGACGATTATCCACGAGCCGCGGCGCGTCACTGCATCGATTGTAGGCCTTCTTTTGATATTTTGATTGTATATGTTATATACGTCTTTCAAGATACTATTTGAGGTTGTATATTGGGTTGAGCGTTAGTTCCCCGACTTGACTTATACTATTTTTGTTTCACTGCATTTTGAGGACTTTATATATGTGATGTCATTTCCTGATTTTCCACACTTATGATTTTATAAATGGCTTTCGCATAAGTTACTAATTGCTTCCGCATAATCAATAAGACTTCCGCTAATTAATTAAGTGTATTACTTATTCTGAACACGAGAAAAGAGACGTCTAGGTTGATACTGTGACGACCCCTCTCCTAATCTAGGGCACCGCCCGACCTAATCTCGTAATTAAGCTCTAATTATATCCACGCAGGACTTAACTACGTATTAGTCAGCCTTTACAACCTAGATGCCTCTTTTCTCGTGTTCATGATAAGTAATACACTAGTCCTACTAATTTATAAAATTTAAAGTTAATTAAAACTTCTTATTAAATTAATTAATTAGCGGAAGTCTTATTGATTATGCGGAAGCAATTAGTAACTTATGCGGAAGCCATTTATAAAATTCTAAGTGTGGAAAATCAGGAAATGACATCACATATATAAAGTCCTCAAAATGCATTGAAGCAGTAAAATAGTCTAAGTCAAGTCGAGGAACTAGCGCTCAACCCAATATACCACCCCAAATAGTATCTGAAAGACGTATATAACATATACAATCAAAATATCAAAAGACCTACACCGATACAATCGATGCACGATGACGCGCCGCAGGCTCATGGATAATCGCCGATCTTTTCTTTGCCCGGCCTGCTGGTAGACGACTCTGCACCCACCGTCATAAAAAGGACGGTGAGTACAAGAATAAAACAGTAATCCCCGATGACAAGTTTAATTTTGCATTTTCAAATATTCAAATGATATTTAAAAGCATATAAATGGGAAAACTGAAAAATAAACCATATGCGAGTAAATACCAGAGTTAAACAAGTGATACTGACACTAGGCTAAGTAGTGGTGATTTAGGTCCGGTCGGCAGTGAAACGTGTCACTCCGACTCAATAATCATATATCACGAGGGACTCTAACCCAAGTGTTACCAGGGACTCTAACCCCGTTGTTACCAGGGACTCTAACTCCGGTGTGTAGACCACCTCAGGGACTCTAACCCCGAGTGTCATACAGTGTCAAGTAACATGTGCCGACATCCCCAGGGACTCTAACCCCGTGAGTCGCGCACACCTCGATCGAGTACGTGACCTAAATGCGAAAACTACTTTTTAAATTTCAAATAATACCAAGTATGGTTTGTCAAGGCATAGGCACATCTACATACCTAAACAAATAAAGAATACAAGTCCTCTTAAACATTTTTAAGATATTCACTAGCCTAATAGCATGCTATTTATCATTCAATTCACATTTGAAACAAACAAGAATAGACATAGCATATGATAGAATCAATGAATCAAATCAAATGAATGGATATCATGCAAACTAGACTCATCAAGTGAGCATAGACACAAAGAACACATGATATAAGAATACAAAGGAAAATAGTTAAAAGGACTATGCAATGACAACAATTAATAGAAATGAAATGCCAAGTAAAGTTGTCATTGGGTATACTCACTACAACAAAGTAAAGTCCTAGCTTTACTGGCCACCCGTAACTCCAATTCTTGTATTCGCTCTCCGTACCATTTTTCCTAGGTTCCTGAGTTTAGTGTCTCATTAGTTCAAATAAAGTAGGTTTAAGCTCAATTTAAATATCACCGACATTCCCACATATGTTCTTTTCATAGAACTTTATAAATTTCTATTTATTTTATCGACATATAATTTTTTCCAATTTTTGCCAATTTTTTCGGTATTTTTCCAACTTTTCTTTCATTTTTCTTCCCTTTTTCTCTTTTTTTTTTATTTCTGTTTGGGTCGGGTCGACCCAAACGGGTCGGACCTGACCCGGCCTGGACCAGAACAGGTCCAGGCTCCGCCCATGGGCCGAGCTTGGCCCGTTCTAGGCCCTGCCCAGTAAGGAGGTGCACACGCGCGCGCGATCAATTGGTTCGATCGGGAGAAAGAACAATTTTTTTTTTTTTTTTTTTTTTTTTTTTTTTTTTTTTTTTCGGGTTGGGCTTCCATCCCCAACCCCAAGTGGAATTCGCATGCAGGGGAGACTACTCCCCTGCCTTCTTTGAGCTCGGACGAACTGTCATGGTAGTTCGTCCGAGTTCGTCAATTCAAACCCACGACCATGACCGACAGCAACAACAAACGACACAACTCATTTGGTGTTCACCTTCGTCGAGCTCTCAGTTTCTTTCTCCCGCTCTCTTTCTCTCTCTCTCTCTCTCTCTCTCTGCCGGTCTCTTCTTATTCTTTCTCTCATTCCACTCGGTTTTCTTCCTCTTTCGGCCCGATCGGTTGTGCGTGTGTGCGTGTGTGTTGTGTGTGTGTGGTGTGTAGGTGTAGGTGGGGTGGTGAACACATGGTGTGAGTTTGGGCCAAATGTTTTGTAGTTTGGACAAGTGTGATGTTAGGTGTCTTGACACTTAATTGTGACACAGCTAAGACATTCGCCAGTGTTTTCGGACGTTTCGACGCCCGGTTTCGCGTCCGAACCGTGACATCCGCGTACCGCCGCGACACTAGTCACCCAATATCTATTCCATATTATTTACTTGACAAATTTTTATTCAATTTGTGTGTTTTCGGTTCTCCGACTTAATATTTGATCCCGTTAACTACCTGGTACCCGCGTCGACACGCATATCGAGGCGTGTCCCCGCTCTCGTCTCGACGCCTAGAACTGTACAAACCGACTTAGTAAGTCTACACAATACATAACACTAGACACACATCAATACAAAAATACGATATACCTCGGCCACGTGCCTCGATCGGTGCATGTATCACAGTGGAGGTCCCACGTCAAGGGTCGGTGATCCTGATTAAGGAATTAAAACGGGGTTAGAGATTTGGGCCGTGACAAATATTCCCAACAAAATGAAAATTTCGTTCTCGAAATTAAGTTTAAGTTACGGTTCTAGTTGACTCGAACAGATACGGGAATCTATCTCGCATGTAATCCTCCCGCTCCCAAGTGAGTTCCGTGTGATCGTGGAACTGCCACTTGACGAGTACCTTCGGGAAGGACTTGCTCCTCAACTGTTGTACCTTCCGATCTAGGATCTAAATGGGTTGTTCCTCGTAAGAGAAGTCCTCGCTCAGGTCGATCTGACTCAAGTCAACTGTCGGTCGCACGCCTGCCTTCGACTCGGCTAGTCAAAGCATCAAAATGTGGAACACTGGATGGACCCTTGACATCTGTGGAGGTAATTTAAGCTCGTAAGCCACTTTCCCGACCCGTTTCTTAATCATGAAAGGTCCGATGTACCTCGGTGCAAGCGTGCCTTTCACCCCAAATCTCTAAAGACCCTTCCGAGGGGAAACCTTTAAATAGACAAAGGCTCCCTCGAAATACGCGAGATCACCGCGATACTTATACGCATATCTTTTCTTTCTCTCCTGTGCTCATCTGAGTCTCTGACGGATCAGTTTGACATTTTCCGTGTGGTCAACAACAATTTCAGGCCCCACTATCTCCCGGTCCTCTGGCCCAGCCCAACACGATGGCGAGCGACACGGTCTGCCATACAAAGCCTCAAATGGCACCATCTCAATGCTAGCCTGATAACTGTTGTTATAAGCGAACTCACACAACGGTAGGTACTCCGCCCAAGATCCGCCAAACTCCAACACGTATGCCCGCAACATGTCCTTGAGGACCTGAATCAATTTCTCAATCTGCCCGTCAGTCTGAGGGTGGAAAGCCGTACTGAACTGTAGGCGCGTACCGTACCGCTCTTGCATACTCCGCCACATCCTGGACGTATACGTAACATCTCGATCTAACATGATCGTTAATGGTACTCCGTGCAGCTTGATGATCTCTCTCTCGAACAGTACGCTCAGTTGATCGAACGTGTAATGTGATGCCACTGGCAGGAAATGAGCAGACTTCGTCAGTCTATCAACTATAACCCAGATTGAGTCATGTCTCCTCGCGGTCCTCCGCAATCCTCTGACAAAATCCATAGAGATGTTTTCCCACTTCCATCGAGGAATGAGAAATGGCTGTAGTAATCCCCCGGTATCTCAGACATTGATATGTCGTCTCTGCCCAATCTGTACACTTTGCACTCTGCGCTAACTCGCTGAATCTCGAGTACAATCGGTCTGTCCTCTGACCTTCTGACACTCGCTGTGTAGACACGGTATGTAGTCTCATCTGTGCGCAAATCATCACCTGAGTATCGGTAGGAATCTCTGCCTAACATGATGTCGCCGCTGCCTCGAGTAATCCATACTCATGTATCATGTCACATCTGACCACCTCAGCATCTCTACTCGGTCTCCTACTCAGCGCTTCTGCGACTACGTTCGCTTTTCCTGGGTGATACTCTAAGGAAAAGTCGTAGTCCTTCAAGAACTCCAACCATCTGCGTTGTCTTATGTTCAGATCTTTCTGTGTGAAGAGATATTTCAAACTCTTGTGATCAGTGAAGACTGTGAATCTCTCTCCATACAGAAGGTGTCTCCAAGTATTCAGCACAAATACAACCGCTGCCAACTCTAGATCGTGCGTAGGGTAGTTCTTCTCATGTATCTTTAACTGTCTCGATGCGTATGCCACGACACCGCTACCCTGCATCAACAAACAACCTAGACCCGTATGAGAAGCATCTGTGTACACTAGAAATCCCTGTCCAGCCTCTGGCAGTACTAACACTGGCGCGGTAGTTAATGACCTCTTCAACTAAGTAAATGCAACCTCGCACTTCTCACTCCACTCATAAGCAACATCCTTCTGTGTCAGCTTCGTAATCGGTGAAGCGATCTTCGAGAAATCCTTCACAAATCTACGGTAATATCCTGCTAACCCCAAAAAGCTCCTGATCTCCTGTACTGATGTCGGTGCCGGCCAATCCGTGATGGTCTGAATCTTGGCCGGATCTACTGGAATCCCTGCTGCTCCAACAACGTGCCCCAAAAACTTGACCTCTGCAAGCCAGAATTCACACTTGCTGAGCTTAGCGAAAAGTCGGTGTTCCCTCAATGTCTGCAACGTCTCTCTGAGGTGCTGCTCGTGATCCTCACCTGTCCTCGAGTATATCAAGATGTCGTCGATGAAGACTATCACGAAGCGGTCTAGATATGGTCTAAGTACTCGGTGCATCAAATCTATGAATACGGCAGGGCGTTGGTCAGCCCGAATGGCATGACCGTGAACTGGTAGTGTCCGTATCTGGTGCTGAATGCTGTCTTGGACCTATCCTCATCCCTGATCCTAAGCTGATGATACCCTGATCTCAAGTCTATCTTGAAGAAAAATTGTGCTCCTCTCAGCTGATCAAATAAATCTTCTATTCGCGGAAGTGGGTACTTGTTTCTGACTGTCACTTTGTTCAACGCCTGTAGTCGATGCATAGTCTCAGACTACCATCCTTTTTCTTCACAAACAGAACTGGATCTCCCCACGGTGACATCAAAGGTGTGATGAACCCCTTCTCCCTCAAATCCTTAAGCTGAGTCCTCAACTCTTCTAACTCCCTCAGAGCCATGGGGTATGGCGGTATCGCGATCAGCGTGGTACCTCGTACTAGATCGATGATGAAGTCTAGCTCTCGTGGTGGCGGTAATCTAGGTAAATCTTATGGGAAAACATCTGGAAAGTCTCGAACAAGCAGTATTTCCTCTAGTCTGGGTCCCTGACTCTTTGCTATAATGTACAACGCTACCAGAGTCTCCATCTCTCCACTGGATGCAAGCCGAACTCTCGTAGTGCTGAGTCTCGTGGTCGGGGGTGATGTAGTAGTAGCTGTGGTGACGGGGGCAGTCGAAACCAGTGCAGTCATTTGTGCCGACATGTAGGCGATGAACTCGGCGATCTGTCACTCCTGAGCGGTCGTCTGGTCAGACATCATCTAAAAATCGTCAACTGATACGGTGGTAGGCTGACTACTGCTAGCTCCGATGTCTTCGGCCTCGCGCGAATCCGCCATCGGTGTCTTCAAGTGGATAGCGAACGCGAATCAGCTACTACGTGGCATAACGCGTATATATACATATAGAAACTAACACGTACATATAAGAAATCCCTATCTCACCTTCACTCAATTCCCAAAATAGTTCATAGGCAAGGATCATCTGGTTTCTACTTCTAAGGTTTGTGTTTTATACGAGTTCGTGTTTTTCTTATTTATCCCAAAGGTTCTAATACCTAGTCTCTTATACCAACTGTGACGTTGGTATCACAATGTCTTAAGCCATGAGATTCTCAAAAATTTTAGTCTCGATACCAAAGGTGACGGCCCCTCTCCTAAATCCCGCCTTTACAATCTTAACTACGATTAGTCGCCTCTTTTCTCGTGTTCATGATAAGTAATACAATAGTCCTACCAGTTTATAAAATTTAAAGTTAATTAAAACTTTTTATTAAATTAATTAATTAGCAGAAGTCTTATTGATTATGCCGAAGCAATTAGTAACTTATGCGGAAGCCATTTATAAAATCTTAAGTGTGGAAAACCAGGAAATGACATCGCATATATAAAGTCCACAAAATGCATCGAAGCAGTAAAATAGTCTAAGTCAAGTCGGGGAACTAACGCTCAACCCAATATACCACCCCAAATAGTATCTGAAAGACGTATATAACATATACAATCAAAATATCAAAAGAAGACCTACAATCGATGCAGTGACGCGTCGCGGGCTCAGGGATAATCGCCGATCTTTTCTTTGCCCTACTGCTGGTAGACGGCTCACTCTGCACCCACCGTCATAAAAAGGACGGTGAGTACAAGAATAAAACAGTAATCCCCGATGACAAGTTTAATTTTGCATTTTCAAATATTCAAATGATATTTAAAAGCATATAAATGGGAAAACTGAAAAATAAACCATATGCGAGTAAATACCAGAGTTAAATAAGTGATACTGACACTAGGCTAAGTAGTGGTGATTTAGGTCCGGTCGGCAGTGAAACGTGTCACTCCGACTCAATAATCATATAGCACAAGTGACTCTAACCCAAGTGTTACCAGAGACTCTAACCCCGGTGTTACCTACTCTAACCTCGGTGTGTAGACCACCTCATGGACTCTAACCCCGAGTGTCATATAGTGTCAAGTAACATGTGCCGACATCCCCAGGGACTCTAACCCAGTGAGTCGCGCACACCTCGATCGAGTACGAGACCTAAATGCGAAAACTACTTTTTAAATTTCAAGAAATACCAAGTATGGATTGTCAAGGCATATGCACATCTACATACCTAAACAAATAAAGAATACAAGTCCTCTTAAACATTTTTAAGATATTCACTAGCCTAATAGCATGCTATTTATCATTAAATTCACATTTAAAACAATAAGAATAAACATAGCATGGGATAGAATCAACGAATCAAATCAAATGAATGTATATCATGCAAACCAAAAAAAAAAAAAATAGAAGAGAAAAAAGGAAGAAAAATGAAAGAAAATTTGGAAAACAATTTCAGAAAAATTGGAAAAAATTGAGGAAAATTATACGTCGATAAAATAAATAGAAATTGATAAAGTTCTATAAAAAGAACATATGTGGGAATGTCGGTGAAGTTTAAATTGAGCTTAAACCCACTATATTTGAACTAATGAGACACCATACTCAGGAACCTAGGAAAAAGAGTACGGGAGAGCGAATACAAGATTTGGAGTTACGGGAGGCCAGTAAAGCTAGGACTTTACTTTGTTGTTGTAAGTATACCCAATGACAACTTTACTTGGCATTTTATTTCTATTAATTGTTGTCCTTGCATAGTCCTTTTGACTATTTTGCCTTTGTATTCTTATATCATGTGTTGTTTGTGTCTATGCTCACTTGATGAGTTTAGTTTGCATGATATCCATTCATTTGATTTGATTCATTGATTCTATCCTATGCTATGTCTATTCTTGTTGTTTCAAATGTGAATTGAATGATAAATAACATGCTATTAGACTAGTGAATATCTTATAAATGTTTAAGAGGACTTGTATTCCTTATTTGTTTAGGTGTGTAGATGTGCCTATGCCTTGACAATCCATACCTGATATTTCTTGAAATTTAAAAAGTAATTTTTGCATTTAGGTCCCGTACTCGATCGAGGTGTACGCGACTCACGGGGTTAGAGTCCTTGGGGATGTCGGCACATGTTACTTGACACTGTATGACACTCGGGGTTAGAGTCCCTGAGGTGGTCTACACACCGGGGTTAGAGTCACTGGTAACACTTGGGTTAGAGTCCCTTGTGCTATATGATTATTGAGTCGGAGTGACATGTTTCACTTCTCTGGAGCTAAATCACCACTACTTAGCCTAGTGTCAGTATCACTTGTTTAACTCTGGTATTTACTCGCATATGATTTATTTTCTAATTTCTCCATTTATATGCTTTTAAATACCATTTGAATATTTGGAAATGCAAATTAAACTTGTCATCGGGGATTACTGTTTTATTCTTGTACTCACCGTCCTTTTCATGACGGTGGGTGCAGAGCCGTCTACCAGCAGGCCGGGCAAAGAGAAGATCGACGATTATCCCTGAGCCCCCGCGCGTGTCACTGTATCGATTGTAGGTCTTCTTTTGATATTTTGATTGTATATGTTATATACGTCTTTCAGATACTATTTGGGGTTGTATATTGGGTTGAGCGTTAGTTCCCCGACTTGACTTAGACTATTTTGCTGTTTCACTGCATTTTGAGGACTTTATATATGTGGTGTTATTTCCTGATTTTCCATACTTAGGATTTTATAAATGGCTTTCGCATAAGTTATTCATTGCTTCCGCATAATCAATAAGACTTCCGCTAATTAATTAATTTAATAAAAAGTTTTAATTAACTTTAAATTTTATAAACTGGTAGGACTAGCGTATTACTTATCATGAACACGAGAAAAGAGGCGTCTAAGTTGTAAAGGCTGACTAATACGTAGTTAAGTCATGCGTGGATATGATTAGGGATTAATTACGGGATTAGGCCGAGCGGTGCCCTAGATTAGGAGAGGGGACGTCACAGTTGATATCATAGCCTAAATTTTTTTGAGAATCTCATGGCTTAAGACATTGTGATACCAACGTCACAGTTGGTATCGAGCAGTAGGTATTAGAACCTTTGGGATAAATGAGAAAAACATGAACTCGTATAAAACACAAACATTAGAAGTGGAAACCAGATGATCCTTGCCTAGGAATTATTTTGTTGAGAATTGAGTGAAGGTGAGATGAGGATTTCTTATATGTACGTGTTAGTTTATATATATATATATGCGTTATGCCATGTAGTAGCTGATTCGCATTCGCTATCCACTTGAAGATATCGATGGCGGACTCGCGCCAGGCCGAAGACATCAGAGCTAGCAGCAGTCAGCCTACCACCGTATCAGTTGACAATTTTTAGAGGATGTCTGATCGGACGACCGCCCAGGAGCGACAGATCGCCGATTTCATCGCTTACATGTCGGCGCAAATAACTGCACTTGTTTCGACCACCCTCGTCACCACAGCTACTACTACAACACCCTCGACCACGAGACTCAGCACTACGAGAGTTCGGCTTGCATCTAGTGGAGAGATGGAGACTCTGGTAGCGTTGTACGCGGTAGCAGAGAGTCAGGGACCCAGACTAGAGGAGATACCGGTTGTTCGAGACTTCCCAGATGTTTTCCCAGAGGATTTACCTGGATTACCGCCACCACGAGAGGTAGACTTCATTATCGACGTAGTACCGGGTATTAGACCGATCGCGATACCGCCGTACCGCATGGCTCTGAGGGAGTTGAGGGGTTGAGGACTCAGCTTAAGATTTGGGGGAGAAGGAATTCATCACACCTTCGATGTCACCGTGGGGAGCGCCAGTTCTGTTTGTGAAGAAGAATGATGGTAGTCTGAGACTATGCATTGACTACAGGCAGTTGAACAAAGTGACAGCGCAGATGGTTGGAGTTCTTGAAGGACTACGACTTTTCCTTAGAGTATCACCCAGGAAAAGCGAACGTAGTCGCAAATGCGCTGAGTAGGAGACCAAGTAGAGTTGCTTAGGTGGTCAGATGTCACATGATGCATGAGTATGGATTACTCAAGGCAGCGGCGACAACATGTCAGACAAAGATTCCTACCGATACTCAGGTGATGATTTGCGCACAAATGAGACTACAGACCGTGTCTACACAGCGAGTGTCAGAGGGTCAGAGGACCGACCAGTTGTACTCGAGATTCAGCGAGTTAGCGCAGAGTGCAAAGTTTACAGATTGGGCAGAGACGACAGATCCGTGTTTGAGATACCGGGGCAGGTTGTGGATACCAGAGGTACCAGAGGTACCAGAGCTAAGAGATGAGATCCTTCAGGAGTCGCACCGTTCCAGATTTACCGTACATCCGGGTAGGACTAAGATGTACCACGACATGAGGAGACATTTCTGGTGGCCTCGGATGAAGGCAAACATGTCTAGATTCATCAGGAACTGTGGTATCTGTCAGCAAGTGAAGTCCGAGCATCGCAGGCTCGAAGGATTACTACAGCCACTTCCCATTCCTCGATGGAAGTGGGAAGACATCTCTATGGATTTTGTCAGAGGATTGCCGAGGACCGCGAGGAGACATGACTCAATCTGGGTTATAGTTGACAGACTGACGAAGTCTGCTCATTTCCTGCCAGTGGCATCGCATTACACGTTCGATCGGCTGAGTGTACTGTTCGAGAGAGAGATTATCAGGCAGCACGGGGTACCATTAACGATCACGTCAGATCGAGATGCTACGTATACGTCCAGGATGTGGTGGAGTATGCAAGAGCAGTACTGTACGCGCCTATAGTTCAGTACGGCTTTCCACCCTCAGACTGACGGGCAGACTGAGAGATTGATTCGGGTCCTCGAGGACATGTTGCGAGCATGCGTGTTGGAGTTTGGCGGATCTTGGGCGGAGTACCTACCGTTGTGTGAGTTCGCTTATAACAACAGTTATCAGGCTAGCATTGAGATGACGCCATTTGAGGCTTTGTATGGCAGACCGTGTCGCTCACCATCGTGTTGGGCTGAGCCAGAGGACCGGGAGATATTGGGGCTTGAAATTGTTGTTGACAACACGGAAAAGGTCAAATTGATCCGTCAGAGACTCAGTAGAGCACAAGATAGACAGAATAGATATGCAGATAAGTATCGCGGTGATCTCGCGTATTCCGAGGGAGCCTTTGTCTATTTAAAGGTTTCCCCTCAGAAGGGTCTTCAGAGATTTAGGGTGAAAGGCAAGCTTCCACCGAGGTACATCGGGCCTTTCATGATTAAGAAATGGGTCGGGAAAGTGGCATACGAGCTTGAATTGCCTCAACAGATGTCAGGGGTCTATCCAGTGTTCCACATTTCGATGCTTCGACTAGCCGAGTCATAGGCAGGCGTGCGACCGACGGTTGACTTGAGTCAGATCGACCTGAGCGAGGACATCTCTTACGAGGAACAACCCCTGCAGATCCTAGATCGGAAGGTACAACAGTTGAGGAGCAAGTTCATCCCGAAGGTACTCGTCAAGTGGCAGTTCCACGATGACACGGAACTCACTTGGGAGCGGGATGTGCGAGATAGATTCCCGTACCTGTTCGAGTCAGGTAGAACCGTAACTTAAACTTAATTTCGAGGACGAAATTTTTATTTTGTTGGGAATATTTGTCATGGCCCAAATCTCTAACCCCGTTTTAATTCGTTAATCAGGATCACCGACCCTTGACGTGAGACCTAAACTGTGATACGTGCACCGACTGAGGCACGTGGCCAAGGTATATCATATTTTTGTATTGATGTGTGCCTAGTGTTATGTATTGTGTAGACTTACTAAGTCGATTTGTACAGTTGTATGCGTCGAGACGAGAGAGGGGACACGCCTCGATATGCGTGTCGACGGGGGTACCGGGTAGTCGACGGGACCGAATATTAGGTCGGGGAAACAAAAACACACAAATTGAATAAATATTTATCAAGTAAATAATATGGAATAGATATTGGGTGGCTAACGACGCGGCGGTATGCGGATATCACGGTTCGGACGCAAAATCGGGCGTCGAAACGCCCGAAAACACGGGCGATGTCTTAGCTGTGTCACAATTAAGTGTTATGACACCTAACACCATCACACTTGTCCCAACCCAAGCAACACCTGTCCAAAATCTAACACCACGTGTCCAACCTACACCTACACCCCCCACATACAACACACACACACACACACACACATGCAAACACACAGACGAACAAGGAGAGCCGAGAGAGAGGAAGAAGAAGAAAAGGAGAGGAGGAGGAGGAGAAGGGACGCGCCGGGAAGGAGAGAAGAGACGTCACGGTCAAGGTTAGTCATCGTCGGTTGTGGGTTTCAGTAGTTGGCGGTGGGTGGCCGAGAGTGGGGTTCGGCCATGGAGGCCGAACCCCATGGCCAAACTGGGCCGAGGTGGAGATGGCAGGGTGTCTCCCCTGCCATCGATTCCACCGGGGTTGGGGTGGAGAGCAACCCCAACCCATCGCCAAAAAAATAAAATAAAAATTGTTCTTGCTCCCGATCGAACCAGTCGATCAGGAGGAAGAAGGTGCACACGAGCGCGTGCGTGTGCACCCCCTTACTGGGCCGAGCCTGAACCTGTTATGGTCCAGGCCGGGTCGGGTCCGACCCAAACAGAAATTTTTTAAAAAAAAAGAAAGAAGAGAAAAAAGGAAAAAAAATGAAGGAAAAAATTTGGAAAAATTCCGAAAAAATTGGGAAAAATTATATTTCGATAAAATAAATAGAAATTTATAAATTTCTATGAAAAGAACATATGTGGGAATGTCGGACGCGACTTTTTGCGGGGGTTTGCCTCGAAAAGCGCGAAATGGGCAATTTGGCCTAAATTTGTTTTAGAAAGTTGTTGTAAATATTCATGTTAACTTAAATTGAACTAATGAGACACCAAATTTAGGAACCTAGGAAAAGGGTACGAGAGAGCGAATACAAGATTTGGAGTATCGGGAGGCCAGTAAAGCTAGGACTTTACTTTGTTGTTGTGAGTATACCCAATGGCAACTTTACTTGGCATTTCATTTTTATTAATTGTTGTCATTGCATAGTCCTTTTGACTATTTTTCCTTTGTATTCTTATATCATGTGTTCCTTGTGTCTATGCTCACTTGATGAGTCTAGTTTGCATGATATCCATTCATTTTATTTGATTCATTGATTCTATCTCATGCTATGTCTATTCTTGTTGTTTCAAACGTGAATTGAATGATAAATAACATGCTATTAGGCTAGTGAATATCTTATAAATGTTTAAGAGGACTTGTATTCCTTATTTGTTTATGTGTGTAGATGTGCCTATGCCTTGACAATCCATACTTGGTATTTCTTGAAATTTAAAAAGTAGTTTTTTGCATTTAGGTCCCGTACTCGATCGAGGTGTGCGCGACTCAAGGGGTTAGAGTCATTGGGGATGTCGGCACATGTTACTTGACACTATATGACACTCGGGGTTAGAGTCCCTGAGGTGGTCAACACACCGGGGTTAGAGTCCCTGGTAACACTTGGGTTAGAGTCCCTTGTGCTATATGATTATTGAGTCGGAGTGACATGTTTCACTGCCGACGGGACCTAAATCACCACTACTTAGCCTAGTGTCAGTATCACTTGTTTAACTCTGGTATTTACTCGCATATGGTTTATTTTCTAATTTCTCCATTTATATGCTTTTAAATACCATTTGAATATTTGGAAATACAAATTAAACTTGTCATCGGGGAATACTGTTTTATTCTTGTACTCACCGCCTTTTTATGACGGTGGGTGCAGAAGCGTCTACCAGCAGGCCGGACAAAGAGAAGATCGGCGATTATTCCTGAGCCCGCGCGCGCTTCACTGCATCGATTGTAGGTCTTCTTTTGATATTTTGATTGTATATGTTATATACGTCTTTCTGATATTATTTGAGGTTGTATATTGGGTTGAGCGTTAGTTCCCCGACTTGACATAGACTATTTTGCTGTTTCACTGCATTTTGAGGACTTTATATATGTGATGTCATTTCCTGGTTTTCCACACTCAGGATTTTATAAATGGCTTCTGCATAAGTTACTCATTTCTTCGGCATAATCAATAAGACTTTCGCTAATTAATTAATTTAATAAAAAGTTTTAATTAACTTTAAATTTTATAAACTGGTAGGACTAGTGTATTACTTATCATGAACACGAGAAAAGAGGCGTCTAGGTTGTAAAGGCTGACTAATACGTAGTTAAGTCATGCGTGTATATGATTAAGGCTTAATTACGGGATTAGGTCGGGCGGTGCCCTAGATTAGGAGAGAGGACGTCACAGACATGACCCAAGAACTTCACCTCACTAAGCCAAAATGCATATTTGCTGAACTTGACATATAGTCTGTGCTCTCTCAGTGTCGACAATACATCTCTGAGATGCCTTTCATGCTCCACACGAGTCTTACTGTATATCAGGATGTCGTCAATAAAACAATGACGTATCGATCAAGGTATGGCCACAACACACTATGCATCAAATCCATGAAGATCCCTGGTGCATTAGTCAGCCCAAACGGCATGATCGTGAACTCGAACAGGCCATAACGCGTATTAAACGCAGTCTTCTCTACATCCTATTCTCGAATCCTTAACTGATGGTATCTTGATCGTAAGTCGATTTTCGAGAAGAATTTGGCCCCAGCCAACTGATCAAATAAATCATCTATCCTCGAAAGTGGGTAACGATTCTGAATCGTCACCTGATTCAATTTTCAGCAATCCACACACATATGCCTCGAGCCGTCCTTCTTTTTCACAAAAAGGATTGGAGCTCCTCAAGGCGACATGCTAAGGTGAATGAAACCATTCTGCAGTAAGTCCTCTAACTGGGTCCTCAACTCCTCGTGTTCCGATGCTGACATCTGATATGGTCTACTGTAGATTGGCTGAGTCCCCAACATACAAATCATCTGGAAACACGTCTGGAAACTCACAGACAATAGGGACATCCTCGACCTTCAGCATCGTCTTACGTTTCGGCTCAACCATAGCCGCGTGCGCCTCCATCTCCTGCAACGTCGCTAATCTGCCTCGAATGATAGGTAATACTGTCGTAACTCCAAATAATGTAAACCTTAGAATCCTCTCGATGTCAACCGTCACAGTCATGCTGAAATAGTCGATCTGTGCGTGATACGATGATAACAAGTCCATACCGAACATCGCGTCGAACTCCAAATACTCTAACAATTTCAAATCAGTCGGTAACTGATGTCCCTCAATCTCAACAATACAATGGTTAGGGTAAATCATATCCCTAGTTGTTGTGCTGAGAACAAGATGTGTATCTAAGGTCTGTGCAGGTAACCCTAACTCTCCTACCATGCGTCCGAAAATAAAAGACAAGGTACTAACATAATCCATCATAACATGCATAGAAATACCACAGACAGATAACGTACCCTCAACTAGCTGTCTGGTCGCCTCCCTACCTAGCTGCGCGACCCCAAATGCTTTAGACTGAGCCCTATCTCTGGCCTGCTCCGTTTGTGGTGGTACTGGTGCCGGTTTGGTATAATCTACCACAATATGCCCCACCTGAGCGCAACGGTAACATGTGTGAGTCTCTGATCTGCCAGAACTCCGCTGACTCGACGTCAGACTCTGATCTCGACCCTGGCCTCTCAGACCTCTGTCCTGCCTCTGCTGCCTAGGCTACTCAACGGGTGCAGAAGACGTAGAATATACCATATGATAATCATCACTTCGCTCTCTGTCATCTCTGCTACCCTGATAAGATTGCTACTCTCATCGGCAAGGTCTCTGACTCTGTCTCTGCCGTTCCTGATCCCTCTTTTGTTTCATTGGCCTCTGCTCAGACCGAGAACCTGATGCTGACTGACTCTGCTGACCCTGCAGCACAGCCTCAATCGCTCGTCGACTGGCCCTCTGCACCATGTAGGTCTCGTGTGCGAGGTACTTGTCACAGACCTTAGTCAGAGTACGAGCTCCACTAGATACCACTGTGCTCGCTATCCTCTCATCCAGACCCTGGATAAAATAGTAGATCTACAGTCGGTAGGTACCAGCTATGTCCATGGAGTATGAAAACTGATATCGGTACCTCTCCATGTATACGGTGACTGGCAATTCACCCTGTACTAAGGACATAAACTCCTCCCTCAAGCGAACTCTAACCTCCATCGGTATGTACTCATCCATCAACAACGTCCTGAACTCTGCCCAAGTAGAAATAGCAGGATGAGTCGCAGTGTAAGTAGTCCACCAGATCGCTGCATCGGGTCTCAAATAGAAACTCGACAAACACAGCCAATCAATCTCCTCAACTCGCAGCAAATCATGTAGCCGCTCATAGGACAATAGCCATCTCCTGGCTACCTCATGATCTCTAGCCCATAAAAGTATCTTGGAGAGAACTTAAGGAAGTCCCTCAGCTTCTTAGCCTCTAACGTCATCTGACCCGCAGAAGTCGATGCCACTGCTGCCTGCTCAGTCGTAGTAGGTGTAACCACCACTGCGGCCTTTACTGGTACTGCTGCTGGTGTAGCCCTTTCTGTCTTTGATACTGCCACCTGCACCTGAACCTTGGATGAAGTAGGCGCTACGACTGCTTGTGTAGTCGTCGGTGCAGCCACAACAGTAATAGGAGGAATAGTAACCTCCCGTGCTCTCAACATTTCCATCAGCAACGTGAACCTATCATCCATCGTCCGTGCCAACGACTCCAAAGTCAGGGTCGGTCTCGTCGGATCACTGGTATCTCCGACCTCATGCTGGGTATCTGATGGTTGTTTGTCCATCGATATCTGCATCGAAGAGCGTGCACCTAATCAGCCTAAATACCAATATATGTGTATCGTCTATATAATACACTCAAAATATAACACGTATATTCCCTGTTTTCTACCCATCTCACATCTCTTCCCAACTAGGATTCTAAGCACTTCCTTTGGGTTTCCACATCTACGGTTTATTCATCAAGTTTATCCTCAAACGGGACCACAAAGGTAATCGTATCAGAGTTAACTTCCAAGTCCTCGAGGTTCACTAACCTCGCTCTGATACCAAAATGTAACGGCTTATTTTCCAAATGGACCACCACGGGGGCCGATGCGGGCCTACAACTTGGCCTACCAGCGCTAGCTGTGTCCCACATGCCAACTCATCCACCATAGAATCATTATTCAATTAAGACAATTTACTGTTTAAATTGTTAGTGAACTCAATTCATCTGTTAAGATCATTTAAAACCAAATAAATCACAACGGAAGTCTTTTATCCTGACAAACAATATATCTAAACATTAAAGTCATGCAATAACTCTGATACCTAGTGTGGAAAACCCATATATCATCATAGATAAAAAATGTATCTCAATGTATCAATAGTATAGAGTCCTAGTGTATCACACAATCCCGAATCCCAAAATAAACCAAAATATGTATATACAAACGTACAAGCCTGGCTATACGTCTATGTATTCCGATAGCTTGCTCTTGCCCCGGCTCGTACTAGGATCCGCACTCAAACCATTACAAAAAGATAGATAACGAGTCCAGAGTAAGTATTCCCAAGGAAATTAAGTGAGCAATACTGAAATAAAATATTGGAATTTAAAGAAAACTATTCAATAAACATGCGGAAATAAAATACAGGCAGTTATGCTCATCGCGAGCATATGAAATAGTGGAAGCTCAAAGTGTGTGTTCCTAGCCCCTTGGGGTCAGACTAGCATACTTCGGACTCCCAACAGACTACTGTCGGCGAGTAGCACTCAAGTAAGGCCAGTATCTGGATCCGCTAGGTGGTCGACGTGGAACCTATGACGCACCCACACGTGCCCGTTACTCTCTCGGGTAGTCATATTTACCGAGATGACACACGTGCTATGGCCCAGTGGATGTACACACATAAATGGAACGGAGGGAGAGCCTCAACGTCCGTCCATTACAACACGCCAGGTATAGAGTAATGAAAGACAAAATATGAATTCAAAAGAAAAAGGAAATACTGCTCAAGTAATTTCAGTTGGGATACTACACACTACACATCGCACTCTGTGTAGCGTCACTAACCCCCAGTCCGGCTCCGCCTAGTCCCGGATATCCCAAATTATAGCCCGACAGACCTATTTCCATGTATAAGTGATATTTAGTCATTTGTATATGTGTTAAGTCATTTCACACAAATTATGTCAAAACAGGGGTACATTAGCGCGCTAGGTCTGGGCATTAGCGCGCTAGATGCCCATACAGTTGTACGTTCTTCTCCCAGACGAACATTAGCGCGCTAATTCTCGCTAATTTTCTGGCCTAGCGCACTAATGACAATTAGCGCGCTAGATGCTAATATTAGCGTGCTAATCGCGTTTTGGATAGCAAAACTATTGAAAATTTTTGGGTTTTCTACCACCCTACCAACCCAACAACAGCCACGACACCAACAACAACACTTCAAAACACCAGAAACCCACAACAACTCACCAACCTCCAAAACATCACCAACATCTACAAAATTATGATCAAAAGAGAGAGAAAAGATGTGATGTTTGTGATTCTCACATTGGATTTGATGTTTTCACCCCTCAAAGCTCCACAAATCACCAAAAAAAATCACAGAAACCCTGGTTTCTTCCTCTAAATCTCGGATAAGAAGTTGAGGAGAGAGAAAAGGTGGTGGTTTGAAGTCAAAAATTTGACTTCTATAGTGGATTTGTCATCTCAACTCACTTGTACATCACTAGGCCATCAAATGGCCTCTATTTGATCTCTTTCCAACTACTAGTGACTCCAATTGTGACTCGACTAGGACACTCATCCTTGTTTTCACCTCAAAAAGTCCATTTTCGGGTTTTCCGACGCCCGGTTTCGCGTCCCGAATCGCGACATACGCGTTCTACCATGTCTCTAACCACCAAATAGACATGCCATATTAAATATTTAACCAATTTTATTCATTTTGTGTGTATTATTTTCCCCGGCCTAATGTTAAGTCGGTTAAACTACCCAGTACCCGCGTCGACACGCATATCGAGGTGACTACTTACCACACGGTCTCGCACGTCAAATGTACTATAATAACACACATTGCGATGTAATGTACACTATTTCCATATAAACATCACAATTTAAACAAGTTAGCACACAAAAATAACCATTTACCTAGCTCTAAGCGCGCACATGCCTAATTGCGGGTCCCACGAGCGTCGGAGCTGTCAGCCACGTTTGCAACCACGTCAGAAATAACGAAAAATTATATTCAGGTTGTTACAGGCGAAAAGTTCACAGTTTATTCAAATCACAAGAGTTTGAAGTATTTGTTTACTCTAAGTGTGTTGAATATGAGACATATGAGGTGGCTCGAGTTTCTGAAGGATTACGATTTCAGTTTAGAGTACCACCCAGGGAAAGCGAATGTGGTGGCAGATGCCTTGAGTAAACAGAGATATGTAACAGAGACAGTTGCTTCATTGATGACACGTGAGTATCAGTTACTTGAGGATTCGTCAATGTTGAGCATTCACAGTGATTACCAGGGAACTCGGTATGTGCACATTTGAGGGCCTAGCCAGAGACCATCACAAGGATCATCGAGTGTCAGAAGACAGACTCAGAGTATGGGTATTACAAGGCTTGGGCCGACGGCACAGAGTACCCAGATTGGAGGGAATCGACAGATGGAGCGTTGAGGTATCGAGATAGATTATGGATTCTAGCTTAGGAATAGTTGAAAGAAGAATTTCTCTGAGATTCGCGCAAAACCAAGTACACTATACATCCGAGAGGTAACATGATGTATTGGAACATGAAGTTGAGGTATTGGTGGTCGAAAATGAAGACCGACATTGCAGAGTTCATTAGGAGATGCGATAAATGCCGGCAGGTAAAGGTAGAGATAAGAGACCAAGTAGTAAGTTATAGCCGTTGCCCATTCCAGAATGGAAGTGAGAACACATCTAAATGGAATTTGTGGTTGGGTTTTCGATATCTCAAAAGAGCAATAATGCTATTTGGGTCACAATGGATCGCTTGACCAAATCTGCTCATTTTCTACCCGTAGCTACCCAAGACACACTCGAGAAGCTGAGCAAACTGTACGTGGATTGGATTGTGAGGTTGCATGGAATGCTAATGTCCATCCTTTCATATCAGGATCCTCGATTTGCATCGATGATGTGGCAAGGTTTGCAGAAACAGTTGGGTTCCAGAGTACACCTCAGCACAACATTTCATCCTCAAACAGATGGTCAGACGGATTGTACCATACAAACTTTGGAAGACATGCTTAGGGCTTGTGTGTTAGATTTCGGTGGTAGTTAGGAGAAATATGTGTCCTTGTGCGAATTCGCATACAATAATAGCTACCAAGCAACCATCGAAATGGCTCCTTTCGAGGCACTTTATGGCAGACCTTGTCATTCGCCGGTTTGTTGGATCGAGGTTGGTGAAACAGAGTTGTTGGGAGCAGAGTTAGTACATGACTACACAGAGAAGATCAAGCTGATTCGACAATACATGAGTGCAACACAGGATAGATAGAACCGTTATGCAGATAAGAAACGCATGACCGTTGTGTTTGAGAAGGATGATTGGGTACTTTTGAAAGTCTCTCCACGAAAGGGACACCAAAGATTTGGGATCAAAGGAAAGCTTACTCCGAGATTTATTGGACCATTCAAAATCACCGAGAAAATTGGTCCAACAGCATATCGGCTTGAGCTCCCTCCACAGATAGCGATAGTACACAATGTCTTTCATGTCTCAATGTTAAGAAAGTCATTCTCAAATGCACCACAGGTCGTTGATTGGGCTCAGTTTGAGTTACCAGAAGATGCCTCCTACGGCGAGCAACCAGTCCAGATCCTAAATAGGAAGGTCCGGAAGCTCAGAAGGAGGGAGATATCGGTGGTTAAAGTGAAATGACAATTTCATGACAACGAGGAGACGCCGTGGGAGCAGGAGAGCTAAATGCGCTAGTATTTCCCAGACTTATTCTAAATCGAGGTACGATTTACTTTTAAATTTCGCGTATGAAATTTCTTAAGTTGGGGAGGTTGTGACGATTCTAATATCGAAATTAGTAATGTATACCCTATTTGTGTATATAGTGTGTAAACCCTAGTGTGGGCCCACAAAATAATACACACTTAATGGAAATGGTAAAAAAAAAAGACAACGGCTAGGGTTACTAGTTGACCATTTTAATGTGACGAATAAGGAAATAAAAATAATTAGAAATCCTTGATTGATTTAGAATGGGAATAATCCTTGATTGATGTAGAATATGAATGATTTTAGGATCTACCTATATCAGTTTTTAACAAAGTGAAAGAGAAAAAAAACACAACCCAAACGCACAAGTGACCGGAGAGGAGGTAGTAAGTGTGTGAGAGATCCGTAAGCTTGAGGGCGTTGAATCGAGATAACAATCCCAGAAGCCAATCATTTTTGAAGTTTCCAAACAATTGTAATCATTTTTTATTAAATTTTAAACTTGTCCAATATTGGTTGGGATTAAATCTTGTTCTATCGATTTACTCGTATTAGGCTAAATCAATGCTTTAATGAGATCTTAAAACGAGTTTTCTTGTTGATCAAAATGGAGTCGCAACTAAGAAAGATTGGATTAAGAGATTAGAGTTCAAAAAAAAAGATGGAAGAAGGCGGACTGCTGTACCAGAAAACAAAAAAGAAACGAAAGAGGAGGGGAGCATTGTGTGCGCACTGCGCGTCCCCCTTTACACGGAACGGACAACCTTGTGGTAGTCCAATATGGGCCTGATACACCAGGCCTATGTAGATTGGAAAAAAGGAAAATGGGAGGGAGCGCACACGAAAAATGGGAGGGAGCGCAATATATAATTTAAAAAAAAACGGATATCGAAGAGATGTTTTAGTGTATTAAAATATATATCTCGAAGTTGTCGAAAAGATTTCATAATTGGATTTAATTATCGAAATGCGATGTAGTTCGTGTGAATAATGAATATTTATTTATTTAGATTTACACGACCTCAAAGTATGCTCGTTAGTGCCAGCTAGGGAATCGAAAAATAGCGTACCAGTTAAGTTGCGATTTAAGTTATTGGTTTTATGATTATTTACCTTTCTACTAGACTATGTGATAGGAATCATGTAAGTAGGACATATGGGTAGATTGGGGTGCATTGTTAGACATTGTATGTAGACAACTTAGTGGAGCTCGCTAGGAATCTTTGCACCAGATACTACAAGTTCGGGACAGTTGGATCGTACAAGTGAGAATAACAAAAAGGGCAGTTGCACATAATTAATATTTATTAATTGAGAATAAGATTAACTCCAATGTTCTCAATTTGGTAGTAGGTGCTATCTCCAGTTGGACTCGTTTGTGGAATTTGTGATACGTAAATATTTCACAGTGTAAGGGAATGGAGTATTGATACCGCTATGGTCATAGTAGGGTCAATCTTCAAGAACTTCAGCGTGGATGAGGAGTCTATCACAGTAGCTCATACATGTCTAGCATTTGCACATTTTGATGCATTATTAATTATTTGGTTTATATACTATCTTGCGTATTCCCTTAGTTATATTAAATATTTACAAGCCATGCATTTTATTTATTGTTGCATCTATTATATGGGATGTTCGTAACGCATGTAACTTAACCTAAACTTACTGAGCACCATTGGCCCTTTGTGCTCATCCAACAATTTTCCCCCACAGGTTCTTCATTAAGAGTTGATCAGGGGAAAATAGTAGCTCTGGCTGTCTAGAGGATTTTCTTATTGTTGATTAGTATGGTTCGAGATCGAACAATTGTTTTGTTTTTATCTATATTATTTATCATGAGTTTTGGGATTTGAAATAAACCGAACTAGATGAATATTTATTCTAGTTGATAACTCTTGATTTCCAGTATTGGCCTTATGTGGAAACATTGAAATAAGTTTTAATTTATGATATTCCACTGCATTTATGATTGTTTAATTTAAATTCCAATTGTCGATGTAAGATAATGAGTTGATTTCGAAAGAAGGCTTACTAGTTAGGTTCTTAACTCAGTGACCGAGTTGGTTAGCGAGTTATGGATCGAGCTAGGCCAGTCGGGATTCATTTAGGGAAACGGGTCCTGATAATATGTACATCATATGCAATTTTTAGTCGACTATTTGTAAAATAAACCAAACTTTGAACAAGTTGTCGATAGAGAGTTGGATCAGGAAGAAAGGTGCCGTAAGAGGGAGTTTACTTAACATTCACATCTAAAGGAGTAGATGCAATAGAAACATCAGTAATTACAGAACGAGAGATCAAATCAGATGCATATTTGGCTTGTGATAATATTATCCATTTGAAGTAGACGCGACTTCAAGACCCAAAAAATAACTTAAGAGTCTCAAATCTTTCATCTCAAAGTGTCGTCGGAGGTAAGCCTATAGCTCAGAAACCCCAATGGAATCATCTCCATTGATAATCATATTATCAACATAGAGCAGAAGAATAACTATATCTTGATCAGTGTGGCGAGTAAACAAGGCTGAGTCATGAGGACTTGATGTGAAGCCAAATTTGGTAATAGTGGTACTGAACTTCACAAACCAAACACGATGAGCTTGTTTAAGTCCATACAAGACTCAGCGTAAAAGACAAATTTGGTTTGAAAAGTGTGCATATCCAGGAAGAGGGAGCATATAGACTTCTTCCTCAAGATGTCCATTGAGAAAAACATTCTTAACACCCATCTGAAAGAGACACCATTGCTTGATAGCATCAATATCTAGTAAACTTTGAACATAGGTTAACCGAGCCTCATGAGCAAATGTCTCTTCATAGTCAATATCATACTCCTGTGTGTAACCTTTTGTAACCAGATGAGCTTTATACCGCTCAACAGAACCATCAAAATGAGTTTTTATCTTATAAACCCATTTGCACCCAATATGAGTCTTGCCGGTAGAAAGATTCACATAGTCCCAAGTGTGTGTGTCTTCTCCAATGCGCATAATTCTTCTGTCATTGTTTATGCCAATTAGGGGTACTAGCCTCCCGATAAGAGGAATGATCATGTAAGGAAGAAATAACAGAGAAATAATGATAATCTTTAGGGTAAGGAGGGGGTTTTATTACCTAACAGAGGGGGTTTTATTACCCTAACAGACTGATGAGGAGGAGGAACATGATCATCACAAGGAGAGATTCTTCAGAAACGAGTGATGGAGTGGGGTTGCAATTATTGAGCTCAGCTGAAGTACATGCATCAAAAGAGGAAGAGAACTCGACAAACGAGTTAGTAAAGAAAGGCTGACGACAGGAGAGGGAAATATGAAACTTAGACAATGTGGAAAACATAGTGTGTTCCCAAAAAGTGACATGCATGAAGATTCGCAATCTCCGAGAAATAGGATCCCAACACCGATAGCCTTTATGTTCAATTCCATATCCAAGAAAATAAGAGAGACGAGCACGTGGTTCAAGCTTAGTGTGCTTAGGAGGATTGAGAAGAACAAACCAGGCACTACCAAAAACTATAAGATTAGTATAATCAAGTTTTTTACCATATAATCGTTCAAATGTAGAGGTGTTTTGGAGAATCAAATTAGGAAGTCGATTTATGGTATAAACGTAAGTTAGTGCATCCTCACCTCAAAACTTTTCAGGACATGATGCTAAAGAAGTTGAGCTCGAACATAATCTAAGATATGATGGTGTTTTCTTTCAGCTCGACCATTTTGTTGAGAAGTATAAGGACATGAATGTTGAATAACAATACCTTGCTGCTTAAGAAACTCTAGAAGAATATAATCTTAATATTCTAAAGCATTATCAGTATGAAATATTTTTATTGAACATGAGAATTATGTGTTAACCATGGTAGCAAATTCAATATATATTCGTGATAGTTCAGAATTATGCTTTAGAAAATAAATCCAAGTAAATCGCGAATAATCATCAATAAATAATACAAAATAGCGTAACCGTTCACGGTGGAAGTAGGTGCAGGACCCCAGATATCTGAATGAATTAAACCAAATGGAATATCAACAATAGAATCACTAAGGCTAAAATAAGAAACTGGCTATTTTGCTAATTGAAAATGTATACAGTCAAACGACTAAAACTTTGAAACACCTAATAATCCACTAGAAATAAGAGTTTGAAGTTTACTAGCGGAGACATGACCAAGACGAAGATGCCACTGATATATTGAAGGAGATGAAACAGCGGCGGAGAATTTTGGAGAGGCAGGCAAATGAAGTGATGTGAGCTCAAATAATCGTCCCACTTTGCTCCCTGTTCCAAGAATTTGACCCGTATGAAAATCCTGAACCTGACAACTAACAGGAGAAAACGAAACTAATAAACCAAGATCACATAATTGACCAATTGAAACCAAATTCAATGCAAGATCAGGGACAAAATAAGTGTCAAGAAGAGTAAGGGTTGGGGTAGACACAATTCCTGTATAAGTAATGGATATACAACTTCCATTTGCAGCATGAATAGATGAAAGAGATTGAGTGTTTTTGCTATTAGAGAGGACAGACAACTGAGAAGTCATATGATTACAACAACCAGAATCAAGAAACAAATATTTACCTGTGGTAATAGATAAGGCGGTGTCTTTAGGGGATATCACCTATTTAAGAAGTGTTTATATTTCACTCAAAGAAATAGTAAGAAAGGAAGGTGACCCATTAGTGATAGCAGCAGCAACACAGGAATCAGTCTTAGATGCAGACTTTGCAACACCCTTAGGATGATGATGACGGGTTGGACAGTTTGGCACTATGTGACCACGCTCATGATAATACCTACACTCAATAGTAGGATAATTAGCGAATGCATGACCAATACTTTTGTAATTACTACAAAATGAAGTAGACTTCGAGCGTGAGGATGACAGGTTGGATAGTTTGACACTATGTGACCACGCTCATGACAATACCTACACTCAATAGTAGGACAGTTAGCGAATGCATGACCAGTACTTTAGCAATTCCTACAAAATGAAGTAGACTTCGAACGTAATGGAGTAAGTGCGAGAGCAATTTCTAAGGAGGTGGAAAGAGGTTTGACCAATTCCAGCTTAGTTTCTTCAAACAGGATTTCCTTCACAGGTGCATTGAGAGAAGACAAGGGATCACAATGTAACAAGGCTGCACGTACTAATTCGTACTCGGGACGAAGAGCCATAAAAACTTGTATGAGATGAATATGATCTTAAGTGATTGTAACTTGTTGTAACTGATTCCAGATCGACTAAATGAGGTCTAGGAAATCATTAATTGATTGACCACGTTATTGCTTCAAATTGTTGAGATTTGTAAATAATTGGTAATATCGTGCCAAACCAGAAACTTTATATCTAACCGATAAAAAACCCCAAACTTCTTTAGCGGTATTATACTCAACAAATTGAATATGAATAGAGGAAGTAGTGGTGTTACTGAACCAAGTGATGACCTTGTGATTCTTACTCTCCCATTCTTCAACACGGTCGAAATATTTGTTGTCAGGTTACTTTTCACTTTGTTTTGGCTTCACAATGTCCCCCATTACAATACGCCAAAGCTTACGACCAATCAAAAAACTTTTGATCTGTGCGACCATAATGAGTAGTTAGTTGTTGAGATTGGTTGGGATACCTCATCTTTCTCCTCTATTGAGCGAGACATTAGAAAAAACTGATGGCGTTCGCTACGCTAGACTTGGTGAGGGCTGGTGTGCACTATCGACGGACGAACCGAATCGAAGAATCATACGCATGGCTAAACGTGAGAGGCCCACGAATTCAAGTGGAAATAGAGAACTGCCGAGAGGCCCACGATTTCAACAAGCACGCACAAGTACAGTCCCACGGATGGGAGGCCCTGATCTGCTCGAGTGGACTATTACACACACGATTGTGTGAACACGGATGAACGAATAGAAGCACCAATGAACGAGCAGCAGATCTGGCAGAGGCACTGACGATATGATTGATGATTGACGCATGCACGCACGGACGATTGAGAGCAGCGAGATCAACACGGCAGCAGCGCGGATGAACGAATGAGGGCAACACGGCAGCGCAACGGAGTGGCTGAACGAGTATGGGAGGTGTCACGGGGCCGTTAAGTGAGGGGTTTACCCTAAGGAAAATTTTTCTCACCCAACCCGACTCGTGGTGCCTAAGGACCGCTTTAGTTCAGCACACCAACGAAAACGTGATTGAACAACAATAATAGAACAAATGAAGTTTATTACTTAATTCGGTGCGATTACAACTCTAGCATCACATGCATCTTATACATGAAATCTCGTGTGCTTTCTCAAGCTTACATACATTGGCTTTATAGCAAAACAGCCAAGTCAGTTACATAACTACCGATGACACATATCCTATGTACATTACACGAGACTAAGTAAACCACCACACCCATGTAGTGCTTGAAACAGCCACCTAACAGCTTCTTTCCTTTGCTGTCACCTTGTTCCATAACCGTCTTGACCCCCTGGTCAATAGTCACATGCTCAAAGTGCCTGGTAGTTGCTGGGACGTGCCTTGGTCATGCTATGAGCCATGACCAAGGTAGTTACATAACCGCATGTAACTGCTATTGACTTGGTCCGTCCAAGCCTAAAATTCACCTTGCTCGAAGGACATGGTCTGATTCATTGTGCCTAGCTGCGCGCCTAGGCACCCGGGGTGCTAGCCGGGGCTCGGTTCGATCCGAGTCCCACCGGCTCGGGGTGGCCGGCACCATGGTCCGTCCATGGGTCTTGCCTTAGCATGCCTGCCCAAGGCATGCTCTAAGGTCTTCCTTGCTCCCTTGCCCATGCCGCCCCTAGGAGAGACCGCCTCTCCTTATAGTAGATGTTAAGCCGTTTCCTCAGCTCCAATAGGAAACATCACAAAATGAGACCAAACGTACTTTGACTTGGTCAACGCCCAAGTCAAGCTTTGTCAACCCTTACCAAGGCATGCCTTGTCCGTGCCAAGGCGCGACCTTGCTCGTGCTTAGGGAACCTGCCAAGGTCCTTCCTTGCTCGTACCAAGGCGCGACCTTGCTCGTGCCTAGGGAACCTGCCAAGGTCATGCCTTGCTCGCGCCAAGGCGCCACTGTGCTCCCGCCAAGGAATGTGCCAAGGAACGTGCTAAGGCCCAACCGCACTCGTGCCAAGGCGCCACTGTGCTCCCCGCCTAGGTGCCGTGCCTAGGCGCGACCTTGTCCACGCCCATACACGCTGCCACATCCATGCGCATACAATTTACCCATCCGCATGCGCGAGCCTCCGCCCGCTGTGCTGCGAACCCTCCGAGGTGCATTATCCAGCAACTAACTCCCATGAAACCTTCCGAGTCCACCGAAACCCGGATATTGTTAGGTTTTTCCAGCTGCCTAGCCAGCTTACTCGGGTCACACTATTGAGGGTGTGACAAACATCCCCCCGCCGAAATGTTCGATGCCCTCATCGAACACTCCCACTCTGCCTGTCCACCAGACTGCTGCCCACCGAAACAACATTTCTCCAACTGATCCCGTACTTGTAGTGCCACCAACCTTTGTGTACTGCCTTTGCCCCTGCCTCGAATTTGTGGAACAAAGCACAACCTCTTTTCATCCATGATCAGCAAGCCATGAAGTGATGGAATCACAGCGACTTTCTCAGCCATCAAGAAATCATTTCCTGCAATGATCTCAAAATCATCCAACGGAGCAACAATCAAATTTACATTGCCCTCTCAAGTGTCGATTCGAATGCCCACATTCAAGGCTATGCCCATAGCCTTCTTTGGTTCTGAATTAACCGCCTTCACCATGCTTGCACTCTCGGCAAGCTGTAACCCAAGCCTCCGAGCTAGGTTCTCTGCAACAAACGAATGTGTGGCTCCCGAGTCAATCAACACCTTCACTGTTTGGTTATTGATATGAGCCTCCACAAACATCAGCCCCACTGATCCCACGGCCTTATGCACATGCACCGTGTTAAGCAATTGTAATGGGTTCATCCGTACCTCCGAATCATCCGCAACAATCGCATTCATCTTCTCTTTCTTTGGGCAATCCTTTGCCCGGTGAGGACCGTCGCATATGAAACAGTCTCTTTTTGACGTCGATGTTTTGGCACTAGCATCAATTTTTGAAGAAGACTCCTCCTCCTTCTTGGATCCACCAGCACGATCATTCTCCTTGTACTTATTTTCTTTTGAATCAAAAGAAGTACCACTAGTCTTGTAATCTACAAGGCTATCCGCCACCGCAATTGCACTCGTCAAGTCCTTCACGCCTTGCCTTCGCAGCTCCGACTGCGCCCATCCTTGCAATCTTGCAGTGAAATTGAACAACTTGTCCTCCTCGGACATATTTTTAATGTCAAGCAGTAAGGAAGAGAATTCCTTCACATATTCTCTAACCGTCTCTTTCAACTTCAATTGGCGCAAGGTTTCCCGTGCTTGCCATGCCGCATTCGTGGGTAGGAATTGATCCTTCAATTCCCGTTTTAGCACCTTCCACTCCACAATCCTTGGTCAACCAGCAGCTGCATCATTATCAACTCTGGTTCGCCACCAAAGTTTTGCATCGCCTTCCAAATACATGGAAGTAAGGATGACCTTTTGGTCTTCTTCCGTCCAGACAGTAGCAAAGTATTGCTCCATGTCCCAAAGAAAGTTTTCAAGCTCCTTCGCGCTCCGCTTGCCTGTAAATTTCTTTGGCTTCGGCACCTTAGGTCTCACTTTCCCCGCAACAGAAACCTCCGAGGTTTCTCCAACGACTCTCTTGAGTAGATTCACCTCCACAACCAACTTCTCCACTGTCTCGGTGGTGAGTCCACCCATTGCACGAACATCAGCAACAAACTCCTCGAATCTGGATTCCCACATGGATATCAAAAATTCTTGTGACTCTGTCCTAGCCACCAAGGAAGCAACCAGCATCTCCAGCCCTTCAACGCGCTGCGCTATCGTTGAAGACTCCGCTGCCTCCACCGGAACACCAGTCGTTGCCATCATGTGTTCTAAGTGAGCTACCCTCTCACTTAGATCACTTGCTGCTCGGGTCGCCATCGTCTCCGAAACGAGGCTCTGATACCAGTTGTCACGGGGCCGTTAAGTGAGGGGTTTACCCTAAGGAAAATTTTTCTCACCCAACCCTACCCGTGGTGCCTAAGGACCGCCTTAGTTCAGCACACAAACGAAAACGTGATTGAACAGCAACAATGGAACAAATGAAGTTTATTACTTAGTTCAGTGCGATTACAACTCTAGCATCTCATGCATCTTATACATGAAATCCGCGTGCTTTCTCAAGCTTACATACCTTGGCTTTATAGCAAAACAGCCAAGTCAGTTACATAACTACCGAGGACACATGTCCTATGTACATTACACGAGACTAAGTAAACCACCACACCCATGTAATGCTTGAAACAGCCACCTAACTGTTTCCTTCCTTTGCTGCCACCTGGTTCCATAACCGTCTTGACCCCCTGGTCAATAGGCACATGCTCAAAGTGCCTGGTAGTTGCTGGGACGTGCCTTGGTCATGCTATGAGCCATGACCAAGGTAGTTACATAACCGCCTGTAAGTGCTCTTGACTTTGTCCGTCCAAGCCTAAACTTCACCTTGCTAGAGGGACAGGGTCTGATTCGTGGTGCCTAGCTGCGCGCCTAGGCACCCGGGGTGCTAGCCGGGGCTCGGTCCGATCTGAGTCCCACCGGCTCGGGGTGGCCGACACCATGGTCCGTCCATGGGTCTTGCCTTGGCATGCCTGCCCAAGGCATGCTCTAAGGTCTTCCGTGCTCCCTTGCCCATGCCGCTCCTAGGAGAGACCACCTCTCCTTATAGTAGATGTTAAGCCGTTTCCTCAGCTCCAATAGGAAACATCACGAATTGAGACCAAGCGTACTTTGACTTGGTCAACTCCCAAGTCAAGCTTTGTCAACCCTTACCAGGGCATGCCTTGTCCGTGCCAAGGCGCGACCTTGCTCGTGCTTAGGGAACCTGCCAAGGTCCTGCCTTGCTCGTGTCTAGGAAACCTGCCAAGGTCTTGCCTTGCTCGTGCCAAGACGCGGCCTTGCTCGTGCCTAGGGAACCTGCCAAGGTCCTTCCTTGCTCGTGCCAAGGCGCGGCCTTGCTCGTGCCTAGGGAATCTGCCTCGCTCGTGCCCAAGGAACCTGCCAAGGTCCTGCCTTGCTCGTTCCAAGGCGCGTACCAAGGCGCCACTCTGCTCCAGCCAAGGAATGTGCCAAGGAACGTGCCAAGGCCCAACAACGCTCGTGCAAAGGCGCCACTGTGCTCCCCGCCTGGGCGCCGTACCTAGGCGCGCGCCAAGGTGCGACCTTGTCCACGCCCATACACTCTGCCACATCCATGCCGCATACAATTTACCCATGCGCATGCGCGAACCTCCGCGCGCTGTGCTGCGAACCCTCCGAGGTGCATTATCCAGCAACTAACTCCCTTGAAACCTTCTGAGTCCACCGAAACTCGGATATTGCTAGGTTTTTCCAGTTGCCTAGCCAGCTTACTCGGGTCACACTATTGAGGGTGTGACAGGAGGGACATACGTGTGTACGCAGGAGCAGATGGGATGGGATTCGCCCACAGGCAGAATCGAGAAGTAAGAGAACCCCTAGGGCTATACTATGTAAGCTTGATAAAGAACGTGAGTCTTTATTCTGATTAACTTACAACTTACATCTATTTATAAATATATAGATACATAATAAAAGATAAGATCAAATCGTAGCCATACTATGGATAGACACCAACTGTGGTGATCGTGATGATAACTAAATTGATCGTTATGATCGTGATGATAACCAAATCGAACCAATCGTAAACCAATCGTAACAGAGATGAAGCAGGAGTATATGTGTTTGAGGATAGCCCTAAAAGGACCCGGTTTGATTCTAGCTGGGCCATATCCTTAAAATAGGCCATTCTAAGTTTGAATTAAGCTTGTTTACTTCACCTTTACTTTTACTTATCACTGAGAGTATTGTGATTTTCAAGAGCATATCTCGACCTATTTTTTTTACTTTTCGAGCTCGTTTGGTTCATTTTGCCAACTTAAAGTGCGAGTGGAGTTAACTCATTAGAGATAACTCATAGTGAAAGATTATATTTTCATATTTGGTTCAACTTTAAACTTACAGGGAAGTTATAAATTTTTAAATAATAGAAGATATGAATTGACATAAATATCGTTCAAACAAAAGAGATTGATGTGGTTAATAAAAGGTAATTAATGAGGGGTAATTATATCCACAAACTTTTGGGTGGTAACTTCCCTATGGGGTGGGGGAGATATCTCTCACCTTTGGGTGTGAGTTGGGAGATAACTTGGAGGGAAGTTGGGCAACCAAACAAGATTAGTTCCAATTCTCCTCTAAGTTATTTCCCGGGAGTTAACTCCACCTCTAACCAAACAAGGCCTTTGTAAGCTCTTGAACACATTCATCAAAACACAAGTTAAAAGCAAAAGCCGAACCAAACATGATTTGTGAGGAACTGAGTGGAAGTGTTTGATTTAAGTAGTTGAGTCTAACTAATTTTAGGATTGAAGTTTTGTTGTTGTTTTCTTCCTGATATTATTTTGTGGATTAGTCACCACCATGTGCATGTGGTGTCGAAGTAGATTTAGACTCCAAAGTATTATAATATATATATATATATACTACTTTTCATATCATGTGATGCACGTGCTACGCACACGTAACATGAACGTAAATTTAAAAATAAAACTAAAATACTTGTTATAAAAAATCAATAAATTCTTTAAATATAATTTGTATGCAAATTATTTATTAGTTTTAAAACATAATGGTAAATAATATTTGAGAGGTCATATATATTTTGTATACAACTGTATGTTATGAGAACAAATGCAGGATGCGCAGTTCTTAACACACGTCTGACAAAGAAAAATCAATAAATCAAACAATTTATGTTGTAAAAAGTAGTATTGTTGGGCTCGCCTGCGCCTTTATTCACGGGTTCGTGGATCTCACTGGTACCTTTATTGTCCCCACCTTAGCTACCTTTTAACTCACAGGTTTTACTCCAAAAGACCTCGGTACTATTTGAGGAGAGATAACCACTTAAGTACTTCTTTATTAAATCACACTTGACTGATATGAGACTATTATTCGGACCACACATCCAAACAAACTCCGCCTTGGACTGAAATCTTAGGTGTCTTTGCTCCACCTTAGACCGACTTCCCTCTAAGATGTTTCACCGCATGATATGTCATTGCTCATCTCGAGAAGAGACGACTCGAGGAACCCACGACTACCAATATACATGTCTTGTCCCAGCCAAACCATCAGTTCTGATACCACTTGTTGGGTTCGCCCGCGCCTTTATCCACGTGTTCGTGGATCTCACTAGTACCGATATTGTCCTCATTTTAATTAGATACCTTCAACTCACAAGTGTAGGGTTTTACTCCAAAAGGAATCAGTACTTGTAATGGCCCAAATCACTAATAGTGTATTTGTTCTTAATTGAGGGTTACCGACCCGTGACGTGGCCCGATGGCGGGTACACAATCTAACACTTGACACGCAGGCCAATATGTATTCTATTTTTGAGTGGTGGATGCCGTGTGTGTGTGTGTGTGTGTGTAGATTATAAAATCATTGTCGTACAGTATCTATAATTGTCAAGACGCGAGCGGGGGCACGCCTAGACATGCTTGCAAGCATGGGAACTTGGTAGAGAGTGATTTGGTGAGTTTTTACTAAGGTGTATACACATTAATGGGAAATAAGTTATGTGAATTAAATTATTTAGACTATAGTTGATAAATTAAATCAAACCAAACACCTAAGTTGTAAAAATAAAACATAGGTCATGGATGTACCTCGAGATACGAGTTGGAATGAAGCCTATGAGATTGAGAGTACCTCAAGATACGAGTATAAACGTAAATGAAGTTGTTGGGGGTGAGTTAGATCCATTGACTTGCATCTAGATGAACTACTAGAAATAGATGAAAGGTTAGAAATGAGTCATAGATTCATATATAAGACTTGGTTCATCATTTACATGCAAATCAAAGGAGATGTTCTGAGGTAGGGTTGCTGAAATTCATGAGAACTTGAGGAAGAGGAAGACCAACTAAGCATCTAGGAGGAAGAATAAGGAGCTTGGGATCAACACAACTTAGGTAAAAAGTTTAAGTTGCTACTGTTTTGTAATTCTCGAAATTCAAAGTTTGTAAACTAATTTCATATTTAGATTCTTCATGAAATTTCGCTCAATTTACTATATTAAATTCCTATTTTTTGGGCAAGGAATGATTTTTTTTGTGAATTTTTAAAGTTAATGAGGTTCTTGAAAGCAAAAGCTAGAATTTGCATGTTTTCATTTTAAACCGGTCTATGTAATTTGACCATTAATTTCTCATTTTAAATCCAAATTGACTCATTCTAGTGATATTGAAAAGCTTGGCCATAATGTTAAAACTTTGATATAAAGCATCATTTGAAGATTTGGACCCCTTCCTAAAAAAAATGCTCAATAACTTTGATGATGATACTAAAATTTTTAGGTTTCACTGTTTTGATAATGCCATGATGTTTTGAGAATAATTCCCTAATTTCTTATTAGATTGAGCTCACATAGGGTTAGGAATTCTCGCGAATGTATCGAGGAATCACCCCATGAGGATGTGGTCGAGTTCTTTCTGATGGAATGAAGAGCCGCTACTGGTGAGAGTTTGTTATCTTCTTGTGGGTCGAAGGGCACCCCTAGTTGAGTCTAAGGCACCCAAGACATGTTTGAGCTTACTATCATGCCTATCAGACCTTTAGTCTTTGTATCCACACTTACTGATTTACTAGTTTAACTTGGCAACTTCTTGCATGCGGTTGTTTTTTGACATGCTTTTAGTTACCTATCTTTCTATTCAAGAAATGTGGATAAACGACCTCAAAAATTTACTCACTGGGATTGTCATCTTTGGTGACAATTGCAGATATGTCATATAGCAGACCGAGGAAAGAGAAGATTAACGACTACTTTCGAGTCCTCGACGACGGTCTGCTACTTTTTTGTGTAGGTTTACTTATTTGTGTTTATGATATATGTCTTTGATATATTTTGGATTGTATATTTGGGTTGAGAGACTAGAATCCTTGACTTATGCATGATGTTACACTTTTATTGCCACTTTTGATATACATACATGCGATCTATTGCTTGGTTTTCACATATAGGTGTTTTATGATTGCTTCCGCCATATTATAAGACTTCAGCTAATTTGCTAAAATGTTTACAAAGTTTTAGTTAACTCTAAAAATCACAAATAACGAGAAACAAATAATACTTATCCTGAACACGAGTTATGATGAGAATAAAATAAAAAGCTGACTAATAAGTCTAAAGTGGCTGGTATTAGGGTTTAATATCGGGATTAGGCCGGTCGGTGTGTTGATTAGAGGTTCAGGCCATCACAATACTATTTTGGGAGATATAACCACTTAAGTACTGCTTTATTAAGTCACATTTTACCAATGTGGGACTATTATCTAGTCCACACATCCCAACAAGTATCAATACAAAAGTATATATATATATATATATATATTAGTTTATTGCAATCATGGATGGATTTTTTAGGCATATTGATAAGTCAATAATTAGACAGTGTTTTATAATATATTTTAGGGCAATATTGGATGTAAAAAGCTATATTACACTATGTTTTCTCTTGTTTTTGATATTTCAGGTTATAATTAGAATATTGAAGAAATGGATGAAAAATGGAAGAAAGTGAAGGATTTAACCAAGTGGAAGAAATGCACAATGAATCATTTGTGAATCAAGAATCAACCATAAGTCACTTCTGGCGATTTCGCAGCGACTCACAGTTTGTGAATAAATCGACAGACAAATCGGTGAAGCACGGAACCTCATTTCCAAGGATTTGGCCAGCGATTTGAGTTATAAGTGGAATCGGTCAGGAATCGATGAGTACGATTTCAAGAATATTAGATAACTACGAAGAGTATGAGTTAGTTTGAAAAATGTACTACCTAGAATACTATATATATGAACCTAAGGCTTCGAAATCAACTGCCCCTGAGTACGGAGATCATTATTTCATTGCTCATGGAGCCATATTTTATTGCTTTCATATTTATTTAGATTTATATTTCATTGCTTTAGGAGACGGTTTGAAGATTCAAATTATTTATCATGGGTAGTTATATATGTCTTTTATTTACTTTATTGTGATGTTTATTATGAATATGAGTGAGTAGTTTATCAATCTAAATAAAGTTCAAATATGAACTGATCCATTTTGTAATGTAGTCATAATAATGAGATGATTTTGTACTTAATGCTTTAAACCAATTGTATTCTTCAATTCATTGATTTAATAGATTATTATTTTGCAGATTATAATCATGAAGCTTTGTATTGCATGCATAGTCTACAATGTGTATTGTGATATTTGGATTCAATACCTAATTTAAAGTAGTAACTAAGATTGTTTAAGGATGTATTTTACCATTTAGATGTCTTAGGTGGATTGAGATCTAAGTTTAATATTGAAGTGACTTTTTAAAGTTATTAGGCTTAGTAGTTCGAAGTTTTTATGGAATGTAATGCGGTTTTATTGCCTAAAGTTAATTTCTTTGAGCTTTCTAAATATTAATTCAATAAAATTAGAATGTGGCTTTTTTATTGATATAAAAACAATTGGTGGCTTGCTAAGGCTATATACTTACTTATGATTTGAGTTTAATGATATATAATACTTTATAAAGAGATTAAAATATGCTTATGACTATGATTTAAGTAATATTTTTGGATGCAAAACAGATTATTGTTTCATTGTTCGGAATGTTTGCTTTATATTGTTTTCTATTGAATTGAATTGATTTGACTATTAGTGAATTTGAGTTGTGTTAATGAAGTTAGTTTAATTAGCTTAATTAATTATTATAGTTTTAGTAAGAGATTTGTCATTCCCATTTTAATTATATAAATTAAAATTAAAACAATAAAAATATTGAAAGACTTTTCTTTAAAGAAGTTTGCTAAATCTATATAGAGACGATCTCAATTATCACTACTACAAATAATAAGAATATATATATGGGAAAGTTACTGTACACGCTCCACAAATGTCAAATATACTGAAGATATGCAAAACACATCACAACAATATCATTAAATAGTTAATGTAAAACAAGAATCACATATGGTCTAGCCTCATGCAATCAACATGCTTGACATGTGTATACTAGATATAAATATCACAATAATATTATAATAGTTACTAAATGTGCCAAACATACACTAAAGTTTTGGTCCAATTCATTAAGTATAGTTTCTGCAGATAATAGCCCGTACTCTCTATTTCTCACCTTGTAATATTTCATTAACCTAGTAGAACAACTTTTCAAGCAAGAATCTAATGTGTCATTATTTTTACCTCTAAATTAACCTACTTCATTTACTATAAGGGACGATTCCTCATATATGAGAATCAGCAAAAAAAAAATTTCCCCAATATCCAACTGCCACAACAGTTGAATGAAGAAAAAGTTTGGCATTAGAAGACCATTAACTTTAAATGAATGATCTAAGATGGACTTTTCAATACGATAATGTGAAAAATCCTATTGAAGGAAAAGAGAAAGCCCACCATCACATAATCTCACAATGGCACTTTATCAAACATCTCCCACGCAACCTCCAACAACAAGAATAAAATGAAGCCGACGAATTTCCACGTAATCTCACAATATCACAATGGCACTTCATCAAACATTCTAAGAATATCTTCTTTCTCGATGTCACTTCACCCCTTATTTGTTCACGTTTATTGGATTAAGTGAAGTTCCTCTATAAATGGGGTATGCTTGATGTTCTATCAGAACTTACTCAGACCCACTCAATCAATAAAACCCATAAATCAAATCACAGTAACTACAAATTATTATAAACCAAAAAAACTAACCACAAATTATTGAATGAATTGCGAGAACCAGAGATTGTGAAATAAAAAAAAATCAAATTTGCAGACCTACCTACAATTCATCCATGATCACAAAATTGAAAACCTCAAATCACAGCAGCCAAATGAAAAACTTAAACTTTAAGTCAAAATAACACTAGCTTTGAGAGAGAACAAAGAAATTTTGAGAAGATATCGTGATTGAGAATCGTTAGAGCTTTGACGAAGACAAAGCAAAAAGGCGTCGATGTTGTTGTCGAAGAGAGAAACGAGGAAGAATGTTGTGGAAGAGGAATAGCTTGGAGAACTCTGATTCTGGTGTCATCGAAGCAAGAAGGCCGGTGTTTAGAAGATGCTCAGAATTGTTGGGAGAAACGAATGTAGATTTAACAATTCAACATGGTCCATATTGGCTCGTAGATTTGGCAATTCGACACGGTCCATATTGGCTTTTTTATTATAGTTATATATATTAAATATACAAAAAAGCGAATCTTAAATTTTTTAGTTGTGACACCTGTCGAATGTGCACAATAAATTTATGTTATATTGTACTCTTAAATTTATAATAGTGGTAAGTTGGAATTGTCTCCATAGGAATTTATCAAACTTCTCTAGGAAAAATGACTTTTAATGATTTTTATTATTTTTACTTTACTTTAATTAATTAATTAAAAACAATAATTAAACTAGCTAATTCAATCTATAATATATTAATACTTAACTAATTATATTAACTTAACTAACACCATCCAAATTCACTATCAATCAAATAAATTCAATTCAATGATAAATAAATATCTAAACAAACATCTAGAATAGTGAAGCATCAATCTGTTTTGCATCCAAACAAGTTACTTCAATCCTATAGTTATGAGCATACTTTATAAAGTACCATACATCATTAAACTATAATCATAAGTAAGTAAACAACCTTTAGCCAGCCATTAGTTCTCTATATACCGGTGGAAAAGTCACGTTCTAATTTTATTGAGCTAACCCATTTAAATACACAAAGACATTAACTTCACGCAATAAAATCGCATTACACTTTATGAAAACTTCGAACTACTGAATCTAATATCTTCGGAAACTCACTTTAACATTAGATTTAGATCTCAAACTCACCTAGTATATATAAACGATCGAACCTTTCAAAAAATCCTAATTACTACTTTAAATTATATAATGAATCTAATAATCACAATACATATATTCTAGACTATACATGCAATACAAAGATCATGATTAAAATCAATACATAATAATCTATTAAATCAGTGAATCAAAGAATACGATTGGTTTAAAGCATTAAGCACATAATAATCTCATCATAACTATATAGCAAAACAAATCTAGTTCATGTTCGGACTTTGTTTAGATTGATAAACTACACACTCATATTCATAAATAACATTGCCATAATATAAATAAAAGACATAGATAAATACCTCTGAATTAAGTAGTTTATGTCTTCAAATCTTCTCCAAAAGCAATGAACAATAAATCAATAAACTAAAACAATAAAGAATGGCTCTTAGAGCAATGGAATATTGATCTAAGTACTAAATGGTAACTAATTTCGTAACCCTAGGGTCGTATTTATAGTTTTCTATGTAGTAAACATCCTAAACTAACTCAAACTACTCGTAGTTATCTAAAACTCACGAAATCCGTTCCAGTGATTCCTCAATGATTTAAGGTTAAGTGGAATCGCTGGGTAAATCCTTGGAATTGTAGTCCCTGTTTCCACCGACCTAAGTGGTGATTCTGTGTATATAGGAATCGCTAAAAAATCACTAGTATTGAAGTCTAATTTTCCTTGATTGCATGATGATTCTTTGCATACTCTTTTCACTTGATTAATTCTCTTATAATCTTCCATTTTTACTCCATTTCTTCATATATTCCATTTATTACCTGAAATAATAAACAAAAGAGAAAACCCCGTGGAATATAATCTTTTACATCTAAAATCATCCTAAAATGTATTATAAAACATGTCTAATTATTTACTTGTCAAATACCCCCAAACTCAGAACTTTGATGTCCTGAGCAAATGAATACTCTCAATTGTATTCTCTTTTCTTCCCTCATTTTGATTTCATAAATATATACTCTTATTTTTAAACATAAATGATTTTTAAATAGAAACATATTACCCTCATAAAAATAAGAATCATGATAGAATAGAAAGATTTAAAAAACAAACCCTTTATTTGACAACTCAACCTCTAGTTGTGCAATACACCTCATAACTTAAAATTAAACCAATCACTAAGGTCAAGACACTATATAGGTTTTCTCAATCTCCACTGACAAGCATCATACTTATGATAACTAATATAGAATCTCAAGATACAAAAATCACTAAATCAATCTCATTTTCAATCAATATTTAAATTATCACCACAATCAAAGTCGATATGGATTTTTATTTACCAATATTTATCATTTCATATTCATTTGTTGGAATAAAAAGATATACTTCACTTAACTTAGCTATAAGCACTCGAGCTAAATATTTTATTTGAAAAGTTTTTCTCAAACATCATTTCATTTTCATATATCTCTCTTTCTTTCTTCTTTCTTCTTTCTTTTATATATTCATTTTTCTTCTTTATATTGTAATCATACGGTCCTTACTCAATTTCCTTTAAAATCCATTATTTTTATATGAATTTTTCCTCTTATTTTTTCCACCACTAGATTCCCTGCTCCATTTCTTTTGTAATTTGTGGGTCTCTCTAATGTTTTTCTTTAAAAACTCTTGTTAGCTTTTCTCACTTTCACTATAGTCAAGGAAGCATTCTTTTCAACTAAGTGAAGTTTATTGACTATTTTCTATTTTTTTCCTTAATTGTGGCATAAATTCTTTTCAATACATACAAATATATATATATATATATATATAATACTTGATCAATAATCATTGTATAACAAGATTCTTAAAAATCTATCTTGTTTATCTTGCACTATTGTTTCGATCTTTTACCCATTATAATGTATAACACAAAGTAATCAATCCCCTCTAAAATTTTCTAGTGTATACATAATCTAGATTAAATCAAATAGGGTATAACAATTCATATCCATCATAAAATTTCTATTTTCATGAGTAATAATAATATATCACTTCCATTTAAATCCAAATTATATTCAATTCCATATATTCCAAACTAAATAAAGTGAAATGAAATGAAAAAATTATCTATATTGTGGAAATTTTGAAAAATTCACAATGTTCCAAATAGATTCTACCTCATGTTTCTTTTATACTTCTCATCTTCATACTTCACTTCATCTAATACCTTAAACTGATTCTAAACCTTGTCCTCTAGGTTTAAAAATAAAGTCAGGTTTTCAACAAAATAAAATACCTCATGAAGCATAAACGAATAAATAAATAAATAATAACTAACTATCATTTGAATGAATTTCATAAGTAATTGAAAATATGATAAATTTAAACATATCCAAGCATCATATGATTTAAATTCAATACAACAAACCATTGTATCAAATGTGAACACACTAAAGCAATAGTATCATGGTAGCACATACCACATCATTCATATCAAAATATTACAAACATAGACCTCTTAATAATAACACTCAAAAAAATCACACAGAGAAGAATAAAATATCAGAGTCGTCGTCCAGATGTCGCATCATCACCACCATCCCTATTGTTTAGTTGTTGAGATTGGAAGCTTCTCGCAGGATCGTACATGTTGCAGTCCACTCCCGCCATTATATTATCTTCTAAAAAGACTCCCTGATTGGGCATTCTCAGTTGGGTTGATGGAATATGAATGTTAGCTCCCCCGCTTTGCGTCCTCCTGGTCATGCGTCATTCGAATCCATAAATGCTCCTAACAATCTCGCGTTGGTTATGGAATATGAACTCTTGATGTATCAGAGTTATGACAATTGATCCCATTACGACCATTTTTCGTCTCGTTGCATACATGCAAGTGAAATGCTCTTCAGGTGGCTCTGGGCTCTGGTTTGTTTGCTCATGATATGCGACATTCTACATTGCTTCCAAATTTCTTCGATTTTCTACCCGTACTCTTCTTCTCGCTATAGTATCCCTCCCGTGCGTATCTGATAAGTCGTCATTCGTGCTATATTTTAAGGTGTTTTTATCACTGATTTCATTACTTTTATCATCATTTATACTACTAAATCTTTATTTTTCCGTTTCAGGTCACAAATAGGTTTTTGTACAAAAATGAGAGATTTTCACTTAAATTCAGTCAAAAAGCTGAAAATAGGCTTATCGCCTTGGCAGAGATGTCAACATAAAGCTAAATCGCCAAGGAATCATTGGATCAAACGTGACTGAACTGAAGGAATCTCGTTGGAAATACTGCAGGAAAAGCCTCATAAAGACCCAAGAGAAAGACGAAGCTCATATCTCGAGGAAAACCTAGCGTCTTCATAGTGATTTGGGTATGTATGTAGGGCGCTGACACATCGTTGGGCTCGACTCGAAACAAAATGGGACAGAAACAGAGGAAAGCAGTGATGTCGTAGAGACTTCCTAGCTATTCAGTATTTTGTACATACGGTGCTGGGAAGATCCTAATATTGTTGGTTTTAATTCGGTTGTTTCTAAAAGATTTCTCTTTAGATACGATTTTATCCTACTCCTACTATATATATGAGACCTCATAACGAAAAACACACAACACAGAGACCTAGAGTTCTAGATTTAGAATTCCATATAAAGTTCCGGAGAGGAAGATTTGGTTCTAAGTTTTTCTTTTGAAGTTTTGTGCGGAGACTCTTTGTAAGTTTTACATATTTAATAAATTTCAGATTTATATTTACAATTATGAGTGGCTAAGTTCCACCATTTAGGCCAAGGTATTCGAGTTCTATGGATAGATTCGTAAGGTTTATGTGCTTCAATTCTTAACTTGTTTATACCGATTTTCGTATCCTTATTTGCATCATTATTTTAGGTTTTTTATTATGGTTTTAAACCTTAAGTTACTTCCTTTTTGTTGTGTAAGTGCACGTGCATGACAATCATAGTTAGAAACTATTGCCAGTGATCATATCGCCGCTCGGTAAAGGGGATTGGGTTAGGTGGCGAGTAGGGCCTTGTCTGTTGGCAATCGGTGTGTCCTTATGTATTTAGGATATGAGATGGGTAGCAATATATTGTAATTTCCACTCGTGACAGGTGGACATTATGATGCTAGTTATCACTCATGATACGTGTTCTCATAAGCACTAATGTTGCTAGTTTGTTGAAATTCTACGGCATATCCGGTGGCTTTGCAAATCTAGTTAGTATGTGGTTGTATCGCACGTTCCCTCCACTAACATGAGGAGAACAAGGTGATGAAATTCAATATAAGCCTATCTACGAAAATCAATATTAGAACAATCATTTGATAAACCAACGATCGAATCAATTACTTAGAATCTCAAATCATGCCTTGGTCTAGAGTTTTTATTTATTTATTTCAGTTTTAAGTGTTTCAATTCGTATGCACTTGATTTACTAGTTTACTTTTGTTTTCAAAACCCTGATTTCTCTAAACCTAAAAAAATCACCCCAATCCATGTAGGATCAACCTCATACTTGCCTCACTACAAATCAATTGTAGTTGGTGAAAATCAAGACAATTTTTTGTGCTGAACGATGCAACATCAGATTTTGGCGCCATTATCGGGGATTTGTGCTAATTATTTTTCTTAGGTTTTTTGTTTTTATTTTATGGTAGCAGGTCATAGACGCTCATTATCCACATATTCATTGGTTCCTTATGATCCAGATATTGATCGGGCCTACCAAATAAGGAACAAAACTAATAGAATGAGAAGGCAATCAAAGGTGAATATGGTGTACAATGTGATATATCTGAATCCTCTAGTTGTTCAGGCAACCGGGCAGAACAACGAGTAGAATGCAGGGCTAGAACCGAGGCAAAAAAAGAGCTCACTTTCAGGGAAGTGAACCAACATCTAGGAGGCTCATTACCATTATGTATTAAGTATCCAGCTGCTACCGGTCAATTCAAGTTGAAGTTAGGGTTAATACATAAGTTACCTGACTTTCATGGGAAAGAGAATGAGGATCCTCATAAGTTCCTCACAGAGTTTGAAATGGTGGTAGTAGGCATGAAGCCTGCTACAATCGATTTTCATCCAGTGAGACTAAAGGCATTTCCTTTTTGTCTCAAGGACGCTACATAAGATTGGTTATTCCACTTACCAGCCGGTTCTATCAGAAACTGGAATGAGCTACATCAAAAGTTCAAGGATGACTATATGCTAGCCAGGAGAATTACTTAGCTCGGAATGGAGATATCTCATACTATTATGAAGGATGATGAGTCATTCTCATAGTACTGGGAAAGATTCAAAAAATTGTGTCGGGCATGTCCTCAGCATGGTCTCAGTGAAAAATCTATAAGGGAAAACTTCTATGAAGGGCCTACCTATAATGAGAAGAGGCTTCTCGATACTATGTGCAATGGTAGTCTATCTGATATCACACCGACTGTGGTTAGGGGATAAATAGAAAATGTAGCCAACCAAGCTAAGTAGTATGAACCGACTAGTGAGAGACGAGGAGTTATAGTATCTTTAGGGCAGAGTAGAATTGAGGATGAGTTGTCAGAACTCGAGTCTATGGTTAAACATATGATGGTTGAAAAGGGCAATGCAAAAGCTTGCGGGATTTGCTCAGAGCCGAGTCACATTACAAATGAGTGTCCTCAACTCCGCGAGGATACTATGGAGGTGAAGGCAGTAGGACAATTTTCGAAACCACCAGCAGGGCAATTTAGACAACAAAGTAACTTCTATGGAGGGAGGGACATAAATCCTACCTTCAACTATGCTGCCAGGAATTAGAACTACGAGAACTTTGTGCCTGGAGGATAGCCATTTTCGGTAGCACCATAAACCAACCACCTCACCAACATGGACCCACCTTAGAGGGGATGATGAAGCAGTTGATCCTATTACAATAGCAGTACGAGGCTAGAACTGGCGCTTCGGTCAAAGAGTTGCAGGCTAGGTTATCTGACATGTTAGTTCAGACTGGCCAAGCTAGTAACCAGGGAAGTTTCCATCCCAGCCAGTCTCAAACCCTAACGCGCATGTGAATGTCATTTCACATGTCAACACGTCAACTGTGACGGTGGAATTTGAGATGAGTACCAAGCAAGGAGGATGAATGAATACCATCTAACACAGGGTACCATTTCGTCAAAGATTGTATTCAAAGTGGTATCCATTCCTTACCAAGGATCTACCTAAGTATGTGTGGTAGCTAAGTCAAAATTGAAGGAAAAGAAAGAAATCCAGCCAGAAGTAGAAGAATCCTGCGAACCATTCTACATCGCAGGACTTTTTGGACAAGAAGAGGAGAGTATCCTAGCAGGTAACATAGACACGCCATAAAATTATGGTGATCCAGGTATATTTAGTATTACTTGCGCAATAGGAGGCTTTCATGTAGATAAGACAATGTTTGACTTAGGTGCATCCATTAGCATCATGTCATCGTCCGTTTTCTTATCCATGCATAAACATGTTTTAAGGCGTTCCGACATTACCATCCATTTAGCGAACAGATCTTCAATCGGACTAATAGGTATGTTGGAAGACGTGACTATTCGCATTCGAGAACATCATTTCCATGAAAATCCTACAAACGGGTGAGTTGGAAATCACTGAGCGCACCCCAGTTAAGGTTTCTTATCTAGCAAAGAGAACACCCACCAAGATCTATGGAGTTACGAGAAAGGTGCCTGTGAGACTTGGAGACCTGAATTTTCTGGTGGACTTCTCAGTTATTGATGAAGGACTTCATAAGATCAACATCATGCTGCTAGGGATGTCGTTCCTCTACATAGCCAAGGACAACATTGATGTCTACAACAAGAATACTACATTTATAATTATAGATAGAACAGTGCTCCGCAACAATGGCAGGTTGTGCATGAAGGAGGAGCAGGGAATCATCAAGCGTCCTAATATGTCTACACCACCAGCCAAGAAGAAGAAGCCACCAATTGATGTGATCGACTTGGACTCCGATTAGTCCAAGAATGTGGTAATGTTAGGCCATCGATGTTAAACATTTACACTTTGTGGGAGGTGCCCTACATTTAATTATTTGAACTTAGTTTAATTAGTTTGAATTGGAATAAACTTGGATTTTAATTAGTTAAGTTGGATTACTTGATTAGAAAGTTAAAGTTGATTTTGATTTGAATAAGTTGATGTGTATCTAATACCTTTAAATTTTGCAGAGACTTATCGATTGTTTAAAGACTTGTATAATGTTTTGCGCGCCCGGAAGTCCGGACGACTTTTGGCAAAATAATTCAAAGCTGGTACATTTTAATTTAATGCATCATTTACATATATAGATAGGTGCAAACACTGGTACTTTTGTGCGATTTAATTTATTTTTCGAGACCAACGATTTCACAAAGCCATGAAGGTTATACATAAATCGCTATGGTGGCCCTGGAAAATATCTCGAATTCGATTTATTCGATTTTTACAGCCAGCAATTTCAGTGTGAACATAAATTGCTAGTAAGGCGCTAAGAATTATTTTGGGATGAATTCAAAGTCCCCATCGATTTGCTAGCGATTTGGCAGCACCATCACGTTTGAACGTACGGTGCTGCGTTCAAAATCAAGTTTTTTAAAAAGGTAAAACCACATTGTTATCTTCCTCACCTAAACCCTAGCAATTTACCACCGCCTTTAACCCTTGAAAACACACTTTTAACCACCAATCTACCGATTCCAAGCCCCAATCTCATTCATTTTCGATTCTCCATCGAGTAGAGATCTTTTTAAGCCAAGAAATGCGAGTTTGGTGAGTGCCACGACGAATGTACGAGCTAGGAGTTTGACTTTTAGACCTCCTAAGGCGTCTATTAGGCCGAGATAGCTCCCATGAGCTCTTGGGAATTCAATCCCAAGTAGGTAACGCCCCGATTTCACTTTAATTTTTTAATTTCTTGTCGGGTGTTGTTCGAAAAATCTGGGTAAGAATTTATATTCTAGGAGATAAATTGGCTCCTAACACCATAAGGATTTTGTTTGTGACATGATTTGGAGTGATTTGGTCGGATTAATTGTGATTTTTTATCGATTTTCAAAATTTTGACTTTTTCAAAGGAAAGCCTATGTTTTTTGGAAAGTTTTGGATTTCGGATCCAATTTTTGATTTCAATTGTTTTAATGGGTTTGAATCAATCAATATCGCATGGATTAAGTTTGGAGAAAAATGCAGAATGTTTACCAAATATTGAATTTTCAAAGTTTGGTTTTCTTGAAAATTCATCGATACCATTGACACTTTAGGGTAATTTAATTTTTGGGTTTGTGATATTTCATATACATTGCAGTGATGGACTCATTGAAATGATAGTTGCAACTATCTTTGTTGATTTGAGCTTTTGTGTGATTAGGAGACTTCGAAAATGGTTTTTTACTGAAATTTCTAGAAAATTTTATTCGCCTTGGATTTCAAATTCCTGAAGACATTTTGAGAAACTTTTGCATTTTAAACTCTATGTTTTCTTCGGTTTGTCCAGTTTTATGGACTGATTTGTTCGTAATCTCACGATTAGAATTTTTGTAGGGTTGTTGTTTGTTGTGTTGCCTATTTTCGGTGCTACGGAGAGAGATGAGTGCAGTGGGTATGCGGGATCTAGGATGAGAAGAGGTAGTCATTTACCGCCTCTTATACTTAGAGCCCACCCACCTAGAGCTCCCCAGCCTTTTGATCAGTTTAGGTTGGTGCATGGTAGCTGCAAAGAGGTACGAAAGTGACCTCAACATTAAGAATAGGAAAGCCTTAGCTGAGAGGGGATTTAGGATAACAACTCCAAAATATGAGAGAAGAGTTACATCTATCATTAGAGAGAGGGGATGGGAGTTCTTTACCACGGATTACCAGGCACTGACCAAACCACCCCATGGCCCAGACTTAATACATGGATGCGAGGAGTTAGTTCGCGACTTTTACGCGAACGGATACACTACCCATCGTAGCTTGAGTGTCTGAGTTTGAGGAGTCTAGATTAACTATACTGCCCTGGCCATTAATACCTACTATGGCCTACCCAATTTTACGGACTTAGGGATTTCTAATATCCATCACCTACGCTATGCCCTTTCATGGAAGTTATAGCAACTCTCACTTATTTCCTACACCATGACTGGACCTATGTCACTTCTTCCCGGTAGCCTAAACATTTAGTTATGGCCTACTTTACGAAAGCTCTAAAAGTGTGGTCCTATTTCATCGATGCATCTCTCTACCCCACCATACAGCATGGCGATGTAACATGGCCTTGATGTGCGATGCTCTATCATATATGGGCACGTGTTGGTCGCATCGATGAGGGGAGATTCACGTTCGAAGTTATCCGAGAGAGGATGGAAACAAAGAAGAATGAAAGCTCTAAATTTCCTTTACTTATCACCGATCTGTGCCGACGAGCTAGAGTTCCTTTTGACAGTCTCTAGTTTGACATCCCTCCCAGTCGACCATTTACGATGAGGATATCTTTGGGTATGATAGCCTAGAGGAGATGGATTCTGAGGATGAGCAGGAGCGGGCACGAGAAAGAGAGATAAAAATAGAGAGAGATAGATTAGCATAACGACTACAACAGTAGCAGCATGAGACCCAGGCTAGGAGAGTCGCAGGGAGGAGGAGAGGAGCACGAGCCCTAGCAGCAGGAGCTTCTTCATCTTCACCACCACCACCAGGAAGAGTACAGAGATAGATGTCCCAGGAGGAGATTATTATCCATAACCAGAGGGAGATCAACCATTTTATATATCATGATCACATGTGACATCGACATGTGCATGATCACCCTCTACAGCCAGCTCCACCGATACTGGATAGTCCATTCATTATCATGCCGGACTATCAGGTTTATTGAGCACATGAGGAGTATGGAACACCCTCACCTTCTCATTCTTCACACAGTATGCAAACACCCTTCCAGACCCCACAGCGTAGTATTAAGCAGCAACATGACAGCTCCATTCAACACATCATTTGCATGCATCATTTGCATTCATTTTCAGTTTATACATGTACTTTATTTCATTCCATTCCATTTCTTATCTTCTACTATTCGATTTCACTTGTCTTTTGGAATGTGTATTGGTTGTTCGACTTTTTTAAACCTTGAGGACAAGGTTTAGGATAAGTTTATGGGTATGCAGGTATGCAGTTGGATGGAATACATGGATGAACCGTAAGGATTTTCGATAAATTTTTGCGATTTTTTAGAATTTTTTCAAAATTTTGGTGAAATACAGGTAATACGGTTTCATTTAATTCATGGATTGATGGATTGGTAGGTTGAACACATTTCCATAACTTGTGAATTCTTTCTTCTTCTTTTTTCCATTTATTTTAAGCCTAAATGAATGCCTAGTTTTAACTTAGATTAATGGTCGACAATTTTTGGATTCATATGTGGAATGATGTTGCCAATGATGGATAAGACCTTAGGTAGAACATAGGTGAAACATAATGTTCTTCTGATTGGTTTACTGACTGAGTCTACACCAACAAGTGCTAGTGTGGGGTCGAGGCTCTATTCCAGATATGAAAGCGGGTATAAGCTCACAATAGGACAAGAATCAACTTAATCTCTACAGATTCCAGAATAGGACTGCATCCATTTAAAACTGAGTATAACTAGGATTGAGTTTGGGGGAAGACATAGGCATTATTTAATTAGCCCTTAGCCTTAGCCCACCCATAAATTATCCCTAGTTAGCCTAGTTGAGTCAACCCAACCTGATTCTTTCATCACCTATCTTGAAATCCATAATCCAAAAGCCTTATAATCCTTTTACCTACATTGAATGAGTAACTTAATCATAGTGAAAGTGAGAAGTGCTAATATGAGTTTTTAAATAAATAATAGAGTGTCCCACAGGTTCCACATGAAAAGTAGTAGGGAATCTAGTGGTGGGAAAAATTGAGAAAAAGCAGAATCCCCTGAAAAAGGAGCAAAGTTCGTACCAAAAAAATTGTATTTGGAAAAAATAATTGAGAATATGTATATAAGTGAAGTGAATAAATGTGAAAGTCTATAAAAAATCCTTAAATAAAAAGATTTAGCTCGAGTGTTTGTAGCTAGATTAATCGAGTTTTTCCAATGCTTTGAATCCTTGAAATCCTTTCCTTGCAACCCCAGCCTAGCCATAATAATCCAAAAGAAAGTTTTATTGACCCCAAATGATGTTTTGGATGTGTAAGTGGAATGTTTGTATAAGTTTCTATTTGTGGAATCTTGGTATTGACTGCCCTATTTAAAAATTATATGTTTTTGGCTTGTTAAAAGTTCTGAGGTAATTCGTGATTAATATATGGCTTTAATCTTGACGAAGCCTAGTATTTGGCATAGTATTCCTCAGAAAAGTGGTCGAAATATCTTGATTCAAAGTAACCGGCTTTACTCGAGTGTTCTTGTTTCAATTTGGCAATTTTTATGAAAAATTGGATGGAAGCATTAAAGTTAGAGTTATGCATTAGAAAAGTTGAAATGTGTGTTGTATACACGAGTTGATTATCTTATGCTCCTTCACTCGAGACGAGCAATTGTCTACATTTTGAGGTATTTGATAAGTCATCAATTGTGCTATATTTTAAGGTGATTTTACCATTGGTTTCATTACTTTTATCATCTTTTATACTATTAAATCGTTATTTTACTATTTTCAGGTAAAAAATAGGGTTTTGTACAAAATTAGCTATTTACACTTAAATTCAATCAAAAAGCTAAAAATAGGCTTAACGCCTTGGTAGAGATGTCAACATAAAGCTAAATCGTTAAAGAATCATTGGATCAAACGTCACTGAACTGAAGGAAGCTCATTGAACATACTGCAGGAAAAGGCTCGTGAAAACCCATGAAAAAGAAGAAGCACATATCTAAAGGAAAACTCCAATGCCTTTAAAGTGATTTGGCCATGTACGTAGGGCGCTGGCACATCATTGGGCTCGATTCGGAACGAAACATGACATAAACAAAGCAACACAGCGATGTCGTAGAGATTTCTAGCTATTTAGTATTTTGTACTTACGGCGCTCGAAAGATCCGAATATTGTTGGTTTTAAATTTGGTTGTTTCTCAAAGATTTTGACTTATATACGATTCTATCCTACTCCTACTAAATATATGAGACCTCAAAACAAAAAACACACAACACAGAGACCATGAGTTCTAGATTTAGAATTCCATATTAAGTTCTAGAGAGGAAGCTTTGGTTCTAGTTTTTTTTTTTGAAGTTTTGTGCGGAGACTCTTTGTAAGTTTTATATATTTAATAAATTCTAAATTTGTATATATAATTATGAGTGGCTAAGTTCCACCATCTAGGCTAAGATATTTGAGTTTTAGGGATTCATAGATTCGTAAGGTTTATGAGCTTCAATTCTTAACTTGTTTATATCGATTTTCATATTCTAATGCTCCTTCACTCGGGACGAGCAATTGTCTACGTTTCGAGGTATTTGATAAGTCATCAATTGTGCTATAATTTAAGGTGATTTTACCACTGGTTTCATTACTTTTATCATATTTTATACTATTAAATCGTTATTTTACTATTTTCAGGTAAAAATAGGCTTTTGTACAAAAATGAGCTATTTCCACTTAAATTCAATCAAAAAGATAAAAAAGGCTTAGCGCCTTGGTAGAGATATCATCATAAAGCTAAATCGTTAAAGAATCGTTGGATCAAACGTCACTGAACTGAAGGAAGCTCATTGAACATACTGCAGGAAAAGCCTCGTGAAGACCCAAGAAAAAGAAGAAGCACGTATCTAAAGGAAAATTCCAATGCCTTTATAGTGATTTGGGTATGTACGTAGGGCGCTGGCACACCACTGGGCTCAATTCAGAATGAAATAGGACGTAAACAAAGCAACGCAACGATGTCGTAGAGATTTCCAGCTATTTAGTATTTTGTACTTACGGTGCTCTGAAGATCCGAATATTGTTGGTTTTAAATTTGGTTGTTTCTCAAAGATTTTGACTTATATACGATTCTATCATACTCCTACTAAATATATGAGACCTCAAAACAAAAAACACACAACACAGAGACCAAGAGTTCTAGATTTAGAATTCCATATAAAGTTCTAGAGAGGAAGCTTTGGTTCTAGTTTTTTTTTTTTAAGTTTTGTGCGGAGACTCTTTGTAAGTTTTATATATTTAATAAATTCTAAATTTGTATATACAATTATGAGTGGCTAAGTTCCACCATCTAGGCCAAGATATTTGAGTTTTAGGGATTCATAGATTCGTAAGGTTTATGTGCTTCAATTCTTAACTTGTTTATACCGATTTTCGTATTCTTATTTGCATCATTATTCCAAGGTTTTTTATTGCGGTTTTAAACCATAAGTTATTTCCTTTTTGTTGTGTAAGTGCACGTGAATGGCAATCTTAGTTAGAAACTATTGTCAGTGATCCTACCGCCACTCGATAAGGGGGATTACGTTAGGAGGTGAGTGGGGCCTTGTCTGTTGGCAGCCGGTGTGTCCCTGTGTATTTATGATATTAGATGTGTAGCAATGGATTATAATTTCCACTCACCTAGAATGTCAAATCCTGCCTTGGTATAAAGTTTTTATTTATTGATTTCAGTTTTAAGTGTTTCAATTCGTACGCATTTAATTTACTAGTTTACATTTGTTTTCAAAACCCCTGTTTCCCTAAACTTAAAAAGATCACTCCAATTCCTGTGGGATCGACCTCGTACTTACCTCACCATAAACCAATTGTAGTCGATGAAAAATGAGACTATATTTAGTGCTGAACGACGCGACATTAGTATCATTTCTCTCTCGTTCCTCCTCCAAATTAACATATCCTGGCACCTTCTTGGTACTTTCAACGACTTCATCAGTAAAGATCTTATGCGAGTAAACATCTAACCCTATACCTCTCGTTGAAACTCGGTCTTGCTTGCAAAACTCCGTAATCATCAAGGGAAAAGACAATCTTTCATTTTGCTTAGTGGTCATGACATTCCAAATTAAATTATAGATTATTCTGCCAACATAAATATAGCCGATCCCTTGAACTATGTGGTATAAAAGAGACGCCATATAGAAAAAAACTCCAAGCTTTGATGGTTTTCCTAAAGTATTTGACTTGATGTGTTTTGGGTACCTATCTTTATCAAAAATAAATTCATCCCCCGAAATTGCTTATAAACCATTTCTTACGGTCTCGCAGGGGAATCCGTGTCTATACCCATATTCGGGTTTTGGGTATTTGTTATTATGTTTCATATGAAATTCCAATAAACCATAATATCGATTTATTCTTTCAGGTGAGTAGTCCACTAGTCTTCCTCGAACTATGGCTACTGTTTTATTTTCATCTCCGTGCCTGTTTGCTTAGAACTCCTTTACTAGAATTTCACACTCCATTTCAACTGAGGACCTCGCGTCATTATCGGCGTAGTAACCCCTAATTGACGATACTCAATTCTTCTCCCTTATTATGCTTAAGATCCTAAGTCCATACTTGGCTTTGTTTATCGCATTGAAACCCCTTTTGGTATGATTTTCCTATTCTTGTTAATGTCGCTCTACATTCTATCGAGAGCTTTGGCATTTGAGTAGGTGTTGGCGTGAGAATTGAATTCTATGTGTCTCTTCAATATCTTGCTCTCATTTTGACTCATCGGTAAAACTTAAATGTGGAGAAGGTTCTCTAGGTGCTCTAGTTCAGGGGTTAGTAATCGAAATCCCCATTGGCCTAATTGGTGTAGATGGAGCTTTAGATTTTTGCTTGGATTTCTCTACTAATGGTGTCTTCCCCTTCTCTTTTCTAGAGCTTCTACCTCTACTTCATCCGACCAATGTCTCAAATCTCAAAACTCACATGTCCAAAAACTAAAGAAACATGTAAATGATAGAAACAATGTTGTTGGAAATAATTCGGTGAAATTCAAGACTTTATTTTAAAATGAGAAATCAATTTGGAAAGCTAGCTTGAAATTCATCGTAAACTTTAAATAAAATTGGCATCGAAGTGTTAATTCAAATATAAACTTTAAAATCTGTTTTCTAAATATCATAGAGAAATTAGGTGATAAATCGTAGGTCTTTTAAAAATAAGACAAATTAGATTAAAAAAAACCATACCCAAACCCCCAAACTCATTTTAAACTCGCCTTTTAAACCATTTGCAAATACGTATAAATATACCAAAATTTTGAAATTGTTGAAAATGTAAATCAACGATCAACGTAATCCCAATTCGTAGTCTATTAGAATCGATGAAACCATTTGTGCAGGACAATTGAATAAATTTCAACAAAACAATTTCGGAAAGCATTGAGAAATTTGCGAAACTCCATTGAATCAAAAATTTGTTAAAGTAAAGAGCTAGGGTTGATGTAATTACATTCTTGAGAGTAAATCTATCAAGATTTGAGCACTTGAACTCCTCTAGACCGTCCCTACAAGCTTTAAGTCAAAATTTCCTAAAACCTTAATTTGGTTCAAAACCCCCAAAATCAAAAACTTTGGTTTGAATGAGACTAGGTCAAGGTGTGATCACTTAAATACTAAGAGATTGAGCTTGTGATGGTTGAATCTAGGCAAGAAATCGAGATTTTTGTGAAATGATGCAATAATTTGTTGGTGTGAATGAGTTCATGTATTTGGTGATTTTGGGGTTTTGGTTTTAACAACTAAAAATCGTGCCCAACGTTTTATGTATTAGAAGAATCATTGGGAATTTCTATGTGAATCGGTATTAAATTAGGGTTAGTGACCCACCAATCTTAGCAGTGATTCCCTTATATAGCGAATCGCAGGGGATTCGGTAGACTTCGAATTTGCACTAAATTAGATGTGTTTTGCTACCGATTTTGCCAGTGATTCTTAGTGTTATTCCAAATCGATGGGAATCGTTAGGCCTAATTCATTGTTTTTGCAATTTATCTCATAATTAACTTATATATCATTCATGAAAACTCATATTAAAGTAGAATTGACTAAAACTTCAAATATTTGAGTGGGATATGCAACTAACTAAATACTTTTATAAATAAATATATATATATATATATATAGTAAGTAAATAATGCAACTTGCGTAAAAGGTGTAAAAGGTCATATAAGCAAAAAAAAAAAACTTTATCACTCCCCTTTAATTGAAATTACATTGGAGTTTAAGTTCCGAAAATATTTCTAATACAATAGTCAAAAAGTGAGAGTATAAAAAATACTAAACTAAATTAAACTAAACAAAATTAGACTAAATTCCTAATAAAATTAAATCAGCATAAAATAAACATAAAATATGGGATGCCTCCCATAGAGCGTTTTTATTCGTCGTCGTTGGCTTGACTTAACCTTTTCAGAATTAGGTTGGATCTCTAAAAAATTTAGGATTATCCACTCTAGTGCCATTTCAGAAAGTGAGTGCTCTGCAACTAATCGTCAGAGTGATTGTTTTGTTCAGAATATCCATAATAGCTTGAGTAGTGACTAAGAAAGGTCATCCTAAAATTAAAGGATGATCTTCGTTGATAAAGTGTGGCATTATTAAAAATTCTGTGGGTACGATGTAGTTGTTGACCTAAACTGGCACATTTGTGACCATTTCTATTGGTTGAATTAAAGTTCCATATGGTAAAGTGAATCATTCAGAAGCAAGTGAATTCAACTCCAATTGAGTGTGTAGAAAGAAATGTATAAGCATGAGGTTTGCATTAGAGTTTGTATAACATTGAGCTCTGAAGTACCAAGCCCATTTGATTTTAATGTGAAAGTGTATACCTCCAGGATCATCAAGATTTACAGGGCTTAAATCCAACTTTTTCTTTTTCTTAGTATACTTGGACTTAGAAACATCCATCTTGTTAATGTTTTTTCCATTCTTAGGTTGCTTAACTCTCCATTCTTGAATTACTTTCTTGTCTTTTGAAATGTCTTCAACTTGTTCTTTCCTTAGAACTTCTTTATCAATTTTCATTGTTACTGCATTAATTGCATAAATTTCAGCATTGAAGTTATCATAATAGTTTAAGTCTAAAAACTCATTATCATCAATTTCATTATTGAGTAATTCATCATATTCTTTATAAGTATCATAGTTGTGTTCGTTATTAATCTTGAATTTAACAATCTTATCTTCAAACTCCATAGACATTGTTCCTTCATAAATATCTAACTTAGTTATAGTCGTGTTTATAAAATGTCTACCTAATAGCATAGGCAAATGATTGGGTGATGTTGAATCTCTCATTTCCATGACATAAAAATCAGCTGAAAATATTAAGTCACTTACTTGTACTAAGATGTCTTCTAATAATCCATACGGTTAAATGATGATATTGTTCGCTAAAATAAGATTTATTAGTTAACTATCCTATTTGCAATGATTCATAAAATTTGAGTGACATAACATTAATTGATGCTCCTAAATCACACATAGCAAATTCAATAGAAGAATTTCCTATTGTGATGGGTATGAAAAACATTCATAGGTCGAAACATTTCTCAGGCATTCATTTTAAAGATAAAATCTTTTGTCCTAAATCTTCATTAGATTCTTCTAAAAACTTGTTTTATATTCAAATAATTCATGATGCAACTCTATTAAAATTTCATTAGTCTCTAATTTCCTAAATAATCGAGATATATCTTTTTTAGTTTCTTCCTTCCTATCAATTGCTAATCATTGTGGAACGGTAGAATTAGAATGCATATCTTCATTTGATTCATAAATATTATTTACTTTGTCTTGGTTAATTAATTCAAAATTTTGTAGAGATTTTTCATAGGCTTCAATTTTGGCTAAATACCATGAATGTAGTCTTTCTTAAAAAGGTGTGTATTTCGATTGTTCGGCCATCCATTCTCCAGTGGGAATGACATTTACCATTATCTCTTCTTCTTCTTCTTCTTGTTCTATTTTATTTGTATTTTTTTACCTCTTTTTGGTGTCTTCTCTTGCGTATTTGTTTCTTTTTCATTTTCACAAAATAAAATGTTAACTTGAGCTTAATTTGTAGTGTTTGTAGTTTGAGCAGTTACTTTAGTTTGATTGCTTAACTTGTTAATTTATAAGGTCATTTGACTTAATTGGTTTTTCAACTCGTTAGTAAACGTATCGATTTTAATTTGATTTTGAGAAATTTGCGTAAAATTTTGATGACTATAGGGCAAAAATTTAAGTAATATTTGTTTTAAATTTGGTTGCGTATGTTGAATGTTTGTTAAGTTTGTTGCATTGATATAGGTTGTGTTGGTGCTCTCGGTCTATAAGTGGTATAATTTCGAATTTGTAAACTATAGCTAAAATTTGAATTCATTTTTCCAGTGTAGTAATTGTTGTTATTATATTGGTTTCTAGGAGGATCGGAATATTGGTTCGTTACCATGTTGCCTTCTTCATTGTTATCTTCTTGTAAAGTTGGACACGGATCCGTAGGATATGTAACTTCGTTGCAAAATCCACATGGTTTCACTTGATTTGATCTATCTTTTAGCAAAAGTTTAACCATGTTAGATAATTCATCAACTTTTTCATCAAACTTATAACTTGTTTTATTATTAACTTCATAAACTTTCTTTCTTGATGTGTCGGTCTTTTAACGATATTGTTTAGATTGCTTGACCATCTTATTAATAGCTTCTTTTGCTAGAGTTGATGTAACATCGAATAATGATCCACCACATACGGTATCTAATAGTATTTGTTCAAAATGATATAGTTCTTCATAGAAGTATTCTATTAAAGCTTTTTGGGCGTATCCATGTTGTGGGCAAGATAAAATTAGCCTTTGAAATCTATCCCAAAATTCATTAAAATTATCATCATCTATCATTTTCACGACAGTAATTTGTCTTTTATAAGTACTAATTTTTCTTGCAGGCATATATTGATCTAGGAAAGCTTCTAACATTTGAGCCCATATAGTTATCGAATCTTGAGAAAAATAAAACAACCAATCTTGTACTTGATCTTTCAATACAAAAGGAAAAGCTTTAAGTTTGATGTGTTATAACGTACAGTCTTTAAGTTTCTTCCCATAGACTTATGTTGGTATTCCCTTATAAATCTTTGTGGGTCTTCATTGTCCTTACCATAGAAGTTAGGTAGAGCACTAATGAATCCATATCTAAGTTCAGATTCGGGAAATCCTGCAGGATAGGCAATACACATTGGTTCATAAGCAGCGATATTTTGATTAGCTTGCTTAAAAGTAAGTTCTCTTTTATCATTATTGTTATTAACATTAAAGATATTATTGGCTTCCATTATGGTAGGTTGTTGTTCTCTACGTTATTGTTGTCTTAAATTACGATTAAATGTCTTATCTACATTGGGATCAAACGGATGAAAGGATTCTGTGGAATTAGAACGACGAAGTGGATAGACTATACAACGTCTAAAACTCTTAAGAGATTATGTTTAAATCCCCAGCAACGGCGCCAAACACTGACACGTGTCGAGCGTGTACAATAAGCTTCCTTCTTATATTATACTTTTAAATTTGTAGTAGTGATAAGTGGGAATCATGTCCATAAGGATTTATCAAACTTTTCTAGGAAAAATGACTTTTAATGGTTTTTATTATTTTTACGTTACTTTAATTAATTAATCAAAAACAATAATTAAACTCACTAATTCAATCTATAATATAATAATACTTAACTAATTATATTAACTGAACTAACACAATCCAAATTCATTGTCAATTAAATAAATTCAATTCAATGATAAATAAATATCTAAACAAACATCTAGACCAGTGAAGCATCAATCCGTTTTGCATCCAATCATGTTACTGTTGGTGGCATGTGCCATAGGTCAATCTACAAACATTGTTTACTTTATAATTTTAGTTAGTAAAATTGAGGTTTTTATTTGTTGTTTTATTATAAGTGATTGCATGTTTACCTTATAGTAAGATCCATGGGTATTTATTAAAATATCGTAAATGTCCCTAGTCGGTCATTATATTAGGAACTATAATGAATTAAGGCTAGTGTGAATCTTGATTGATAGTCATGTGATGATCATGCATATAGGGACAAGAATCGAGATCATGAGTACTTGTTAGGGAACAATGTACTAGACCGATCCGGTATGAGAACACCACATAGATTAAGTAATAGGTGTTACTCATGATAGGTATATCATTTAGTCCTTTGACTTGAGGTTACCATAGACTTCAATATAAGAAGCATGGTAATTTGACACAATCAGATGTTATCTTTAATCGAACGATTATAAAGACTTTCATTAGTTACCATGTGAATAATATGTGAAGGCGTGTAATCAAGATAGAATTTGTCACTCTCGTATAGAGAGAGATATCAGTGGATCCCTCGATATAATAGACTGTAATGCCAAAGTCCATGTGAATTGATATGATCAATGTCACTTGCATGTTTTTAGTTTACCTAAAGATCCAAACTAGTACCATTGAACATTAAAGGTGACTTTTCATGCCTTATGTTTAATCAAAGGATATCACACGACAAAAGGATATGATATATGTTATTCATTAGGTTGCATCGATTTTGATATTCATGCTACTTGAGTAGTCATAATGCCTTGCTATAGACCGCTTATGACTTGTACCAAAATGGTTTTGGTTCATTGCTAACGTCGCATGAACCTATTAGTCGTACACAAAGAATGGCTCTGTGCAATCTCAATTGGTTCAGAGTAATGAATTTTAAATGATAAAATACATGAAATAAAAGCCCTTACGATTTGTTTATATGATAACTTATTAATAGGGGCGTATGTGTGATTTGTTCAAACTGCATAAATACAATAGTTGTATTACGAATAAGATTTTAAGTGAAAGCTTATCTACACATATAAATAAAAGGTTGAAACCCTAAAACATAATAAAATTTTTGTTTTTGTTATTTTTAAGTTCTCTGGATTTTTGGAGAAAAGGAAAAACGTTTTCAATTTCTCTTGGGGCTAGCACTCCAAATTGTGGTCACCGTTCCTGTGTGAATTTCTGACAGAGGACACGCACTTGAACGTCTTGGAAATCGAACAATCACAAAAGGAAATCACAGATTAAGATATGGTTTACTTTTGTATATCTAGTTTAATTGAACTTATTTTAAGTCCTTTTGGAGTTTTTAAAAAATTGGTTTAAATTTCTCGCTGCGTATGGATCCCAACAGTTACTTCAATCTTATAAAGTATCATAGATCATTAAAATCTAATCATAAGTAAGTAAAAAGCCTTTAGCAAGCTATTAGTTTTTTTTATATCGGTGAAAAAGCCACGTTCTAATTTTATTGAGCTAACTCATTTGAATACACAAAGACATTCACTTCACGCAATAAAACTGCATTACTTTTTATAAAAACTTCGAACTACTAAATCTAACATCTTTGGAAAGCGACTTCAACATTAGATTTAGATCTCAAATTCACCTAGTATATCTAAATGGTTGTATCTTTCAAACAATCATAATTACTACTTTAAATTAGATAATGAATCCAATAATCACAATACTCATTCTAAACTATGCATGCAATACAAAAGTCATCATTAAAATCAATAGATAATAATCTATTAAATAAGTGAATCAAAGAATACGATTCGTTTAAAGCATTAAGCACATAATCATCTCAACATATCTACATAGAAAAACGGATATAAATCATGTTCGGACTTTGTTTAGATTAATGAACTACTCACTCATATTCATAAATAACATCGCAATAACATAAATAAATGACATAGATAAATACCTTTGGAATAAGTAGTTTAAATCTTCAAATCTTCTCCAAAAGAAAAAAAAATAAAGCAATAAACTAAAACAATAAAGAATGACTATTAGAGTAATGAAATATTGATCTAAGTACTTAATGGCAACTAATTTCGTAACCCTAGGGTCCTATTTATAGTATTCTAGGTAGTAAACATCCAAAACTAACTTAAACTACTCGTAGTTATCTAAAATTCATGAAATTTGTCCCAGTGATTCCTCCATGATTCGAGGTTAAGTGGAATCGATGTGTAAATCCTTGGAACTGAAGTCCTCGTCTCCACCGATTTAAGTGGCAATTACGTGTCCAAAGGAATCGCTGGAAAATCACTTGTATTGAAGTCTAGTTTTTCCTTGATTCCTTGGTGATGGTTCTTCGCATACTCTTTTCACTTGATTAATTTTTTTCATAATCTTCCCTTTTTACTCCATTTCTTCATATATTCTGTTTATTACCTGAAATAACAAAAACAAGATAAAACTCAGTGTAATATAGTCTTTTACATCAAAAATCATTATAATATGTACTATAAAATGTCTAATTATTACTTGTCAAGGTGTAAGCAAAAAGTCTATTTTGCCCTTTTTCACAAAAAAAAAACTCAAACTCATCAACGACTTCATAAATTTGCCCTCCCATTCGATTCGATAACTCCGTCTTCAACTCAAAAATCTTGTCCAATCTCATCTTTCGTTTCTAATTCCAATTATGTCGATGAATCTTTATGACAAATACTCTCTCTCGAAGGTTGATACTCTCACAATCTCCCCAACCTATTAGAAGCAATTTCTTCGAATATCTCATATTTAGGAAAGCGACTTCTTTGAATCTCTCTTCTCTCTCTAATGTCGATAGAATGTAATGTTGATAGAATGTTCCCTGATACTGATTAAAAAAATTAAATTGGTGGATTTTGGATTCTAATTAACTTTTTGAATATTTTTTTTAAATATATTCAAATTCAGTCTAGGTCATTTTGAACAACAACCATCCTCTTATATGCTCGTTTTGCCATCTTACTTGTTAGTTAATTATTTATGGATAAACATCCTGGCTCGTGTTCACTGTTCTTGCCATTGGCTAATAATGTATCTATCTGGTTTTGATTAGATACTTTATGACTTCTATGCTTTTGGATCACATCTGAAGTTGCATTTTTTTTAATTAAAAACTTTGTATGTGTGTTACATTTGACATTCTATAAGTAGGATTTCTTTAGTGAATCACATATAAAGTTGCATTTAGTGGAAAAGATACTCAACCAACTATAAACCATGTGGCCTTATAGTTTCCTATATTCAATAGAACTCAATTTACTATTTTGATTAAAACTATCCAACTTAAAAGTACAAATTAAGAATGATCACAATTGCTTGAATAAACGTCACATCAAAAGCGAGGAAATGCAAACAAAATTAAACGAAGTTACCAATACAACTCGCATTTGAAGTGTGGATTGGACAATTTATATACGTAGTAGCTATAACCTTAACTTATGAAACTATACCAACCATCACCCTCTCAATTAGGTGCTAACAACATATACAACTCTAACATGGTCTCAAGGAGTTTGTCTTATCTTTTTTAGCCATTTGCGAAAGTTGAATTAGAGTTATTTTGTGTTTCTTTTTATGAACTTAATTACAATCATTTTCTATGTATACTCGTTAAGATTTATCCGAAGTTGGATTTCTTTTCCATTAAAAACTTATGTGTGTTGGCTTTGACATTCTATAAGTAGGATTGCTTTAGTTGAAAAGATACTCAACCAACTATGAACCATGTGGCCTTATAGTTTCCTTTGTTCACTATAACCCAATTTACAGTTTTGGTTACAACTATCCAACTTAAAGGTACAGAATAAAAATTATCATTAATTGCTAGAATAAGTATCAAGCCAATCTAGATTTTAGTTACAACTATCCAACTTAAAAATATTGAATAAGAATGATCACCAAGTGTTTGAATAAATGTCACACTAAAAGGTGAGGAAATTCAAGCAAAATTAAACAAAGCTATCAATGCAACTCACATTTGAAGTATGGAATGGATAATTTATATACTTAGTAGCTATAACCTCAACTTATGAAACTTTACCAACAATCACCCTCTCAATTGTTGAATGCTAGGTGCTAACAACACATAACTCTAACATGGTCTCAAAGAGTTTGTCCTATTTTTAGCCGTTTGCAAAAGTTTAATTAGATTTGTTTTGGTGTTTCTTTTTTATGAACCTAATTACAATCATTTTCTATATATACTTTTTAAAATTTATCATCTTTTTCTTAGATTTCAAATTATCATTAAATTGTAGTTTTTCTCGATATCGTCAAAAAAATCTCATGTTTCATTAGATTTTAGTTATCTTAGTTTTAATTAGTACTCTTATGTTTGTATCATTGGATTCTAGTTTTATCAGTCTCGTCCAAAAACTTATTAAATGTAACCAACACATTTGAAGTATGGATCGGATAATTTATATACGTAGTAGTCATAACCTCAACTTATGAAACTTTACTAACAATCACCCTCTCAATTGATGGATGCTAGGTGCTAACAACATATATAACTCTAACATGGTCTCAAAGAGTTTGTTTGTTTTTTTAACCATTTGTGAAAGTTGATGTAGAGTTGTTTTGGTGTTTCTTTTTTATGAACTTAATTACAATCATTTTTTATGTATACTCTTTAAAATTTATCATCTTCTTAGAACTCAAATTATCATTATATTGTATTTTTTTCTCAATATTGACAAAAAATCTCATGTTTCATTAGATTTTAATTATTTTTGTTATCTTAGTTTTAATTAGTACTCTTATGTTTATTGGATTGTAGTTTTGTCAGTCTTGTCCAAAAACTCATTAAGTGTAACCAACACATTTGAAGTATGGATTGAATAATTTATATACGTAGTAGTTCTAACCTCAACTTATGAAACTTTACCAACAATCACCCTCTCAATTGATGGATGCTAGATGCTAACAACTTATATAACTTTACATTGGTCTCAAGGAGTTTGTCTTATTTTTCTTAGCCGTTTGTGAAATTTGACGTAGAGTTGTTTTGATGTTTCTTGTTTAAGAACATAATTACAATCATTTTCTATATATACTCTTTAAAATTTATCATTTTTTCTTAGAATTCAAATTATCATTAGATTATAGTTTTTCTCAATATCGTCAAAAAATCTCATATTTCATTAGATTTTAGTTTATCTTAGTTTCAATTAGTACTCTTATGTTTGTTTTATTGGAGTGTACATTCTCGTCCAAAAATTTATTAAGTGTAATAATTTTACCTTACATTAGCGAGTTACTACGGTTAAAAACTTAGGAGTTGTCAACAATAGTGAGGATGATGTAAGGAAAGCAATAAATACTAATCGTAGGGAGGTGGAGAGTTTGAAACGTAAATTCGCAACGGATGAAGAAAAAGAAATAAAGCGGGCTCACCAGAGATAGCTGAATGAAAAGAAATAGATGAATAATCATGGTATGGATTTGAAACTTCACAAAATATTGCATCAAATATTGACTAGAGTAAATGTTATAAAAGCAATGAATCTTTTTGATTAAACATCTAGAAAATAAATTGCCTCGTTCTTTTTCAATATATAGGTCCCCGGAATGCAAACCATGTTATGTTGCTATGAGTTTAGAGCACGTTGCAAATTTAGCAGATGTGTTACTATCTGTAAACTCTTGTCGAAATTGCGGTGCAAAGAGATTATTTCATGAATCTAATAGTTTATGTTGTTCAAATGGTCAACTAACCCTCGTCTCTAATGTTGTCCCAGAAGAAATGTTCGACCTATTCACTTCAAACAATGAATAGACACGTGAGTTTTTTATGTGCATTCGTACTTATAACACCAACTTTGATTTTACCTCTTTTGGAGTAAAATGGGTGTATATACATTTAGGTTGCACTGCCAAATTCATCATTTTTTTAATAATTTACTTCATGACATGAAGCATCCTTTTTTTTGCAACTGTACTTTTGATACTGATCATGAAGTGCAAAACCGAATACATTGCTCGGATTTGGATGAAAGAGAGCATTTTGGCAAGGTTAATTAGTATGCTCGCCAAAAACCCATATGCAAGTTTTTTCCGCACTTTAGAAAATAAGGAAGATTTAGAACATCATGTTGTTCAATTAGTTTTAAGTGTTAGTCTTGATCAAAGAGTATTTAATATGCCCACTACTTCTCAAATTCCTGCTATTTAGATAAATGATAATACATGTGCTTAGCCAACTAAGAGGGATACCCTTGTCTATGGTCACTTCGGAAGCAGCCATAGAATCAATTACTAGTATGGATAGGGGTGGGCAAACAACGGTTTGGTGGTGAAAACCATCAAACCACCACCAAACCGGTTGTTTGCAGTTTGGTCGTTTTGCGAACCACTACTAAACCGCAAATCTTCAAAACCACAACCAAACCAAATGTGATTTGTGCGGTTTGGTCAGTTTGGGTTTGCGATTTTCCTGCGACACATTTTCAACAAAGAAATTCATACATTCCATACAAATCCATACATGTCCATCAACAAAACATATGTTCAAACTTGACCATCCACCAAAAAATACAATGAAACGCATGAACTCAATCAAAATTATGAGTCTAAGTTCATTTCAAAACATAAAACAAAATGAAAATGCTTAAACTCTATTTCATTTCATTTCAAGTTTGGGAGTGGTTTTGTAGTTTGGTGAACCGCAGTTTTCTATAAATGAAAACTACCACCAAATCACAGAATCATAGTTTTCAAGCTTTCTAAACCCTCCCCAAATCGCTAGTTTAGAAAATCAGATTAGAACATGCAGTTTGGGCAATTTTGCGGACTCCGCTGCCCACCCCTAGTTGTTATGATCTTTTACAATACCCTTTGTTATTCTCTTATGGAGACATTGGTCGGTACGATGGAATTAGAGAAAAATTACAACTGGATCACATAGAAATTACACGTAGAGCCCATTCTTGATCCTCATTTAGTCAATTCTACTGAAGTGTTACTTGACAATGAAAATGAAGGTAAATGTTATCATTTCCTTCGTTAAATGATTTGGTTGGTTTATAACTATCTTTTTCATTTTGAAGTAAAATATTTGTTTTATTTCCACGGTATACTCTAGACGTAAGAGGAATTGTGTATCTTGCCACGAGTATTATTGTTATAAACTTCATATTAGGGATGTGCAAAATTATATTTTATTATATTCTGGTAGGATTTTGTAACAATACGTTGTTGATATGTATGTCAAGTTAGAAATATCTAGGTTAGATTTTATTTGTCATAGACAAGATGAGATATGTTCAAAGTCGTACTAAGGGATTATGGATTCTATTGATAAGGGCAAAAGCATTAGTTTAAATATTGGACGTAGGATTATTCTTCCAGCATCTTTTATATGTGGGCTAAGAGAAATGCAAAAGATGTACATATATGTTATGGCATTGGTTCAAAATTTTGGCAAACCCGACATCTTCCTCACCATCACTTGCAATCGTTATTGGCCAAAAATACAACAAGAGCTTCAATTTAACGATGACGCGCAAAATAGACCTGATCTTGTTGCTCGTGTTTTTAAATCAAAGTTTGAGTGCTTGAAAAATGAGATAATGAAAAAACATGTATTTGTTCTAGTTGCACTATGTGTTTATGACTTTGAATTTCAAAAACAAGGTCTTCCCCATACACATTTCCTTATTGTTTTACAACCAGCGACGAAATTAATAGAACTTGAAACTTTTGGTTTGTTCTTATATGCTGAGAAGTTCACCACCACTTGTATACCGTCGTTGTGAAACATATGATGCATGGTCTATGTGGTAGTTTGAACCCAAATAATGTATGCATTGATTCAGATGGTAAATACGAGAATAAATTTTCAAAGGCAATGAAATACCCAAATCTAATGAGTAGAACTGGGAAGGTCAAGTAAAACCTAAATATATGCAAAATCCAAAAAGGAGAGAAAGATAGAGGGAAGACATTTTTTATATTCACTGAAAAGTTCTAATTATAATTTAGGCCATTGATTGAGTTGCTTACCATTCGTACGCACACTGGTATAGGGAAAACACTACCTAGATTGCAACATACATAGCAGGAGCATTGAAAGTCTCAAACATAATGTGTCATTTTTCACGATTAGTTTTGGGGTTGAAAGGTGCTTCAGTTACAAGAATTGGATGTTCCTCCGAAACCATATGGAGTTCATTGTATCCCAATTGCTTACGATGTCATGCTTAATTGGGTATTTCAGAGTTAAAATACCAAACAAAATTAGTTCTTCATACTTTCCCTGAGATCAATGTATCAACTCATTGAGGGCTTAACTGTTTTGAAGGGGTCTTCGAAGAGGCAAACCTTATTTAATGTGTCAAAACTGAAAGGAGAAGAGAAGAAACCTTCAAAAATTAAAGAGAGAACATGTGCCCTAGGTCAATCTACAAACATTTTTTATCTTATAATTTTAGTTAATAAAATTGAGGTTTTCATTTGTTGTTTTATTATAAGTGATTGCATGTTTAATCTATAGTAAGATCTATGGGTATTTGTTAAAATATCCAAAATGTCCCTAGTCGATCATTATAATGGGAACTATAATGAATTAAGACTAGTGTGAATCTTGATTGATGGTCATGTGATGATCATGCATATAAAGATACGAATCAAGATTATAAGTACTTGTTAGGGAACAAAGTACTGGACCGACCTGAAATGAGAACACCATATGAATTAAGTTATAGGTGTTACTCATGATAGTTATATCATTTAGTCATTTGACTTGAGATTACCATAGACTTCAATATTAGGAGCATGATAATTTGACACAATCAAACATTGTTTTTAACTGAACGATTATAAAGATTGTGATTAGTTACCATGTAAATAATACGTGAAGATGTGTAATCAAGATATAATTTTTCACTCTCATATAGAGAGAGATATCAGTGGATCCCTCGATAGACTGATAATGGCCAAGCCCATGTGAATTGATATGATCAATATCACTTAGATGTTTTCAGTTTACCTAAAGATCGAGATTAGTACGATTGAACATTAAGGGTAACTTTTCATGCCTTATGTTTAATCAAATGATATGATATATGTATTTCATTAGGTTATATCGATTTTGATATTCATACTACTTGGGTATTCATAATTCCTTGCTAGAGATCGCTTATAACTTATGTACCAAAATGGTTTTGATTCACTGCCAACGTTGCATGAACCTATTGGGTCACACATAAAGAATGGCTTTGCACAATTTTAATTGATCCAGAGTAATGAATTTTATGTGATAAGATTCATGATGTAAAAGCTCTTACGATTTGTTATATGATAACTTATTAATAGGGGCGTATATGTAATTTTGCTTAAACTCTCTAAATACAACAGTTGTATTACGAATATGATTTTAAGTGAGAGCTTATCTATACATATAAATAAAGGGTAAAACCCTAAAATGAAATAAGATTTTCATTTTTTGCTATTTTCGAGTTCTCTGGATTTTAGGAGAGAAAGAAAAACGTATTCTATCTCTTTTGAGGCTAGCACTCCAAATTGTGGTCATCATTCGTGTATAGATTTCTGATAGAGGATGGGCACTTGAATGTCTTGGAGATCGAACAATCAGAGAAGGAAATCATGGATTAAGGTATGGTTTACTTTTATAGATCTAGTTTAATGGAACCTATTTTCGATCCTGTTGTGGAGTTTTTCAAAAATTATTTTGAATTTTTCGCTACGTATGAACCCAAAAGTCACAAAATGGTCCTTTGTAGACTATGTGCTTGTAATGAAAGGGTTTGGTCATAAATGGTGAAGGTTGATTTGGGGATGTTTTTCTTCCATAAACTTCTCAGTTATGGTTAATGGGTGTCCAAGGGGTAAGATCAATGCACAAAGAGACTTACGTGAAGGGGACCCAATATCCCCATTTTTGTTTATTATGGTTGTAGATGTACTCTGGCGAATGATTGAAGAGGCAAAAAGTAGAGGGGTTGTGGAGGATCTCAAAGTGGGGGGAGAGTTAGTGAATGTGACACGCTTGAAATACATGGACGGTTCCTTGCTATTTGGTGAAGGTAGAAGAGACGAATCGCTTCGAGCAATGATGGCCTTGGTGATGTGTTTTTCTAAAGTGTCGGGGCTTAAGTTGAACAAAGATAAATGTATGTTGTTGGGTTTTAACTTAGAGGCAACGATGTTTAGACACAAGCTTCTAGTGTGGGATGCCAAATGGAGACGTGGCCTATGACTTACTTGGGTCTCCCTTTGGGTTGCTCTCCTTTGCGAAAGGTGTTTGGGATCCGATGCTCAAAAATATTGTTAAAAGGCTTGATGGATGGAAAAGAAGATTCATGTCAAAGGGTGGGAGATTAACCCTTATCCGTGTTCCATTTTCCAAAATAAGGTGGTTGAACAGAGAAGAAATACATGAGAGATTTTCTCTGGCAACAAGTGGGGAAAGAAAATGCATCATACCTAATGGCATGGAAGGACTGCACGCTGCCAAAAGAATATGGGGGTCTTGGAATTGGAAGCTTAACAAAGTGGAATAGTGCTATTTTGGCAAAACATCTATGGAGATTACCTCGGGAGCTAGGAAGCTTATGGGCACAAGTGATTTTTAGTAATCACGGACGAGACCTAAATGGATGGGATACTGGAGAGGCCTGTGGCATTACTGTAAAGAGTCTTTGGAAATATATTGGGCAAGAGAAAACTCTTCTTTATCAAGGCATCGAGCTAAAAGTGGGCAATGGGGAAAGAATCAAATTTTGGCAAGATAGAAGACAAGGTGAAAGGGCATTTCAGTTGGACTTCCCTTATCTTTACATGTTCTCTAATGATAGGGAGGCAACTGTTAGGGAACTGATTGGTAATTTAAATGGGGTTATTGTACCAAATGAGCTATGGTCTTTAGGATGGTGATGGAGTGGAATGGCGGATGTGGAGGAAAATGAATTGGCTAACCTCCATGGGCGTCTAGAGGGTGTTCGAATTACTCAGAACGACAATGACAAGAGAACATGGAGGGGGGAATCAAATGGGTCATATTCTGTAAGCTCCGCAACGAACCTCATGTGGAGATTACAAGGGCATACACAATGTAGGATGATAAAGACTATATGGCACAATGCGGCTTCCTACAAAGTTAAATTCTTTGCTTAAGTATTATGGAAAAGAAAGGTGGATACTAATGAAATGATACAAACAAGACGACCGAATTGGTGTCTCCAACCCTCGCAATGCGAGATGTGCTACAAGGAAAGTGAGACGATGAACCACCTATTTACTAATTGTTCGTTTGCAATGTACTTGTGGGCTTGGTTACTGAACAGACTGCAAGTTGTGTGGGATTGGCCTAGTGATGTGGGAGAATGTTTCTCGGAATCCAGGGTGTAATGTCATGGGCGGAAACGAAAAACGTTATGGAGAACATGAATGCTAGTGGTTGTATGGGGAATTTGGATGGAGAGAAACAGCAGGATTTTCAATAGGAAGAAGCATGAGGCTAGAGACATAAAGGAAGGTATCAAACACAATGTCGAGTTGTGGTTTACAAGGGCAAATGATTTTCTAGATTGGAGATGGAATCACATTAATGGGGCATGGCTGAATGATATGTAGAATGTGTTGATGAGAAGTGGGGTGTATTTTGATGTCATGGATGTATTTTTATTTTTCCCACTTTTGTATTGCCCAGTCGTAGAAATGCGGGTTCAATCTAGTTGGTTCGGTGTGACTATGGCACCACACGGAGTTGAGTTTTGATTATTGGCTCGCTTCAGTTGTGGGGGGAACGAATTTTTTCCTTTTTTAAGGGACGACGCGTTTTTTCCTTACTACACTGGTAGGGGTTTTTTTTTACTTTGTTTTAGGGAAACACATCATTTCTCGCCATGGACATATTTATATTTTAGCTACAATAAAATAAAGTCTCATTCCTATCCCAAAAAAAAAAAAAAAAAAAAAAAAAAAAAAAACATGGTCTTACCTGAAACGAGTCATGATAAATTGCATGTAATATCTCAATCCATATAACTTGGGTTGAATTGGAGATACAAAGCAAGAAAAGAACTACTAGGGTAATTAATGTAAAACAAAAACACAAGAAGGAATATGTAGTAGATTCATTCAGATCAAAGAAAAAAACGCAATTGAAACGTTATTAGGGTAAAGCTGAAATTGTAGTGGAAGTTATATTCTTGAGTGCTTAATTTGGAATTCAGTAAATAGGGTAAAGCTCAAATATTTAAGAAAGTAAGAGTTTAGGTTTATATATGATTGGGGCAGCAGTTAAGTAGTAGTATGTTGTAATGTAATGAACACAAACACACATACCTTGCAAGACAAAAGCTCAATTGTGCAATCTTGAGTAGTGGAGGTTACGCGTAAATTAAATCCAGAACAGGAGCTACTTTGAAGTTGAAAAACTTAAGTTTTGACCACCAAATTAATGACTGTAGTTGCTTCTTTCTCAATTTGAAGTTGAATTAATTTGGGGATTGGAGAAACTGTAAAAAAATCAAAATCCAACTAATCACAATCGTCCAATTAAGCTAGGAAGATATGCGACTGATCCTAGTGCTAATGCAATTAATCAACCAACAAACAATCCTACAAATATGTAAACAAAATTAATGACTGTATACCAAAAACAAAAACAAAAAAACAAAAAAACAAAAAAACAAAACAAAAAAAAAAACAAAACAAAACAAAAAAGACAAAAAAAACAAAATTAATGACTATTTGTCTAATATGCTCCGTCCCCACTTCTAAACAGCATAGTAGTATCTTCTGATGGAGTTTTATAAAGACCGATATATGATGGCAACGAAGAAAGAGCAAGCAGCCACCTCCACCCCAAAGTTGGCATAATAAACTGCAGAAAATTTGGAAAAGCAAAATTAAAGCCATATTCTATGAACGGTACGTGAACGCGAGTATATATATATATGTAATAGATTGTTGTTCTTTTTTGGTTAAGGAACATTAAGAAGGCATCTCTATATGTCACATTCTCTTCACATACTCAGCAAGAACAAAACACTCACAAAAACATCCATATATAATAGCTAACAACAAACAAATTAAGCTGGACTTCTAAAACTATGCTCATATGGCAGCTTGCACCTCGACTAACTCATATATATGCGCGTGCGCGCGCTCATGATCCCTGGAAAAAGTGACTTAATTCCTACGAACAAGAGTGTTTTGCATGAAAAAGAGCAATTAATGTTCTACTAGTTCGATCTCATCCATCTTCACATTGCAAACTAGTCTTGATCTTCTGTAATGTACACGATATAAGATCTTCGATAGTTGCAACCGACTCCATAGATAGTTTGCCTGCTGGAAAGGTGTTGGCCATGATTTGAAATGCAATTGTAAGCAAGGATCCGCCGTCCATGCTTTTCTCCTCCGCCGGCCTAGAAGTGATCACTTGATGCCTAGTCTCAAGCCCGTCGGGAAGGATGGAAAACCCGTATGGTAAAATTGCCAAATCGCTAGAGTCGCATCCAGTCATAACTGATTGCATCTCATCGATGTCAACATGTGCAAAGACTACCATGGATTCATACAAGTTCGTGCAGTTGTCTTGAAGTATCCACAAACTACTATCTTTTGATTTCACTGCCTAAAATGAGGACAATGAGCAACACAAGTTAATTCAAGCCAAAATTTGCAATGCAAGTTAGAGAAGAACAATTACTTGGAGGGTCACTGTGTTTCCGCGATCTTGACCATTGGCTAGATGTGCAATAGTTTGTACAGGATTTCCTGATGACATGATGTCCCACTACATCACAAAGTACTATGTTAATTAAGTACTATAAGTACTAAGTAAGTAATTTGCAGATTTAAGAGATGAAGAACAAAACATATATATCTGCCTCACCTCATGTCGGCGAGACTCATTGCTTAGGAACTCAAATAGGATATGGGGAGAGACTGGCAGGCATACTGATGAAACGGCGCTTAGAATCACTCCTTGAGGTTCTCCAGGGTCATTCAAGTTCTTCCTAGAAGCTACCCTTAAATCATCTCCCCCTTTTGTTGAAAGCTTGGTCCATGTATTGTAGCTTGATGCTCCCAGGGCTCGACAAAAGCTTGATGTCATCCTTTGTGCCAGCTTCAAAATGCTTTTTCTTCCAGCCGATGTAGAGACGCCTAATCGAGATTCAACATTTTTTTTGTCATCAAATGCAGCTTATAAAGAGTTCTAATTGTTGATTGGAGATTTATATGTGTAAGTGTTTCAAAACAGCGCGCTGCTATTGAATCTCACCGCTTGAATCTTTTGTAGGAACATTGGTAGCCATGAAGAAAACTAACCGCTCGCATTGGAGTTGCAAAGTTGTCACCCAGTGCCTAGCTCCAAATGCAAGGCCGCTGTTAACAATCGAGCGATACATAGTATGAATTGGGCTTTTATGGCATTCTAGGTGCTCAACCCAAATCACCTGTCTCATAGAAACAACCAATTAGTCACATTTAGTATATAGATTCAACTCTATGTAAGAAAATGGAATGAACGTTAGCCTACTTTGCAGTGCCCATTGGATTTATCCTCTATAATGCAGCCAGACGGTCTCTTTCGATACTTAGTAATCGAGGAATCAATGTTGTCCTCAAGTCTGTCGATAGATACATCAACGATTGCCCAACATTCGGGGCTCAATTGCTTGCAATGTCTAATGAAGTAAATCTCTCTGGCTGGAACCATTGGCGTGAGCATTTGCAGCTCCGCGAACATCTAAATATGAAGAACAAGTTAATTAGACCCATCTTTGTGATTCAAACTTTTAAGGAAACACTGCATATATATCTTACTCACTAGTTGAGTTGCTCCATTTCTGCAGGGGCCTTCGCCATTTGAAACTGTGTCGATGGTAGCTGCCTTTGAGATCAAGCAAGGGAACATTTCCATCCATTGATTCTACAAGAAGATAAACGAAAATTATCTCTAGAACAATATCATCAAAAGGCGCGCGGTTTTCCTAATTTAACATAAATGAAAATCCTACCACATCCATGAATGCTTGAAGCAGCCTAGGAAGATCGACAAATATAACACTCGTTTCTCTTGACGCTTCAATTGATCGTTTCACTTGTCCATTATTCGATAGATCAGGTGAGAATGTGTTAATGTACTCGTCATAGTTAAGTATCTCACGGCCGGTTTCAATGCTTCGAATCCATAACGGCTCTCCTGCGGTAGCCATTCTCTTCAATTCTTCCACCGCATGGTCGACTTTCTCCATGACTCTCGATTTTTGAAGCCCGAAAATTCCACTGTAGTAATCCATTAAGCTTTTACTTTCTTGATCATTTCCTAGAGAGCAGGAGGAGCTTGGAGATGTTGCTCCAACAGGGTATTTTCCGACGGCTGCTCTTAATCTTTCTACCTAAAACCATGATAAATTAAGAATGATTTTACTGTCACATAAGTGGAAACAGTATCAAATAAATATTTGTAACAGTCTCACTACAATCGAATGAGCTCAAACATTGTTAAAAAGCGATTTTTTTTCTATTAGTGTCTTTAAGTTAGTATTAGGCATACCTCAACTTTCAGCCTTGCATTTTCTATTCTCAACTGTTGCTCCTCTGTAGTCATTGCAGAGTCCCTGCTAAAGGTTGCTGAGCCACAATTAGGACAGCATGCCTTCTTGATTGTCTCCCTCATCGATCGATTCTCCTCTCGAAGTTTCTCCATCTCTGATTTTAATATGGAGTTCTCATGGCGTTCTTGGACAGCCTACACATGTCTCGAAACATTAATCACACTAGTACGACATGAAATTAACGGTATAACAAAACCAACACTTCAATTAGATTAATGAAGTACATATATAATATGGTAATGGACATTATATCCATTTGCTCTATTGTTAAGGGGATGTTATGGTGATATATATTTGGATGAAAACTAAGCATGTATATGCTAGCTAGCTAGTAATAAGACTTGATTATCCTAATTAAATAGCAAGAAACATATAATGAGAATATAGAGATATAACAATTAGGATCAATTTAGACCAATGCCAATAAGAAGATCGAAACCTTGATTTGGGTCCGTCGATTTTGAAACCAAAACTTGATTTGCCTTGGTGCAAGTCCTAGTTTCTTGCTTAGTTGTTGTCTTTGCTTCTCATCTGGATGGGGTGACTCCTTGAATAGCCTGCAAATCCATACATCTCCCCAAGTTAATTAATTAATTAAACTAGTGTACAGTACTATAATGTCAAAAGACATGAAATATATAGTAATTAAGTTAATTAACTCACGTTTCCATTTCTCTGATTTGGTCTGCAGTGTGCCTATGATACTTCTTTCTCTTCTTATTCTTCTTCTTATTCCCTTTATTATCTCCCTCATCATCACTGCATTCTTCCTCCTCCATTAACCCCTCATCAAAAACATCATCATCAGACCTCCCTGCATTATTCCCCGTGTTCTCGCTGCTAACCTCCAGTCCCCCGCCCCCACCACTCCCACTCTCCGCCTCTCCTTCCTCCACCTCCACACTCGAAGTACCTGCCGTCGCCAACGCACCCGCATTTCGGAACACACCAGCCTTCACGAACCAACAAATTAATTAATTAATTAATTAGCAGGACAATAGATATATAATTATCTAACAAATATACACCGTCCAAAACCATTGGCAATGCACAAAATTTGTTATCGATTGATTACAAGAGAAAGAGAGAGAGCTGGAGAAGCAAAGAAGTCTTTGGTGTGATGAGAAGATGACATGTCCAAAACCATTGGCACAGCATGCACTTCTGAATGTTTCAGTGGCTGGCTAGCTATGAGAATGAACAAGAATTGTTGTTTTAATTAAGGTTGTATAGTCTGTATTAATTGCATGGTCTTGTTCAATGAAGGAGCTAGCTAGCTAGGTACGTGTGCTTGCAGATACAGATAGCTACAGAGAAAGTGGGGTAGCTTAATTAGATTTAAGGACATATACAAGGAATTGAGAGGAACAGAAGGTGTTGACCGTTAGTTAGGTTTGCTACTCACTCTACTACCCGCCTTTAAACGCTCCAAACTTCATCAACTGCTTTTTGACTTTCTTTCACTTCACTAAGCGCCGGCTTTCATTTTCACAACGGCTTGGCTTGCCTTGCCTCGGCTTCAGTCTCTATCTTGTGCACGCTTGCTTGCACGTGCACCACGTGTTACTACAACAATTTTGTTTTTCAAGGGTTTCTTACGTTGAAATTGGAGTAAAAATCAGCAAAACAAGTGCGATTATGTATTAAGGCGTTTCAATTAATTAAAAATTTTTTTTTTTTTTTTTTTTGTAAGGACAAGACAAGCCAGTATAGCATACATTTTATGTGTGGCACCCCATCACTTTGGGGTGCCTTTAGTCGCGTCTGTAATTTATAACCAAAATAGGGAATTAATTAATAATTATTGTGTTTGTCATTCAAATGAGACCTCAGAATCAAGAGTGGGTGCGAGTACGATGAGACGCTACTAAGAAAATCTACATGTACAGACAATCAAAGCTATAAGTAATAAAAAAAAAACGTCAAGCCCAATTTGTTGGTGTAAAATCTGGTTTTCTAATCTACACAAAGTGATATAATATCTATTTTACAATAAAATTGGCTTATTTATGTGACTTAAGAAAAAATAAAATACTATTTACTATACTAATTTATATAGGTATAGAAAGATTGTTAATCATAGTTCTATACATTTTAATTGTCAAATATTATTAGATGGTATAAACCTAGGTAGTATTAAGTTTCTAATTCTTATCAATAGATATCATAATATATATGCAAATGAAGGGGAGGAGATGGGATAAGGTTCCCATCCCCATGTGGGGATAGGTTTTCATCTCCATCCCCATCTCCGTCTAATCCTCCGAGGATGGGGAATCTTCATGAAGAAAATTTTTTCCTATTTAATTCTCCATTGGAAATCTCCGCATGATTCTCATGGAGAATCCCGTGAAGAAATATTTCTCCTCACTTAAACCCCCATCGAGAATTTGTATCATCTCCCCCGTGAGGAACTCATGAAGAGAATTTTTAATTTCATTTAATCCACATGTCACACAATTAATTAACAAAATTAATTTACAAAACAATTCATTTAAAAATAAACTAATAATCAAATTCAAGTAAAGCAGTAAGGTGTCAATTTTTTCTAAAAAAAGCAAGTAATTCACACACACACATTCAAAAAACTATTATATATGTAATAGTTTTGTGAATGTGCTATGCATAATCGGGTATGCTCGCTATGCTTGCGAGAATTCTGCAACAATTTATTGTTATTATATCTAAAAATACTACTTATTTTATTTCTATGTTAATTTAATAGGTTGTTTTATTATGAAGTGTTGGACATGTTTACAAAATATGTAATTGGGTATGTGGGCCACGTTTTACATATTTATAAAATAAATAATGTTTTGATAACTAATAGATATCTCAAAATCTCAACAATCCTAATCTCTTGGGAAGTCCCAAGATTGATAGGATAATAAAATCACATACTGTGATTTGATTTCAAGGTTCTTGGTGTTTTTGTGTGGTGAAGAGTTCTTTGGAAGTGTTTTCTGAACTCTTAGGCTGTGGAAAGGACCGAAGTTCCATACAAACGAAATAGGACAAAGGTATGATTCCACCAATACTTTTTAATTCCTATTTAAATCAAAAGCCTTCGTTAGTATCAGAGCAACTAGGTGATTAGTATCCTGCACACCTAGATGATTTTGAGGTTTTTGCCGAGTTGGGTTTGAATACTTTCTAAATCTATTTTTTAGAGTTATTTATTTTAATTCTATTTTTTATTTAAAAAAATTGGGGTTTCACGAATTCCAACGATGTCGTTGGGATCCAGTCGTGATCGAAGTCGATGCACCTACTGGGGTGTTCGTCGTTGTGGTCCGATCTCAATGAACTCAATAGTCGGTGACTTTTAGTTGTTAAAAAGCCAAGAAAAATCAAAAAAATCACTACGCAAAGTAGTGTTTTTATAGATTTTTTGCTTGAATCTGGCGACAACCGGCGTCCGCGCACTCATTAAGGTGCTCGCCAAAGTAAGCCGATCGCGCAGATGCCTCTGGCCGATGCTTTGGGTCTCAGGTGGTCGAAGTTAAAATTATGAAGTCGTTGTTTGCGTTTCTTAATTCTCAAATATGTTCAACCATAGGTTAACTATGGTCAAGGAAGATGAGGTGTGTGACTTTGAGTCATATTGATGGTCAAACTATTTTGACTCAGTCAACAATTTTTTTTTTTTTAAAAAAAAAACCATCTGTTATAGTCGACCGTTTTTGTATTTAACCAAAATGACATCTGGCCAATTTGGAAGCTTACAAATACAGCAACTAAAATCGATGAGTCAAACTTTTTTAGTTTGCTATGTAGCAAGTCTAGCTTGGCTAGAAATATTTAATGTGAATAGATTTGAGAATCTTTTATATCATGTTTGACGTTTCAACAGTTGACTTCATAAGTTTCTTTTATAATGATTAGAAAAGAAACATAATCGCACAGACCATACACACACACACACACACACTGTCAGACCCCACTTAATTAGAGCATTTGACTGACCTAGGTTACCTTAATCCCTAAATAACCTAGCAACCTCCACCTCTCCATCAATAAACAATTAATATTAAGATCTTATAATCATAAATTATAAAAAAATTATCAACCACTAAGGATTCTAAGTGAATCTTAAACCTCAAAGTTCGTTTACATTGATTAGATAGTCCTCAAAATTTTGTAAAATTTTTTCGACAGCATCTCCTTTATTTCTAAGCCTACACCAAAAATCACGGCCTTCAAAAATCTTCAACAAAACCTGCTCGTCTTTGGTGAAAATGCTGAAGGACTCACAATCCACCCATAACAATATATATTGCATTAACAAAATTATATATTCATTCTAACATAATCAGAAGTATTAAAAACTTTAAGCCATCACTACCTTAATTCAAAATCTTCTCAATTCATCAAAACCGTTTCAACCATTATCCAAATGAGATCATAATCACACTCGAACCCTAAAAACTCATTTATACAATATATTATATTCAAAAACCAATACATATATAGAGAAAAGAACTAAGTAAGTCACATACAGTCATAAAGCTTTCCTTTCCCTTGTCGCTACAAGAACCTGTCATTATCCAATTATAAAACTTCGATAAAGTCAGATAAGTAAATCCCACACTATCCAGTATACCTGTAATAATCAAATGCATAATAATCCAAGAGATTAAACGAAAAATATAATCCAAGGAATTTAAATACAACTGTGAATCCATCCCGTTTTGTTATCCGACAACAATCAGATAACGTTCTCCGAAAGTGGTAAGTAAACAATAATAAAGACTCATGTGTAGGGAGAATAATCGAACGAGTCTCGTTCCTCGAGTCTATCCAAGTATGATCTGGTTCAACGTGATCTCATGATAATCACGTGGTGCAAAGTATTAGTGACTCTAACCCCTCAAACATAATATAGTGTTCTATAACCACGGTATAGTCTACACTATAAGGAGACTCGAGTCGCCTTATCCTCCCAACCCGTGTATGCATGTACAACAAAAAATGCAATATCAAAGATCAATGCAATTTATACGAAATTATAATCATACAATGTAAAGATTATTATGGGATTTACTTAACCTTATAAATGCAATATCGTAACTCTCTTGCGCTCTGAGTTGGTAAACTAGTTCACACGAGGCTCCAATCGCGGTCCTACAATTCATTTATACGTCATGTAAGCCTCCACAACAACTTCACCATATTTTCAATTATTTGAAATTTAATTGATCCAATCACGTCTCGAAACCCCTAAATTACTTCCAAAATAAATTATTTGATGCCCGAATCTCATTTTTGACTCAAGATTATTGTTCGGCATCAAAAATTAAGTTGTTCAGGCTTAAATATAATTTTTTTTTCTAATTTTTTATATATTTATCGATCGTACTCGACCCGAAAACCTCGGAATCCCTCCAAATCAACTCTTCGAATGTCCGAATCCCAATTTCGACTCCAAATTGTGGTTCAGAATCGAAAATTACCCTAGACTAGGCTTTAAAATTATTTTTCAAATTTTGGACATTTTCAGGTATCAAAGCACACGTTGCGAGGAAAAACCTTGGTATAAATCCTCGAGAAAATCCCAAATCCCTTATCTTTCATAGAAATACAAAATTTATATTTATTTGTCTAAAAATATAATTTTCTTATTTTTTTTCTTATTTTTCTAGATTTTCTTTCTATTTTCTGCATTTCCTTTTTTTTTTTTTTTTTTAAATGGAAAGAGGTTTAACCCCTGAACCGGACCGGGATCCGGTTCAATCTGGGGGTTAATTTCCCCCCATCGTTTTCTTCTTCCCAGGGACGAAATAGAAACCCATATTTCGTTCCAATTTTTTTTTATTTAATCGATTGAGGTTGGGCTCCCAACCCTAACCTCATCGTCTCCTCCACCTCCACTCCCCAACAACACAACAACAACCTCATCAATGGTAACCAACATTATAAATTCATCAACAACAATAACAACGACACCAACGACCTCAACAACAACCCAACAACAACAAACTTCAACAACACAACTTACCTTATCCACCGCCTCCGTCGTTGATCTCCTCTCTCCATCTCTCTTGGTCTCCCTCTATCGCTCTCCATCTCGGTCTCCCCTATCCCAATTTCGATTTCGAAATCGAAATTGAAACACGAGGAGAAAATTATGGTTTAATGCGAATCTCGAGACAAATATAATGGTTTCATTTCATAATATCAATTTAATCTTCCTCGAGATACGTAATACGGTCAATTTTTGGCTTAAAACAACTTGAATTAGATGTTGTTGATGTTGGAGATATATTAGGATTTCTTCCATATTCGCATCTCACGAAACTCAAAGCAAATATAACGATTCACTTATTTTATATATTGATCTTCTTTGAGATACGTGTTACGTATCACGAGGTCGATCAAGTAACTATCAACTAGATAAGCACCACCTCTTGACCGACTTACTATGAAATCAATTATTTTGATCTCCTTGAGATACATATCGCGTATCTCGAGGTAAATCAAATGATTATATATAACCAAACACCCTCAATTTTCATTGAGGTTGGACGTCACGCATATCGAGGCGTAAACAAATCATCTCACCAACAGCAACGTTCAACCATTACTCTTCCTCGACACTCACGCTACGCGTATCTCGAGGCGCGTCCAATGTGTGTTTTTATTTAATTTAAACTATAGGATTGATTTATATATACCTATATATTCGCGGCTATAAATTCGTCACGCGCGCCAACGACCAACCTTGAGCATGCACACTATTGTACATCCCACGCATGTCACCTTCGACCCCGCGTGTCACCAGGCGCCCACCAATTTATTAATTATTTTATTTAATTTCATGATTATCTCTTCAGTTTATATCCAAATTAAATTCTGAAAAATACCCAAAACTACTAAAAATGTGAGAAAATTCCCTAACGCGCTCCGGAACTCACGGACACCACGTATACACTTAATTTGACCCTATTTCGCGTCAAAATAGTATATAATACATTAAATAGGCACACGCCATAAAAATAATATTAAATTTATGATCTCTGATCCGTAACACGTGGGTCTCACCTCGGATACCTAAATCCCAAATTAAATCCGAAAATACTTAATTAGCCGCCTAATTAAGTTTATAAAATTCTCGAATGTCACACACACACACACACACACACACACACACACACACACACACACACACACACGTACATATATATTGTGATAAGTTTATTTGGTTGTTTTGTTAAAATAAACTAGCAGTATAAAATCAATTTTATTGATTTTTAAATCAAATTTTTTTAAAAGATAGAAATTAGTAGTACATAATGTAACCAAAACATTTTTTATCAGAAAATGGCTCGTGAATATGAGTGGCAAGATACTAGAAGCGACAATCTATATGAGGCGCTTCAACATTATAAAAAGGATCCAATGCACTCAATCATTCAACATATAGGTACATTTAGGGGTGTCAGTTTTACGAGTCTGAACGAGTCGGGTTCTGGACAACCCTTGATATAAACGAGCATTTGCATTCTCCAGACCCGGTCCGATTTTAAGTTCGGACAAGTGTGCTTTGCTCAAACCCGATTTACTTTAAATCCGGGTTGTCCAAATGTCCGCATTTATTTTTTAAAATTTTATTTTATGTTTAAAATTTTTTAATTAAAAACATCATTGTAAATTCCTCTTAATATAATATTTTCTTACATAATTTTAAAAAGTATTGTCCAAGTTGTATTTACTATTTTAAATTACAAGACATAATAAAGTTTTTTTAAGTAAATGACAACTTTTAATGTCGTCTTAAGCAATTTAGCTAAGTCTCGAAACTAAAATAGTACATTTCTATGTAATCTATATATGTACTTGTTTAAAAAAAACTATGAATATAGTTTCCTTATTTCTATAATTGTTTTGTGAATAATCATATAATATATAGAAATATATTTTCAAAAAAGGGACATTTTTGAAATCCGGGCTGGGTTTAGGTTTAGAGGGTCTTGTTCAGACCTGACCCGAATTTTAATTTGGACATCAAAACCTTACCTCGACCCGGCCTTGATTTAGAAAATTATTGTCCAAACCCTTTTTTTCGAGCCGGACAAAACCAGGCCGGCGGGCCGAACAAATAATTGACACCCCTAGATACATTTAATAAAATGTACAACCTAGTAAAGGACAATGGGTTTTTAAGTTTTACGTGAGCCAAAAGAATAGAGGTTTGATGCTTCTTGGCTCCCTCAATATTTCTTGGAAACTCATAGTGGAGTTCATAAAAAAGAAAATTTCTTTCAATAATTTTTGAGAAATTTCTTATGAACTGATAAAGGCAGACAAAGCCAAATTCGCAAAGGAATTCAGCGAAGCATTGTCTTATCCTATTTTCCACTGAAAATGAGTGCACAAGATATGCATTTCTCATTTTTGTTATGGTTATATTATGCTACTTTTTGATTAATTATTTTTAAATGTATTTAAGTGGAAAATTAATTGTGCGAGTTATTTTAAATAATAATAATATGTTTTGGGGTTATAAGTGATGATTGTAAGCATAACAAACTTTCAATCTTATACCTTTAAATAATTATTAATTATTTTAAATGAATTCAGCGGCAGATAAATGTAAGATTATTTTTTGAATAATCTAACTAATGAATGGTTTTTGTCATTAGAATTCATGGCTTCAGCTGACAAAAAGTATTATTGCTGAGCTGAACAAGGGCGAAAAGCTCAATGGGGACAATTTTGATATGTGGCATCGAAAGGTGCAATATACCTTAGAAGAGCAAGAAGTCTTGGAGACTCTTGAGAACGTGATCCTGGAGCCAAAAAAGAGTATGACTACTCGACATCATATGGATCATGATGCATTTCAAATCTGGAAACGTAAAAATAGCATTGCTCACATTACGTTGCTGAGCTGCATGCAAGTCGATCTGATGTGCAAGTTTGAGCAGTTTGATACTGCTCAGACAATGTGGAATGTTTTGAAGCAGAGATTTGGGATGAATTTCGCAACAAGGTTGCGTCGGCTCACTATCAAATTTGAAACATATGTAAAACGTCAGCATAACTCGATGAAACAACATCTGAGAAAGATGTCGAATATGATACGTGAACTGAATAATGTTGGTCATGTTCAGTTAGATGAACAACAAATCCAAGCAGTAATTTGATCGCTTCCTCAAAATTAGGAGCACATGAAAGTTGATCACCCACAATGAGAATATCGAGACTTTTAATGATATTGCTCGTCATGTGGAGTTGGAAGTAGAGCATTTGGAAGCTGCTAAGACTTCAACTCAGGCAATGATTGTGCATGGAGGCTCTCAGATTACTTCCCTTAAACCTAAAGGAAAGCCAACAGCTAAGAAAGGCAAACATATTGTGGATCACCCTCTGAAACCGAAAAATGCCAAGCGCAAGTGAGGCAAGCGAGGTGGCAAAAAAAAAGACAAGAAAGAGATGACATGTTACAACTGTGGACAAAATGGACATTTTGCAAAGGAATATCCTGAACCAAGAAAATATTAGGTATTTTCTTCTAATGCATATCACAATTGCTTTATGTTTAGCAATGCTTTATTTGTTGACTTTAATCCTTTGTGGATTATTGATTCAGGAGCAACAAACCATGTAGCGAAAGACTGCGGGGCTTTTGTTGTATATCATTGTATTCCAGTGGGAGCACAATGGATATATGTTGGAAATAACACACGTGTAGTTGTTCGAGGAATTGGCACCTATCAATTAAAGCTACGCAACGGGCACATACTACTTCTACATGATATTCTCAATGCCCCAGAAATAAGGCGAAACTTAATTTCGGTAGTCGTCCTTCTTCTTAGTCAAGGTTTCAGTTTGAACTTCAATAAAAATGGTGTTACTATGTTTTTGGACACCGCACTTTATGGTTTTGATACTTATCTAATGGTTATTATTTTGTACATCGAAGGCGATGTTAAAATTGATGATAATAATGGCTGTTTTTCTATTTTTGCATTTTCAGTCTTTGTTAATTTAGATGCAAATATATGGCATGCTAGATTAGGTCATATAGGACAAGATCGAATGAACAGACTTGGTACAGAAGGTCTTTTAGGTTCACTCCAAAGGTGACTTGCCTGTTTGTACACATTGTCTAGCTGAAAAAACAACTAGAAAACCATTCGAAATAACTGTAAAAGGTGATAATCCATTGCAATTAATACATTCAGACATATGTGGTCCAATAAATATTAGAGCGCGGCTTGGTGCATCATATTTCATCACATTTATTGATGATTTTACTCGTTTTGATCATGTTTCTCTGATCTCACATAAAAATGAAGCGTTTGATTGCTTCAAAAGATATGTAACTCTTGTTGAAAATCAATTAGAGAAACATGTTAAAATATTGAGAACTGACCGAGAACGTGAGTATTTATCAGATCAATTAAAAAAATATTGTGATGAAAAAACATTGCTAGACAGCTTACCATCCCTACCACTCCGCAACAAAATGGTATTGAAGAAAGGTGTAATCGAACTTTATTAGATATGGTTCGATCTATGATGGCACTAGAAAGTCTTACAATTTCATATTAGGGAGATGTATTGCTAACCAAAGCTCATGTACTAAATTTAGTATTGTCAAAATCAGTAACTTCCACACCATATACCCTGTGGACTGGGAGAAATCCCAATCTTATAAATTTGTGCCCTTGAGGTTTCGCAGTATATGTTCACTCTCTACCCAATAAATATGAAAAGTTGGGACTAAGGGGAAAGAAATCTATTTTTGTTAGATATTTTGAACATTTCAAAGGGTTTGTGTTCATTGGTGAACAACCAGATGGTAGTTTTATTGAATTTGAATCAACAAATGCCAAATTTTTAGAAAATGAGTTTCCTAGTAAAAATGAAGCAATAAGATATCTCACCTTTTATGAAGTTAATGATTCTTCAGAGAATGTAATCTCAGAACTAGATTCAAATGCAATTGAGACTAATCCAAATTTGGCTCATATTCTTGATTCTAGTAGGAATGACATTCCAATAGATGCTTCAAATGCGGAAGAATTTCGTAGAAGCAATTGTCAAAGTGTGCCTCGAAGACGTTTTGAAATTGAGGGTCATGCTTTTATGATTGCTTCGTATTATGAAAATGAGCCTCATAGTGTTAATGAGGCTTCATCGTCATCTGCTAAGGAACAATGGCTAAAAGCAATGGATGAAGAAATGGAGTTTATGAAATCTAACCATGTCTGGGATTTAGTTGATCTACCTCCTAGACGTAGAACAATTGGGAACAAATGGGTTCTCAAAATCAAACATCAGGCAGATGGATCAATTGAAAGACTTAAAGCACGTTTAGTAGCTAAGGGATTTGCACAACAAGAAGGAATAAATTATGAGGAAACTTTTTCACCCGTTATAAGGTTTGCCTCTATTCATCTATTACTTGCTCTTGTTGCACATATGGATTTAGAATTACATCGAATGGATGTAAAAACTGCTTTTCTGAATGGAGAATTGAATGAAGACATATATTGTGATGGCCCCAAATTTCGAGGCAAACCGGACACCGCCACGTCACCAAGCCATGCCACGTCACTTGCACACATGTCCATGACGGCCCGCGAACTAACCATCTTATAATCCAACTTAGTCAATTTCGTCGTTTAAAAGGTTATTTTGTCGAAATATACCAAGTCAAAGAGTTTTACTACTTAATTTGTTTATTTTAAATCTTTTTAGGTTATTTTTAATAGCATAAATCTTTATAATATGCAAATCAATAATATAAACGAGTCTTGCATTAATTAACAACTTATAGGGTGGAAACCCGACAAAAAGATACCATGTATATCCATAAAGGCGACAAAAGGTATAACAAGTGTAAATATACATATATCAGGTAAGAAGTCTCCGAAAATGATCCCCAAAAAGAATGTATATGTATAAATACAAACACCTACGAGTAAGCTTGTAACGGCCCAAATTAATTAAACTAGGATTAGCGCTAATCTCAAGGATTAACGATCGTAATTCGGGCGTTACGTGGACAACTCGGTTGGCTCGGACACGAGAACCGAGAAAATATATTTTTTTATGAATAGTGGTTGTATATGTGGTGTTTAACTTCATTTTATTATATTGCACCGCATGTGTGTATGTTGCTATCGAGCGAGTTTGTGTGACGGGTGTTTACCTCGAAAGGTGCGTCGATGCGGGTGTCGAGTAGGCGAACTACGGGTACACTAGGAAACTTGACGAATTCACATTAGAATGACTAGTTAATCAATTTAAAATAGGTAATGTAACCTTAGGCTAAGATTGATTCAATTAAAATAATAGGCTATGGCGTACCTTGAAATAAGTGCCGAGACGCGCGACACTAAGTGCAGGGTAGTTGAGAGTTAGTGGGACCACAAGTTGATAATTGTTGGTCACTAAAAACACTAATCATAGGCATTATGATGGGCCTAAGCTAAGGTGAATAAATGCAATAAATCAAGGCCTATATTTGAGTAAATTAAATGGAAAGCATAAGATTGGTCTAGAGATACACATTGGCACATCTAGGAACTAGGTGAGTAATGAAATGGTGTCAATTGAGGTTGAGTTAGTGGGAGTTAGTGGGATACATGGCAAGAGGTGGACCATTAGATAGTCCCTAGGATACATAAATCCATGGAGATCAAGGGCTAAGAAGGAATGTCACCTTAATATATAATATTAGTGATCAAACAACATGCAAACCAAATCATTCATTCATTTTGCTGGAGAAGAAGAAGGAATTGCTGGAGAGGAGTGAATCATCAAGGTGTTGAAGGAATCCATGGGATTTGTTGAGAAATTTTCAAGCTAGCGTGTTACATCAACAAGGTACGCATCTTTCTAGTTGAATTTGAAACAAGTTCTGGTTTTATGCTGATTTCAGAGGATAGATGATTGAGTATTTGCAATTGGATTATATATTTGGATTCCTCATTTCAACTTTATAATCCAGCTATATTGAAGGTCTTAATTTGGTTTTGAAATCATAAAGATATAAATTTTTGAAGTTGCAACACCAAAACTAGAATTCTGCATGTTGTATTAGGAATCAACCTAGGTAATTTGGTCATAACTTCTTCATTTTAGATCCAAATTGATCTAAACCAGTGGGATTTGAAAGCTTATTTAAAGGAAAATAACTTTGCTTAACTGAAGGTATTTTGATTCAAATTTTTTTATGTCCAAACATGCTCTACAAATAGGTGCTGGGATTCAAAAGGAAAGTTTTGAAACTAAACTTGTTAAGGGCATAACTCCATAACTACTTATCCAAATGAGCTGATATTTTAGTATGTTATATTTGGATATGTTTGATGCCTTGTGACCAAAAACCACATTTTTGGAAACTATATATTGGGAGAAATAGATTTTCTAAGTCCGCTGGTTGGATTAGATTCCAATTAGACCTATGTTTAGTAAAATCATGATATCTCCATCATTTTAAATCAGAATTTTGTAAACTAAACCTTTCCAGAAAACTAAGAGAGAGATCAAAAATAATTGTACTTATAGAGGATTTCGATATTTGGACAATTTCATGCCTAAAAGTGCGTTAAAATGTAGCACTGAAATTGAGACTTAATTTAGTCTTTAGGGGCTGATTTAGGAAGATTGATTTAAAGTCTATCGAACCAATTTGAATACACAATAAACACACTTAATTGACTTCAGGGACTTAGGGGACCATAGCTCAGTATCGGGGAGCTTGTCGGGTTGGATACGAGAGTCCGGAGAAGTTGGAGCGCAAATTAAGGTGCGTAAATCCACTGAGAATGATTCACAGGATTCATGGTTTTAATTTTATTGATATCGTATTTCATGTTTGACTGCTGGTGGGCACACATGGGTTTTCACTCCTATTCGGTTTGCGTATATATTGGTTGTGGCTAAATCGGTTGGATGAGTTACTTGTGTTTAGTGCTCGTGTCGAAGGCAGTAGAATATATATACGACTGACGGGAGGGATTTAAGGTGTTCCCTTGACCTGAAATAGCGTCTGGAGGGGTTCATCCGGTAACTGAATTTGGGGTTTAGTCACTGTAAGCATGTACTTATATACGTGGTTCCTATTTGATTTATCGATTACTAGCTGGTGTAGGTTAGGGTTTTCTCGTGATTAGACGGATGTTTACTGATTATTGCTTCATTTCCAAGCTTATTAATTAGTACATGCTGCTTATTTATTTTAGGCTATTGTTTTGCTTGTCGTATGTTGCCTACATTCATGAGAATATAACATATTGTTGTCGGGAGTTATATTCGCATGTCTCATAGTTTATCAGTTTTATTTCATGAATATTGTGTGAACTTCTCTTGGGATTTTACTAACTGGACTCATCACTATATTTGTTGGGTTACTGAGTGTAGATCCTTCGATGAGCAAGGGCAAAGGCAAGGAGGTACTGGGCGACTACCTCTGAGATTGCAGAGCTTGCTCGTGTGTGACTACAGTATGTATTGATTTTACTTTTGTTAAGTTTTAAGGATTGTAGAACACTGATTGTACTTATACAATGTGTACAAGTTATACATACACCACAAGTCATACAACACATCACAAGCAACATAGACAATACATGGAAATGAGTTGGTGTACATTACAATGGGGTTGAGGATTACAAGTTACATGACAATACATAGACAAGTGTCATATAACAGGTACTATTAATGTACATTGAGAAATACAAGTTACATGACTACACAATATGTTGGTGACTACATGCATGGTCATCCATATTCCACAACACTCCCCTCGATGACACTTGCTTAGAGATTGTGCCTCGTTAAAACTTTTACTAAGAAAACCCCATGGGAAAAAAATATAGTAAAAGAAAAAGAGTACACCATTCTCATAAATATTAAGACGGGCATAATATTGTTAAGATTGCCTCATTAAAAACCTTGCTAGGAAAACCCAATGGGATAAAACCATAGCTAAGGGAAAAAGAGTGCAATACACTAATCAATAACTCCCCCTCATGTGAACATGGGTGAAACTTGTTCAGTTTCTTTGCTTGCAATGTCTTTAAGTTTACGCAAGCCAATACCATATGTAAGACTTCTAAATGTCGTAGTTGGTAAGGCTTTTGTGAATAAATCAGCAAGATTATCACTTGATCGGATTTGTTTGACATCGATTTCACCATTCTTCTGAAGCTCATGCGTATAAAAGAATTTTGGTGAAATATGTTTTGTTCTGTCCCCTTTTATGAATCATTCACTTAATTGTGCAATACATGCTGCATTATCTTCATATAATATGGTTGGAGAATCTTTTATTGAAGGCAATCCACATGATTCTTGAATATGTTCAATCATGTTTCTCAACCATACACATTCACGACTTGCTTCATGAATTGCAAGTACTTCAGAATGATTGGAAGAAGTAGCAACCATAGTTTGTTTTACCGACTTCCATGATACAAAAAAGATTACCACAGTGTGAATACATATCCCGCTTTGAGAACGGGCCTCATGGGGATCGATAAAAATCCAAAGATCAAGATAACCTTGAGATTCAATTTTACCCTCTCGAGTAAAATAAACCCATGTCACTTGTTCCTCGAAGATATCGAAAAACATGTTTAACACCATTCCAATGTCTTCGAGTTGGTGAAGAGTCGTATCTTGCAAGTAGGTTGACAAAGAAAAAGCAATGTCAGTCTCTGTACAATTTGCAAGATACATAAGTGCACCAATTGCACTTAAATATGGTACCTCCGACCAATTAGCTCTTCATCATTTTCATGAGGTCGAAATGGATCCTTATCCACTTCAAGTGATCTCGACAACCATCGAGAGCTCAATGGATGTGCCTTGTCCATATAAAATCTTTTTAATATTTTTTCAATATAATTTGATTGATGGACAAGTACTCCACTTGAAAATGTTCAATTTGCAAACCAAGACAAAGTCTTGTTTTTCCAAGATCTTTCATCTCGAATTCCTTTTTCAAGTATTCGGATGTTCTAACGATGTCGTCGTGGTTTCCCACTATATTTAAATCATCAACATATACAAAGAATAATCACAAATCATGTTGATGATCTTTTAATGAAGACACATGGGCAAAGCGGATTATTTACATATCTTTCTTTCAAGAAATAATCACTAAGACGTTTGTACCACATTCGTCCGATTGTTTCAATCCGTACAAAGACCTTTGTAATTTTATAGAATGCATGTTATGAGGTTTTGATTTTGTTTCTTCGATATTACAAATCCTTCAGGGATTTTCATATATATCTCACTGTCTAGGATCCGTACATGATATGTCAGTTTAACGACATCCATTAAATGCATATCAAGCCCTTCGTAAACCGCAAGGCTTATCAAGAATCGAAATGTGATTGCATCTATAACAGAGAATAAGTTTCATCATAATCGATGCCGTGTCTTTGTGAGAAACCTTGAGCTACAAGTCTTGCTTTGTATCTTGTAACTTCATTTTTTTCGCTTTCTCTTCGTATAAATACCATTTATATCCAACAGTTTTTACGCCATCTCGGCGTTTGAACAATCGGTCCAAAAACCTCTCGCTTACTTAACGAGTTTAGCTCTGCTTTGGATAGCATCTTGCCATTTTTGCCAATCGTGTCTTTTTTCGACATTCGTCCACTGATCGTGGTTCTCGATCATCATCATTTTCGCATATTTCAAAGGACACATTGAAAGCAAATATATCATCGTGAACAATTTTATTTCGATCCCAAATCTTACCGTAGTTTAAATAATTTATTGAGATCTCATTATTTTCATCTTTTTCCTCTTTTTCTAGAGGCGCTTGTTCCTCGTCAATCAACTTGTTCGACAAATCCTTATCAAAGGATTCTTGTGCTTTCTCAGAGTATTTTGATTTGTATTTATTTTTACTCCCGCTTTTCCTCTTTTTCGAGGAATTGTATCCTTTGAACCAATCGGTCTTCCACGCTTTAAGCGCTTTCTTGGTTCTTGTGCATTTTGTTGCACAGAGACATCAATTCTTGCAGAGCATTTACAAACCGAATATGTGATTTTGTCACTTGTTTTGCATCATTAAATGCATCGTAATTGATTTGCGATTTGTTGCAAATGAATGATCTTTTGAACTTCAAGTTCACACTGATTTGTGCGTGGATCATAATGTGATAAAGTTGATGCATTCCAAGCAATTTCGCGCCATTCCTTTTGAATTGGCTTCTTATCTCCCCCTAATGGTGGGAAAATTGCTTCATCAAAGTGACAATCAACAAAACGTGCAGTAAATAAATCCCCTGTTAAGGGCTCAAGGTATCTTATAATGGACGATGAGTTAAATCCAACATAAATCCCAAGTTTTCGTTGTGGACCCATCTTAGTTCTATTGGGAGGTGGTATAGGAACATACACTGCACAACCAAAAATTCTCAAGTGTGAAATGTTTGGTTGTTGACCTAAAATAAGTTGTATAGGGGAATGTTCATGGTATGCAGTAGGCCTATAACGAATGATAGATGCTGCATGAAGGACTGCATGTCCCCAAACTGAAGTTGATAACTTAGTTCTCATGATTAAAGGTCTGCAATTAATTGAATGCGTTTGATCAGAGATTCTGCCAAACCATTCTCGGTATGCACGTGTGGAAATGTAATGTTCAATGGTAATTCCTATAGACATGCAATAATTTTTAAATGCTTGAGATTGAAATTCCTAAGATTATCAAGACGATGGTCTTGATTGGGTTGTCGAAATTGTGCTCTTAACTTAATGATTTGTGCTAAAAGTCTAGCAAATGCAACATCATGCGGTCGAAAGCAAACAAACATGTGACCACCTAGTTGATGCATCTATCAAAACCATGAAATATCTAAATGGTCCACAAAGAGGATGAATAGGACCACATATGTCTCCCGAATGCGTTCTAAGAAAACTGGGATTCCACAACAATTTTACTTGGGGATGGTTTAACTATCAATTTACCTTGAGAACAACTAGCACAATTATAATCACCAAAAAAAATATTTTGTGACTCCTTAAAGGATGTCCATGCGAATTATTAATTATTCTTCGCATCATTGATGATCCTGGATGACCAAGTCGGCCATGCCATAAAATGAATGTCTTTGGATCATTAATTTTCTTATTCAAGACGACATTCGCTTTCGACATGCCTTATATGAGTAAAATATAATCCAGAGATAAAGTTCTAAATTTTTCTAACACTTCTTTTTTTCCATTTGAAACCAATGTGACATAGAGAAATTCTCTATTATTTTCGTTCACTAAGCTTTCAATGTGATATCCATTTTGTCGAATATCTTTAAAGCCCAAGTAAGTTTCTTCTCGATTTTTCAGTGAGTATAAGGCATTGTCAACATGAATTGTTGTTCCCCTGTGCAACATAATATTTGCTCTTCCGTGAGCCATTAATCAAATTGGAGATGTCATATATTGTTTGAACATTAGCCTCACTAAGTTCAAACTAGAGAAATATTCTCTGCTTTTAAGGATTGTGTGCGTTGTAGCACAATCAAGAAGGCATATATCGCTCTTGTTTGATTCATGATTTGAACACATGATTTGTTGATCCATCTCGACAAATAATGTTTGACAAATTAGAAAAGAGTCATATTTCATTGATAAAAATTCATAATATTTTGCCTTTGATTTTGAAGGCATGGTAAATGTCACAAAATTTTCGGGTATATATATGACAATATTTAGGCAAAATAGCCTTTCATATATGACCAAAAAATGTCACAATTATGAGCGCTCATTGTCAATAATTATTTACCCTTTGTAGTGGTGCACCACTTTTGTTCCACCTTTTGTTGGAATTGTCAATACGACATTTACCTCGATATTTTCACCTTTTCCACGTCCATAAACTTATTATTGCGATCATGATCATTATATGCAACATATGCTTCTTAATTTGAAGTTCAACTAATTGACTTTTTTATATTATATTTATAATATCTCATTATTTTACTCACCACCATGAGACAAGAAATCAATCCTTAATATTTATTGATTGACGCGCGCACTCGATATTTGTTGCAAATAAATCGAGGCGGCCACGTGACCTTATTTTTATTGTCTCATCACCATATTTCCACATAGCCTCAACATAGAGGTAATTAAAATTGTGGAATTATAATTAATATTTGACTCGATTAAATTTTGTAGCATGAGACTCAAATTACCATTTTGAGCTTTTGAGCATTACCCTTTTGGTATGTATATATATAACTCCATAAGGTGAAAAGATATATGAAATATTCACTTTTCAAATCTCTAAAGAGATATTGGCAAATGATTGTGTACAACATACAAATTTCTGCATAGATGCAAGCTTTATTCATAATTTGTAATATCTAATTATCATGACAAGAATTATAATAAGGTAACAAATTCAACTATGGTTGATTAATATTTTGAAAGTAAATATAATAGAAAATAATTCTCTTTTCTTTTATGTAAAAAAAAACATAGCATATGATTAAGTATATGTTCACAACTTGATTCATTAATAATCAAATGTACTATTCGTATGAGTTGGTGGGACAACCTCCAGTCAGGTGGCGAGACAAAGTCCGCTTAAATGTCATGCCACTCGAACGGATAACCCGTCTCCTTTCAATGTTTAGCTTTACCGGGGACAAGGCTTACCCACTATCAACTCAAACTTATAGCATTATTTGTATTATAAAATCAAGAATAGAACAATAACTAATCGTTTGTAGTTTTAAGAGAAAACTAGTTATGTCACATATTGACTTTTGATTTCGATGTAGAAGATCGTACAAGACGCAATTACAGAGCATACTTTCGCAATCATATATATGGAACTTTGGTTATACCTATCTCGCCTTGATATATACATGGTATCTTTTGCCGGGTTTTCCACTACTTAGGATTGTTAAATGCTGCATAAGTTACTCCTTGAAAGACTTCCGCTATAAAGTTATCATATAACTCGATAAATTTAGAAACTGGCTAACTAGAATATTAATACTTGTGTAAAAATTAGTTAGCATAACTAGGGTTAGGTGGAATAGTGTAAGCAACTAGTTAGGTCGCGAGGCGTCAAGGATAAGTGGGCCATGACGTGGCACGGCTTGGTGACATGGGATGCGACGTGGAGAGATCTCAAAGCGGCCTGGAATTTGGGGCCGCTACAAAGCTAGTGGAGGAGCTCTAGATCAGAGGTAGTCGCCAAGCACCGCCTTCCCCCGGCTGGTCGTAGGATCTGCAACTTTCCACCAACAAACAATGACAAGTTCCATTGAGTAAATCCCAGAGAAATTCAGTTAGTATTTACATGAAATCCAAGAAAACGGTTACAATTCATGCATATAAAGTAAATGAACAGGAATGTAAAACATGAATATAAGTCGTGAGATAATCAAGAATATGGAATGCGAGTGTGGTATATAGCTGTCGAGCCCTGGGACGTATATACTAAATCGAGAAGGCCCTGGAGGTGAGGAAATCCACACCCCTTCTTCACTATCGAAATGAGGAACTCTGTTGATCGGAAGGTAGACTTCCGCCTAACGCCTCAAAGGAGAGAAAATTTGTGACGGATGTGAGCCTCACGTCAACTTGCTCTCGAGATCATCGACTCGCTGAGAAAAATCTCACGCGTAGTCTAAGGTATGCTACACACCGTAGCAACAATCGGATCATCATCAACGAGAGACCGGAAAGGGGGTCACACCGTCCCTTCGACCATACACAGACACACACAGGAATAGAGTAAACATGCAAGCCGAACTGGTGAAAAGCAATGTGAAACAAATAATTTACAAGGAAAATAAGTAAATTCTAAGCTGACTTTCTCATGGGTTTACTTACCTCAAATAATCGCAAAATATCTCTCCAAAATGTCTCGTTCACGCCTCGAGATGCGCGCCCGATACCTGACTATAGTCTCATAAGTCTCCGGTGTCTAATTATACCACTTTAATTATTTTAGTGATATATTAAGTGAGTTTATAATGTAGGATCAAGAATTAGAAATTTTATTCCAAAAAGTTTAGTTTCGACACACTTTTAGAGTTATACCGGGGTGCCGACGCCCCAAAAAGTCTCAAAAACTACTTTTTATATTTTTCTCATTTTATTATTTTTTTTCTGATTTTTTGGATTTTTCCATAATTTTCTAGCTATTTTTTTCATTTTTTCTGATACTTTTTTGATTTAAAATGTATTTTATTTAATTTTTTGTAATTTTTAATTAATTAAAATTAATTTATAGGTGAGTTGGGCCCGAACCGGGCCCGATTCGGTTAGGCCCGGTTCAGCCCAACCAGGGCCACCCGAGTTCGGGCCGACTCGGCCCGACCCGCCTCGGCCTGGGCTGCCGGGCCCACATGGGCTTGGCCAGTAGGCCCAGCCTGCTAAGGGGGGGTAGCCAGTTGGCTGGCTACCCCCTTCTTCCTCAAATCGTCTTTGCTCTGCAAAGGCGATTTTTTTTTTTTTTTTTTAAACACAACAACAACAACAATTACAACAACACCACCACAACAACCCAACAACACTATCATCATTAAAAATTTAAGTTTCTCCACAAAAGCTTATAAAATCAACAAAACTCACCTCGATTTGGAGATCATCGCGAGCGCCACCGAGAGGAGCGAACACCGCGAGAGATGTGAGTCCGATTCGAGGAAGTGATGGAGAGCTTGGTGAGGGTGAGATTAATGGAGATTGAGTGGTTTTGTTGGAGGAGAAAATGAAAATGAGACGGGGAGAAGAAGAGCTCGGGTAGAGAGAGGGAGTGAGTGGGGAGAAAAAAATATTTTTTTTATTTGTTTGCTTTTGGATAGGAGAGAGAAAAAGTGGGGGATTGGTTGATTTGATGGGTGATGTGAGGTGATGTTTGATGTGACAACTAATCCTTGACTACCCCATACACCCGCGTTACACGCATACCGCGATGTCGTACACTCTCGTCACTACAAGCGCACAACGTGACTAAGCGTAATTCTCAATTAGCGCAACGCGAAAATAATAATAAAATAAATAAACACGCACCACACATAAATAACAAATTTACCTTGTTAGGCGTGCCCTAGACTTTTCCGCGACGTCTACGTGGTCAGAGCTTAGGGTTCTAACATGTAATTTATCGAGCGAATCGCGGATTAATTAAAGAGACCGAGAGAGAGAACCCCGGGTCGTTACAATCTTCCCAACTAAAATAAATTTAGTCCCGAAATTCAAATTTAATTAAATCTTTACCTTGGAACAAGTGGGGGTATCGCTCTCGCATGGTAGACTCTCTTTCCCAAGTGAGGCCCTCGTTCTTATGATATTGCCATCGAACGAGTACAAGTGGTATTTCTTTCCTTCTCGAGAGTCATAAATTAACGTAAAAAATACCTTGCGATCCACTATCTCAATGGGCGTGCCCTCGTGGGTCCGATGTTCTAACATCCTTCCCACTAAAATAAATTTCGTCCCGAAATTCAAATTTAATTAAATCTTTACCTGTCACATCCATATTGCCATCGAACGAGACCTCAATCCTAGTCATATCAACAACATCGGTCTCTCCCCGATCTTGCCACCTCAACATAGAAATGTGAAAAACATCATGAGCCCCTGCCAACTGGCTCGACAATCTCAACTGATAAGCAACCTCTCCAACTCGTCGGACTATCTGAAACTGCCCGATGAATCTCGGTGCAAACTTTCCCTTGATCCCAAATCTTTGGTGACCCTTCAAGGAGAAACCTTCAAGTAGACACAGTCGTCCACCTTATAACTCAGCCTATCGCGGTGTTTATTCGCATACTTCTATCTTTCCTGAGCAGATTGTAACCTCTGACGAATCACCCTGACTTTCTCTGTGTGATCTACAACAATCTCAGGCCCAACGGCAGCTACGTATTCGGGCTCGCCCAAGATGCTGGTGATCTGCATGGTCTCCCGTATAGCGCCTCGAATGGTGGCATCCCATTACTGGCCTAATAGCTATTGTTGTAGGCAAACTCACAAAGTGGCAAAAACTCCTCCCATGACCCTCCAAACTGTAGCACATAAGCTCTGAGCATGTCCTTAAGAATCTGAATAAGTCTTTCAGACTGCCCATCAGTCTCGGATGAAAAGTCGTGTTGAACTGCAATCTGGTACCATATTGCTCCTGCATGGCCTGCCAAAGCTGCGAAGTAAGTCGACTATCTCTGTCTGACACTATAGATACTGGTACTCTGTGCAGTCTTATAATTTCTCGCTCGAAGAGCATGCTCAGCTGTGGAAAGCTATACTTCATAGAAATTAGGATAAAGTGTGTTGATTTCGTCAGTCGATCCACGACTACCCAAATGGCATCGTGCTTGTGCAAAGTCGTCGGCAACCCACTAACGAAATCCATAGTGATGTGTTCTCATTTCCACTGTGGGATAGGTAATGGTTGCAATAGTCCTCCAGCCTCCTGTGCTCAGCATTAACCTGCTGACACACCTCACAACTCCTCACATACCGGTTGACATATGCATTCATCCTTGGCCACCAAAATAACCGTCGCATATCATGGTACATTTTGTTCTGTCGGGATGCACTGTGTATCCGGATATGTGAGCCTCCTGAAGAATACCATCGCGTAACTCGCCACTGCCGAAATCCACAATCTACCCCAGTGTCTCAAACACTCATCGCGCTCGCGCCAACCTCGGGGGAAATCGGGACTCGTGCCATGTTCCTAAACCCCTGATACATCACATTGACTTTCTGACATTCCAAAACGCGTGAAATAGATATTGTTGGTACTCTCATTTGTCCGCAAATATGAGCCTCTGCAGTATCTGGAACCTCTGAAAAACTTATAGTTGTTGTCGCCTCGAGTAAGCCAAACTCGTGGGTCATCTGGCTAACTACTGTCTCACTGTCTGGTCCTCTTCAGCTAAGGGCATCTACTATGACATTCGCCTTCCCAGGCTGATACTCGATGGCGAAGTCGAAGTCCTTCAGCAACTCCAACCACCGTCGTTGTCTCATATTCAAGTCCTTTTGGGTGAAGAGATACTTCAAATTATTATGATATCTATACAGTGTGAACCTTTCACCATAAATGTAGTGTCTCCACACCTTCAGTGCAAATATGACCGCTGCAAGCTCCAGGTCGTGCACTGGATAGTTCCTCTCATGGGTCCTCAACGGACGCGACAAGTAAGCTATCACTCTGTCTCCTGCTTCAGTACGCATCCCAATCCGGAACAGTCAACTATTTGCCCGACACTGGCAACACTAAAAACGGTGCATAAGTCAACTTCTTCTTCAACTCTGTAAAGGTTGCATCGCATTCACTAGACCAATGGAAAATCACATCCTTCTTGGTCAATCTAGTCATCAGCGCTGCAATTTTGGAGAAATCTAGTACAAAGCGTCGATAATATCATGCAATCCCAAAAAGCTTCTAATGTCTATCACGCACTCTGGTGTAGGCCAGTCGATGATAGCGTGAATCTTACTCGGGTCCACTGAAATCCCTCTGTTAGTGATTACGTGTCCCAAGAATTTCACCTCAGAAAGCCAAAACTTGTACTTACTGAACTTGGCGTACAATCTGTGCTCTCTCAAAGTTTTCAACATCTCTCTGAGATGCCTCTCGTGGTCCTCATAAGTCTTGGAATAAATCAAGATGTCATCGATGAAGACTATCGCGAATCGATCTAAAAACGGCCTTAAAACTCTATGCATCAAATCTATAAACACAGCTGGCGCGTTTGTCAACCCAAAAGGCATGACAATGAACTCAAATAACCCGTAACGCGTGCTGAACGTCGTCTTAGGTACATCCTCCTCTCTTATCCGCACCTGATGATATCCAGATCTCAGATCAATCTTGGAGAAGAAGTGTGCTCCGGCAAACTGGTCGAATAGGTCATCGATCCTGGGTAAGGGATACATATTCCTGACTGTCACCTGATTCAACTTTTGGTAGTTTATACACATCCTCATGCTACCATCTTTCTTTCTAACAAATAAGACCGGTGCTCCCCAGGGTGACATACTCGGGTGTACGAAACCCTTCTTCGATAGATTTTCTAGCTGAGCCCTCAACTTCTCGTTCTTTGGTCGTGACATACGGTAAGGTATGCTCGCTATAGGCTGTGTGTCGAGCACTAACTCAATCATAAACTCTACATGTCTAAGCGGGGGTAATCTAGGTAGATCCTCAAGAAAAACCTCTAAGAACTCACGTACTACTTGGACATCCTTAAGTCTGGCCACTAGCCTCTTGTCGGACTCTACTATCCTTGCGAGGATCTCCATATCTTAGGTGGTCGCTAACCTACCTCTCGTGATTGGAAGTGATGTCGCGACTCCTGTAAAGCTGCAATTCGGAATCCCTGGTATCTAGAAAATGACGATCTTCTTAAAATATTTCAACTGAGCGTGGTATGCTGCCAACCAATCCATGCCTAAGAGTATATCGAACTATAGGTACTCTAATACTCGGATATCTATGGGTAATTGATGACCACCAACCTCGACTGGACAATCTCTACAAATCTGGTTATGATATATCTTATCTCCAACGGCCGTGCTGAGGATAAGGTGGGTGCTAACGCTCTCAGGTGTCAAACCCAACTCTCATACCATTCGTCCCGAAATAAATGACAACGTACTACCAGAATCTATTAATGTAGGCATAGGGCGACAAAAAATAATCAAAGTACCATCGACGAGCTGTCGAGATGCGTCACGGTCTGGTGCGATAACTGCGTGCACCTGCTCCCTCGCCTGCATTGGCTAAGCTACTAGTGGTGGCGCTGGCTCCCTGGTACACTCACTCTTGTAGTGCCCCTTCTGTCTACATCTGAAACATGTGACATTCTGCCTATGTCCGGAGCCTTGACCCTGCCTGTCCCCACCGGCCATATGGCCTGTCCCCCCACTGCTGACTCCGGTCTCTGCTTCTCTGACCTTGACCCTGAGTCTGTCTATGTGGTAGCTAGACTGTCATAACTTGTTGTGGCTGCGCAGATACAATTGCATATGCGTTGATCGTCTGACTGTCATCATGTATGCGCCTCTGTCCCCTCTGATCTCTCTTATCGCGATTCCTTTTGCCTTTCCTGTCTGACCTCCCCTGGCCTCTATGCTTGTCGGGATGCACTGGAGCGGGGACGACGTCGCTCCACATCAAAAATGACTCGTGGACCGACGCCCTCTCGTAAACTTCCTGTATAGTCCTGGCTCCTGTCGACACAATCGCGCCCCCAATCTCTGGTTGGAGTCCTCGAATAAAGTAGTGGACCTAAAGTATCTCGGTCCCAGCTACGTCCATTGCAAAAGTAAGCAGGTATTTGAATATCTCCATGTATTGCAACATCGTCCGGCTAACTTGCCTCAGCGTCAAGAACTCCTCTATTAGTCTCAGCTGAATCTCGATCGGGATATACTGATCATAGAAGAATTTCTTGAACTCTGCCCAAGTACTCGGCTCTCCGTGGGCGGCTGTGTAGGAGGTCCACCATACTGCAACATCTCCCCTGAGCATGAATCCGGAAATCCTAGCCCGTATGTTGTCGTGAATCCTCAAAAGTCCGTGAGGTTTCTCGTGTGAAATGACCCACTTCCCAGCTACCTCTGGGTCTCCGCCTCCATAATAGTAGCCTGGCTGAAAACGAACAAACTCCTTAATCAGCTTCGCCTCAGCTGATAAGGAGGACTGGAATGTGATATCCTGGGGTGGAATCAGTGTCGGTGCCACGGTTGGCGTAGTCGATGGTGTAGTGACTACTGACAGTATCTCGGTAGTAGTGGTCGTGAGGGGGTCGCCTGCACAGTCGGGGTGACAACTATTTGCTCTACAGTAGTGGCGGCGGTGAATATGGCAGGGGCCAGTGTGGCCGCTACCTGCGCTCGGAGCAATCGAAGAATCTCCTCGAGCTGCAAACTATGGAGTGCGACCGTGTCGCGCAAAGGTCTGATCCAAGTCAATGGGTGTCGAGCTGCTCTTCTGGCCCCCATCATCCGCATGCGAACTGGCCGTCCATCCATGTCGAATCTGCATATCGCAAATGTGCCACAAGTCAGTGTCGTGATACGTGTACATAAATATTACAATCAATATATGCACACATAAGTCCTAGTACTACCCGCTCACTTTACTTCCCAACTAAAGTTCTAAGATGGGATCTTCGGGTTTCCACATCTGATGTTTGTTGTTAAGTTTTATTCGGTTGTATTAAACTTTCCCCTATGTTCGCCTGAACCTAGGCTCTAATACCAATTGTGATGGCCCCAAATTTCGAGGCAAATCGGGCACCGCCACATCACCAAGCCATGCCACATCACTTGCACACATGTCCATGACAGCCCGCGAACTAACCATCTTATAATCCGACTTAGTCAATTTCGTCGTTTAAAAGGTTATTTGGTCAAAATATACCAAGTCAAAAAGTTTTACCACTTAATTTGTTTATTTTGAATCTTTTTAGGTTATTTTTAATAACGGAAGTCTTAATAATATGCAAATCAATAATATAAACGAGTCTTGCATTAATTAACAACCTATAGGGTGGAAACTCGGCAAAAAGATACCATGTATATCCATAAAGGCGACAAAAGGTATAACAAGTGTAAATATATATGTATCAGGTAATAAGTCTCCTAAAATGATCCCTAAAAAGAATGTATATATATAAATACAAACACCTACGAGTAAGCTAGTGGAGGCGCTCTGGATCAGAGGTAGTCGCCAAGCACCGCCTTCCCTTGGCTCGTCGTAGGATCTGCAACTTGCCACCAACAAACAATGACAAGTTCCACTGAGTAAATCCTAGAGAAATTTAGTTAGTATTTACAAGAAATCCAAGAAAACGGCTACAATTCATGCATATAAAGTAAATGAACAGGAATGTAAAGCATGAATATAAGTCGTGAGATAATCAAGAATATGGAACGCGAGTGTGGTGTATAGCTGTCGAGTGCTAGGACGTAAATACTAAACCGAGAAGGCCCTGGAGGTGAGGAAATCCACACCCCCTCTTCACGGTCGAAATGAGGAACTCTGTTAAGCGGAAGGTAGACTTCCGCCCAACGCCTTAAAGGAGAGAAAATATGTGACGGGGGTGAGCCTCGCGTCAACTTGCTCTCGAGATCATCGACTCGCTAAAAGAAATCTCACGCGTAGTCTAAGGTATGTCCAACACCGTAGCAACAATCGGATCATCATCAACGAGAGAGTTGGAAAGGGGGTCACACCGTCCCTTCTACCATACACAGACACACGCGGGAATAGAGTAAACATGCAAGCTGAACTGGCGAAAAGCAATGTGAAACAAATAATTTACAAGGAAAATAAGTAAATTCTAAGCTGACTTTCTCGTGGGTTTACTTACCTTAAATAATCGCAAATATCTCTCCAAAATGTCCCGCTCACGCTTCGAGATGCACGTCAGACACCTGACTATAGTCTCCTAAGTCTCTGGTGTCCAATTATACCACTTTAATTATGTTAGTGTTGTACTAAGTGAGTTTATAATGTAGGATAAAAAATTAGAAATTTTATTCCAAAATGTTTAGTTTCGGCACACTTTTCGAGTTATATCGGGGTGTCGACGCTCGAAAAGCCTCAAAAACTACTTTTTTATATTTTCCTCATTTTATTATATTTTTCTGGATTTTTTCATAATTCTCTAGCTATTTTTCTATTTTTTGATATTTTTTTATTTAAAAATATATTTTATTTATTTTTTTTAATTTTTAATTAATTAAAATTAATTTAGGGGTAGGTTGGGCCCGAACCGGAGCCCGTTCGGCCCAACTAGGGCCACCCGGGTTCGGGCCGACTCGGCCGACTCCCCGACCCGGCGCCCAAGATAGGCCCAGCCTGCTAAAGGGGGGGTAGCCTGGCCCAACTGGCTACCTCCTTCTTCCTTTAATCGTATTTGTTCAGTAGAGGCAATTTTCTCTTCTTTTTTTTTAACACAAACAACAACAACAACAACAACAACAACAACAACAATTAAACAACAACAACAACAACACCAACAACCCAACAACACCATCACCATTAAAAAATTAAGTTTCTCCACAAAAAAGCTAATAAAATCAACAAAACTCACCTCGATTTGGAGATCGTCGCGAGCACCACCGAGTGGAGCGAACACCGCGAGATATGTGAGTTCGATTCGAGGGAGTGATGGAGAGCTTGGTGAAGGTAAGATTAATGGAGATTGAGTGGTTTTGTTGGAGGAGAAAATGAAAATGAGAGGGGGAGAATAAAAGCTGATAGAGAGGGAGTGAGTGAGGAGAAAAAATATTTTTTTATTTGTTTGATTTTGGAGATGAGAGAGAAAAAGTGGGGATGGGTTGATTTGATGGGTGATGTGAGGTGATGTTTGATGTGACAACTATCCTTGACTACCCCATACACCCGCGTTACGCGCACACCGCGACGTCGTACACTCTCGTCACTACATGCGCACAACGTGACTAAGGGTAATTCTCAATTAGCCGATATGAATTATTAAATAATAATAAAATAAATAAACACGCGCCACACAAAAATAATAAACTTACCTTGTTAGGCATGCCCAAGACTTTTTCGTGACGTCCACGTGGGTCTGAGCTTAGGGTTCTAATCTGTAATTTATCAGTTAATCGGGATTAATTAAAGCGGGTCGTTACATATATATGCAACAACCAATAGGTTTTGTTGTAAAAGGACAAGAGCACAAAGTATGCAAGCTCAAAAAGTCAATATATGGTCTTAAACAATGGTTTTTAAGATTTCATCAAGTCATAACTTCTTTTGGATTTAATATGATTGATGAAGATCATTGTGTATATATCAAACATTCAAATCAACAATTTGTGATATTACCCTTACATGTGGACGATATACTTTTAGCTGAAAATAACATTGATTATGTTGTCGTGATTAAAGAATGGTTGTCCTCTAATTATGATATGAATGACATGGGTAAAGCAAACTTCATACTGGATGTGAAGATTCATAGGAATCGTCCTAAAAGAGTTCTTGTTTTATCATAAGAACAATATAGTTAGAATATTCTTGAACGTTCAAACTGAGAAATTGTAACCCCATTGACACTCCAAATGTTAAAGGTGAAATCCTAAGCACAAAAATGTGCCCAAAGACTCCAATTGAGAAAGACAAAATGTATAATGTCTCATATGCAAGTGCAATTGGAAGTTTAATGTACGCAATGATGTGTACTCGTCCCGATATATGCTACGCGGTTTAGTTAGCAGATATTAATCAAATCCTGGTCAAACTCATTGGAAAGCTGTGAAAAGGATCTTGAGGTATTTGAAAGGCACTATGGATTTGTGTTTGTGTTACCAAAGTAATGATTTGCAGTTATTTAGGTACTCTGATGCCGATTGAAGCGGCGATCCAGATGAACGCAAATTAACTTCAGGATATGTTTTCTTACTGAATAATGGTGCAATCTCATGGAGTAGTAAAAACCAAACATGCATTGCTTTGTCAACCATGAAGGCAGAATTTGTCGCTTGTGCTGCTTCAGTTCAAGAGGCAATATGGCTCAGACGTTTCGTTATGCACTTGCAAGTCATCAAAAATGCATAAGTGCATCGAAACTAGTGACTATATTTAGTGACAATCAAGCAGCCATTGCCTATATGAAGGATCTGAAGTATTATAGAAAGACAAAACACATCGACACAAAGTATAACTTTGTGAGAGACATCATAGCAAGAAAAAAAAGTTTTCATACAACACATTCATATGCAAAGGATCACAACAGATCCAATGATGAAAACTATCGCCAGGGATATTTTTCTTAGTCATGTAAAATCATTGGGATTGCGTAAACTGTAAATTGTTTGTTAAAACTTCTTATTTCGATTCAATAAATAAGTTATATTGGAACTTGTTATTTCTTACTCTGATATAAGTCATTATCGACTGAAAGTATGCAACAGGCACTGATTGGCTTTCTCATACAAGCAATCACATTTGGCGCTAGTAGTAGCGAGCACAGATGAGACATTAAAATTTATTTGATAAATATCGTCTTGATAGGAGTCAAGATGATTTTTGCAAGACCGTAATAGGTTTCCCACTATCTATTAAGCTTGTGAAAAAAAAAAAAAGATGCGAGATCTAGAGATTAGCGCCTCATTATAGCGAGTTATACAAATTTTGGGTTAGGCGCTTTGGGAGTGACTGAACAAAGATATGCACACATGACGAGTTTCGGGTCTCCTCTGCGAAGACTCCGCGACTCGCACACCGACACGGCCGTCGGCCGAGCTTCACCCCAGGTGGACAAGCACGAAGGCATAGCAGACTCGTGGAGTGCCTCTCGACTAGGCGTTGGACCTTCGAATCACAGTCCTGGTTTGCGTTTTCTTAAACTTTTATTTTGGAATTTTGGTTGAATTTTGTTTTCATTACTACTGAAATTAGGAAATTTAAGTTTTCCCTTTTATATATCAACGAAATCGTAAGTGTGTTATGATTAGCCTTCAAAAATAGCGACAAACCAACAACGCAACACTGTGTTGCTAAACAGCAACAAATCAACAACTCAACCATCTGTTGCTAAACAACAACAAATCAACGTCAGAACAATTTGTCGCTAAACAACAACAAATCAACAACTGAACAATCTGTCGCTAGACAACAACAAATCAACAAGTAGAACGAATTGAATTTGCCTTTAGGTAGTTTAAAATTTCACTTAGCTTGTCATATGACAATTATCATTTACTATTGTAAACTGTAGTTCATATATAGTATGTTCATTGAATAATAATACGATAAATTAGTGTCTCGTACATTGTTTAAATTATTGCTTGGCGAAAGCATTTCCAACTAAAAATGATATCTTAATGAGTTATAACTTATATATTTTTATAACGTTTACTAATTGTGATTGTCATTTAGTAGGTACGTATTTATATTTGAAATCTCAATGTAGTGTCTATATCTGTTGAATTGAAGAATAATTAGATTTATTTGTAAAATAAAGAAAAGTATATTAATTTATATACTTCATTAGTAAGAAATGATAAGAAATGTCGAGAGTATATGGAGATTTTGGAAAAATAACTTGGGCAATTCATGATGGTGAGGAAAAAAATTATATAATGTTTGTACATAGCATGTTTGTAGGGAAAACACACCTGAAGAAACTTTATCGTATTTCCCTTTAAACTTTAATTTAAATTATATATTGTTTATTAATTATGATGAGTTTATGGAGCATCTTATGCCGCCTCCGCGACCACCGCCACGGCAAGAGTGATTGGATGTCCTATCTTTTTTTATGGTAAACTGTTAATTACGAGTAATGTATATCTTCACATTTTTTTCCCTTCTAATGTAGTCGATGTGATTACTTCATTTGCAGGTATGTGCACCGGTGGCATTTGATATGGGTGTTGCATAGGGAGGCAAAGTTACATCACCAATTGGGTTTCAAGTGTCAGAGATTCCTTTGGTATGCAACCTTCTGCCATTTATTTTATTCAAATATTAGCATTGAACTCAGTCTTTTCTTGATCTTGAACATTTTACCATGTATACTTTAGTTGTTTATTATGAACTTTTGAACATTAGGATAGTTACAATGAGTGGTAGAATGGTCTTACAAAGATATGTTACAAGACATTCTTTTGACATACTTTGGTATTTTTAAATCTTTAATATAATATTAAATACAAGTTTCTTGACATTTTCCATTTGTCATTTCATGAAGAAACTAGATTTTTGACCTTAACTTTGTTGTGTATGATGAAGGGAACATACATTTTTTTCTTTGTCGATATTGGAAAATATCCTCGAATATGTATTTTACTAGTGTTTCATGATAAAGATAGAGAACATGAGTACTTAGCGGCTTTAGAATAAATGATTTTTGAACTATAACACTATGATTGAATTGTATAGGTTTCGTACGCAATTTTTAAGTCAAATGACTTCATAGACCTCTTTTATTTTAGAAAGTTTTTTACTTCAAAGAGTTGGATCTCCTCTTTATAAAGTAGATTGATTTCATGTTGAACATTTTCAAAATAAATGTTTAATCCCACATTGGTTAGGAACTTCAAGTTTAAAGAGTATATATGTACTCTTGCACCACAGTGTGTGTAAAATAAAATACAAGTGCTATGCAACGTGAGCCACACGCTCGCGCGCGCGCGCGGCGCATATGGCGCATTTTAGGCGCTTTTATAGGCGCACTTAGCACTTGGCACGAGGCACGTGCGTGTGTGTGTATATGTGTACAAGCTAACCATGGGTAAAAGTTTTTACCATTAATTTTTACCATTTTTGAGATTAAATGGGTAGTTAATAGAGTGGGTAGAGTGGGTGCGGTTGAAACAGCTCTCTCCATTACTCCATTACTGCTCCACTACTCCATTGCATCAATGCTTGACTGCTCCATTACTCCATTGCATCAATGCTTGACTGTTCCACTACTCCACTACCCCATTTTCACTCTAACTGGTCATGACCAGTGCTCTATAAAAGGAGAGGTTTGGGGAGGAAGAAATGATCTCGAAATTCACCAGCAACTGCTCTTGTTTTTTCATCTTTCACTACTGCAAAGTGAAAGGTGGGTTTACTTCATCGTATCCTTTAGGATATTTGCTGACTCTTGCAGTATAGAGAGCAAAATTTCCTTTAGGAAAGTGGCAGTGTTACACGCTTTGAAGTCATTGCAAGTCCCTCTGGTCTAACAATCTAAAGGAAATTTTTTTCCTGCTGTTGCAATGGCTTCATCAATCAAAGAGCTGTCGGCTAACATTGTGAAGTTGGATCGCTTCGATGGAGGCGATTTCCTGAGGTGGCAGAAGCGAGTGCATTTCCTGCTGGTGGCGCTTCATCTGGTGTATGTTCTGGATACACCAAAACCGATGGAGTCCGACGATGAAACTATCGAGCAGATCAGGAAGAGGCAGAAATGGGAGACGGATGACCACACCTGCAGAGGTCACATTCTGAACGCCATGAAGGACTCACTGTTCGACCTCTACCATGACGTCCCTCTCGCCAAGGAGCGTGGAGAAACTGGAGGCAAAGTATCATAAGGAGGATGCGACAAGTAAGAAATCCCTCATATCAAAGTTTATTAATTTTAAAATGGTTGATGATAGGTCTGTCATGGAACAATTTCGTGAAATTGAGAGGATTAGAAATAATTTCTCTCAACACAATCTTGTCATGGATGAAACAATTGTTGTGTGTCTTCTATTATTGATAAAGCTGCCTCATCCCGAAAGGAGTTCAAACGAACTCTTAAGCATACAAAAAGTGATATAACTCTTGATGAACTTGCTAACCATCTTCGTGTAGAAGAGGATTGTCGCATGCAGGAAAATGAAAAAGAGCAAAATGCTCAGGATATTTCAAAGGTGCATGTGATGGAAGCGGCTAAGTTCAAAAAGCCCCTGCTGAACAGGCCTAACAAGCCTGGTGGTTTCAAAAAGCTTGCTGGTTCGGGAAAACCGAACAACCAAAACCAAAATCAAAGGAAACAGAAAGTCACTTGTTGGTTCTCATGGAAAGATGGCCACCTCAAGTCCGAATGTTATCATTGGAAGAGGAAGCAAGGAAAAAATCATGCTTCCTCTAGCGCTGCAAAAGGTGCAGGTAACGACAATGATGATCTCATTGCTATGATATCTGAGATCAACGTCGTTGAAAATGATATGGCTTGGTGGGTTGATTCTGGTGCTACTCGACATGTCTGCAAGAACAAGAGGTTCTTTAAGACCATGGAGGCAGTAGATGAAAATATTGTCTTGTACATGGGAAATGATGCTACTGTCCCTGTTAAAGGCATAGGTAGTGTTGATATGAAATTTACTTCTGGCAAAATTGTAACACTCACTAACGTGTATTATGCACCAGAAGTGAGGAAGAATCTGGTGTCGGGTGGTCTTTTGAATAAGTTTGGTTTTAGGCTTGTCTTTGAGGCTGACAAGTTTGTACTCTCCAAGGGAGGGGTATATGTAGGGAAGGGTTATGCTTATGAGGGCATGTTTAAGCTCAATGTAATCGCTTTATCTAATAAGAATGTTGTTTCCGCGTATCTTGTTGAGTCTCCTTCATTTTTATGGCATCATAGATTAGGACATGTTCATTTCGAAAATTATAAGTAAATTTGGAATTACTTGCCTTATTTTGATAAATATGAAGGAAATTGCAATACATGCATGAAAACAAAAATAACTAGAAATCCATTTCCTAATGTTGAAAGAAATTCAAAGTTGCTAGACTTAATACATTCTGATGTATGTGACATACATAGTACACCCTCAATAGGAGGCAATAAATATTTTATAACATTTATTGATGATTATAGCAAATTTTGTTATGTTTATTTGTTGCATTCCAAAGATGAGGCAATGGTTAAGTTTCGGGCCTATAAGGCAGAAACTGAATTGCAATGTGAGACCTTTATAAAGTGTTTAAGGTCGATAGGGGAGGAGAGTACTATGATCCAAAGTACTTTGAATCCACTGGAATAGTCCATGAGACTACTGCCCCTTATACACCACAACAAAATGGTGTGGCTGAGCGTAAAAATCGTGTTTTAACCGAAATGGTTAATGCTATGCTATCAAACTCTGGTTTGAGTAGTGGTTTTTGGGGAGAGGCATTGCTTACTGCATGCCATATTTTGAATAGAATTCCACAAAAGAGGAATAAAGTCACCCCATATGAGCTTTGGAATAAGCGAAAACCAAATCTTAATTATTTAAGAGTTTGGGGCTGTAGAGCAGTAGTAAAAGTACATGAACCCAAAAAGAGAAAATTGGGTGAAAGGGGAGTGGAGTGCATATTTATTGGATATGCACAACACAGTAAGGCATATAGGTTCATGGTAATTGAGCCTAATAATTCGATTTCAGTAAACACTGTAATTGAATCAAGGGATGCAATCTTTGATGAGACAAGATTTAAATAATCCCAAAAGTATTCCCCGAAGAAAACCAAAAAGGGAAGGAAGTCATAGAAATTGAAAATGACAAAGAAATAGTAGAAGTTCCCGAACTTGAAGGAGCAAACGAGCTCGGAAAATTAAGTCATTTGGTTCTGATTTCTATACATTCCTAGTTGAAGGAAGTAGAAAACAAGATTAACTAGAAAAATTCCGTATTGTTTTAATACGGATGTTGATCCTCAAACAGTAGATGAGGCAATGAAAGAAAGAGATGCACTTTTCTGGAAAGAGGCATTAAATGATGAGATGGATTCAATAATGGGAAATAACACTTGGGAGCTAGTTGATCTACCTCCTGGGTGTAAACCCATTAAATGCAAATTTCTCTTCAAAAGGAAAAGAAGAGTTGATGGATCCATTGAAAAACACAAAGTGAGACTGGTTGCTAAGGGTTTCACCCAAAAGCATGGAATAGACTATTTCGATACCTATTCACCAGTAGCTGGAATTGCTACTATCAGATTGCTTATTGCAATTGTAGCTATAAACAAGCTGGTCATCCACCAAATGGACGTTAAAACAACGCTCCTAAATGGAGATTTGGATGAGGAAATATACATGGAACAACCTGAAGGGTTTATTATGCCCGGTCATGAGAATAAAGTGTGCAGATTACGAAAATCATTGTACGGTTTAAAGCAAGCACCAAAACAGTGGCACCAAAAATTTGACCAGGTTGTACTTGCTTTTGGATTCAAAATAAATGAATCTGATAAATGTGTATATAGCAAGTTTGATGAAAGAGGCAATGGTGTCATAATCTGTCTTTACGTAGATGACATGTTGATTTTTGGAACTGACTTGGAACAAGTTCAGTTGACCAAAAAGTTTCTTTCAAGCAAGTTTGAAATGAAAGATATGGGGCAAGCGGATGTCATTCTCGAGATTCAAATTGTAAGAGATGAGGGGAGTATTACTCTAACTCAATCTCATTATATTGAGAAAGTTCTCAATAGATTCAATCACTTGAATTGTGCCCCTGTTTCTACCCCACTAGATTCAAGTATTGAGCTAGTGAAAAATACAGGCAATCCAGTTTCACAACTGAGTATTCTAGATTAATTGGATGCTTAATGTATGCAATGACATGCACTAGGCAGATATTGCATTGGCGATAGGCAAGTTGAGCGATTTACAATCAATCCAAGTGAGTTGCATTGGTTTGCAATTCGAAGAGTTTTAAAATATCTCAAGAAAACAATTAACTATGGTTTATGCTATAGTGGATATCCTTCGGTCTTAGGATGCAAGTTGGATTGTGAAAGATCAAAATCATGCATCTACAAGTGGGTGGGTTTTCACACTTCTTTGGAGGTGTCATCTCGTGGGCTTCAAAGAAGCAAAGTTTAATGGTGGTTCTACCATGGAATCGAGTTTATTGCATTGGCCTCGACTTCAAAAGAAGGCCGAATGGCTACGTGAGTTATTACACGAGATACCATTGTGGCCTAAACCGGTAGCTCCAATCTCTATCCATTGTGATAGTGAGGCCACATAGCGGCAAGGGCTTATAGCCAAATGTACAATGGTAAATCCGGACATATTGGACTCGAGACACAGCAGTGTCGAGAATTAATAACAAGAGGAGTTATCACGATTGACTATGTGAGATCTAGTCAAAACTTGGCTGATCCCCTTACTAAAGGATTGCCAAGAGACTTGGTGAATAAAACATCAAGGGGATGGGTCTCAAGCCCATGAATCACAGTCACCAATAGTGGAAACTCAACTCGACGCCTAACATTACGTTAAGTCTTGAGTTCAATGCGATCAAATTCATTATAGGAGTGATTTGTGAGCACTAAATTTTAATAACCATCCCAAGGTTGTTAGTGCTCGGTACACTGTATGTAAAGAGAGGAGGTTGAGATGATCTCTTAATAGTCTTCTAAAGGTGCTTAAATTGCGGGGTATTAGAATGGAGACTACCTATGTGGATGTGAAGTGCGGCCGCTTCAAGGAGTTCAAGGGCTTGGCTCCAAAGACATTCACGAGAAGATACGGGACACAAGGCCAATGTTGAATGTGTCGGGATATTTATGGCTATTTCTTTGGTGTAAATTATATGCGTGATATGTTTATGCTACATATCGAATAGAATCATTGGTTCAAAGTTTACCTACCATGTAATTCTGATATGATGTAATGAACTTTTCACAAATTAGTGGTTCAAATCGCAAGATACCATTATTTATGCATATAATGTTTGAGATTTCGTGGATTGAATGATCTCTTATTTTGAAAATGGCGGGGGATTGTTGAACATTTTCAAAATAAATGTTTAATCCCACATTGGTTAGGAACTTCAAGTTTAAAGAGTATATATGTACTCTTGCACCACAGTGTGTGTAAAATAAAATACAAGTGATATGCAAGGTGAGCCACACGTGCGCAAGCATTTTAGCTTTTATAGCGCTTGGCACGAGGCACAGTGGCAGTGTTACACGCTTTGAAGTCATTGCAAGTCCCCTCGGTCTAACATTTCATTGATGTCTTTGTATTTAAATTTTAGAGTTTACATTTGCGAGTGAATGAAATACATGCATTGTGACTTGTTAGTCAAGTCTAGTACATATTAAGATAATTAGAGTAGTAAAATTAGAATTAAATTTATATATTTAGGATCAATGATATTAAAAAGTGATCACAATGAGAATGACATTACAAATAAGTAGATTAAGATGTATCCAAAAAATATAGGAGAATTAGATCCACATAGATCAACTAAGGTATTTTCTCAAATCGAGTAGTTTATCTAATCATATATGGTCCATTTCATTTTTTCGGAGAGATGGACACCCCATGCTTTGCTCAACTTGGTCTCTATATGTAATTTGTGTCTCTATCTTTTTTAGGGTCATAACGCGCACTTTTAATTTATGTATTAGAAATCCTTAACTCGTTGTGTGTATTTTTGGAGTGGTTGTGTTGGTCATGTTATACATCGAGATAGAAAACTGTGAAAGATAGTGTGTACTCATAAACAATACTGTATTCAATTTCACTTTAATTGGATGTGATGCTATTTTCATTTGTGTTTGAATATTTTGGTTGCATGTCGAATATTGTTCAAGTTCTTCCTTTTAATTTTCAGGATTTGGGTGGGACACGCTCTCCTAGCCTCAGAATTTGTATGGTGCCTATCTTGTATCGGTGAAACAATTGGGTAAGAGCGTGGGATTGACATTGTATATATATGTAAATTAATTTGTGTAGCCATCTTAATTTGTGTAGTATTTTGTATTTTGTTGAATAATTTTCATCCAGTACTATATAGTATACTACTAGTTAATTATGAAATGTTAATCTCATCCTTTTGTAGACATTGTTTGTCAAATTTTGATAATATACAAACATTTTCTCAATTTTCGTTTTATTTGCAACAGGAAAATATATATTGTTGCAGATTTTACTGCACCTGCAGGTTTACAATTTACTATTTACTGTGAACTGTAATTTATTTCAAAATTACCATTCCAAATCAATGACAAACACGGTGTCGTTGATTTGCATCAAAAAAAAGCTATCGTCATTCTTGATCTGTCTCTGTTTAGCGATAGATCAGACAGACAGGGTTTTGGCTTGATCAGTGCAAATCAATGACAAACTTCGGTCTGTCGGCGATTTGCAACAGATCAATGCATAAAGACGAGATATCTTGATGGACAAATCAATGACACACCGTAATCTGTCATTGATTTGCAACAGATTAGCAACAGACCCTCATTCTTTGACAATGTAATTAGAGAATTGCATACAATCTTATTAAAATCTATTCCACTGTGACATGTAAAGAATTACATGGGTTTAGCGACCACTTAGAAGTGAGTAGACAGTAAATCCCTGGATCGTCACTGTGTGAGTTTAATTAAAAGAAGTTCTCATATAGTTGAGACTTATTGAATTGCCCTTATGACTTTTGACTACATTACGAAGTAAGGAATTAGTGCTTGCTACTTTAGTGAGTTACCTATGGTCAAGTGTGATTCGATCTAAAGGTGCTTCATTAGAAAAGTAGCTGATTATAAACTAAGTAGTGGGAGGGCAAAGGAAGATCATATGAAATCATGTCATTTCATTTTATATTCTATGTCGCGACACTGGTGTTGCATCAATTGGATGGCAATATAAGTTAGAATATAATGCTATGAATTTAAGGTTCAAATATTGCTCTTAAAAGGGGTTAGAATGTTTTGAACGGACATGACTATATGCATCTGGGGCAAAGTGAGATATATATATATATATATATATATATATATTTAAAAAGGTAGATGTCTCTATATTGACTCTAATCGCCTTGCTAGTATAGAGCTCCCGCTTGCAGATTATTTCACGGTCGCACGGCCCATTAGTAACAATGAAACACTGTCAATTGAGAATTGAATATTTTTTTCACACACGATGTGCGAGCGGGAGATATCTATGTTATCAAAACACGGGGCGCCCATGTGTGTGATCGACTCGACCCGGCAAAAAGTCTGCACACGATGTGTGGGTGGGAGATATTGGCCACATTTTACATATTTATAAAATAGATAATATTTTGATAACTAATAGGTATCTCAAAAATCTCAACTATCCTAATCTCTTGGGAAGTCCTAAGATTGATAGGATAATAAAACCACGTAGTGGGATTTGATTTCAAGGTTCTTGGCATTTATGTGTGGTGAAGAGTTCTCTGGAAGTGTTTTCCAAGTTCTTAGGTGGTGGAAAGGACCGAAGTTGCATACAAATAAAATAGGACAAATGTACGCTTCCGCCAATACTTTTTAATTCCTATTTAGATCAAAAACCTTCATGAAGATTTTTGCAATTCTACATCATTATAACCATTATAAAAATAAATCTAAATCTATTTCTTATTAATTATTATATATCAACCTAACTTTCAATGTTCCATTTTCTACGACTTACATTGGAGTCTATCTTAAAAAAAATACATGTAAACATCTTCGAGGAATGCATTTTGATCCATCTCTAGCTTATAAGCTGAGTTTAGCTCTTTTTTCTTTTCTTTTTGCTTAGGAAAATGCTATGGTAACATTTTATATTTTGCTACAAAGTGGGTCTGTATGCATGTATACGTGTGGTGGGGCGGTAGTGGAACCTTTGTTCAATTTTGTAATATAGGTCTCAACCGAAGGTGAGGATGTTTAGGCTACAAGTGTGAAAGTTGGGTTCATTCTAAAATGCCAAGGTAGAACATCAATCAACCATTTTTGTTGGATGTCTACAAGGCCCTTGGACAATAGGCAATTAAGCCGCCAGCCATCGGCTTTGATACTATGTTCAATTTTGTAATATAGATCCCAATCCAAGGTGAGGAGAGTGTGGTGACTAATTTTTATGTATTGGCTACAAGTGTGAAAGTGAAGTTTATTCTAAAATGTCAAGGCAAGATGGAGTATCCCCTTCACACTTATAAGCCTTATTTTTATTTTCAAGTAGTCGATGTGAGACTATCCCAACATCTCCAACAACCTTATAAAAACCCGTCAATGGGTTACCTTCTTTTATTTATACGAAGCACAAGAAATATATGTAGGCCGGTTAAAAAATAAAATAGACGTCTATCAATTGATGACTACATAAATCTAATTAAATACATCCTATGTCAACAAGCTAATTGATTTTGTGCAAGATATAAAGACTCCAACCACATATATTTATATACCTACATGTGTGCATGTGTGGCCCAATACTTTCTAGAGTTATAGATTTCTACACCATTATATCTTTTCTTTGATCTGCTTTTGAGTTTAATTGATTGAGTGTATGATCATGGCGACCATTCATGGTTCTTCGAGTTCTTCAATTCGAAATGGAGCAGGACGAGCTATTGATTCAGGAGATCTTGGTGTAGAGAGTCCTTATTTCCTTCAAGGATCTGATCATCCTGGTATGGTACTGGTTTCTAACTCTCTCACTGGTTCCAATTATCTTTCTTGGAGTAGAGCTATGTTGATTGCTTTGGGTGCGAAAACAAAGATTGGTTTCATTGATGGAAGATGTATGAAACCAGATTCAACTGATTCCAATTTAGATCGGTGGATCAAAGTGGATTATATGGTGACTTCTTGGATCTTGAATTCCATTTCAAAAGATATTGTTGAAGCCTTTCTTTATACAACTTCATCTTTTGATCTATGGAATGAGTTGAAAGAAAGGTTTGGAGAGTGTAATGGACCTCTCTTGTATCAACTAAAACGAGATATTTCTTCTATAAGTCAAGGAGATCTCTCTATCTCACAATATTACACAAAACTTAAGAAATTATGGGATGAACCGAGTTGTTCGGTACCTTTACCTCGCTTGTGAATGTGGAGCTTCAAAGAATCTATGGTCGTTCGGAATCTAATGACAGATTGATGCAATTTACGATGGGTTTGGGTGAAATGTATGATCACATTCGCAATCAAATCTTAGTGATGGATCCCTTACCAAGTATAAACAAGGCATACTCTATGATTCTTAGAGTTGAAAAACAAAAAGAAGTTCATGTTAGTTATTCACCTGTAATGGATACAGCCATGATGCTGAAAACTAACAAGGTGTATTCTGGTCCATCTGGTTCATCTAGTGGTCTTAAGTTTACTGGTAAAGGGAGTCACAAGAAATTTGTTAATAAAGATGAACTGTTATGTGATCATTGTAAGGCAAAAAGGCACACTAAAGAGACTTGTTTCAAGCTTCATGGAGTTCCAGATTGGTATAAGAAAGAGCTTGACAAGAAACAGATGAATAATGGTTCTAAATCTTTTGTAAACATGATGGAATCACCTCTGGATATACCAGATGCAGGAACATTTCAGTTTGAAGACTTTCAGACTAATATTGCAGCAATGATACAAAGAAGGCATTGAGAATTTCATGAAAGGAAAATCTCTCTCACTGAATGTGTCCTCGCTCATGTGAATTCGATTGTTTCGACTTTACTGGTAGTTCACAAAAAGGCCTTCTAGCTTTCATTTCTCATTTAGTTCAGATGCTTGGATTGTGGATAGTGGAGCAACAAATCATATGTGCATTAACTATGATTTGCTTGATAACATCACTGTTTTGGCTAAACCTGTTTCGGTTTGTTTGCCTGATGGACATACTAAAGAAGTTAATTACATAGGAGATGTGCATCTCAGTTCAGACATAGTTCTATCTTCCTGCTTACATATAAACTCATTCAAGTATAATCTTTTGTCAGTTAGTAAGCTTCTTTCTTCTACAAAACTGACAGTTGAGTTTTATCCATCATTTTGTGCTATACAGAACATTGAGCAATCTCAAGTTCTAGCTGTGGGAAGGATGATTGGAGGTCTCTACATACTAGATTCCAGTTCTTTCAATAAAGATGTCATAGCTTCATTTGTGTCTCCTACTGTAATTATCATTAGCTTGTTTGTAATAATGCTAATGTTAATTTTTCATGGCATCATCATTTGGGGCACCCTTCTCGTTAATGTAACAAAACATCTTGATTTGTTACTTAACAATTCTTCAACTGGAGAACATAATGTACCTTGTGATGTTTGTCAAATGTCAAAACAATGCACTTGTTTTTCCATCGTGAGTTCTATTCAAACTTCTTGTCCTTTTCAACTGTTGCATATGGATGTTTGGGGACCATATAAGCAATCTTCTCTTCAAGGAGCTCATTTTTTCTTGACAATTGTGGATGATTACAGTCGATTTACATGGACTTTTTTGATGAAACATAAGTCCTTGACAGGCAATCTCATCAAGCAGTTTCTAGCTTTTATTCACAATCATTTCAAAGCATCTGTTCAAACCATTAGGACTGATAATGGTACTGAATTTTGTAATCAAGATTGTCAAGCTTTGTTCTCTGGTTTGGGGATTATACATCAAAGATCTACACCTTATACTCCTCAGCAAAATGGTGTAGTTGAAAGAAAGCATCGTCATCTGTTGCAAGTTACAAGAGCTCTCATTTTTCAGTCTGGTTTGTCCACAAAATTTTGGGGTGATGCAGTTCTTCCTGCTACCTATCTCATTAATCGATTGCCTTCACAGTTGCTGAAATGGCAATCTCCTTATCATCTCTTATTTGGAAGATTACCAAATTATCTCTCCTTGAAGACATTTGGTTGTTTGTGTTTTGCTACTAATGTTTCACCAAGTAAAACCAAGTTAGATACACAAGCAATTAAATGTATCTTTCTAGGATATTCCTCGGGGCAAAAGGCTTATAGATTATACAATATGGCAACACATACCTGTTTTGTTTCAAGGGATGTGATTTTCTTTGAAAATCAATTTCCATTTCACAAGTTGTTTCTTCAAGTTCAGATTGTCCATTGCCTATTCCTTGTAATGACACATCCGATTCCTTGAGAGTTGTCCCTACTTTTCTTTGTTGTACCTTCTTCAAGTAATGTACCTACTTCTACTTTGCTATGCCTTATTCTAGGGAGTTACTGTTGAGGTTATTCATCCTAATGAAGTACCCTCGATGTTCTTTTGCCCGACTCCTCTCGTGCTGTTGATGATACACTTGAGCCTCATACCGATGTTGTCATGCCTCCCGCCGCAATTGTTTCTCGCAAGAGTCTTCGTGTTGTTCACAAGCCTCTTTGGATGAATGATTTTGTTTTGAACAATGTCCATACCTCTCGTATCCAAATCCCCGCAAAGTCCTGTTCTTTCTGCTGGTGCACCTCCAACATTTCCTTTCATTCATTCTTCTCACATTACTGCTGATTACAAGTGTTTTCAATTTCTTAGTTTCAAACATAAAGGAGCCTACTTGTTATGCTCAAGCTCAACATGATCCTATTTGGGTCGAAGCAATGAATAAGGAGTTACAAGCTTTGGAGGAAAATGGTACTTGAGTCTCACCGATCTACCACCCGATAAAAAGGCCATTGGTTCTAAGTGGGTTTACAAGGTTAAACTTAATCTCGATGGATCATTGGATAGATGTAAAGCTCGTTTGGTTGCAAAGGGATTCAATCAAATTGAAGGTGTTGATTACACTGATTCCTTCTCTCATGTTGCTAAGAATGTCACAGCTTAGGATTGTTTTATCCTTGGCAATGCTCGAAATTGGTATTTACATCAATTGGATGTTAATACATGGTTATCTTGATGAAGATGTTTATATGAAACCTCCTGATGGTTACATTATGGCCTCTCCTACTCAAGTTTGTAAACTTCATCGATCCTTATATGGTTTAAAGCAAGCCTCAAGACAATGGAACCATGAGTTTACTTCTCAACTTCAATCTTTTGGTTTCATTCAATCACTGCACATGATCCTTGTTTGTTTACATACAACATCGATGGTCAGCTTTTGGTGTTGCTCGTTTACGTTGATGATGTTCTTATTACTGGTACTTCTCTTAAGTTTGCTTAACAAAGTCAAGGAATTCTGCACAAATTGTTCGCCATCAAAGATCTTGCCAAGCTCCTTATTTTTTGGGCTTAGAGTTGGTTCGTTCTTCATCGGGACTTTATATTCATCAACGTAAATATGTTCTTGATTTACTTACGATGTTGGTCTTACATTTGCTAAACCAGGAGCTACTCCTCTTCCTCGTATTTGTAAATTTGATGATGTTGATTCCCTTTGTTACTTGAAGTCGATCGATATAGAAGACTAATAGGTCGTCTTCTTTACTTGGGTTTCACACGTCCCGACATTACTTATGCCACACACGAGTTGAGCCGCTTTGTTCAAGCTCCTACTGAACAACATTGGTCTGGTGCTCTTCATGTTCTACGGTATCTTAAGGGTACTCCTTCTCGGGGATTATTTTTCCCTGTTCGGTTGGATTTTCCTATTGTTGCCTCTTGTGACCGTGATTCTGATTGGCCGCTGTCCTCTTTCCCGAAAGTCTCTCACTCGGTTATCGTGTATTCATGGGCTCCTCCTTGATCTCATGGAAAACTAAGAAACAAGCTATTGTTTCTAAATCCTCTCTCGAAGCCGAGTATAGGTGTATGTCTTCCATGCTTTGTGAATTGTTATGGATTTCTTATATTCTTAAGGACTTAGGTGTTCCTACTCCTCTTCCTATACCTCTTTGGTGTGATAATCAAGCTGCAATTCACCTTTCGCTAACCCCGTTTTCCATGAACGTACCAAGCATTTGGAAATTGATTGTCATCTCGTTCGTCATCGCTTCAAATGTGGTTTTGTTCTTCCACAAGTATGTTCCTACTAGATTACAGCTTAGGCGATTTGTTTACCAAATCTTTACCACTCCTTTGTTTTCTCGATTTATATCCCTGCCTCCATCTCAATTAAATTACGTCTTCGTCTCCATTGCGGGAATACCCATCCCATAGAGATTTTCCACCTCCATTTACATCCCTGAATTAAACATGGTTTTTTGTTAGATATATTCACTCTATCCTACCAATTAGAGTATTAATTGACCATGTAGAAATGCATGCATGGCTCGCGTGAGCCGAGCCGAAACTATAAAAAGAGACACGGAGCGTGGTCCCGACGAGTTCGAACAGATCGAGGTGTGCACACTCGCGACAAGTGCGACTGACCATATACATGGATTTCACTTTTATTTTCTTGTGAGTAAAGTTTTTGAATAATCAATTTATGAAGGTGTCCTACGTACTGACTGCACGGATGATTTTGATTTTCATCTTGGTCTTTCCTTCTCCACGCTTTTGTCCGAAAATGCTCTGCCCCTATATCAATGCAATTAATGACTTCGCTTCCAATTTCTTTTCTATGCCAACTTTTTCTTCTTATTTTCTCCCAAATAAACTAGGAAGGTTTTTATTCAAAATAAAATATTTTCTATTTCTTGACATTCTAATAATATCAGCGACTTTTGGTTCAATTGGTATGGGAGAGAATTCAGATCATAGAGGTGTTTTTAATTATTTAAGTCTAATTTGAGGTGCTTGTTAAAATAATAAATTTTGAAACAGGATATTTATTACTGTGCACGTTGTTATACATTTAATGTTAAGCCTACTCAAAAAATTTGTAGATTTCAGTTCCAAATGTTGGAACAATTATCAATATATAATAAGTAAGTGAAAGCCTCTCTTGAAAAAAAAAAAATAATAATAATAATAATAATAATAATAGAACACCTAGGTAGTTAAAGATCATGTCATGACACCCTTAATTTAATTTATGCATGCACAGTATGCACATTTGGATGCGGATCGAGCATGATCTTGAAGGCCTCGTTTGATTCGTTTTTGCTAACTTACAAGTTAGGAGTTAACTCCAAAAGTTGAGAGTTATCTCCTTGGAGTTAACTCCTTGAAGTTAATATTTTCATGTTTGGCTTAACTTTAAATTTGTAGGGAAGTTTCAAATTTTTAAACAAAAAAAAATATGAATTGACATAAATAGCCTTTAAACAAGAGAGATATGAGTAATAAATGAGTCATTAATAAGAGGTAATTGTCCACAACTCTTAGGAGATAACTCCCTAGGGGGGTGATGGGAAGATATCTCACACCCTAGGGTGTAAGTTGGGAGATAACTTGCAATCAAGTTGGGCAACCAAATAAGATTAGTTCACAACTCCCTGTAAGTTATCTTCCGAGAGATTACTCCACCCTTAACCAAACAAGGCCCAAATGTATATATGTAGGGCTGGCAAAAATATGGGACCGGACATAAACGGGACCGGACATCTATTTTTATAATGATTAAATTTGGTGTCCGGACCCGGTCCCGTTTTTAAAACGGGCACTTTTTTTTTGTCCAGTCCCGTATGTTTGTAAAACATACGCTCCGTTCCCGTTTTGTGGCGAGCTGTGGCGAATCGGCGAGGGTGACGCAGCCGCGGCGAAGCGCCGCCGACGCCCGACTGGTCGTGCGCGAGACGGCGAGAGCTGGACTGCTGGAGGGAGAGGCCGCACAGTCGGTGAGGCTGAGGCCGCACAGACGGTGCCGCGGTGGCGACTTGCGAGCGCGAGACGGCGAGAGCTGCAGGGAGAGCAGATCCAGATGGTGGCGACTGGCGAGCACGAGACGGCGAGAGCAAAGAGGCAGATCCAGTGACGGCGAGAGCGGAGAGGCAGATCCAGAACGGTGGCGATTGGCGAGCGCGAGAGGGCGAGAGTTGAGACCGTGAGTTGAGACGGTGGAGGAGAGAAGCGAGGTGTTGAGACGGTGGAGGAGAGAGAGGTGTTCACCGTGAGTTGAGACGGTGGAGGAGAGGCGAGTTGAGAGAGCGAGTTGAGGAGAGCGAGGCGAGTTGAGAGAGGCGTTGAGGAGGCAAAGAGGCGGGGAGAGAGGCGAGAGCGGTGTTGAGGAGGCGAGGCGAGTTGAGGAGAGTTGAGACGTGAGAGTGAGACGGAGAGCGGTGAGACTTAGGAGTGTGAGACTTAGGTCATGGAGTGTGAAATTACCTATATGCCCTTCAAATTAATCACAAACGAAGATATGGGATCATCCTAGAATGATATCTTGCATTCGAAATTTTTGTCCGCGCCGGTCCGTATTTTTTAAACGGACTTAAAAAATTGTCCGGAATGTATGTTTTTCAATAAAAATGTAAATTGGCCTTACCTCGCCCCTCCGGTTCGCGTCGATCCGTGAGTAGATTGGAGTTCCAAGAGTTAATCTCAAGGTCTGGATCATGAATGTTAGAAAAGATAATGAGTGTTGCACGAAACGCAACGAAATACTACCGATGGCGGTGAGGTGTTTGCGATGACATGACCTACGTAGGGAGGTGTTAATTTCGATGTAAAAATGTTACGTACAAATGCACAAATTTTGTAAGGAAATAGTTGACAATCATGCGGTTATATAGCGCAATCGAACTTTACGATGTAGAAGATCGCAATAATAGCGCAACTACAGAGCATACTCATTCTTTCGCACCGACATTTTCTTCGTGTAATAACGTTCAATAAATAAACATATGAACCGTTCTTCATAAACAAAATAGGAATGTAAAATTAAAAACCCAAAAATTGTAGATATGTTCAAGTGTTTTTAAGTGCATCGCAACGAATTCAAAGTCTAAATGAGCTTGAAACTAAATTAAACAAAACTTAATTAACTAAACTTAATTCACTTAACTTAATTAAGTAAACGTAATTAACTAAACCAACTTAACTAAACTTAATTAAGTAAACTAACTTAAACAAACATAATTACATCAACTACCTAAACACTCTCACTAAACTAAACTAAACTAACTAATTAACGTTAATAAACTAAACAAACTTCTAACTACTAACTAACCTAAAAACCAAATTAAACTAAGCTAAATACCTAAAACAAGAAAATTAAACTAAAAAAAACAAACTTAAACCAAATTACACATACCTAAACTAAAAAAAAAAAAAAAAATCATTGCACCTGTCTGTTTGTATGTGACTATTTCTGTATCTTATACATCCGTAGAATTTATGTTTTTTGTTATATTGTTGCTATGTATATTTGTGAAGAAATGTTTTTTGATGTAAAGGAGGAGAGAAGAAGACGTTTGTCACTTAAGTAATTAAGAAAATGTAGGACACATGACTTCAACTAAATAAAGATAAAGTCTATTTTTTTTTTTCAAAAAATTTATTTGGACTGGAAGAGTCTAGACTCAAAGGGTGTTTACATAATTTGGAAGATTCTGGTGGGTCACAATCTAATTTTAAATGGAGAGTGAATCACATTAAATGAGCAAGGAGGAATTGGTCATCTAACATAGACACATATAGCCTTGACGTCATTCTCCAGGTTCGTTCTCTCTCTCTCTATCTTTAATTATCTCTCTCTCTCTAATTATCCTTATATTTCTTCAATTAATTTATAAGCATTATTTTTTAGATCCGTTCTCTCTCTCTAATTTTCTCTCTTTCTCTCTCTCTCTCTACTTGTCTCCTTAATTCTCTCTTTACTCGTCGTTCTCGAGATTTGTGCATACATGCTCTTTAATTCTCTTGGTTCGTTAATTTTCAAGATTTGTGCATACGTGCTTTTTAATTCTCGAGATCTGAGAGTACGTACTCTTTAATTCTCGAGATACGTACATACGTGCTCTTTAGTTTTCGAAATCTGTAGTTACGTGGTTTTTAATTCTCGAGATCCGAGTGCACGTGCTATTTAATTTTCAAGACTCGTGCATATGTGGTATTTAATTCTCAAGATCTGTGCGTACGTGTGATAAGTCGGTATTTATGTATTATTAATAGTTTATTTTAATATATTTAATTGTGGAAAGCCTCTAAAATATATATTTAATTATATTCTTTTGGCCCTTTTTAGGTGAAACGGAGTGTGCGGTTGAATTCGTGGCGGAAAAATACTCAAAATTGAGTATTTACTTACAGTGATCGAACGCCGGACAATTTGCCTCGAGTTACGCGTTGCCCGGTGGGTATAATAGAGGATCGGCATACCAATTAACACGTGGCAGCGTGCCATTGGCTTTCATAGGACACGTGGCAGCCCTCCATTGGCGGTCAGCATCTTGACAACGTCACACACACACCAATTCTTCTCTCTTCCAGCTGCCAAGTGTCAGTTGCTCACCCTCTCCAAGCACGTCATGCAAGCAATCTCCACCAATCCCGTGCCGCCACATCAGCGTTTGCAGCCACGTCACAAACCAACAGCAGCTCACTCGCTTTAGCCTCCATCAGTTCTTCCTCGGGATTCATGCTGGTGCGGTCTCCCAGATCTTCGCCGAGTCGTGCGAGCCTTCTTCGCCGCTTCTTACACGCCACGTGTCACGCACACCACACAACACCACGTCACGGCAGCTGCTCTGGACCAATAGGAGAACGCCATGTCAGCGAACTTGAGCAGGCAAACCAATCACGTTTTGACACGTGGCGGACATCAGTTTTCAACCTAAAAACAGTTCATAGATCGTCCTCGGCGCACGAGTCACCTCCCCAACCCCTAAAATTAGTTTCTCTCACCTCCCGGGACTAATTTTTAGTAGTTTTATATATTAGGAACTTAGGGTATTATTAAAAAAACATCAACTATTATTGTTTTGTTATCGACTTTCTTTGACGGCCATATTCGGCTAATCAACTCTTTGCCTAGGTCGAAGGGGAAACAAGTCGGGGTTATGGATTCATGACATATTATGTGAGATCTTTTATTTTATTATTTAATTTAATTTAATTCTCCTATTTCATTGTTTTTGCTTTTAAGGTTTATGGTTTAGATCTAGGGTATGTATTCGGCTGATGCATTCTTTTAGGTGGACAACCTATAGTTATTTGGACCATTAATATATGTGTAATTGTGCTTTTGGACCAATAAAGTGACAAACACTCACCCGTTTGCCGTCAAACCCTTTCGGTTCTTGAGTGTGCAACAATTGAATCTAGGTTAAATCGGGAGCGAATACGATCCTAAGTTATTTAGGATTAGTGTTCCCACAGATCCATATTACTGCGGTTAGTGTGTTAAACATGATTGGCGGATGTCTAGGGTTATGCATTGATTAGGGAAGTAGTTAGTGACGGACGTCCTGGCTATCGAGATTAAGGGAACGATAAACTTCTGGCGGATGTCGATTTTCTATAGCTAATCTAGGAGAATTTAAATTAATGACTTTTTGGGAAAGATTGAAGACCACGATTGTCATTGAATCCTGATCATGATTTGTGGAAATGTAGACTTAGGTGTTTTCTTCGTGTTAATTAATTGTTTTGAAAATTAGTTTAGTTGTTTTATTTTATTTAGTTTAGTTAGATTAGTTAGTTAAATTAATATTTATTTTAAAACCCCTGATTTTTCCTTTTTGCTATTTTTAACTTTAGAAAGACCACCAATTTCTGTGGGATCGACCCTTTGCCACTATTCTACAAAATAGTTGGTTTATGAAACTTTATTTTATTGACGCGTTCGGCGCGCATCAATTTTTGGCGTCGTTGCCGGGGATTGGTATTTTTCTTTCGTTGGTTTTATTTTTATTTTTATTTTTATTTTTATTTTGTCTATCTAGTCCCTTGCTCTTAACATGTATGCAGGCAACCCCGCGATGGACTCCTTCTACCACCATAATTCTGGTCGATTCGAAGACTCACATTATTATAATGTGAATGGGGTAGGTATGTCACATAATAGATATCAATTTTCTAACATGCATTCTTTTGTGCAACAGGTCGAGGTTTGCGAAATTTGTGGAGATTATTCTCATTCCGCACATGACTGTCCCTATTATCCACAATATGAGAATTATTACTATTCTAGCTATGCATCGCTACAACCCGACTTCTTTGGGCTCATGTCAAACCCACAGATTCCTCAACATGAAGGAAATCAATAGTTTCATCAAAGCACCTCCTTGGAAGATATGATGAAGCAATTGATAGATAATCACCAACAGTTTCAACGGCTTTTAGAAGAGCTTCGACAAATTGATTTTGAGATTACAGGCTTGAAGGACTTGTAAACTCAATTTATTCAATATAATATCGGGCTTCAGAATATGACTGACGAGGAAGAGTTGTGTAGTATATAACCAATTTTTAACCCAGAGGAGGATGTGAGTGTTGATACGTTGAAAAATTTTGAGGTGAATGAGGTTACACAGATGGAAGACTATTTGAGAGAAACAACGAAAGGACGTGAAGTCTTTCAAATTGAGCCATAAATTATCATTGCACTAGATGAGGAGGAAAATGAGATGAAATTTGATATCATTTCAGACAAGCCGGAGAAGCCGCAGATAGAGAGCGAGGAAGACCAACCTCTGGTGTTGGTGCAACCAGCCACCCTATCATGCACATTTGGTACACCTTATAAGGTGGTGGAAGTAAAGGAGCGTTCGCGGATCTTCTACACTGTCGACACCTTTGTGTTAGACGATCCTGATGCGACATATTCTTTCGTGTTGGAAGTCCCGAATGAGCTCCTGAATATGAAAGATGGCGTGCATGTTTCATTGCCCAAATACATAGATGCGTCGTTCGTTGTCGACATCTCTAAAGGAGAGGGCATCACGTGATCAATCACGCCAAGTCTAGCCAAAGACTTAAAAGAATGGCAGCTCGTTGGGAGGCAGCCCAGCTTCATTTTTTTTTATTTCTTGCATTTTATTTCTTGCATTTACTTCAGTTTTAGTTTAGTTTTAGTTTTTTATGTTTAATAACACTTTAATTCGGTCTCTTTATTTTTACAGGTGATATGTTACGTTTGACGTTCATTGGAGGATTGGAGCACCGCTGAGTTTTGTAGGTTTGACTTTGGATTACATTTTTTAGCATAATTTGTGCATTTTTTAGGAATTAACATGTTTATAGGATTTTAGGTGTTTTTAGACTTGGTTGTGACACATCCAACTTAAGTCGTCGTATTAGTGGCGGTTTTTTAGTAGACCCAAAACCCTAGACTTTATTACATCATCTTATTGATTTCACCCTTAGTTGAAAGACTTCGGACTCGCAAGATTTGATAAGAATATTTTGAGTTAACTCCTATGTTTACTAGTTCTTGCTCTTGTTATGATTGTTCTTTTATAGTTTCCTTAGTCACCTACACATAAGAGATTTTGTACTTTCACTGGTTTTTAGAGACTTTTTGCCATGCATGCATTTGTATCATCTTCTTATCCATGTTCTTCTTCACCACTGTCTTTTTCTTTTTGTTATATATAGATGTCTTGACTTGTTTTTAACCTTGAGGACAATGTTCGGAATAATTTTAGGGGTATTTTGGGGATTGTGGTTGGACTTTGGATGGATTTTTTGCGAAAGACCGCAGATGAGATCGTTCATTATTATTTTTATGCAGTTATATGTGATTGATGGATGGTAATGGTGGTGTTCTATATCATTTCTTCCATTTATTTCATTTCTTGTTCCCTTCATATTTTTCTCTCATTTCATTAGGATATGGTACACTTTCATGCATGTATTTAGTATAGTTTTTTATTTTTTATTTTATTTATTTAGAGTCACCCGAAACTTTGTTTCATGCCTTTGGTTGTGGATTAGTACATTATAGTTGTCTTTTTTAACTTGAAACTTAGGGAAAATTAGGAGAAACACGCAATCGAGTTCGTTGCTTTGCATTTTTATGATTTCATGATTAGGAACTTAGTTGATGGTTGGACTTTGTGCTAGATAACGAAAATGAGCAGACGGTCAAAATTGTGCAAGTGATATTATTTTAACCCATATTAGGGGGATTTGCTTGATTATAGTGAAAGTGAGAAGTGCTAACAGGAGTTTTTTCTTAATATAGAGAGTCCTACAGGTTTCCACAGGAAATGGAGCAGGGAAACTTGTGGTGAGAACAAATGAGAAAAGCAGTCCATAGGAAATGGAGCAGGGACCGTATTTGTTGAGAAAAAAAGAAGAAAAAATGAGAAAAAAATAGAAAATATATAATAAATAAAGGCGGAAGTTGTGAAACTCCTCAAATAAAAGATTTAGCTCGAATGCTTTCACTAGATTAAGTGAGATTTAAACTTGCATGCTTTAATTTATAGACCAAGAAAACTTATGAGTAGTTGATGGTCTTTGTTTTGACCGAGTCTTTGTCTTGAAGGTGGAATTTTAATTGTGTTTGGGTTGCGAGTCTTCACCTATCATAACTCTGAAATTTCTTAAGTTGCTTGTTAACTTGGTGACTATGTAAATCAAAGGAACTCCATGAATTTTGAGTCAGGTGTAGGATTAACGAGTCGGTGCATTATTATCTTAGGAGTCTAGTTTAGTTCATGTTGTCATTTACACATTTACTCGGGACGTGCAAAGTCTTAAGTTTGGGGGTATTTGATAAGTCGGTATTTATATATTATTAATAGTTTATTTTTATATATTTAATTATGGAAAGTCTCTAAAATATATATTTAATTATATTTTTTGTCGTTTTCAGGTGAAACGGAGTGTGCGGTTGAATTCGTGGCGGAAAAATACTCAAAATGGAGTATTTACTTGCAGTGATCGAACGCCAGACAATTTGCCTCGAGTTACGCGTTGCGCGGTGGGTAGAATAGAGGATCAGCATACTAATTGACACGTGGCAGCGTGCCATTGGCTTTCATGGGACACGTAGCAACCCTCCATTGGCGGTCAGCATCTTGACAACGTCACACACACACCAATTCTTCTCTCTTCCAGCTGCCAAGTGTCAGCTGCTCACCCTCTCCAAACACGTCATGCAAGCAATCTCCACCAATCCTGTGCCGCCACATCAGCGTTTGCAGCCACGTCACAAACCAACAGTAGCTCACTCGCTTCAGCCTCCATCAGTTCTTCCTCGGAATTCGTGTTAGCGCAGTCTCCCATATCTTCGTCGAGTCGTGCGAGCCTTCTTCACCGCTTCTTGCGCGCCACGTGTCACGCACACCACACAACACCACGTCACGATAGCAGCTCTGGACCAATATGAGAATGCCACGTCAGCGAACTTAGCAGGCGAACCAATCATGTTTTGACACGTGGCGGACATCAGTTTTCAACCTAAAAACAGTCCATAGATCCTCCTCGGCGCACGAGTCACCTCCCCAACCCCTAAAATTAGTTTCTCTCACCTCCCGGGACTAATTTTTAGTAGTTTTATATATTAGAAACTTAGGGTATTATTAAAAAAAACACCAACTATTATTGTTTTGTTATCGACTTTCTTTGATGACCATGTTCGGCTAACCAACTCCTTGCCTAGGTCGGAGGGGAAACAAGTCGGGATTATGAATTCATGGCATATTATGTGAGATCTTTTATTTTATTATTTAATTTAATTTAATTCTCATATTTCATTGTTGTTGCTTTTAAGGTTTATGGTTTAGATCTAGGGTATGTATACGGCCGATGCATGCTTTTAGGTGGATAACCTATAGTTATTTGACCATTAGTATCCGTGTAATTGTGCTTTTGAACCAATAAAATGACAAACACTCACCCGTTTGCCGTCAAACCCTTTCGGTTCTTGAGTGTGCAACAATTGAATCTAGGTTAAATCGGGAGCGGATGCGATCCGGTTATTTAGGATTAGTGTTCTCACATATCCATATTACTGCGGTTAGTGTGTTAAACCTGATTGGCGGATGTCTAGAGTTATGCATTGATTAGAGAAGTGGTTAGTGGCGGACATCCTGGCTATCGAGATTAGGGGAACGAGGAATTTCGAGCGGATGTCGATTTTCTATAGCTAATCTAGGAGAATTTAAATTAATGACTTTTTGGGAAAGATTGAAGACCATGATTGCCATTGAATCTTGATCCTGATTTGTGGAACTGTAGACTTATGTGCTTTCTTCGTGTTAATTAATTGTTTTAAAAATTAGTTTAGTTGTTTTATTTTATTTAGTTTAGTTAGATTAGTTAGTTAAATTAATATTTATTTTAAAACCCCCGATTTTTCCTTTTTGTTATTTTTAACCTTAGAAAGGTCATCAATCTCTGTGGGATCGACCATTTGCCACTATTCTACAAAATAGTTAGTTTATGAAACTTTATTTTATTGACGTGTTCGGTGTGCGTCAACACGCACTTTAATCTTGAGATACGTGTATACATGCTCTTTAATTCTTGAGACCCGTCCGTACATGGAGATGAGAATGGATTTTGTCTCGAGATCCGAGCGTACTTAGAGATAAAATTGAATTAAGGGAGTCATGATTCTTGTGAAATGAGCTAGCACAAGCTCAATAAAAATATTAATCTTACACTTTAAACTCTAAGCATGTCGTGCTCTAACCTTGATCAAGGCGTATATGAAGATCGAGGGTCCAAGACGTGGCTAGGCCTCGTCATTGTTGTGCCGAAAGCCTTGTCAAGATTTGCCCAAAGACGTGGCTGGAGATGACCCAAACAAGCGTAGGTCTCGCCTAGGGGCATGGTGGGTCGTGTAGAAGTACTCTCACCTCTTGATATCGCACCCTTGACTTTTCCAAAATATTTCTTGATGGGCGTGCTCAAATATATATGGGTAGGCCCGAACTCGAAAAATATGCGATCAATATCACTAATGTTGATCTTAGAGGAACGAATATAAGATGAACATCATAATTAATTATTGCGCGAGCACGGAGATGACCAAAATGAGGTACTCGTCTACGCTACTAGTCTTTCTGCCTTCATTCGGACCCCAAAATAAATAATAATAATAATAATAATAATAATAATAATAATAATAATAATAACAACAACAACAACAAACTAAGCATGATAATAGTAATAATAATAATAATAATAATATTATTATTATTGTAGTATCTCGAGGAGCATAGTCAACTCAAAACCAAAACTTCAACTCACTTAACCCTAACATCACGTTGTCTTTTCCAGAGTCTCCCCCATCTTGTTCAAGCACTGCCTCCAGCTCCAGGGTCGTTCCTGACATTTTTAAGGCCTAGGGCGAAACAAAAAATTTGGGTTTCAATAATTGACTAGTTTAAATTAATTTTAATAAAGAAATATAAATAATAAAAATGGGTTGTAAATAAAAGGATAATAACATATAATTGACGAGTATTAACAATATTTTTTTGTTAGTATGTTTATGTTTCTCATTTTTTATGTAATCGTTGATATATAGTTGAATTTTTATTTTTTTCTGACATCACATATGCATAATTGGATTTAAGTATACGTTGGATAAAAAAAAGTTAAGCATATGATTTTGTGGTGTCACTCTATCATTATTTATTAATTAATTTTGGAAAGGAGTCATTCTATCATTATTAATTAAATTAGTTAGTATAGAGTTTTTTTATGAAGTTTTCGAGTTTAATACAACTGAAATATAAAAATATTTTTTTACAAAAAACATAAAAAAACAAATTAATTTGTGCTTAAAAGATACTCATATATATAAACAAATAAAAAATATACAATATTTAGAAAGATGTATGGGATACTTTTGTTACTTCAATTTCTTGCATTGAGATGTACCGGTGGTAATAACGATGTTTATCTAAAGACTTCCACAAATGTGTGACAAATGTAAGTACGAAAATAGATAAGTAATTAATATCTCAACATTTATTAGGGGAGAAAGAGAGAATTTATGACACATTAGGATAGAGAGAAGAAAGTGGGACTCCTAACATCTTTGAACTCAACATAAATTTACGACAAAAAAGCACAACTTGCTTTAGGCATTCACAATAATAACAAAGGTCTACAAGGAGAATTTATAAATACATAAAAATTGGAAGTCCGGACTCAAATAGTCCATCTAGCACTACCTTTTTTTTTTTTTTGGACAATAAGATAAAGTCCAGTTGATCATATATGAAGCAATTAAAATAATTCTGACAAAACACTAAACCTAGCTTTAAAGAAAATTCATATAGTGCAAAACAATAGTTTTGTTTTTTCCTATTAGTTTAATTATAAGAATAATGATTAAATGAACAAATGAGCAGTCGGTACTCTATTTTATGTTATGGAAATCAGTAATTCTTTAATTCTACAAGGGCGAGTTTTTTTGCCAAATAGTAGGCACATCTATATTTCTCTATCCCTAAAAAATATGGGTTTCCCCAACCCCTCTCACTTCGTCGTCGTTTACACGTGCATGTCACACGTTCGATCAACGCTCTTTTGACTGAACCAAAGCACTTTGGCAAATCTCGATGATCATGCGTTTCTTGTCGTTCAAGATACTCAAGACCAATTTTGTTTTCTTAGCTTGCTCACTTCGTGCGCAAGTCATCCCAAGGAAAGAACCCTAAAGTCTTCTGCTCAACCACGTTATCTCGCAACATAGTGTTTGCCACATTTTCGATCGGACCGAAAGCTTTGATTGGTCGAACAATGGTGCAAAGAGCCCATCGAGAGAACGACGTGGAGTGAGACGAAGAAAGCGAGAGGAAGGCGAAGAAGAGGACGAAGAGGAAGAGGAACCGAGGCTCAAGTACCGAGAGGATGGGATGGAGCATACCAACGACACCGCCTCTTGCATTCCAGGTGGCCGAACGGATGATCGCGCTTGGCACTCACGACGGCACCGTCCCCATCCTTGTTTTTCTCGAAAATCAGGTTCGGTCGCTTCGTTTCAAGTTTGAATTTTGTGGAATTTGGTGTTTTGGTTGATTGGTTTTGGATTGTGTTAGGGTTTTGGTGGATTAGGGCATTGAATTTATGCGTAGTTGGCGTTGAAGTATTTCTGATTTTTCTTTTATTCGGTGCGAAAATGCTTTTATGCATGTCGACCATTCAAGGATACCACACCAGGGAATCAAAACCGAGGTCGCGCGTTTAACTTACACAACTTCACCTTCGCCCCTGCCGTTGTGGCTACTCGAAAGGGTTAAAGGTTTAATTTTTTTTTAATAGTAAAATCATTCACATTGTCTTTTGAAACAAATCCAACAATGCAACAATACCTCTGATTGTTCTGAACTTTCACCCGATGTGGTATCCAATTCAACATTTCTCATACCATCCCTTCTCCACAACAAGTCCAAACTTTTTGACACAAAATCCCATTTTTTAGGGATAGAGATTTCGATATTCGATGTAATGAAATTGCATTAATGATTGTCACTTTGAATCTAAGGTACTATGTTCTCTCATCTGTATTGTTTGATTCTTTGTTGGTTGGGAAAGAGGATTGGAGGCAATGATCCAAACCAATTCCTCTTGCTATCATTGCAGGTTTTCTCTTTTTTGGTGAATTTGTTTTCATAGCTCTAATTAGGATTTAAGTGTTTTAACCTTCACTCTAAATTGATTCTTATATGTGATTTTTTCTATCAATCCTGTTAGATTTTAGGGGATTAAAATGTTGAATTTCCGCTATATCAAATAGGCTAGGACCAAAACACAAAGATCTCAATAGAGGATGTCTTAATCAAATTAGTTTTTGTTGTTCGCGACACATAGTCTTGCCCTATTCTGAATTTGTGTGAGATGAGCAATATGGGAGGATCGAATTATCAAACTTTTTTTTGTTTATTTCGATTTGAAGAATTTTGCTACTATTCGCTCTTCCAAATTTTCAATTTATCTCTGGTTTTATCCTTTATGAGCATTTTGTTGTTGGTAACGAGAAGACTTAAATGAATTTTCTCTTTCTTTCAGAATTAACTTTCTAGCTCGAGTCTTGAATTATGCGCGATTGATTTAAATGAGTTGTTAGAGAGAATTGGATCTGATTGTGTTATTTGTGGTTAATTATGACTTTCTGTGAATTAAATGTGGTTGTATGATGTTGCTAAAGTGGTTGTAATGTTGATGCTGCAGAATTAGTATCGGATTGCAGGAAATGTTGCAATAAGGATTCTGACGATTCCAAAATTAAGGTATATATGGATATACTCATTCAAGTATTTTTGATTGTTTACTTTGTTCTTGCTTTCTATATTTCGTGGTCGCGGTTGTTATGTTCCTATTTAATGAATATCTTAGCTCTACCATCTCCCCATGTTATGTCCACATTATTGTATTGATTAGCATAGGAGACAACCACTAAAACACCAACTATAACACAAACCAAACAAGCCCTTGCAAATGGATAAGTTATAACGTTTTGTTTTTTTTTTTTTTTAAATGTATGCTAAGTGAAGGTGTTTGAAATGAATCTGATGATTTGAGATGCTGTGAAGGGTCTTTCTAATTTGCATTTTATATGTGTGTGATGGGGAGGGTTTTAGCTGGCATAGATGATATGAGTCACTTTCTATGTGGGGTTAATTCATTCACTTAGTTTCTTCTATCTATTTTGTGCGAAATCACTAGGAGATAAGTAGTGGTACTAAATAATATTGGTGTTCAGTTTATTCTCTTTCTTTTATGGCCCGTTCTCCATGAATTCAACGGTATTATTTTATCCCAATCTTGGTGACATTCAAATGACCAAAATACCCTCATCATAAACACCAAAAACACACATTCATTCATCATTTCCTCGACTCTCCAACACCAAAAAACCCTAGCCATGCTTGTGTGTGTGCTATATAAGGTTTACTTTGTGTTAGTATTTGAGCGGGCTATAAGTTTCGTTTGCATTTTCTAATAGTGAGACTTAGTTGAAAATGTAAAATCTTCCTTATATGATTTGAAACTTATTTTGGCTTAATTTTTCTACTTATTGTTTAGCTTTGCTATTATTTTTTAAAAATATTTAGCTTAATTTTTTGGAAAGAGACTTATTTTTACAAATTTCCTTGACAAGCAAAATTGACATTTTATTTTTGTGGGCCATATATGTAATTGTGATAGGTTTTCATGCAATAGAGAAAATGAATCCAAATGAGAATAAGAGAAAATCCTTTGAAAATAAAGAGGTAGAAGAAAGAAATCGTGTGAATAGTCGTAGAAGACAATTGTATGCTTGATGTCAAGGGTTTTATGGTTTCGCTCTCTGTTTCGATTGCAGCACATTCGTGGAGGACGTCAAGGACTTAGGTTTGATAAAGTCTTTACTTTTTCTCTCACTCGCTCGATCGAATTTCCCTAATTTTATTGTGAAGTTATTTTTGGTTTATTTGCGGATGTGTCGATGTTTTTGGTATAGATCTAAGTGTATTAATGATTTTTTTATTGAATTCATGTTGATAATGTTTATAATTTGTTTTGTTGATGCTTGGGCTTTGACTCCATCTCCATCTCTTCTCTTCTCTTCTCTCCCAATCCTGCTCTTTTTACTTGTCCGAATCTCCAATGGGTCGCCTTTTCTTTTGGTCTCTACAAGCCCCAATTTTTGGTTGTTTCTCTTTGGATTAACTTTGCTTCAATAGCTAATTGAAGCATTTTGTTGTTGGTAACAAGAAGACTCAAATGAGTTACAAGGTAGGTTTGGTTTTTAGTTGACCTCTTAATTGAGATGGAGTTTGTTTTTCTTGCTTGATTGTTGTTGTTTTTTCTGGATTTGCAGTTTCATGTGGAATCAAATCATGGTCAATCGTAGTTACCTCATATTTGCTTGACATTAATTTTATGATTTGGGTGATCCCTCTCGTGACTTGGTGGCCACAAGGAATTTGATTTAGGTGAACCCACACTCGCACTTCAATGGTTTCTGCTGATCTCCTGTTCGTGGGTTTGGTCAGAGCTAACCCTATCTTGGATTAAAAGTGACAAAGAAGACTTAATCCTCTTTTTTTCTTATGCAATGATCATTCATGTGATTAGCATGTGAAGTTATTTGGAATTCGAATGCTTTTTTGAGTTTTTGATCATGAATCTTAAAACATGATTTCATTTTTTTGTTAATTTCTTATCTTATCTCTCTCAATTGCTTTTTAGACTTTTGATTGTGTAATATAGAGAGCATGACTATCTTATTGTGAATAATATGATGGTGGAAGTTTAAGTATTGTGTTTCTTGTTGGTTGCTCTTGCAGGTGAATGTTGTCACTGTTGATATTGGTGCATGTGTCGACTAAATTTAGGGAAAGTGATTTTCACTGCTTCGTTGAATTGCTACACGTAAGAAATTGTTATGTTGTTTCTTCACTGATTGTCATCTCTTATTCTTTATATCAATTCGTCATGTTCAGTTCTTTGTAATTGCATGAAAGATATACTTTCTCTCTCGAATTGATATATTTTGTAGTTCATACTTTAGAGTTAATTGCCCAAGCTATATGTCATGAAGTGTAGAGATTCCATTGTTTACAGAGTATAGGAGTATTTCTTTCCACAATTAATATCATTGTGGTAGAACAAATTTACGTCCAACTCTGATTTTTCTCCTATTTCGATATTCGAAGTAATGAAATTGCATTAATGATTGTCACTTTGAATCTTAGGTACTATGTTCTCTCATCTGTATTGTTTGATTCTTTGTTGGTTGGGAAAGAGGATTGGAGGTAATGATCCAAACCAATACCTCTTGCTATCATTATAGGTTTTCTCTTTTTTTGGTGAATTTTCAAACTTGGTGTCTTAAGGTTTGCATAAAAAATTTATGTCTCTTCTAACAAACAGTTTGACAATCTCAAGACTTGTTAATTCCGCCTAATGTTAATTTGTGTAGTTTGCTACATCAACACATCAATCATGTTTTTGTATTTTTTGGGTTTTGTTCCCTCTAAAAACTTTGAATTTAATTAGCAACCAGTAATTGTTTAGGACTTGCGGCTTATTTTATTGTATGCAAAACAATGGTTTCTCGAAGAAGGACCTCTGCCTAAGCTTGCAATATTCATTACTGAGTTACTTTGATTTGAGTTTTAATTAACGTCATTGTTCAAGTCTCTCGACGGTTTTTAGCTTTTCATTTTGTTGATAATCTATTATTACAATATGCATTAGTGATCGAGTGGTAGAGCAACCATAATCTCTTTTCTTTTCCAAGCACCAATATATCACTTGTGCAAGCTTTCCCCTTTTTTGTTTGTATCTTCTGACCTTCCTCGTTCAACCTCTGATCTCCTCTCTCTTCAAGAATGAAGAATCAAGAACATGTTTCATGAATTGGAGCTTCACAAGAATAATTCTAATTAAATCTCATTTTTTGTTGCTTTCGATTTTATTCTCAAGGTTATTATTAGTGCATAACAAATCATTCTTTTTCACTGGCAAAAGTTGACCTTTTTTATTTAATTTCGAGATATTTTTGTTTCCAATTCGTACTTCGATGCAGTTCTTTGTTGAGTATGCCCGATTTGATTTGGGTTTTCCTTTAGAAGTTGGGGTTCAGTTGGGTTGTTTATCTATTTTTTTTTTTGCTTTCTCTTGGTTGTATTCATTCTTTCCAATTTGATTTCGGTTTATTTTTAGATCTGATAACATCGATGATTGTCTCGAGTTTCGTAGCTTTCTTTTTTTTTTATTTTCTTGCAATTCATACTTTGGTGCGGTTCTTTGTTGAGTACGCTTGATTTGATTTGGTTTTTCCCTTAGAAGTTGGGGTTCAATTGGGTTGTTTATCTAATATTGATTTTTTTTTTTTTTTTTGCTTTCTCTTGGTTCTCTTTATTCTCTCCCTTTTGATTTGGATTTACTTTTAGATTTGATAACACTGATGATAGTCTCGAGTTTCGTAGCTTTTTTTTTCTTCTATTATTTTTTGTCATCTCTAGATCCACAATGTTTATAGCCTTTTTTTCACATGGCAAAGATCAAGATCAAAATACCGTAGCTTGATCTTACCTAAATTCGTGTTTGTCAAGGCTATTCATTTGTGGATATGGATGAAAACCAACATAGGAGTGCAAATGGGAGGTCTATAAGAGTTGGTATTGGTGAAGATTCACCAAACACTCAGCTCACACATGACTTGAAGTCAAGAGTAAGATTGGGTTTTATATTGTACTTTTGAGTCCTTATATGCTCAATTAAATTGAAGAATGTCATGTTTCGATTTATAGAAATTGTGGTTTCAAGTTCCTAGCAATAGTGCGTCATCATCTGTCTGGTGTCCATCGTTCGATTGATGATTTTTTGCTTGAAGAACAATAAACAAAAAAGAAAGTCTTGTGGATTTCTCATATAGCTACATTTTAACTGATGTCAGTCTTAGATCATGAGTTTTTGAATCTTGTCAAGTTCTTAATGTACGTGACGTGAGTATGATCACAATTGGATTTGGTAGTGATAAGTGCTTTAATTCGATATTTTGAAGAAAAAAAATTGCATTTTGCTTCCTTAGTTTTCTTCATTGTTGTTTGTTAATTTCTAATGAGTGGTTGATTTCTTGCAGTTTTATACGATTTGAACTATTAGGTCAAGAGAGAGATTTTGCATGCGGAGCAATGTCATAGGTAACATAGTAATCACTATTATTTATTAACAATTTGCTATCTTCTTAGTATGGTCAATTGGACCTTCCAATTTTTGGTTAGTTAGTTGCCAACCTTGGGCACCCCATTTATTAAGAACGACATAAAATTAACCTAAAGAAAAGATAAATTAGGTAGATTTCATGGTGAAATATGTCATGTAATAAATGTTGAAACATGCCCTAGGAGTGTGTTGAAGTGGCAAAGAAAATAGCACTAATACTCTAATTGAGGCAGAGGTCGCACGTTCAATTCTCGGTAGCTACATTCTATTCACTTGGTTTCCCAAAGTTATGGGGTTGGGCCACCTAAGTAAACTCCCATGGGATTAGTCAAACCATAGTAAGGAAAGGCTGAAAAAAGATTCCGATACCCATGGTTATTGGAAAAAAAGAGATGTTGAAATATTTTGTCAATATATTATTGATGAGTAATGTTAATTTGTGTAGTTTGGTACATCAACACATCAATTACGAGGTAAAGAATGTCTTAGATTTCTTTGTTTTGTTTGCTTTACATTCTTTTTGAATTTATTAAATTTACTGATGCAATTTTTTTAGTTAATTGATCAACATGCTTATGATGTATCACGTTGGAATGAATTAGAAGAAATTGTTGATTTGAGAGATCACTAGAATCATTTAAGAATGCTCTCTTTTCATAAAGTTGGTATTTTTATGACTATTGCCTCTACGTTGAAGAATGGCTGAAAATCTAAGGAAGTTTCAAGAGTCCTTTTTAGTTGAGGTTTTGTCAGATGAGAGTGATGTTTTGGATCATGTGTGATGTCGGTCTCAAATTTGAGTGTTGGTGATGGCAAAACGGGAGAGGAGAGGTTGAGATAGTAGATGAGCATTGTAGTGGTGGATATAGGGATAGGTGTTGCTGGCAAAATAATTCTTTGGATATCCTGGTTGTTGAGAAGCTAAGGTTGCCCATTATTATGTTGAGCACAATCTACTATTGTATAGGCTCATATCAAGTGAATTGTTGGCTATCAAATGAATCATCTTGGTCTTTCGTTTATCAGATTTCCTTTTGCGCTTTTTTTGTAAATTGTGATTGAATAGTAACCATCAATTGCACTAAATCAAGCGCAATGGAAGAGGTTGATCCATGTTGCCGACCCCAATCAATTTGGGATCGAGGCTATGTTAATTGAATATTAACCTTCATTTGTTATCATGTTGTGATGAGTTATACTTATAGGCGATGGTGCCACTTGTGACTTGCCTTAACTTGCAAATACCATTAGTATCAACATTATACCATTTGAGAGGATTACTCCTTCAGAAAATTAATTGCATATTCTTTTCGCTGCTTAACTTTGCAAAATCAATTTTATTTTTTCTTCCCTTTGTTTAGAAGGATTAGCTTAATTTTTTGGAAAGACTTATTTTTACAAATTTCCTTGCCAAGCAAAATTGACATTTTATTTTTGTGGGCCATATATGTAATTGTGGAAGGTTTTCATGCAATAGAGAAAATGAATCCAAATGAGAATAAGAGAAAATCCTTTGAAAATAAAGAGGTAGAAGAAAGAAATCGTGTGAATAGTCGTAGAAGACAATTGTATGCTCAATTAAGTCGAGAAGAAAAAGATAGAAGAAATTATGTTTGTAGGGTGTCATATCGACAAAATAGATCTCTTCAATGTATGGATAAAGGTAATTTCTTATAAATGTAAGATATATTTAGTTATTTTTGTTGCATACATTGTTTATTGTCTTCGTATTTTATTTTATTCCTTGATGATGACTTTTTTTCAAGAAATAATGGTTATATCATGTGTATTTTGTTTTTAATAGGTTCATCATCAAACCATGATGGTTGTGTTAGCGATGAGACGATAATAGATGGATTGCAAAAAGAATGTATGGTTGAGGGAAACATTGGAATTGCGGTATGCATGACTTTTTTTATTATATAGGCTTATTAACACACACACACACACACACACACACACACATATATATATATATATATATATATATATTCTTGAATGTCTCCAACCTCTAAAACTCTAAATGTTGCTTCGGATTGATCGGGGTGAAGCATGCAATCTCATGGGTGCTTCCAAATTATTGAAATCGCTCTCCTTTTTTATGTATATGTTCAAGCGGACAAGCTCGTTGACAATACAATCACTCGGTTTTTCTTGTTGGAATATCACCTATCAATGTCGAAGTAGGTATCTGGATTTGAATGGTGACAATGGAAATGTCGATGGGCCTCTGGTTGCCAATGCACAAAATTCACTTCTTTCGCAACTTGTGCCATGTAATACCGAAAAAATAAATTCAGTGTGTGGTAGTGCTCGTTTGAAAGAAACAAATGGTGAAGTCATTCTCCACACCGTTGCTTCAACGACTACCGGTTCAAAGAGAGAAACCTCTAATTTTACCAGTAAATTTGATCTTGAAGCTATTGAAGCCACCGTTGTTTCTTTGGACTCTGCATCCACTTCATCAGGATGAGTTAGTTCGTGTTTTTACTTTTGTATATCATGCTATATATAATAGTTGATCAGTTGATATTTTGGTCTAACCATGAATCATGTCATGGTATATGTGTAAGTCTTTTGGGTACAATCGGTTTAAGTTGTCACTTGGTGTGTTAGTTTAGATAGGTGCAAGTTGGTAGGCTTTTTGGACATGCTTAGATATGGCTCCGTCAAACTTCAAACTACGGTGTTGATGTATATGGAACCACAAATTTTTTGGACTTGCATAGATGTAGTTTGTCCATGAATTTTGTGAATAGTTCATGCAAACCACTATTATAATAGTAAAAGATAAATTACTATAATTTGTCTCTTTGTGTGATTTTAGCTTTTATGATCATATTTAAATTGCAAAGAAACAAATGAATACATAGACATGCTAATTTTCTTGAATGTAGTTACATACGCATGTTAATTAAGAGTCGTTATTTTAGATTCAACATTAAACACCACACAATTAGAAGACTATATATTCCTTGTGCTTGTGAGCATTTGCTTATACATTTAATCTACGCGCTCATCCTGATTAGATCATCCACATGAATACATACAAATTAACTACGTTTCAATTCCACAGTCGCAATTAAATGACAATGTGAAAAGCATAAAAAAAGGAACGCTATGGTATTTTCATTAAGCATAAACTAAGTCGCTCGTAAAGAAAAAATGTTGCGCGACATTTTTAAGGAAAAAACATAGTACATCTTAAATAAAAATGATGACATTGTGTACTTTAACTTCTTCATAGAATTTCTTCTCCCAAATGTACAGCTTCTGCAAAGTAAACCAGAAGAATGATTTTTACCTTCTTTGCAGAGGATGAGAGATTTCCACCTTTAGATGGTGATGGCAAAGAAGAAACAACTGGCATTAAGTTGTAATTGAATGCAACACCTTTGACGACACTGCCACAAATAAGTTTCCAAATTGTTCAAATGTTGCCTAAACAACAAAAATTATTTGTTGTGCATAATCAACCCGTTCAAGTAGAAACTGTTGAATGTTCCGCACTAATTTTTTTGTGCAAAATCAACCCGTTCAAATGATACCTAAACAATAAGTCCATTTCTCAAATCTCTGTATTGCTTCGACATCATTGAGCAACATAGACAGATAGACCTCGCTTAGTACATTTAGTAACTTATGATCATCAATCAAAGTATGGAGTACCGAAAGATCAACATTAATACATGTCTTTCATTTGGGATGACACAAAAGAAAAATAAGCGAATATGATTTAATTTGTTCCACATTTGAGGATCATTCATTGTTGCACATTATTGCAATGAGATAGACTACATTTTGGAAGTCTTTAATTTTAAGTGTATGGCCAAAAATGTGGAATACATGGAATATGCACATACATCACATTTTTTCACAAGAAATCAAATATCTTACTTTTTTATATTGGTGTCTAGATTAAAAATAAAATACAACCAGTGGTGGTTAATTCCCCTGGTGCTATTGAAACGGTGAAACTTTATACCACAAATTAACAAATCAAGTGACATATTACTAAACAAGTTTAGAATCCAATTGTTAATTGTTGTTTTTTATTGGAAATAAAATTTAAGATGTTAACAACCCAAACATATTGTTTGAGATTCTAAATAATTTTTTTTTCAAGTTGAATGAATAATAAACATAATTTATAGGAATGTAGATATACATATATTTTTTTAAAAATATGTAGTTATGCATATTTGAACTTTTCAAATTTTATTGACATATTATTGAAATTGAACTCCCGCGAGCGTAGCGAGCGGGTTCCCACGTGCGTAGCACGTCCAAAAAACTAGTAACTAGAGAAGTGCAACTTAAATTGACGTAACCGAATGCACACCGGGAGCGTGCATCAGCTTCAAAGCCGTTAGTACATGTCTTGTGATGTATGCGCACATAGTTAATGTATTTCAAGGTACACAAAGATTATTAATGAGGCATATGTGCCTCGAAGTGTGCTTTTGATGATGTCAAAGTAACACTTCCCTTTAATTAAGAAAAAATTATAAAAGTACTAATGTTTTTAGTTTAAATTCAGAAAATAAGGTTGTGTTTTTTTTTTTCCAGAATAGGCAATAACGCCTATGCATAAGGCGTTATTAGAGTGGCTGGATTTTTTTGCTGACGTGGACGGTCCACGTAGGACAACCTTACACTGATAGCGCCTTATCAGTGTATGGCTGTCCTACGTGGATTGTGTTACACGGATAACATCTTTTCAAAAGGCGCTATCCGTGTAACACAGTCCACGTAGGATGACCACGTGGACATGGGCCGACCGAATAGCGCCTATGGGTTGCACGGGTTGTACGGGTTGTCCGCCTCGCAATACGTGCGTGACGTTTACATGGGGTCTATGGTCTGTAGTGGATATGCATGGGTTGCCCCCTCGAGATACGTGTATGATGTTTGCATGGATTGTCCACCTCAAGATACGTGTCGGCATTTGCATTACTTATCTACCTCGAGTTACGTGCATGACGTTTGGATGGTTTGCATGGACCGCAACAGGTTGCATGAGTTGTCTACCTCGAAATATGTGCTTCACATTCGCATGGTTTGCATGGATTGCACGAGGTTGCATGAGTTGTCCACACCTCGAGATATGTTGTCTGACGTTTGAATGGTTTGCACGAAGATGCATGGCTCGCCCACCTCAACATACGTGCGTGACGTTTACATGTGTTGTCAACTAGGAGATACGTGTGTGACGTTGGCATTGGCTTTACCACCTCGAGACACGCTCGTGACGTTTGCATGAGTTGCATGAGGTTGCATGGGTCGCCCACCTCGACAGACGTGCCAGACATTTGCATGAAATCTCCACCTCGGCATACATGGGTGAAGTTTCCATGGGTTGTCCACGTCGATATGTGTGCGCGTTGTTTACATTGGTTGTCTTCCTCGAGATACGCGAGTGACGCGGGTCCACGCGGGTCGTCCATCTCCATATGCACGTGTCGTTCATAGGGAAAAAAAATTTGTATAGATAGCTCCTTTTCAAAAGGAGTCATTCATAAAGTGTATAGTTTTGTATAGATAGCTCCTTTTCAAAAAGAGTTATCTATACAATTCCTTAATCCACCTCACCACCACCTCACCACCATGCTTTGTATAGATAGCTCATTTTCAAAATGAGTTATCTATACAATTGTCTTTCACCTCACCACCATGCATGCCACCTCATCGGTGATAACTCCTTTTGAAAATGAGTTATCACCTACTTTTGGAATTTAAAAGTAAACTTCCATATTTTGAGAATTAAATTGTATCTCCACCCCACTTTTAGAAAAACCCCTTTAATTAATATATCACGTGTACAACAATAATAGAGTTAGCCATCGGAGTCGGACACTTGGTAAACGAGATTTCTCATGTGGCTTATAACACAACATGTACTTTTTTTTCAACTTTAAATGGAGTCCAACTCACGATCTCTTAAAATCATGTTTTTTTTGTTTGCAAATAATGCATTTACCATTTGGCCGGAGAGATTTTCCAAATTACTCCCTCCGTTTCATATTATTTGTTACTAGTGGGAGGGCACGTGCTAGTTAATGTTTCTAGCAACTTGGCTAATTAAACTAAAAGATTCAATTAATATAATTACTCATAACCACAAAAAAAGATAACTACTATACGGTTATCTCTCTCTCTCTCTCTCTCTCCACGTTTATCACTTTCAAATCCTCCTACATTCTCTTTCTTTACTTTTAAGTCCCTACTTTTATATTAGTTAAGTTGAATTTACCTAAACACCTCTACTTTTATTTTTTTCAAAAAAAAAAAAATTCATCCAATCAAATGTTAACATTGATGGGTATTTTTGTCAATAAGGCTATTTTGGTTTCAAGAAGATCCTAGGGGGTATTGCCATTATATATCTATCATATTGAATTTTTTTTTGTTCCACAATATATGTCATTAATATCAATTGGGGGTTCCACATTAATTTTTAAAGCAAAAACTTATGAAAAATATGTTATCAATGAGAGGTAATTTAGTCTCAATGTCTATCTTTTAAAGACTTTAATTTCAATCATCACCTTAATTCATGTGCACAATCCCAAATGTGACAAATAATATGAAACGGATGGAGTAAGTATTGTATTAATTAAGCACTAATATGCATTAATTTGTGACAAGCATAAGTTCATTGCCCCTAATCTTCTACTCTCTCCGTTTCATATTATCCGTCACATTTGGGCTTGTGCACAGAATTAAGGCGATGATTGAAAGTCTTAAAAAGATAGATATTGAGACTAAAATACCCCTCATTAATAGCTTATTTTCACAAGTTTTTGCTTTAAAAATTAATGTGGAACCCCCAATTGGCATTAATAACGTACCTTTAAATTAGGGGTAAAATTGAAAAAAAGACCATAAATACAGTACCCTTGATTTTCTAATGTGACACATATTGTGTAACAAAAAAAAAAAAAAAAAAAACTCAATGTCACAAATAATATGGAAAAGAGGGAGTACTTTGATTACATCAGTACCGTACCATAATTATCTTCTAGTAATTAAATATATCCTATCTATGTAATTATGTCAAATTTAATTAGATGATTATATAACACTAATAAAGGTCATAAGTCCCATACAAAAAACTAATAAAGGTCATAAGATTTTAATGATGTTAGGAGAAAAAGAGAACCAATTTCATATCTTCTTGCAATTGGCTTTAATTATTAAGATTTATATCTAATACGAACTATTAATCTATATATCTATATAAGAAAGTTATGTATATGTTGACATATGCGTAGCTTTCAAATTAATGTTTGTCTAATTAATATCAATATCCTAATTAATAGTCTCAATACATTATTTTTAATTTTTATTTTTGGTTTTGTTTTTTTTATTTTTGTGCACAATAACAACTTTATTGCATCATTCTTCGTATATTTTATATTTAGTTTTTAAATAATTTTTATTTATAAAAAATAAATATAGATTCATAATATTTCGGGACAATGTCCGAGCCTAAAACTAGTAAAAATATATTTGGTATAACGAATTAAGTTTTTGTTTATAAAGAATTGTCTCAGCCCCAAGTCAAGTCCCTAAGCATCGATAATTACGAGAAAATTAAGGTATATAGCATGGGTACGTGCTAACCCCTTTGTCTCAATTTGTAATTACCATTGGTTGTTGAGGAATGTTAGATGCAAAGGTTGATAGAATAAAGAAACCATATATATAGTAATAGTAGTTGTGTGAAGCTATCATTTTTGTCATGTACGTCTTTTGCTTTTGATTCTTCTCTCTATGTCATGTTTGCTTGTCACATGTATGTGAAGAGTAGAAGAAAAGAAATATACAAAATTAAATTAATTTACTACTCCGACAGTTTGTCGTGTGTGTGTGTGTTTGGTGGCGTTTTGTGTTTGTCAACGGCAGTTCTATAAGTTTTATTCCAACAACAACTTAATTGGCAAGTATAGACTCGGTGGGTACTAGGGATGCAAATGGATAGGGTAGGGTAGGGGATGAGGACCTCATTCCCATACTCATATCCATTAAAAAATTTATCACCCATGCTCATATCCATCTGGGGATGAATTCTCATACTCATCATCATACCCATCAAATCACCGTGGGTATGGAGAATCCCCATGGGTAAAATATTTTACCCATTTCGTTACCCATTAAGGATCTCCGTGGAAATTTACATGGAGATTATTGCGAGGATGAGGAATTCTTGAAGGAAATTTTTTTTCCCTATTTCATTCCCCATTGGGGATCCCCGCGGAGATTTTCAAAAAAAGAATTGTAACAAGTAAGGTGTCAAATATACATACATAACAACATAATTGTCTAAATTCCAACAAAAAAAATATATCATGCAATAAAAATTCTTACTGCTAAGTGCTAACAATTATAATTAAGTTTCTACAAAATCATTGGCATGTGCAAAACGAAAAGTTCAAATTCAAAATATTCTTTAAAGTCACTATCTCTTTAAACCACTAAGTCATCAACTTTTTTCAATACTTTTGAATTCTAAAATATAAATATAGTTGTGAACAATTCAAAACAAAACATATAGTTAATTAACCAAATAAATTAAAATTATAAATCTCATTAAGAGGTTTTTTGTTATATGTATGAGTGTTTCGGAGTGGAAACTATGTAATATTATATAATATTTATATATAAATATCATATGGTGTATATATATATAAATAATAAATATCATATGGTGTATAAGCTGATATATGGGGATCCTCATGGGTAGATGGGTATCCCTACGGGAATTATCCGTGGGGATCCTCGTGGGTATATTTTATTACCTATCCACACCTCCATCCCCATTTAAAATCCTCATACCCGTACCCATTAAGGTAAATCCTCATCACCCGTGGGTATTCCCCTATTCATTTGCATCCCTAGTGGGTACCAGCCCTAGCTACAATTAATGGATAGACGACATCTTCACCGGATGTCCATCTCGGGTGTCCCATCATCGAGTCATATTTTTCTTAATTTTTTTTCAAATAATTGGTTAATTTTCTAGTATAGGAAAAAAAAATTCTTTGATAGGAAAAATCAAGCATATTATGATTTTGCCTAAAAAAAAAAAATCATAACCATCTCAACTTCAATCAGAACTTTTTTTCTTTGATAGGAACATTAGTTATAATTTATAAGCTGATTAAGCTTTTAGTTTCATTCATTTGTCTTTCTTTTTTTTTTCTTTCTTTTTTTGTTATAGTATTTAACCAATTGTGTTAAATTTTTTTGACCATGTAGCAAACTAGCTAGCAATTGTTGCATAATTTGGTAGAAGGAATAAGGAATTTATCTTAAACAAACTTTCTCACTTTTAAGTAGGGCTCAACCCGCACACGTTTGCACAAACCCATAGATCTTAGCCAATATTGATATTATCCCCAAATTAATCACATCCAACTAGGGGTGTCAATGGGGCGAGGGTGGGGATCGGGAGTAGGTCCCCGTCCCCATCTCTATTCAAAATTTGAATCCCCATCTTCATCCCTATCCCCGTCTAATCTCCGAGAGAAGGAGAATTCTTGTGGGAGTTTATTATTCTCCATATAGTTCCCTGCGTGGAATCCCCGTTCAAATCCCCATGAGAATCCTCGTGGCAAAAAATCGTCATACATATTACCTAAAAGAACAATGTACTTAAAAATAATCTAACATAAAAAGTAAGGTTTGAAATACATACGCCACAATTAATCCAAATTCTAACCAAAACAAAATACTAACATTTCATCCCCAATGAAAGTTCTTAACTCCAAATTATAATACTTGCAATTAAGTCTCAACAAAACTATTGCATGTAATATGCAAAATAAAAAGTTGAAGACCATCTTTAAAGTCGCCTTGTCTTTATCAACCACCGTCAACTTTCTCCTCATCAATGTGTATCATTACATATTTTCTAATACTATCACTACAAAAAAATTGCATTAAATAGCGACGGGCTATTTTTCGTTGCTATTTAGCTACGGGTCGGCGACAAGGGCCGTCGTTGACCCGTTGACTGTTTTAGCTACGCGGTTTGGGACGGGCGCAATTGCTACTTCTCCCCTGCCTTCCTCGAGCTCGGACGAACTGTCATGGCAGTTCGTCCGAGTTCGCCAACCCGAACAACAACAACAACCGTCGAAAACAACAAAAACAAACGACACCACTCACCTGGTGTTACTTCGAGCTCTCGGTCTCTCTCTCTCTCTCCCGCTCTCTTTTTATTCTTCTTCTTCCTCCTTCTCCTCCCGATCGTCTCCACTGTGTTGTTTGTTTGTTGTTTTTTTTTTGTTTCACCGAATGGAATAAGGTGGAAATTAAGTATTTGATGTCCTCGACTTTTGTTGTATTATTATTCTTTATGTCATTTTGGGTTGTACAGTGGGTTGAGTGAATAGTTTCATATCTATACATGCATGTGATGTTGTCTTTTCTTAGTTTCTACACTTAGGAATTTCTTGGAGAATTAATGCTTCCGCAATTGCATGATCATTGACTTTGAATGACCTTTAAATTGGATAATATATCAATACGTGGATGTGGAGAAATATATGGACGATAGGCTGACTAATACGTACTTAAGTCTTAGATCATGTGGATTAAGGCTTGAGTACGAGATTAGGCCGGGCGGTGCCTCTAGCCTCTCATCTCATGACCACCCTCTCTTCTTCTTCTTCTCCTCTCTCTCGCTGCCTCCCTCTCCCTCTCCCTCTCCCTCTCCCTCCCGCGTCTCTGCCTCGCCGCGCGTCTCTGCCTTCTCCTTCCCGCCGCCTCCTTCTCCCTCCTGCGTCGCCGCCTCGCCGCCTCCTTCTCCCTCCCGCATCTCTGCCTCGTCGCCTCACCGCCTCCCTCTTCCTCTCTCGCCTCCGATGTCCCTCTACGTCGCCTCATCTCCATCTGCCCCTCTCTCGCTGGATCTCCTCGCCACCGCATTGTTGCTGAGATCCACCAAAAATGTTTTTTTTTTTTTTAGATTTTTTAAAAGATTTTGATTTTTTTGTTGTTGTTGATAATTTTTTTAGGGTTTCTTTTATTTGTTTTGTTATGTTTTTTTAAAGTTTTTTTTTATACATCAATATTTAACTTTTTAAAAAAATTACTATTTTTTTAATTTTTTTATCAACCGGTCAAAAAATAGCGACGAGATTTAGCGACGAGACCCGTCACTAATCTCGTCGCCACTTCTGACACCCGTCGCTATTTTAAATGGCGACGGTACCTGTATCTTTTTGTAGTGTATATATACATGTAGTATCGAAGTTGATGTGCAAACAGTGCAATGCATACACCAAGGTTAATCAATAGCTATTATATTGTATTCGTCACATGGGAACTTGTAGAATTACCGCATAGTACGTATATATCTTTTTAAAAAAACATATATACTATACATTTTGGATTAATTATCATATGTTTATATTTTTATATTATATACTGCAATATGTTTCTTGGTGTACATCCTCTCCATCCCATTTCTAATATATATAATCACCATTTCCATCCCCATCCCCCGTATATACCCATATATATTTATTCCATTTAAATTATCTATACTCAAATGGTATTTCCCACTAGAATTCTAGTGGGGAAATTTTCCTCTCCATCCCATTTCTGTGCGGGGAATCAATTTCCTCCCCATCCCCCGTCCCCATTTTACACCCCTAACTCCAACGTAACTCCAACGTACTCATAGATATAAGGTTTTATTCCAAAAGGCTTAGTACTAAATACGAGGCGATTCACACTTATATACTTTTTTACGAAGTCGTATTTAATCAATTGGAAACCTTTTGTTTAGTAAGCATTCATGCATAAATGCATGACTATGAGAATGATGGTGCATTTGATTATTACAACTTTCCTAACTAACTTTGAGAGATTGGTAGTTGTAAAACAGAATTTGTTTTTTCCCTTTTTTGGTCAAAGTTGGAAGAGAAGATGAGATATACTATATGCAGACATTTGTTGAAGCCAACTTGACACTGTACTATCCCCAAGAAAAGATTGTTTGCAATAGTACTTGATTAGATAAAATGAGTACATGAAATAAATGCTACCAAATATTACATATTTATGATTGGTGCATGTTTTAAATGATCTTCATGATTGCTTGTATTATTATTTAGGTTGCTCATTCATGAATGCCATATTAATTGCCATATTCATTCAAACTATGAAAATTCAAAAGGAGAAGAATATATTCTCCCTCTGCCTACTCCTTTGTCTCCTATCAGTAATTAAGATTGTTAATCTACCAGTCTTACGGTCTCCACCTTAATTTTCTTCATCAGTCACTAGTGTTTCGACTTCCATTGACCGACCGATAGCGTCATAATTAACAACAATAGCAACAAAGCTTTAGTACCAAATTATGTAGATAGCGTCTCAATCCCTCTACTTATTCAATGCAATTCTAATTACTCAAAACAATCCATTAATTTTTTTTTTTTTCATATAGCTTGACAAAATCACTATCAATTAAATATGAAGAAGTTTTGAAAACAATGATTGGAGAAATCTATTGAAATCAACTTTCCAAGTTTCATTTTTTAAATTGTTAAAAGATAGTGGCATAACTATACAAGCAATCTTGACATTTATTTATTTATTTATTATTTTTTTATATCGGTTTTCTCGCGCCCAGGTATCCGAGGCTGGTGCCTCGATTAGTCCAGGACTCGAGGCGGGTAGGACCATTTGAGTGGGCGGTAACCCCTGACCCGGGGATAGCAATCTTGGCATTAATTGTCGAGTTGATTTCATTAATTAAGACATCTATATCATTTGTTGATACCAAGTACATTAAAACGAGTGGTGCCTTGTGTTCTGCATATGCACTCAGAGTTTGGGACCCAAACTCACTTGACTATCCAAGCATAGATTTATAAACAAGCCAAGTGTGAATTTTCAAACAAGCTAGGTTTCACCTAGGGACTTGAAAGGACTAAGTGTGGAGTCTAAACAGAAAACCCAACCCCTTCTTGTCTCTCAACTTTGTGATGAATTACCAAAAAGTTTTGGTTCAATGAGAAATTTGAAACTAAACTCATCCCACTTTTTTCTTTTAATAAGGGAATGCCAATTCATTACCCTTAAAGAATCTACTATTAATTAAGTTACCACACTTGCTAGCTATGTCACAACTTCTGCACATACTAATGCATATAATATCTAACAAGAAAATCTTGATTTCTAGTTCTCAAAATTGGAAGTGTTAATGTGTTGCATTTGAAATTTCTGAATGAGAAGAAAATCAGTCAAACCACAGTAACACTTCTGTTGCATTCAAAATTAATCACATAATCATGACTTAGATTTTGATGTCTTGTGAGCCAGAGATGATCCAAGGAATAAGACAGCAGTTGCATTTGTAGCTGTAGACTTGTGTAGTTCTACACACAAAAAAAAAAAAAAAAAAAAAAAAAAAGAGGTTCTGAAGTTAAAAACCTGTACATGAACTTCATGTACAAAGTAACACCTACTTATCACCGGAACAACAAAATGAGTTTGGGATGAAGTAGCAGAGACAATGGAGCACATAAACTATCAACTGATAGCAATATTATATGCTGTAACACGGTGTTGCTACGCATTGGCTATTACTGAATTTAATGTAATGAACTACTCATGCAGATCATGGTGAAATTCTTACTAGAATATGCCACTTTAATTTGTATGTGCAACAATACTGTCCTTGAAAACAAAGCTCTTTGCATACTTGTCCACTGTAACTGATCCACTCTTGCATGCCAAGCAATTAAAGAACAGTTGTAGATTTGATCTTGATATTGCCATTTTAGAAATCAAATTGGCATCATAAATCTTTGCATGTAAAGATGAAAATACAATTTGCGTCATCCTTTGGAAAGTTGAAAACACAATTTGATAGCTTACAATTCTGCCAAGCCAAACATATCCAAATCATTTTATCGCTGACAGACTTATATCATCATTTATGCAGATGATTAGCTTGGTTATTTCCAAATCCATACTATACAATTAAAAAAAAAAAAAAAAAAAAAAAAAAAAAAAACCTTGCCTATTATTTAGCAAAGCACTGCAAGAAAAAAAAAAAAAAAAGTTCACGAACAAGGAACTGTAATGCACAAAGTCATAGACTAACCACTATCACTTGGAGGACAAAATGGCAGAATGCGACTACCTCAATAAAACCTGTAGGGCTTGTTCTTTGATCCAAGTGATTTGGACTCTTCTATTTTATTTTTGCGCTTGAGCTTTGAAGTATCCTGCAAAATAAACCAACTGCTCATGCAATTGCGACTGGAATTTCCCCCATCTATCGAAAACTTCTTGCTAGAATCCCCAAAAAATGCTGAAGGACAAAACTAAGCTTCTTTATGCTGTTGGATCAAGTTCATTAGACTAGATCGACATCTAGGTGTGTGCATCTAAAGTGCTCCAGTATCTTTGAAGAGAAAGGGTTTCAATTCGAAGTGTTAGTGAACTCGATTATATGACTTAATATTTTGTAATAACTTTTGTAAGCATGGGAACTAGACTGGACAGGATTTTTCTTCAAAGGCCGTGCTCGGTTAGCTCCTCAAACAAGCTGAGTTTTAGTGGCAAGAACTTACTATTTTGATTTTTTTTTTTTTTATCATCAAAAATCAGCAAACCAAGCAAAAGTAGATTACGTAACTTCAGTTCACAAGTCAATTATGGAGAATGAAAAAAAGCTAAATATTTTGTCCAAATGCCTAAGGAGGCTAATGAATTATACCTGCGAAAAGAAAGAATAATTCCGAGGGGATCTTGGAATTGTAATTTCTTGGCTGCGACATGGTACTACTGCAGAGACAGATAAAAGGTCAAAGAAAGAGATATACTTCCCCCAACCCTCTAATGAGTTGAATTAGAAATAAAGTTTCTGACTGAATAGTACCCAAAAAAAAAAAAAAAAAAAAAGAGACTGGACAACAAATTGAAGTACCTGAGGCTGAATCCGAGCCAAGTTTCTTAACACCATTTCGTGACGGAAAAAGCTTAGAGATTAGTGATGATGATTTGCGAGAATTTGAGCGTATTAAAGGTGGCACACCTTCCTTCTTGAGTTTGTAACAAAACTGCATATCTTTAGGTGCAACATATTTACCAATATCCCTGGCAATTGATACAGCAGTTAGTAAAGTATCATAACCAACCATCAACAATTCAAATTGACATGAAATAATTTTACTTGACGAAATCCATTGGATCAGCATATAGGTAATTAACTCTTTTCAACTGAAAGCGTGATCAATTCTAGAGATGGATAAAGCAGAAGAGTACCTTGGAACTACATTCGATTTCTCCACTTCAGAATTCTCTGATCCAAATAGAGTATTTAGGAAGTACGTGTCAGTGCATATTGTAAATAGTTCATCCAACAACTATTTAAGTTTCTACATAGTTCAGAGAACAAAAAAAAGAGGAAAGTGCAAGGAATTGAAGTATGTACATACTCGGTAAAATATAATTTGAGTTATATCTTTGTAAATCTCCATCCAATCTCAAATTAGAGAGAACAAGATTTTGTGCATGGCTTTGGCATGTGAGTAGTCTCTGCACATTCATGAAACATAATTTAAGTAGTCCATCATGTAGCCTAATTTAATGGTATATATCGGCCATTAATAACGGAACAACATCTAATTTTCAACAGTACTTGTTTTTTGCAATAATACCATATATACTAGTGTCATTACCACAATTATATTTTTTGGATAATCAATTAAATAAAGTACTAACCTGTTTCAAGCAATCAATACGAAGCGGCGTGTCTGAAAATATATTTGGCTCATGAAGGCGATATTCAAGATTCGTGTAAACGCTGCCAAGATGATCGACCACGGTCACCATGGCTCTGCATATGTACTCCTTTGTGTTCTCCATGACCCTGAATGGGATGCAATCTTTTCTTGATTAAAATCTCAAATGATATCCTTTTGAATATTCATTAATACACAGCATACTGAAGTATTTCAAAATGAATAATGATAATGACTGATGCACCTCAGGCATGATCATAAAAAACAACTGATCCATTTAAATTTCATTCTTGAATAAATGTTACATTAAACTTTCTTATCAATTCTTTAACTTCCATATATCATCTTAAACCGAATAGATAGATTTTGCTAGTTTTTTTTTTTTTTTTTTTTTTTTTTAAAAATTTAGAATTGCAATGCAGAGCTAGTTACTTACATTGTCCTTCGTTTGGCCTTCAAAAATGAGCTCTTATAGTAATCAGCAGCGAAGTAGAGCTGCGACCGCAAACCTTTAAGCTCCTGCAATCATAAACATTAAGAAATTGAATCGAACTCTTTACAACTACCCAAATCTACATAGACTATGTATGAGCTAAGATTGTGCATACTCGTAAAGAAGCGTAAAACCGAGCTTCATCTTCGGCAACCTCAGCTCCCAGGCCGTTGCAAAAATATGATTTGGACACATGGGACTCAGATTCAGTGTCATTAACACTCGATTTGCTATTGTTCTGAATGTTATTAGTCATTACGTTATGTGTTAACACCTTCACTTCTCTCTCTCCCTCTCTCCTCTCTCTCTCTCTCTCTCTCTCTCTCAAATCTATGCAGCATTATTAGTATTACTATCAATGACAAAATAAATCTCTCTTGCTTTCAGCTTCTCTTTTTTTCTCACCAAAATCTACGTAGTGTTGGGGATAAAAAAAAAAGGCAATCTTACTTTCACTTTCTATGTGATATTTCTGCTGCTCCTGCAGTCCCCTCAACGCGCGGCAGAGAAACACTAAGAGATGAATAGATACAAACACAGGCCATTAAGATAGAGAATCCATTCTCTTCACATCTTTTTGCCGACAATAAAGTTAATAAGCCAAAAATATTTCAAGCCCGTGATTTTGTGTCCCTAGCACAATCACATTTCTCTGCTTTAATCTTATTTGGACTCACCTCCTTGTTAAGTCTGGTAAAATCTCTCTTTAACATGTCACATGTTTGATGTCTCACATGCAACTTTGCAATTAATCCAAACCGACCTTGTGGAAAACCCATATAAAGGCTTCTTTGTCCAACAGACTTATCTCGCAATTTTTATTCTAAAACAAAGATTAGTGAACAATTATCGACACATTTCAATGCGAAGAAATCAGAAACTTACTAGTCTAACGGTCAATCGGATAAAAAAATATGCATAAACAGCACAGTCATTGAAATAGGGCTAAATGCAGACATACATTTGGCTGACACTTTGCAAGTCAAAGTTTCTGATGCCAATTTGATTTCTAAAATGATAGTTAGCATCAAGAGCACACCCTTAACTGTTTTATGATTGCTTCCCAAGAGCGGATAGATCACAATGAACAAATACACGGAGAGTTAGGAAACAGGCTTGCAGCACATTCAAGAGTGGCCTTTTCCGGTAAAAATTTCAGAAACCGAAAGATTGAAATTGACTTGAAAGGATTGGCGCAAGAGTGGTTCACTTCACGCCATTTCGTTAACAGCCAGTGCGTATTCTGTTGATGCATCAAATATCGTTGTGACCAGAAGTGTTCAATTATGTCTGCCACTTCAGTCCACCTCATTCTGTTGTTCCGGCAATAAGTGTTACTTTGTGCAAGAAGTTAATGTACAGACTTAAATACCACATATCACACCCGCTGCCGACTAGAATTAGTTCGGGTTGGATATGCTACTCCATGATAGTCATCAGGCCCATCTTCTTCATCGGATGATAGAAGGGAAGAGCCCATCCAAGCTTTAAAGCCTTCATTAACTCGCCTTTCGACCTCAGGTGACACGTCCTGAGGAGCCGCCTCCAACATCTCAAGGCCAAAATTTCGACCAACATACTCACCTTCATCTAGAATTACAGCTGCTTTTCTTCGCAGGAAGAAAGCAGTGCCTCCATACAGTAAAACAAGTCCCCATGTCGCAATCTCATAACACCAAAACAAAGGCACGGAGCAGCTGCTACCGAGTGTTAGGAGGCTTGAACCAAGTAAAAGTGCAAGAAGACCAAAGATGACTGCAAACACAATATTCAGAATGGCCAAACAACGAACACCACCTGCATAAGGAAATAAGAAGGTCAAGATTACAAGGAAAAAAAAAAGGCAGGAACCAGCATCCTTGATTTCAAAGAGTCCATATTGGAAAAAACATGATAATCCAGGGGAGCGACATTCTGGCAGATAATCTTTGCAGACAGAATCTATTTCAATTATCAAAGTCCTGAGAAATTGCCGATAATGCTTTTCATGGGATATAGAGCGAAAGAAAATCATAAATCAAGTCACCGAATTCACATGAAACAATCAATTGCAAAATAGGAACTCTTGCACGAAAAGTGAATAGCATCCATATTCAACTAGTGGGAAGTTGATGGAGCCATGGTGGAGTTTAATAGGGAGTCCATTTCCAAGTCCGCTAGAATGCATATAAATCTTTCCCAAGTACCAAAGTTACATTTTTATTATGAGATAGGTCCAGAGGACAATCTAAAGTAATACTCAGTGGAAGGTAAGCAGACAATCTTAAAGATAACTGAGGTACTCTCTGTACACTCAATTGGAATAACAAGGGAGATTATCAAGGCTCATTTTTTAATGAGGTTCCTTCCAAGTCTAATATGGACCTTGGGTGGTTTCTAGAATTGTATATGAGAGAAATGACCTAGCTTCAGCAAGCCAAGTACCGCAGACTTTAATTAATATCTATAAAATTTCAAGATTAAGAAGACATTCATCAGAAATGATCAGTAAATACATGTTCAGCATACCCCTTCTTGATGCACAGTAATTGTTCTCCACTACCACAAGGCAGCAATGTCTCGCTGGTGCAGAGTACGCAACGAGGATTCCTGTATAATCAAATAAATGAACAAAAGATTCAGAAAATGATGCAAGTAAAAGATTGTAAAACGTGGGGAAAAAAAAAAAGATGAAGATCACATATATATAAATATATATATATATAAACAGGAGTTTTCTAATAAAAAATCAATTTGTTAAGAAAAAAATTCTAGAAAAAACAAAAACACAGATTTCTGTTTAGCACATAGACCAGGACAAGAAGATGCACTGGAGCAACTGCTCGATGCTCACCGCTAGGAATATGCAATTTGAACATCCATGATATCTCAAGACATATTGCGCCCAACAAACAAACCAGTTGATCGCATTTTCTAAATGGAAAATGATAAACTATTTAATGATTAAAATTACTGAAGGTATCCCAAATATATATATATATATATATATATATATAAAAAGATATTCATTTTTTTTACTATCCATGGGTGTCTATACCTTTTTCAGCGCCCCTTTCTTTGGTCCGACTAATCCCGCGGGAATTAGTCGAACAACCCAACCTCAACCATTTGAATCCTCTTGAAAACTGCAATTAATCCTTAGTCTACTTCAGTATGTTGATTCCTATATTATCAGGCTTCAAAAACGGAATGACATGAATGTTGGTAACCGCCTTCACGAACTACATTACCATGAGCACAAACCACATACCCGCCTTCTTGGGGATCATGGATTTTGTGACGAATCATAGCGGAATTCCCAAAATCATAGTCACACGAATTAAACCCAAAGGAAATAAAACACAAAGAAAACAATAACACACGAAGTTACGTGAAAAACCCCAAAATCAGGGAAAAAAACAGGCAAGAAACAAGGTATCGACTATCAATAGTTTAGTACACAAAGGAAAACCCTCCTCTATCTAAACCCTCGATAGAAACCCCAAGAACAAGATCACTCAATCTCCTGTGTACACAACCCGTACACTCGGCTCTCAACCCACCTCAACACTATGCTTTCACAACTCGCATAACACTCTATTCCCCGTCCCATACCATGTGCATATATGTGTGTGTGTGTGTGCGCGCGTGCACCAACACATTATTTAGCAACTCAACAATGGACTATACTGATTTCACCTCAAGAAAATGGAGTAATTACTCAAAAAAGATCAAAGAATTGATATTTAATACGATATGTTTATGCAACATTGAGGGCTGCAAATATTAGCTCGATATGTATGTACCCGACCTCCCTTTGCTCGACCATCTCTCATGGCCCATGCCATGACCAAGGTAGTTACTTAACCACCACCTTTACCAAAGTAGTTACATAACTACTTGATCCTCCACGAGTCACGTTTTTGACTTGGTCCATCAAGCCAATGCCACCTTGCATATGGGAATGAGTCCACCTTGACTTAGTCCATTCATGTCCAAGTCATGCCAGCATTGCCTGAGTCCGTGCGTTCACCCTACCAGCACGCGCACCTTGCTCCCATGAACGCCCGCGTCGCCTTTCGCTCGAGTACGCGTGTTTAACCCATTTGTGTGTATGCTGTAGCACATACGTGTATTACCGTCACTCATATGCGTGTTGGACGCGATACGTGCATGCATGCCTCTTCGCTACGCGCGTTGGCAACATGAGTGCATCGCACCCAAATGAATATCATGTTCAGCATCAAGTCCACCACCACGGTTCAAAGAATTGTCGAGCCCTCCGAAACTCAGATATATGCTAGGAATTAGGCTGCCCAGCCAGCCTTTCACGGGTCCACTGTTGAGGGGCTAACAAACCTCCCCCGACCAAGATATTCAATGCCCTCATCGAACTGCTTGGTTGTTCCCGCTTCAGGTAGTCCACAATTTCCTTCTCGAACTGCCATAATGTAGTATCCTTTTCCCACGTAGGCTTCTCCACATCGACCCACTTTATTTGATAGAAAATTCGTCGGTTCATCTTGCCCTGACTACACATCTCGTGGCTCAAAATATACTCAATTTCACCAGCAAATTCCTTACGCACCACGGGTGGAGCTCGCTTAGCTTCACCCCGTGTTCCATCCCCCTGATCTGAATGGTAAGGCTTAAGATATTTAACATGAAATGTGAGATGTACATTAAGCCTCTCGTGTAGCCTAAGTCGGTAAGCCACCCTACCAACACGCTTGATGACCTCAAACGGGCCACCATACCTTGGAACCTACCTTATGTGGGTCTTCTTCTTGCTGAGCTTCTTCCATATCTGGGGAATAAGCTTCGGCAATACCTGGTCACCGACCTGAAACTCCAAGGGTCTCCGATGTTGGTCAGCATACTTCTTCATTCGACAAACAACCTTGTTCAAGTTGTCCTGAGCTGCTTCTCTCAAATCTTGCTTGTCTCGAGCAAATCGGTAAGCCATAGGGCAGGAACCCATCGACTTAGACTTGGCTACTTCATGGGGAGTAGCCGGCTGTTGTCTCGTCGCCACCTCGAAGGGACGCATTTTCATAGAAGAGCTTCGATGGAGATTGTAGCAGAATTGCGCCATGTCCAGCAAATCAACTCAATTGGACTGACTAGCATTGGCGTAATGCCTCGAGTACTCCTCCGGTAAGGCATTTATCCTTTATGTTTGTCCATCCGTTTAAGGATGGTTCCCGGTAGAGAACTTCAGCTCCGACCCAACAAGTTGAACAATGCAGTCCAAAACCTTCCTGTGAATTGCGTGTCTCGATCACAAATTATGTCCTCCGTGGTCCCCCAATACTTCACCACGTATCTGAAGAACAGCTTTGCAGCCATGTCTGCATTGCCGTTCTTAGGGCAACAATGAATGTCGCATACTTTGAGAATCGATCAACAAGCCTACCTCCTTTCGCCTCTCCGTCTTGTCTTGCTGGCACACAAGACATGTTCTCACATACAAGTCCACGTCCTCCTCCATCCTTCGGCCAATAGAAGGAACGGGACAACAAGGCATAAGTCTGCTCCATGCCTAGATGCCCTACTCACTATGTATCGTGAGTCTCCCTCAAGAGTTCTTGTCTCAGTCCTCCAGTACTTGGTACATATGAGCGTCCCCCTTTGGCAAAAAGGACCCCATCATCGCACTAGAACCGTCTAGTGATCTGCTCCGCTACTTGCTTCACCAGCCTTACACAAGCTGGATCCTTGCTCGTCTCCTTAATTCGAGGCAAGAAATTACTCTCAAATACTAAAATAGCCGAGACCATCTCGGTTACTACCTTCCAACCCAACGCATCAAGGACAGAGTTAAGCCTACAAGGCTTGTACTCGAACCGCAAGTCATACCCCGCCAAGAAGTCTAACCATCTAGCCTGCTTTCGTGAAAGCTTCTTCTGGCTCACGAAATAAGTGATGGTAGCATTGTCTGTCCGCACCACAAAGCATGTCCCCAACAATAATGCCTCCAAATCTGGAGCGCATCTATCACAGCAAGCATCTTTTTTTCATGGGCTGAATACCTCTGCTCAACATCCTTCAACTTCCTGCTTTCGAATGCAATGGGACCGCCCCAAAGCTCTTGCTGACACGTCTGTGTGCACTTCGAATGACAAGTCGAAGTTTGGAAGGCCCAACATTGGTTCTGAGGCAATGACATGCCTCAAGTCTGCCATAGCTTGGTTGCACTTCTCCGTCCACGCCTAAGCTCAATATTTCTTTAGAAGATTTGTCAGTGGTGCCACCCTCCTTGAGTAGTCCTCCACAAACCGCCGATAGTGGTTGGCCAAGCCAGGGAATGAACTCAGCTCCAGGACTTTTGTGGGATTTGGCCACCCCACAATTGCTTGAACTTTCTCCGGATCCATCTGCAACTTTCCCTGGCTTACAACATGACAAAGAAAAGTGATGGTTTGCATGGCAAACTCACACTTTTCCTTCTTCACAAACAAATGGTTAGCCCTTAAGGTAGTCAAAACCAGCCGTAAGAGATCCACATGATCATGGAGGTTTTGACTATACACAACAGTGTCGTCCAAATACACGATTACAAATCTATCAATATACTTCTTAAGTACATCGTCTATCAAATGACAAAATGTAGCAGGGGCATTTGTAAGATCAAATGGCATGACTAGGTATTCAAATGAACCATACCTCGTCACCATTGCTGTTTTCGGCTCGTCACCCTCTGCAATGCGAACTTGATAGTATCCCGATCGTAGGTCTAGCTTCGTGAAGTAAGATGCACTGGACAAAACGGTCGAATAGATCACCACCAAGGGAATATGATACTTGTTCTTGACGGTGAGCTTGTTCAGCGTCCGGTAGTCGACACACATCCGCAAGGACCAATCATGCTTCCGCTAGAACAAGACTGGGGTTCTACAGGGTGCTTTAGACAACTAGATGAACTTTGCATCCAACAACTCTTCCAACTGTTTCCTTAGCTCCTTCAACTCATTGGGAGCCATTATGTAAGGGGTATGTTGCGCGCACAGGCATGGCACGACACGAACAAGGCATGGCATAGCAAGGCTTAGCACAAGCAAGCCTTGACAAGGCAAGGTTTTGGCACAGGCAAGACTTAGCAAGGTTTGACAAAACTTGACTTGGGCAAAGACCAAGTCAAGGTAGTATGATTGGTCTCACTTTGTGATATTTCCTATTGGAGAGCAGGAAACGACTTAACATTTATATTAAAGGGAACCCCTCTCCTTTAAGGGTGACATAGGTAGAGACTAAGGTAAGGCTTGGGGCACTTGACTAAGCCTTGCCCATGCATGTGGATGGCAAGTGAGCACCCACATCAGTGGCACTGGGCTCGGCGGGCTCCGGCTAGGTGGACCAGAGATGGCTGACACCACGGGGCAGACTCATTCGGAGATGGTGGCTAACACGAACCTTGGCTTGGCTTGAAACTAAGTCAAGGCATGTGCAAGCAAGGAGACTTGTCGGTTATGCTAGGTGGCATGAAGAAAAACGTGACTGGTTGAGTCAAGAACAATGTAGGCATACAAGGCTTGACTAGGTAATTGAGCACGAGTTTGGCATGGAGAGCATGACCAAAAATCTAGCAGTTGAAACCGAGTCTAATGCTAGGTGGAACGAGTTGTACCAAAGAGGCTGGTAGTTATGGACTACTAGGGCATGTGGCGTTGTATGAGCAATGCAAGCATGGCCATGCTAGAAGCATGACGACTAGTGAGTTGTGGTTTGTTTTGTTAGTGGGTTAATGGGTGGACAGGTGTCCCTCAATCAGTTATGTAACTACCTAGTATGCTGAGAAATTGTATATAAGGTGAACTTGTTCTTGGGGAAGAATAAATGAAAAAGGATTTTGTAATCCCCTGGTTGAAAGCCCCCTAGTTGAAAGCAATAAAGCTCCCATTGTGTCTTATGCCTAATTTGTGTGGTTCACTGCATTATATTGTCTACTTCGTGTGTCTTGAGCGAAGGGAGGTTGAGTACCCTTAGTAAAAAGGGCAAAGAGTGCTGAGCTAGGTTGGAGCCTAGTGTACATCACGAGTTGGTGTCAAAGTGAAAAATACTGAGGTAGTTCCTTAGGCATAACTCCTGGTCTCGCGGCGGCCTACAACGTCACCTGTCCTAGTAGTTACCATAACTACCAGTCTCATTGGCCCAACTCGTGCCACCTAGCATTAGACCCGGTCCCAACTGCTAAATTCTTGGCATGCTCTCCATGTCAAACTCGTGCTCAATTACCTAGTCAAGTCATGTATGCCCACATTGCTCTTGACTTAGTCAGCCACGTTTTTCTCCATGCCACCTAGCATAACTGACATACCTTCTGCTTGCACGTGCCTTGACTAGGTCTCAGCTCAAGCCAAGGTCCTTGTTAGCCCTCGTCTTTGAATGGGTTTGCCCTTTGGTGTCAGCCACCTCTGGTCCACCTAGCCGGAGCGGCGGAGCCGAGCCGATGTGGGTGCTCACTTGCCATCCACATGCATGGGCAAGGCTTGGCCAAGTGCCCCAAGCCTTACGTTAGTCTCTGCCCATGTCACCCTTAAGGGAGAGGGGTCCCCTTAATATAGATGTTAAGTCGTTTCCTGCCCTCCAATAGGAAACATCACAAAGTGAGACCAATCATACTACCTTGCTATGTCATGCCATGTCCCTATCATGCCATGCCCATGCTAAGCGAAACATAACTATCGAATGCATGCCCGTACGCGTGAGTATGTGTGAACCTTCACGCGCTATCTCGTGCGTCCGCCCCCACATGCGTTTGTATGCATGCGAGTGCGCGCGTAAGCGCGCATCTACTCTATGTACATGCGCACGACTCCCATCACTCGCATGTATGCTTCCACGAACATGTGCGTTGTCCGTCACCGCACTATTCGTGTTGCGTGCACGCATGCCTCTACGCTACGCGCATTGGCGGCATGCTCGCATCATCTCCTTGTAAGCCTCCTCCCAACACCTAAGTCCACCTCCAATGGTACAAGGAACTCCCGAGTTCACCAAAACTTGGACATTGCTAGGTATCCCCGCTGCCCAGCTCAGCCTTCACTCTTTCAAGCTACTGAGGGTCTAACAACCATCCCCCAACCACTATATTCGATGTCCTCATCAAACCATGCACCTCAGCCTGTCCTCCAAACCATTGCCCACCAAGGCAACTCTGTTGCAGCCCATCTTTCACCTGTGGTGCCAACAGGTTTGGTCCACTACTTTTGCCCCCACTTCGCATTGCTGGAACAAAGAATGGCTTCTTATCATCCATGATCAATACGCCTCTAATTGATGGAATCACAGGAACACGTCCCACCACCAAGAAATCATTTCCTGTAATGACTTCAAATTCGTCCAAGGGAGCAACAATCAAATTCACCTTGCTCGACCACGAGCCAACTTGAATGTCCACATCCGAAGCCACCCCTCTAGCCTTCTTAGCCTCTGAATTCATTGTCTTTGATCATGCTTGAACTCTCGGCAAGTTGCAAACCAAGCCTCCAAACTTATTTTTTTGCCACGAAGGAATGCGTAGCTCCCAAATCGATGAACAACACCTTCACTATCTGAATGTGGCTTTGAGCCTCCACAAATATCAGTCCCACTGATGTCGTGGCTTTTTGTACTTGCACCATGTTTAGTAACTGCAAAGGATTCATCCGTACCTTAGGATCATCATCAGTAACAAGAGCATTCAATTTCTCCTTCTTTGGGTAGTTCTTAGCTCGATGAGGCCCATCACAAATGAAGCGGCCCTTTTTTTTGCCATCGCCTTGGCATTGAGAGCCTTAGACTTGGAAGAAGTCTCGTCCTCCTTCCTTGAGCCTCCAGCTAGATCCTTCCATTTGTACTTCTTTTCCTTTCCTTTTGCTTCAAGGGTAGAAACACTCATCTTGTAATCAACAAGACTATCAGTAGCAGTTATTGCAGATGACAAGTCCTTCACACCTTGCCTTCGCAGCTCCGACTGCGCCCAACCCTGCAATCCGGTGGTCAAGTTGAAAACCTTATCCTTCTCGGTCATGTTCTTAATGTCGAGGAGCAAGGAAGAAAATTCCTTGACATACTCCCTCACTGTGCCATTTTGCTTGAGTTTCTTCAATGCTTCACGAGCTTGCCACGCTGCATTCGTTGGCAAGACCTGATCCCTAAGCTCTTGCTTCAAGGAATCCCACGTTGACATCTTCAGTCGCCCCGCCTAAGCATCGTCCTCAACTCTGGTTCACCACTGTAGTTTCACATCACCATCGATAAACATGGATGTAAGGATCATCTTCAGGTCATTTGGTGTAGGGACAATAGAGAAGTACTGCTCCATGTCCCAAATGAAGTTCTCCAACACCTTTGAGTTTCTAGCTCCCTCGAATTTCTTCGGTTCTGGAACCTTTGGTTTGGGTGCCTTTGCTTCACTGGAATCAACACCGCTGCACACGGCATGCTTCAACACTCCAACATCATCATTGAGGTCTTGGATGACCTCTACGCATTTGACACCAATCACTTACACGTCCGTGTTCAGCCCTCCAAACTGATTCTCTAGAGTCGAAACATCACCAGGGAGTGCCTCCATTCTCTCCACCTAGAGACAACCAAATCTCTTCAAAGTATCCAGCCGCACCAAGACTGTGGGATTATCATCCTCTCCAGCCTCATTTATTGCTGCATCCATACGAGCGAGACCTTGCTCCACCTGAGCAAGCCTCTCCATCAAAGCATCCAAAGTAGCTCCTCCTGTTGCCGTTGCACTTGACTGTTCCCAAGCCTTCGTAACTTGGGCTCTAATACATATAATTTCAAGTGTATGTACAAATACTGGGTAAACCAAAAATTTCCTTAGCATAAAAATGTAATTTTGTAAGGATTCAATAAAAATAAAAATAAAAATAAAAATAAAAACAAGACAGGTAAACCAAAATAACAGGGAAAAGAAAACATAAGACCACCTAAGACAATATATAAATATATTATCCAAATAACAACAATTAACAACTTACACGGGTCAAAGAGCAACTGAGACTAAAGCACTATTTTTCCTAAGTCATATGAACTAGAGGATCAAAGATCAGCACTCTGGCCAAGGTTCTTGCCACCATTGAGTAATAAACACCTTATTCTGCATTATATTTGAATGTTTAAAAACTGGACAGTAGGTCCTTGTTATAAATTAGGAATGCCGATGACATGAAAATGTGATCGTGCATAGAAATAAACTCCACATTTTAAGACAAAATTTGAGAAACAAAATATTTAAACGATATATAAAGTAAAAAGTATCGTTGATTCTGGTGAGGCCGGCTTACCTTCTATTCCAACTATACCTTTTTCTCTTTTTCTTTTTCCTTTTTTTTTAATGGGAAACAACCATTGTATTAGTAATGAGAATTACAATTACAACAGCAAATGAAAAACAAAATGTAAGTTCAAGTAAGCAATAGACCTAACCCAACTCCCAATATAATTCATCTCATTCAACATCTATATGCCAATTTCTAATCCATTCGTTAAGAGTAAAACCGAGGTTTTTCCGAGCCACTATCCCGGTCGGCACCTGATATTTTATGAAGTCCCCTTCTCTTCCATGGTGACATCTTTATCCTTTTCTTTTTCAACACAACCAGTTTTTTCCCAAATCATGTCCCCTTAATAATAAAGGGAAATTCGGGTATTTACAATCATTTGTAAGTGAGTTGATAAAAGCACCTTGTATTCGCACAATGCGCTTGCGTTTGCATATGCACAAGCAGCACAACTGACTCAACTATTTATTAATTCTTATGGGTCATTTATAGTAATTGAAAGTAAATTTCAAAGATCATTGAAAATAACTAAAAACATTCTTGTTATTCGCAAGGATCCCCTTCAAAATATTTTATATTTTATTAGAAACTCACCCACCTTCCTAATCTATTGCCCAGGCGATGGGCTTCCAAACCGCCTAAGCGTGGCCTAGACGATACCTTGAAAACACTGACAGAGAAGATGAGAAAATTTCAAAAAAAAAAAAAAAAAAGAAAAAGACAAAAGAATGAGAACATTAAGATAAAGAAAAAGAAGTACCTAGAGTTTGAGACCGCATTCAAGTGTTGCGAGAGAAACATGTGCTTAAAAGGAAATGGGGCCATTGTTTGGAACAAAAGTCATATTTAAAAAAAAATAACGAAAAAATGAATTTATTGCTCACTAGACTAGTTTGGGACAAGCTAGTCCAGCAACACTTGACTCGTAAAATTTGACCAAAATCATAAGAATCATATCAATTGTGGGATTCGACAACAAATTAAGCTTATGGTCAATTTGGAATTTTTGCCTTCGATCCAATCAAATCAATCGATATGTTTGGGATTTGACTGAAACCATAGGATTCAACTTAGAAATCATAAGATTTTAACAACTATGCATGAAAGCACAATTGTTTTTCATTTTTTTCTTCATTCTATTTTTTTCTAATTTTGTAGAGGTCTTTGATTAAAATTAAAGTAAATTATTGGAATATTTACAAACTTCCATCAGACTCCTTTGTCCAAAGCAATTAATTGTGCATCACATCCGAACGTGTTCATATCCTAGTTCTGATATAATGAATATAAAGACCTCATTTACTAAAATTACAATTTAATGAAATTTTAGATTTTTTTCCTTTTTTAATGTTCATTGTTCTGGCCCTTGGATCAAAAAGGTTCTTTGCTGACTCATACTCCTATCAATGTACAAGTCAAGATTGGAACATTAATTCAAATTCAGGTAGAGATCGTGGTCTTCCTGAGCCAATCTAATATATGTGACATAAGACTCAGCCTAAGGTATCAGAGACCAAGTGATTTAATAACAACAAATGACAGAACTCACACGGAAAAGAACATGCTTGTAGTGGAAAATGAAGTAGAATACTCCTAAAAATTTTAAATGCAAACAATTGGAGAAACGATTCCAAATAATTTATATGATAAACATAATATGCACAAGAAAGTTGCAGGTTTTCAAAAAAATAAAAGGAAACTGAGACTGAAAACCTAAGAAAAGTTGCACTGGCAGTTAGAAGAGTAGAACAAAGACCAAAGCACAACTGCAAGCATGAAACGAGAATTTTGCTACAAGCATCTTGGTATCCAACAATACTTTCTTTACATTTTCCTTTCTTATTTTTGCTTTTTTTTTTCCTGTGATAAGTAGCATGGCGATTGTTAATGGAAACTGCTCCATAAAATCGCTATGAGCGGGATTGGATTCATATTGCAAATCTTAAGTTTTTCAGATTTATCTTCAATAGAGTTGCAAACACATAATTATTGGAGAATGAAACAATACACTAAATAAACTTTGTAGAATGTTGAAAAGCCGACAAATAAAAATGAGTGTGAAGAAAATCAAAACTTGTCAAACATATACATGACAAACTTTGTAATTAAATTTTACAAGTCATATACAACAACATAGCCTTAGTCCCAAATTAATTGGTGTTGGCTACATGGATCAAACTCTTCCATTGTGCTCGATTTAGTGCAAAATTTATTTTATTTAAATATGAAAAATTCTAAAATTTCTAAGTGGTTAGAATTTTTAGTCACACTTGTAGAGTCACGTGATTTTCATACATGTAGAGCCATGATGTGAAAAGTCGCGTCTCTTTCTTTTTGCACGTGTAGAGATACGTTCATTGGATTTCTACCAAAAGTCGCACTCGTAGATTCCTACCTTTTGAAATTCTTTAAACATCTCAAAGGTAGACAAAGAAATAACTCGCTGGTTGAATTTTTAGAGAAGTGAAAAGTCAGTGTTATCTCTTCACTTCCACTTTTAGATTGTGGATATAAGATTGTACTCTATATTGGTAGTACAATCACTACTGTAGGAATTCTAACGGCAATGCAAAAACACGTAAATCATTAGGATTTGAGGTAAGTTTTCTATTTAATTCTTCCGGTGTATGCATGATATGTATGTTTATTGTTTGTTGATCAAATCATGCATGTTAAAATTGGTCAAAGCCAAAGGTCTCGCACATACAGAAATATCATATTAGAAATAATAAGAATATATTAATCATAAAGCTCTGACATGTGTGATAAAAGCATCACGAGCTATAGGTTTTGTTATTGGATTTACTACCATTTGCATTGTAGGTATATATTCTAAGGACACTTCTTCTTCTTTTTTGCGACGATATCTCTAATGAAATGATATTGCAAATCTATGTGTTTGGTTTTTCCGTAATTTTTGGGATCTATAACATAGGCTAATGCAGCCATGCTATCACAATTAATTATCACAAGATCACTAGTGTTTGTGACAACTCCCAAATTGTGAAAAAAACTTCCTTAACCTAATAACTTCTTGCTCAACATCATAACTGTTGGGGCATGTGCCCTAGGTCAATCTATAAACATTGTTTATCTTATAATTTTAGTTAATAAAATTGAGATTTTCATTTGTTGTTTTATTATAAGTGATTGCATGTTTACCTTATAGTAAGATCCATGGGTATTTGTTGAAATATCTTAAATGTCCCTAATCGGTCATTATACTGGGAAGCATAATGAATTAAGTCTAATGTGATCTTGATTGATTGTCATGTGATGATCATGCATATAGGGATACGAATCGAGATTATGAGTACTTGTTAGGGAACAAGGTACTGAACCGACCCGCCATGAGAACACTGCATGGATTAAGTCATAGGTGTTACTCATGATAGGTATATCATTTAAGGTGTATTTGGTTGGGATGACTAAAAGGTTAATCCTAGGATTAACTTTTAGTCGAATGTTCGCTTAAACGGACTAGGTAGTGAAACGGATTACAGAGCCTTGTATCCATGAGACTAAATAAAGTGAACCTCAATCCACTCACTAGCTAATCCAACCTAAGGAAAGTGTTATTTCTCATTTTGACCTCACTTGTTTTAAAACACTTCACACTATATACTTCATCAACGTTTTTGGTCTCCCCACCTCAAAACCGAAATCAATCTCTCCTCAAAATTGAAAACGTTGAGCATCTCCTCATCTCTCGTTTGGCTCTATCTCATCCCTTTCCTTTATGGTCCTGCGCCTATGGCTACATTTTTTGTTGATTTCCTAACTCTTCGACAGAAAGCACGAATGCTTACAACGTGCTGCGATGAGTTAAGCGGCTTAGCACCAATTCTTGATTATTGAACTCTTTTTTAGAGGTTTGAGATCGCGAGTGAGGTGAGTTCGGTTGTGTTGGGGTATTTATATAGAGAGGGGTAGAAACGTCATTTGGACTAAACCACTTAAACTCCAATCAACCCAACCGAACAAGTCCCCACATTTGGATTACCCTTAATCCATAGCCAACTAACCCAAAGCAGCTTAGTCCAACCCTATCAATCAAGCCTATCAACCCAACCGAACACACCATTAGTCATTCGACTTGAGATTACCATAGACTTTGATATTAGGAGCATGGTAATTTGACTGTAACAACCCGAAAAATTAAAATCCAAATTACACACTAATTTGAAGATTTTGACCTTTGACCTAGTCCCACGTGGAACACTCGGTCAAACATTGAACATCGAGGTCGAATTATAGTAGCGTGACACATTAACTTAGCTATATGGTTGGGATACTATATAAATTAATTAAATTAATTAATGTGCCATACAATTTATAAGGTTATAGCTTTTATTAAATTTAAATGTATTTTATAACTTATGATAAATTGATTAATTGAATAAATTTGGGGTTAAAGTAGTAAGATATGATGATTTAAATGAGAAAGATATAGTGCAACTAGAGGTGGGTTAAGTAAATGAGGTGGACAAATAGATGGATGACATCTCATAAAAAAAGAAATAAAGTAAATAAATAAACAAAACCTCTTACAACTTGACACCTAGCTAGCTACTACCCTACCCCATCAAACCACCTCACCCCATCCCCTCTATCCCTCTCTCTCACGTCACTCGCTTCTCTCTCTCTCTAACAAAACCAAAACTCCACCTCTCTCTCACTGTTTTATCTCCTTCACCATATCTCACTTTCATTTTTCTCCTTTCTCACGAGCTCTCTTGCTCTCAGCCTCACCATCACTCACGGCCCTCCACCACTCTCGGCTGCTGCTCTCTATCCCACTTGGTTCGGGTCGGTGACCACCTCCACTCGAGCAACTCCTTGACCGAGGTAAGCGCCATTGTTGCGTGGGTTTACTTGAAGAAGATGGTGTGTGCATAGTAATAGGGGTGAGTTTAGTGTGTGCGTCTGTATACCTCGAGATTCATGTCGATTTTCGCAACGTAGATGGTTGCCTTGGGATGCGCGCTGAAATTAAACGCATCCCGAGAGCGCATCGAGGTACACGCTGAAATTATATGCATCTCGAGGGTGCCTCGAGATACGTGCTGAAATTACATGCATCCCGAGAACGCCTCGAGATGTGTGCTAATTTTGCACACATCCTAAGTTTACTCGATATGCGTAATATATACTATATGCATATATATACATACATACACACAACGTGAATGTATAGTATATACTATATGCATATATATATGTAATACTAATACATTTATATATGTGCATATATATGTATTAGTATACTTTATATATAATCAATAAAATAAAATAATACAATAATTAATTGGTCAAGAAGAAAAAGAATAAAGGCCAAATTTGAGAGAATTGGCCGAGCCGAAATCCAACCAACGCGGCTCAACCCAAGACGCTGCTAATGCGGTCGCAATATGAAAACTTCATATTTTTGAAATTGTGGTATTAATGGAAAGAAAATAGGATCAAATAAATTAATGTTTAAATTGGATTTTCGAACCGAAATTACGGACCTAAACTACCGATGAGACACTCATCCAATCGATGTTGGGGTCCAACCGTGGTTACCATAATCGAGATTTGTCTCGAAATACGTGCAACAATTGAAAAGTGTTTTTAAGGCAATTCGCATCGAGATCGACCTTGTAACGTGTGCAAACCAAAATAAAGTATGAATAAAACTCGTAATTGAGTCTAATAGAAATCGTGAAATAATTTAGGGAATTCGGACGCGTCAAATACGGGACGATAGTACGGGCTTCGAGTACATCGAGTGGCACACGTGACCAGGCGATTTACATGGTTATTTGTAAGTAAACCAGTAAGAGCATTATCGGTAGTTCTTTTCTACTTCTTGAACTTAATTTCTTTAATTGTGCCTATTTATGAAATTTCACTCCTAATTAGAGTGTGAGGGCTAAGTGAGTCGGGAAGGTAATTTTCTAGGTATGGCGACCGACTCGCAACCGGAACCATATCTCGAGTTACTGAATTTGGGTCCTGGACAGGAGGTGAGGTATTCAAGGCGCCGTTGATACCCCTACGTTCACGACAATTTTGAATTTGTTGGTGTTGCCGCGATTCTAGAAAGTCAAGCCTGTGGCGAATGGCGATATAGTCGCAACTCGACGGATTTGAGACTACTTGGCTTATCTCTTTTGTTTCCACGACACTCTTCTTTCATTGCTCTTATTTTCAGTCTATTTATCATGCACTTACTTTATTTCTTGTTCTTTTATATTCCTGCATGTATATCGACTATTTATTTAATTCTTGAAGTACTGTTAAGACTCCTCTGGATTTACTCACTGCAATTGTCTCCTTTCGCGGTGACAATTGCAGGCTTCTCGTCTAGCAAGGGCAAAGAGCCAATGATTGGCGACTACCTTTGAGGGCTCACGGAGCGGCTCACACTTTTGCGATACTGTAGGTTTTTGTAATATATATATATATTTTGATGTTTTTTTGTGAAATTTTGGGATATTGAGCGACACCTTGATACATGTATATGCTCACTTTTGTCACCGTACCTATACATGGTATATATTATAGGGTTCCACACATAGATTGTCCCATTTTACATGTTTTATAGTCATTTAAATTGCTTCGTTTATTTTCATTTCGTTGCTTACTAATTTAAATCTTGCAAAATTAACAACTCAATATTACATCACCAAACTAATGATAAAATGGTATAAGAAGGCTGACTAGGCTTGCGTTAACCTTGTGGGGGTTGAGCGGGGTTCACGTAAGCCTAGGCTAGGCAGGGCCCAATTTGTGGGAACTGGGGGCCTTCACACTGAAACAATCAAACTTTGTCTTTAACTAAATGATTATAAAGATTGTGATTGGTTACCATGTGAATAATATGTAAAGGTGTGTAGTCGATATAGAATCTGTCACTCTCGTATAGAGAAAGATATCAGTGGATCCCTCGATATAATAAACTGATAATGGTCAAGTCCATGTGAATTGATATGATCAATCAATGTCACTTGGATGTGTTCAGTTTATCTACAGATCGAGACTAGTAGATTAAACATTAAGGATGACTTTTCATGCCTTCTGTTTAATCAAAGGATATCGTACGACAAAATGATATGATATATGTTATCCATTAAGTTGTATGGATTTTGATATTCATGCTACTTAGGTAGTCATAATGTCTTCCTAAAGACCGCTTATGACTTGTGTACCAAAATGATTTTGTTCACTACCAACGTCGAATGAACCTATTGGGCCGCACACAAAGAATGGCTTTGCGCAATTTCAATTGGTCCAGAGTAATGATTTTTATATGATAAAATTCATGACATAAAAACCCTTACGATTTGTTATACGATAACTTATTAATAGGGGCGTATGTGTGATTTGCTTGAATTGCCTCAATACAATAGTTGTATTACGAATAGGTTTTTTAAGTAAGCTTGTCTACACATATAAATAGAGGTTGAAACCCTAAAACGAAATAAGTTTTTTTTTTACTATTTTTGAGTTCTCTGGATTTTGGGAGAGAAATGTTTTTAAGCTCTCTTGGGGCTAGCACTCCAAATTGTAGTCATCGTTCGTGTGTGGATTTCCAATAGAGGACGTGCGCTTGAACGTCTTGGAGATTGATCAATTAAAGAAGGAAATCACAGATTAAGGTGTGGCTTACTTTTGTAGATCGAGCATGTCGGGGCAAGTAACGATGGGTTTGAGAGAGTTCATGGAGGTTTTGGTTACGGTAATAGAAATGAAGAAGGAGAATCAATATTAGAATTTGCTTCGGCATACGATCTTGTCTTAACAAATACTAGTATTAGGAAGAGGGAGTCGCATATAATTACTTTTAGTAGTGGTCATAACAAGAGTCAAATAGATTTTCTTTTAACAAAAAAAATAGATAGAAAAATATGTAGAGACTGCAAAGTAATACCTGGTGAAGCACTTACTAACATAAGTTAGTAGTACTTAATATTAAGCTAACACGACGACATAATATGAATAAAAGAGTTAGCGACCCTAGAATAAAGTGGTGGAACCTAAAACATAGTAAACAAGTAGAGTTTAGAGAAAAACTACTAAAGGAAAATGTTCGGAATCTTGACTTAGATGCTAATACAATGTGGCTAGAAATGAGTAGTTGCATAAGGAGAGTGGAATCAAACGTATTAGGTATATCTAAAGGCTTGGGACCACCAAAGAAGGAAACATGGTGGTGGAATAAGGATGTCCAACGAGCAATTAAGACTAAAAGAGAGATGTATAGGAAAATACCTAAGTGTCAAGATGAAGATGTGTACAATCAATATAGAGAAGTTAGAAAACAAGCTAAAAAAGTAGTTAGTCAAGCTAAAACAAATTTCACGAAAGATCTATATACAAGGTTAGGTAATAGAGATAGTGAAAAATATATATATATATATATAGGCTAGCCAAATTAAAAGATAAAAAGAAACATGAACTAAGTCATGTAAGATGTATTAAGGACGAAAATCAAAATGTTTTAACGCGCGAGGAGGATATTAAGGAGAGATGGAGAAATTACTTCGATAGTTTATTTAATGATGGCCAAGTTGATACTATCATAGATGAAAACTCACACCAAGAAAGAAATGTAAACTATACACGCAATATTAGAATTGTAGAAGTTAAAGAGACATTGAAAAGAATGAAAATAGGGAAAGCATGTGGCCCAGTGAAATACCCATAGAGGGGTTTGGAAATGTTTAGGAGAAATTGGATTGACTTGATTAACAAAACTTTTCAATAAAATTTTAAAATCAAAACGGATGTCAATGGATTGGAGAAGAAGCACGCTTGTGTCAATCTTCAAAAACAAAGGAGACATTCAAAGTTGCTCAAACTACCGGGGAATTAAACTTATGAGTCACACTATGAAACTTTGGGAGAGGATAATTGACAATAGGCTAAGGAGAAAAACAACAATATCAGAGAACCAATTTGGTTTCATGCCTGGGAGGTCAACTATGGAGGCGATTTTCCTTGTAAGACGATTGTTAGAAAAATATAGAGAAAAGAAAAAAGACCTTCATATGGTATTCGTAGATTTAGAAAAAGCATATGATAGGGTCCCTAGAGATGTTCTTTGGTGGGTTCTAGAAAGAAAAAGAGTGCATGTTAGATACATAGACACTATTAAGGATATGTATGATGGAGTAGTAACGAATATAAAGACATTTGGAGGAGCTACAAAAGAATTTCTCATTACGATAGGACTACATCAAGGATCGGCTTTAAGCTCATATCTATTTACTTTAGTTATGGATGAACTAATTAGACATATTCAAGAGGATATACCATGGTGTATGCTATTTGCAGATGATATTGTCTTAGTGGATGAAACTAAAGATGAAGTGAATAGGAAATTAGAACTCGGAGGAATACATTAGAATCTAAAGGCTTTAAGTTGAGTAGAACGAAAACCGAACACATGCACTGTGAGTTTAGAAACACTAGACATTGAGATGACGGAGTGGTAAAATTAGGGGAAGTAGAAGTTCCTAAGGTAAACCACTTTAGATACCTTGGATCAATCATACAAAATGATGGTAACATTGAGAATGATGTTACACATAGAATTCAAGCTGGATGGAAGAAATGGCGGAGTGCAACAGGTGTGATTTGTGATCGAAATGTTCCTACTAAGTTAAAAGGAAAATTTTATAGGACCGCAATTAGGCCAGCTATGCTCTATGGAAGTGAATGTTGGGCGGTAAAGCAACAACAATTACATAAAATGAACGTAGCAGAAATGAGGATGATTAGGTGGATGTGTGGTAAAACTCGTAAAGATAGAATAAGAAATATAGAAATTCAAAGACAAGTATGAGTAGCACCAATTGATACAAAGATTAGGGAAGGGCGGTTGCGGTGGTTTGGTCACCTGCAAAGACGACCTACAAATGCCCCAACTAAAAAACTTGACTCAATAGAAACTGTAGAAATTTGACGAGGTAGGGGCAGACCAAAGTTAACATGGGATGCATTAATTATAAGGGTTTTGAATGGTTTGAAAAGCTCACCATCAATTGCACTTAATCGAGCACAATGAAAAAGTTTGATCCATGTAGCCGACCCCAGTTAATTTGGGACTGAGGCTATGTTGTTGTTGTTGTTTACTTTTGTAGATCGAGTTTAATGGAACTTATTTTTGATCCTGTTGAGGTTTTTCAAAAATTGTTTTTGAATTTTCAACTGTGTATGAACCTCAAAACCCAACAAGAACATGCAACGAATTCTGCTTCCATCAATGACAAGACAATGCATGATTGTTTCTTGCTACACCATGATATTGCACCTCGATCAAGCAAGAAAGCGTATCCCGATGTGGTTTTACGTTCATCAAGATCTCCACTCCAATTTGCATCGCTATAGCCTACTAAGTGCAAACTTGAGTTTTGGAAACATACTTTGTAGTTAGCAGTTCCTTTGAGGTTTTCATTATTGTAACTTGGCTCTAATACCAATTGTAACATGCATGATTTCATCAACAAACAATAACATACATATCATGCATACAACGGAAGAATTAAATTGAAAATTTACCTCGGATCCTGATTATTTACTTGCTTTTCATTTTGTCATTAGAATTCCTACAGTAGTGATTGTATTACCAATATGGATTACAATCTTAGATCCACAACCTAAAAGTTGAAGTAAAGGGAGAACACTCCTCAATTCTCTAGAAATTCAATCAATGAATAAGTTCTTTATCTCCCTATGAGATATTTATAGAATCCTAAGAGGCAGAAATCTACGAGTGCGACCTTTGGTAGAAATTCAATGAACACGTCTCTACATGTACAAAAAGAAAGAGACGCGAGTCTTCACATCATGGCTCTACATGTACACGAATGAAAATGAAGAAACTGTGACTTTTCATTCATATGACAATACACGTGTGGCCAAAAACTCTAAAACTAAGTTTAGGTGTAAGAGATTTTAAAACCAAAAGATTTAAATCATCCGGCATGAGAGTAAAATTGGGTAGTGGATAATGTTAGAGTTTGAAATCTATGAGTAATACTCAAAAGCACTCATCAAATGCCGAGATATCTTAATGTAGGCCACGTCCATATTGCTCAAAGGAGGTCTCTTTAGACGGCAGTTCATTTCACCACCATGTAGGCATTAAGGTAGCAGGATAAGACACAGGGTGCATTAATAGGCCTATGGTTCACAGTTGAGATTATTAAATCAAGCGAAGATGAAGAGTTTGATCCATATAGCCGACCCAACTTATTTGGGATTGAAACTTTGTTGTTGATGTTTGGTTCTCAGTTAAGATGGTGGTTGTGTTCATTTTAAATAGGCTTTATAGTCTACACAGAGTCACAGACCCAAGGCGTTTATTCAAAATCTTTAGTTTCCAAAATAAGGCAGCTTCATCTACTGAAAATGAAGGCCAACTATTATGTTCTTTTTTTTCATTAGGTCAATCACAAAAGACCAACTTTTTATCTTCCTCTATATGCCATTAAACAGCATAACATTATTATTATCCCAATTGCATACTGTTAAAGTTATTAACATATAAATTCTATGATTAGAGAGGATATTTTTGTTCATTAGGTCAAACACAAGTAGACCCGCAAACAAAAGAACATCAAACCGTAAAATGCGAAGTGTAATCATTCCTCCATGTCTCCAATTCATTCTAAACTAATTTCTAAAACTCACACAACTAGCAACAGAAATGAATTCACCTGAGACAAGGTAAACAAAAGACGCCGCGAAAAGGATCGCTGTGGGAACAAACACAACCATCCAGTAGAAATCTGCGGCTTCCTTCTGAGTAAGATAAAATGCTCCAGGATCGATATCGGGATCCGCACTCACATTGATCGGGAGGGGTTGAAGCCGCCGATCCTGGCAGAACATTCGGTTCCCTTCATCAGAAGGAAACACCATTTTCAAGCTGATGACAACGCATACGACCACGGAAACACACAAAGCCGACATCAAACCCATCAACAGAGGCCTCTGAATCTTCACCCACGCCTTCTCCTCCTCTCGGAGGCTCTGGTACTCGTGCTTCGGCATGAACGCTTGGCGAAGCGCGTCGCTGATGATCGCCATGGAAGCGAAGACTCAAATCAAGGAAGTGAAACTAGGGTTTCATGGATCAAGGTTTGTTTGATAGAGATCTAGCGATGAAATGTAGGGTTTGTGGAGCCAAAAAAAAAATAATAATAACAAAACCCTAACTAACCGTCAGGTGGTTTGGTTGAGATCTCCTGAAAGAAGCTGTCGTTTCAGTCTCGCAGTCTCGGTTGGCGAATTGGCGGGGATTTCATTAACACAATAGCACGGCTCTGTGACTCTGTCCCACTACGCAAAACTAACACATTTTGTCCTAGGAATATGATAATCTAACATTCTATACGAAACATACATTTGCTATATACAATGGTGTAGATTTACTTGAGATATGTGAGTCCCATAAATTTTAAGAAAATCTACACCGTTGTGTAACAAATAAATGTAACAAAAGAATGTCAAAAATCATTTTCTTTTGTCCTATTGGCTATTGTGTGATAAGATAAAGCTAACGAGGTCATGCACAATGGCTTGAGTTGCGTCAATCTTGCTAGTGGTCTTAAATTCGAGCTTTTGGGTATGAAGTGTCTATAAAAATTTTGAGAGATGGTTTTGGTCCTCCTCAGCTCGAGTCCAGATTAATCGGAGTCCATTAACCTTCGGACACCAAGTGACCTAGACAAAAAATAAAAAAATAATTAGAGTCATTAGATGTGCGATTCTGCACACATGTTTCGTGTGAATCACTGCATATCTAACGACTTACAAA